>CM042189.1:6505473-6550443 GCA_023539305.1 Ilex asprella
TAGGCACAGGCACAGCCTCGGCCTCGTCAAAAGAACAACAATAAACCATTGAAGTAGACACAAGACCACAGTGCAAACAAAACATTATACATGTACCTTGAAAAGCATTTTCTGGACTTCCAATTTGGACAGTCCACGCCAAAAAAAACAGAAACAAAAGATAAAACTGTACCATATAGATACGCACAAATACATAATCAAATCCTCGACCTTGGCAAATAAGCTTATGTTGGATATAATTTATTATACCCATTAATTTAATGCAACCAACAAGCATCATTAGTTTCCAAAATTCAAAATGCCAAATGCAATCAAAGAGCGCCATCATTCCCATGATATCCAAAGATTAACAAAAGCCAAGGCCCTAGAAGTCTCGACTGGATCAGCAACTCAAGAGTCACAAAAGTCCTCGGAACTTGATGAGTCACTCCAGCCAATACCATGCTGCTGCATTTGTAAAAGAGCCATCATCTCATGCACTAAGTGTACTTCTGCTTCATCCACGGAAGTAAAATCATCGTATTCTTCATGCAAGGAACTAAAATCGTCATATTGTTCGTCCAAGGCAGTAAAATCATCGTATTCTTCTACTCCTAAGGGTCCATGGAGACCGTATAAGAGATCAGACAAAACAAAGAAGTCATCCATATCCACATCATCAGAGCTGTCGTCTGTATCATCTGAATGCACACGGACGGAGCTAAATGTTTCAGGCATAACTGTAGCTTTCCACGGGTATGACCCGCGCTTGACAGTGTGCTGGAACACAACAAAACACAGTATTTGATAAAGGGGTCATAAGGCTATCCCTACAAGCAAAATGTACACGAATAATATTAATGGAGCAAAATACTAAGAAAAGCATTCACGGAGTAATTTGGACAGTATCTCCATAGCCATCAGCAAATACCACTTACTGTTGAGAAAAGCATTGTTCTCTCTATGAATTACAGTGGTCAGGAAAGAAAAGCAACCAAGATGCCCATGTTAAACTAGCTCATGATATTTGAGAGACTTATCAATCAAGATAGGTGATAATGGCAACCAACTGACGTAGGCAAAATGGAAAATTAAGGCATGAGCTGGACAAGCTCAACCCAATATTTCTTTTTCTCTTTCCAGCCCAGAAACAATTAAAAAAATAAGAAGAAAAATACAACAGAAAGCATGTTTGGAAACAAATCGCATAAATCACCTTTTTGCTTGAAACCCATGAACAGATGATGGGGAGATTTTGTGTAAATTACAGTAGAAGATCACTCAAGTAGTACACAGGTCATTGTGTGAAACACTGTACATTTAGTCTTCTAAAAGGTCAAAGAATGGTTGCATTCTTTGAAAACTAAAAAGGTAAAGTCAAGAGATTTAATTGCTTGAATTTCTGCATGGAAAGAATTCTTCAGGGTTTTTGTATTTAATTAAGGATTTAAAAACTGAAGATATGAGGCACACAAAATTCATGTAAAGTGCAATTCATAGTGGCAAATGGTCAAATGAGTGGTGACCAAAATGGCAAAACAAAAAAAAAAATGGAAACTCGTTCCCACATGTAAAAGTAAAGAAAACACCAGAATCCTCCAACCAGAGAACCAGAATCTTCTGCCATTTGCAAACACAGGAGATGACATCCTGTGCATGCCTATTCATTTCCGTCATTGTTTATAGGGATTAAGAGGCCTTAGAAATCTAGTAGTGGCGTGTCAGAATGTGCATACCAACGTTTATGACACTGGTCCTTATCTTTTACAATTATTAAAGTTTTTCAAGATCTTATTGTAATACCCATACACAAATAAAAGAAGTGGTGTTAATCCCATGTGGCTGGGAAGTCTTCTTCTGATCCATTCAGTTTTCAGTAGAAAAGTATTGTTAAACTTAAAAGATCACAACCCCTTCAAATAACCTAAATTCCGGTTGATCAATCAAGAATGCCTTATCTTGACCTTCATGGCTCATGTGTTCTGATTTTTAGTACAACAGAAGCTACCCCAACATGAATGAAATGCAAATATCATGATTGACTGCTATTGATAATACGATTAGATTTTTGCAAAAAGGATACAAAAGAATGATGAAGCAAATGCCAATGAAGGAAGTGTTTCCTCAAACCCATATTTATAACCAAAATCATACTACACCAAACTATCAGAATACAAATGCCATGTAGAAATATGCAAACTATTAACTTTGCTACCATTGTTTATCCCAATGTTGCACATGCTGCAGACTAAAATAAATTAACAATTCAAACGAATTGTGGGGCACCAAATGTAAAGGAGTGCACAAAAACCAAATTCCAAAAATGAGGTTATTTAAGTAATTCATACCAGTCTGCACAAGGCATTTTCCCTTCATTAACATCATACTACATCAAGATCTAATATATACCTATGAAGCACGGACACTCTCGAGAACGTGACGTATCCATGTCGAACACGTGTCGGACACCGACACTCTCGGACATGTGTCCGATACTCTTTTATCCGTGTCCATAATTAAATGATAAATTTTTAATTTCGAACACGTGTCGTACACTTCTTTGGTGACGTGTCTGACACTTCTTTAGAACGTGTCTACTACAAAACAATACATTTGTTGAAATGTAATTAACAAAACTTCAAAAATTTTGAGAACATATAGTTACTAATACTAGACACATTAAAGTTGTACTCTAAATATAATAATAAAAATAACAGATGCATAAAAAATTTAAAAAAGATGAATTAAAAAAATAAGAGCAATTATTTAAATTATATATTAGCTACACATTGTCTAAAAAAAAATTTAATAATTATTGACTATAATGAGGATGTTTTAATCTAAAAATTCACACATATGACTAGACTTACAATAAAATACTATTTTTTTATGAATTGTATATCATTATCACTATATTTGCAATAAATTATATAATGTTATATATAAATTATAATTTTTTTGTAGCGTGTCTCCAATGTGTCCGTGTCTTATTTTTTTGAGAAATGTCGTGTCGGCGTGTCCGTGTCATGTCGTATCCGTGTCCATGCTCCTTAGATACATACACACCTAATAAGCAGGCATTGATGCTGATTGCGTGTGGTGCATCAAAATTCCAACAGTTTAGAAGGTGGTAATCCTAATGGCAGGAACTTTTACAGATGCCTTATTTTTTAACCCACATCAAACTGTGTAAGTTGGTCAAAACCACATATCCACGTAAAGCAGATACACAGCCTATACAGTTACTGTACACCTTTTCTTCCTTTATGTTTTGAATAAATTAACACCTTGGAAGTTTAAACTTCAGTATATCATCATTAGTAAGTTCCATAACATACATTGAAAAAAAAATGGCCGCTTAATAACACACACACACACACCCCAGAGCGGGGCCACTTTGGGAGGCAAGGAAGGAAGCAACAATACCCTGGGACAAATGACAATAAAATTTGAGCTAACACAATTAGCAAATGAAGTAACTTACACAAGACAATATAACCAGCTGCAAGGGATTTGCTAGAAGCATGATGTAACCATTTGCACCAAGGAAAAAAACAAATTATCAACATGTGTAAAATCTCAACAGTGTTGTTACCTTGTAAAAACAACTAGTACCAAACGGACAAGTTCCATTCCCAAAGTCAAAGTGCTTGCAATCTATAGACCTAAAAGAGGAAGACAATGATTTGTGAAGCAGACAAGGAACAAATAAACGCAAAAAGATTATCACTTATACAGAATTCAGTATAACCACCATTAACACAACTATGATTCAGCAAACAAAATTACTTACAGGGGAAAAAAATCCAGATATTGTTTAGCTGGAATAAATCCAGACAAAGTTACTTACAGGGGGAAAAAATCGAGACAAAGAAGAGTACCACAGTTCTGGCCTGCACTTCTAAACATGTCAAGCATTCAAAATTAAAATCTGAGGGTCTTGTTTCAATCTTGAGCCATGAAGAGTGTAAAAGAAAATCACTAAATAGTAACCACGCCCAAAAAAATTGATAAATAGTACCGTAATTTCCATTGGTCATTTTTATAATAAGATGTTCCCCCTCATGACTGAATGCAGCATATAAAATAGAGTTCACCACAGTCATAGACACAATTACAAACACACGTTCACAATGTGTGTGTGTGAATGCGTCTGTGTGAGTGCGTATGTTTGAGTGTGTGTGTGCATGAGAGAGAGAGAGAGAGACTTTGATAAGAAAACCAATAAAGTGTCAGAGTCTGAATAAGTTATCTATATGGAACTGGGCAGGCTTGCTATGAACAGTTACGATAAAAGTACCTCATCCGCTACCAAGGGGAATCAAACCAGCTCCATGACTACAACAAGTATATGGCAACTACAAATTTTACTAAGAAAATGAGATCGATCAACCAATTGCATAACTGAAGTGTCCTCAATAGCTTACCAACCAAACTTTTCCACCTATATGCCATGATTCCATGACAAATAAAAAACATATAGTGGTGGTCAAACAGATAAAATGCATAATGACTCGATTTGTACAAAAATCCAAGAAAATGAATGGCGAGTTATTAACCACAGCTAAGAAAAGGTATATGCTACCACAGTTATACCTGAGTTTTGCTTTGTAACTGTCAATAATTTCTTGCTTTTCTTCTTTTGTGGAATACCAAATGACACTAGGAATGACAAAATATGCACGCTTTCTACATACTGGGCAGGCCTTCAACGCAGAATTGACATTCATTCCGGTGGCAGGGGAAGTACTACGCCAATTCCTGATACATGATAAACAGAATGGATGGTCGCACTCTGATAGCAATCCAAACTTCCGCTCAGCTGCAGTGGGCTTTGAAAGAACACGTTCAAGGCACACACTGCACTCTATTTCCTGACTACATTTTACTGCCTCAAGGTGCCTTTGCCTTTTCTCACAACTTTTTACATGCTCCTCTCTTTCCTCAGGCCTAAATGGATGTAAACAATGCTTTCCGCAGGAAGTACATAAATCCCAATGAATATGAGGGCATTTTTCCCCATGTTGACAACTGCCAGCAGCAGCAAATGAGCAGATAGCATGGTCAGCAGGAATAGGACTTCTAGACTCCCCAATATGCCCATTTTTCAGTAAATCATGAGGCCCAAGCTTTTGCCCTGGTTTAGTGGGACGAATAGAGGCTCTGCTTGAAGCTGGAAACTCTATATTAACGGTACGGACTGGAGTTACACCACCCAATGCAGTTCTAGAAGGATGAGCTAAAGAGAGAGAATCAGAAACCAAATTCTCTCGAGAACTAGATGAAGAAGATGGAGCAGAAATCTGCGACCAAGAAGCTTTAACATGTTCATATCGACATCTGGTGCCATGAGAGCAACATCCTTTCTGATAGAATGTGCATATCTGCAAAAATGAAGCATGAAGAAGAAGGAAGAAGAATATCATGGAATCAACAAGATCATTCACTTGACCAAAAAAATAAGTATTAAAGGTTTTACTTTCGTTGGTTGGTTGTTTCGATCATGTGAAAACTCACAATAGTCCCCTTTTACACATGATCCACGTGCAAAGAACTTGCAAAGGACCCTGAAATTATCAGACAAGAAATTATGAGAATACTTATTACTCAAAGTTAGCTAAATTTTGTTTTTGCCAAGAAAAAAGCCACATGAATTGAAATTAGAAAAACTGCAGAGCATCTTCAACATAGAAACCTCACAATACCTCCCCACATTTGTACTTTCAAGTTTTCAACAGTAATCTTCTTAAAGCAACTTAATTTATTGCATACCACCATGGCAATAAAATGTACATGTATCAACAATGACTGCTTTTCACATCAAGAATGAACTACAGAAACACAAGTGAAGGTCTCTCCAACATCATTGAACTCTTATATCTCAGCGAAGTGTCGTCTTCATTCTCCAATTATGATACATAGGCGGGTCAACTAATTTAATTCAAACCAAACAAGATATATAAAGATTAGCAGCAACAGATAGAAGTAGCCCCACTATTTCAACAAACAATCCACGTAAGACTACATAACCAGAGGAAAAGAAAAAATGACAAAACCACTAGATGCATCAATATGTGAACCTTTGAGAATGGAATCCACTAGAGAGTCAGCTGAAGTGTGATGAAAGAAGCTCGACAGGGAGTCGATAAAGTACACGCCATTTCTGTTCACAAACAGAGAGAAGCCATATACACCTTTCCATGAGAGTAAGCATTAATATGTATGTATATAGGTAGTATGATCTCTCTGCCAGCTGAACTCTGATTATTGACAAGTCTACCAGCTTCAGGCAGCCATGGATCCAGGCTTTTTTCTTTTGCCGAGTGGGTATAATTCACTAGATTGATTTGAGGTTTTTTTTGGTGGCCTCAGTTTACCATGGAGGAAGTGAATTATTCAATCCCAATGTCACAAGAAGTAGCATAAAATAACTCCTTAAGTGCGATGATGATATCATCACTTTGATCGATATATAACCCATTTCTTCCAATAGCATAAGTGTAGACAAAAACACACACACATATTGTATGGATATTGTTGCCAGTTCTTAGAACAGATAATGTGCCAACTTATGCGTGATGATGATAGCATCACTTTGACTGATATACAACCCACTACATATATATATATAACATACTATTGCTAGTTCTTCTAACAGACATTGTGTCAAATTAAATCTTTAAGAGGGCAAATAGCATGTAAGTCTGCAAATTTTAATTCAAAAAAAAAAAACCTAATCTTGCATTAATGCATGGGATGCACCCCCCCCCCCAACCAAAAAAAAACCATCTTACCTAAAATTAGAGGAAAAAACTCAAGAAATGATGTACAATGTTTAACCCGCAAACATTAAGGCATCATAGTAGTTGAGGATATTTCAAAACAAATGGATGAGCCAACACATATCTTATTTTTCCTGCTAAAATAAATAAATAACATGCCTCATTTCCATGGATTCTCAGCAACCAAAAACACGGGCTGACGATCAAGTAGCCTTTTATAACTAACACAAAAGAATTCACCCGATAAAGCTCTGTTTCCACTATTCTGCCGCCTAAATTCCATCAAAAAACGACCATTCTCAAAGAAAAATAACAGAAGATCAAGTCACCAATGTAATGCTTATAGTTTCACGATCACAACCGACGAATCAAATAACAAAAAAATCACATCTCTTATTAACTAAAAATCAAACATATAAGCAATTGAAAAGTTAAGAGCGTAAATTTAAAAAAAAAATCTATGCAATCGATTGACTCAATGACTCAAAGTACATCAAATTTCACCTCTTCGGCATCGTTTTTCAGAGAATCCGAACCTTAGAGCTTTGACAGCGGAAGCATCCAAGAGAAAAAGGCTCGCATATGAAACGTGCAATGCCGTCTTGGTTGGGTGTATCAATTGATCGTGGGCTTTTGGCGGTTCGAATGGTCCGGGGATGTCCGGCTTACGTAGTGCCATTAAAGTTGGATAATATTACCGAAATCCCAATCGCGAAACGCGCTTCCGTGGTTGCTGACACTGGGACCTTGTAAACGCGAATGAATTCTGCTTAATCCACCACCAAGTAGGTTGGTCTAGTAGGATATCGATTTTATTTCTATTTTGAGATTGAGAGTTTGAGTTTTAGAATTTCTATTAAGGTTTGATAGATAATCGATCTCGAGAGATGTTTTAGACACGATCAAAAACTTTATAAGCCTATCGAAGTGGTCGTTGAACACTCTTCCTTATTTCCACTCTTTTTTTAACCAACAAAAAAAAAGAATTATGATTAATCCCAATCTGAATTTGATTTTAAAAACAACCTGATTATTCGAAGTACAAGTTCATGAAAATAAACCTAAAATTAGACCCAAAGGTCAGGTAAGAGTCACATTTTATTATGTAATATTGACATTACTAGTGATAGTTGCTTCTATAAAAAGTAACTTATCCTTGCTAAGACGATTATATAACGAAAAAGATTAAGTGGTTTGGAAATATAATTGATTAAAAAGAATAAGTCAGAAAAAAATTGAATAAAAAAAACAAAATGAATAATTATTAATTAAAAAAAATTTTAAAAAAAAACTTATTTAAATTTATTGTTTATCATAGACCGACTTGCTAACCGAAGCCATTATTATACCAAAAAATTTACAGTTTCGGGGTAAAAAAATCATCTTAAACATAAGCATAGTTCCTTAGATCATTTCCAACCTTGACTTCAATGTAGACTCAAATTTAAATTTGAGTCAAAATGGCTCAAAAAAGTTCTCCAACCTTGAACTCAAACCTATACTAAATTGAGGCAAAACTTATTCAATACACAAATTGAAGCAGACTCAAATTTTATACAAAATTTCTAACAGTAACTTTTTAACTTATCCAAAGCTAAAAGACTTCTTTGATGGCTAGTTCTATGTCTCTTCTTGCTTCTTTCTACTACATTACTTCTATCGCCAACCACCACCGAAGATTTCATAAATCATTTGAAGACTTGTAGGTAAGTTTTTTTTCTATTTATCTTCCATTTTTTTTATTTTTCAAGACCCTAATCTCACCCACCTTTCATACTATATAAACTCTAAGTATATCAATCAAAATTTTCTTTGATTTTTTCGAATTAAACACTATCGATATTACAATTTCATACTACCGATACTTCTTGAAATTTTAAGTCTTCACAAACCCACAAATTTAGAAATTCTGCCATTTTATTTCTTCAACCTTCCATTTTTGTTAAAAACGTATATTTTTGTATTCTTCAGACCAGGCCCATATCAAAATAGTTATATATTTTTTTTTCTTTATCTAGATTTATAAAAAATAATAAGAGATTAGAACAATCTTAAAAAATTGAGATGATTTTTTATTCCCATGTAGTGTAATATACATATTCATTTTTTTTTTTTGAATTACTCATTTGTGGAGAGATATGAAAGTTTCATTTATTTTATCAAATATCTTGATTTGAATGACACAAAAAAATTAGTTTTCGGACAATAAGAAATTTTTTTAAAAGATTTGAGTAGATATTTGAGTTTATCCATTAGAGTACTCTGTACTCAAATTTGAGTCTAAATTTGAATCATGGTTGAAGATGATCTTACATGAGTACTAAGTAGGCTTAAAAAAACCATTCAAGGAGGGGAGTTATTAAAAACGAATTACAATTTATTTAGGTCAAGATACCACTCAGTGGGTCAAACAACGAATGAATAAAAGATTAAGGTCGATCCCAGCACATTAAGATCGATTTGAAGTTACCTTATTTTCAGTCTTACAAAGCCAAAATTGTAACTTCACTTTTATTCTGTCATAACTTTCATACGATGCTGAAAAGTAATTTTTTAGTACCGTAGTTTTACCCATACCCAAAATCATTTTAGTGGAAACTTGATCAGTTAAGGGGAGGTGCTATTATTGTGCAAATTGTTTCATACCATAGAAATTATAATTGAATTTACAAGGAAAATTACTGAGCCATCTCAGTTGGTGGTATAGACTGTTTGTACAACATTTACTTGTAAAGCAGCAGCATTCTTCTTAGAAGAAAATTAATATGCAGTTGCCTTGGACCTTTTTGATGCTGCTAAATCAACAATCAGGTGATACATTTGATCCAAATACGTACAACTAATATAAAGTGAAGCCATCATCATATGAAACATGCCATCCTCGTCGACAAGGCGGGGCATTTTCGCCATGTTCAGCACAACAGCTCCATCTCTTTTTCCAGTTTGGTTTTCCGGTGTTTGGTCGATTGTCCTTCTGGTTCCACTTGTACACAATTACCCCAGATCGATCAGTCCACTCTCCATCGATTCCTTGATGAGGTGGTGCCAATGCAAGTAAGCCCTTCTCTCCTGTAGAGTAAATGTTTAGTTCGATGTGGATGTACATTGAATGCTGCTTATCTCTTCTTTTTACTGATTTAGCAGCACAAACCGATGCTCAAGCAGAAGACAAGAAAAGGTAGTGCCTAATGAAGTTTGACAATCAATCTTATCTAAAGGCTCTCGTAGTGAGCACGAAGGGTCATTCTTGTTGATGCAGAGTTTCTCAGTAGAAGGAGAATGCCTGAGCTGTATACATCACTTGTACCTAAAGCTAAGAGAAAGTATCAGAATTTATGTGATCAAATATCGCCTAATATCCTGCCCAATTTCGTAAACCAATGCAGGCCTAATATCCTGCCCTGTTATCATTCTCCCTTCAATTTTTTACTGTGCGGAAAGTGGATAAATTGTGGTCCTTGTGCTGGAGAGAACAATGTCCATTTGGGATAAAGCATTCACATGTTTTCTCATTCGACCTTAAATTAAGGCTGTCTCAAGTAACTTTTTTCTTATTGTAGACACATGAATAAAACTGTGTTGCTAAACAGTCTTAAAGCTTGTTGTAAGATTATGACTTCAAATAAAAGGCATCAATCTTTTTGTCTCACGAACACTAATAACATGTTTTTATAGGACCATTTCGTAGACATCTAGCCCCCAAAAAATCAATTGGAACATTGGTTTACAGTTTCATAGTTTCTTGTTTCGCTTGTCAAAGGGGTTGCTGCAAACAAACTCAGAAAGCATGGGGTGTAAAGTATTTTCAAGGAAAAAGGAACTTAGCCCAAACATAAATGATGAGCCCGAATTTAGATAAACCGAGAGAGTCCGAGAAAAAGCCCAATCGAAGCTGTGTCGACCCATCAAGAGGAAGCCTAAGGCATCAAAGAGGAGCCTAAGATATCAAGCAGGAGCCCAAGGGGTCACCCAAGGAGCCGCCCATGTTGGTCCTTTGCCTCTCCTTGGCCCTCTTCTCTTTGCTCCCCTCACTTGCCTCCTCTTCCTTTCATGCCAATGCAAGTCTAAGTCCAAGTCCAAACCACACCAACTCGAGACAAGTCCGAGCTCAAGACGAAAATCAAGTCAAATCCAGCTGAGAGTCCTCCTTCGAAGGAATAGGAGCACGAGAGAGAAAACATCGAGATATGCGCGGAGATCTCCTACCATAACCACACTTACCAAAATAGTAGAAGTCTTCTCCCTCACGTCACCGCCTCACCCTAGCTATTTAATGTAAGCCCTCTCAACATTGAAGACACGCCTCCAAGACCTCTACACACATCCTCATACACACTGCTCTCTCTCTCTCTCCAAAGCACTGTAACTCTCCAGCGTAAACCTTCCTGTGACCATTATTCATTAATAAAGATCTCCGACCACCGTTGTCGTTCCCGAGAGTGGACGTAAGTCATCCGGACCGAACCACTATAAATTCTTGTGTTGACACATTATTTACTGTTTTATTCTTGATTGTTTGTTAATTGTTCATCAATCACACTCATTCACCTACTTGATTGTCGATCTTGCACAAGACAATTTTGTGCATCATCAGTCTGGCGTTGATTGTGGGAACGACTAGTTTCCTACTCTCATTCAATCCATAAAAATCACTACCAGATCAATGTCTCAACAACCAGGAGACAACACCCCGGTACACCAAGAGGAGACCCAGCCTCCCCTCGCACCCTCTGAACCAACTACTACTGTGACCACCGCCGCTGGACAACAGCAACAGCTCCTCAAAACCATACAGGTGAGACAAAACCAGCAGATTATTCAGCTCATGCTCGCCCAAGGAGGCATTGCCCCTCCCCCCTTAGCAGGAGTCCCACTCCCTCCATTAGGAAAGGAGCAACAGCCTGTCCCTGCTGGACGCCAGACCGCCCCCCACCATGGGTCCCTAGCCAGAATGCTCCAGGGCCACGCCAAGAAGCCCCTCATCCTGCAGTCCTTACTCAACGTACAGGGAACTCACGTGTTCCCCCTCTTCATGTACCTGTGCACGAGAACCAGAGAGAATGTTAGTGACTCTCATCTATCATTTATTGTTTTAGATTATTCATTCTGTAATTTATTATTTTATGAAATAACTTTCTGCAAAGATTATTATGTCCAGAATTGTTGTGTTTTCCTAAAATTTACAAACAGCTTATACAAGTCAAAGCATGGCTTAACAACAAGGTGCAGACAAAAGGACAACACTCGACAGTCGTCATACTCCCAACAATCAGTCCACTACCTCTTGAGCCACAACCACTACAATCAAGGCTCTCCCCCGTCACCAGCTACTACTGATGCCTCATAAGAAACGAAGTCAGAGAAATCAATAAAGCCCTTCAGCATTCTGCCCCGGCACTAGGTGCCTAGAGGCGACCAACACCCCTTAGCGTCTACGTCCAGCGCTCCTCGGCATTCGCGCCCAAAGACGCTCAACACCCCTCGGCGCCCAGCAGTAGCAAGTGCCCATCACCAAGAACCCAGTAGCTGGAGCCCAGATGAGGGGTCTCGCCCTCTCCACCTTGGGCGTCTCCCATGATTCTGTCCAGACGTAGGGTCTCGACCTCTCTAACTTGGGCGACTCCCATGATGCCGCTCAAACGAGGGGTCTCGCCCTCTTCACCTTGGGTGCCCCACATGATGTCGTCCAGACGAGAGGTCTCGCCCTATCTAACTTGAGCGCTTCCTATGATGCCGCCCAAACGAGGAGTCTCGCCTTCTCCACCTTGAGAGCCTCCTATGATACCGCCTAGATGATGAGTCTCACCCCCTCTCACCTGGTGCCCAACAGCAGTCGCCCGACTCCTCAGCACCCTCCTCCATCTCTATGGAGTCCATCACCAAACGCCCATCACTAGGTGCCCAACAGCAGAGGCCCATCACCAAGCGCTTGGCTCCTCAGCATCCTCCTCCACCTCAATGGAGCCCATCACCAGGCGCCCAACCTTAGGCTCCTGGCTCCTAACGCCCTCCTCCATCTCTATGGAGCCCATCACTAGACGTCCATCACCAGATGCCCTGCCCAACCTTAGGCGCCCGGCTCATCAATGCCCTCCTCCATCTCTATGGAGTAAGCCTCTGCCCTAATAGCTCTCTCAAGTGTTACTCGAAGGTCAGCCTCAAGTTGAGCAGCTCTCTCATGCGCTAGCCTAAACTCCTCAGCGGCATCCTCTCGTGTTTGCCGCTCGAGCCCCAACATTTTCATGGCATCCTCTCGTGCTTGTCGTGCAAGCTCCGCGGCATCCTCTCGTACTTGCCGCTCAAACACCAACTGCTCTTCAGCAGTTTATATCTCCAACTTCGCACTCTCTCACGAGACGCAAAGAAGTTTGGCCTTATTTAGCCTCGACTACGGCAGCCACCTCCCGAGTTATACGTAGATCGGCCAATGACTCTGCTCTCGCGCAAGTAGTCACCTTGAAAGCCTCTATTACGGCAGCCATCTCCGAGACTATACATAGCTCGGCCTCTATGACTCTGCTTTCGCGCAAGTAGCCACCCCTGCTACGGCAGCCATCTCCGAGACTATATGTAGCTCGGCCTATGACTCTGTTCTCGCGCACGTAGTCACCTAGTAAGCCTCTACTATGACAGCCATCTCCCGAGACTATACGTAGCTCGGCCTATGTTGTCTGCCACGACAGTCATCCTTTGAGACTTTGAGTAGCTCGGCCTCAGTTCATGCGGTCCAGTGTTATTTAAGGCTTAAAGCGAACCGAAGCGACCAAGGCTCCTAATGCCTAGGCGAGAAGAGAGAAGCAAAGCGATACGCTTTACCGAAGCGACAAGAAAAGTTAAAAAAAAAATATTTTAGTTTAATTACTTCTAAACATCTAAGTTTTAATTTTATATATATTAAATATTTAAATGCAAGTAAAACCATAAACATTTAACACTATCAGAACAACAAAATTAACACTATCAGAACAACAATACAACAGAAGGAGATGCAGAAAAACAGGAGCCATGGTAAAGCAGAAAAATAGCAGAATTAACACTATCAGAACAGCAGAAGCAGAATTTTTGAGATCAACAAAGTGCCTTTTTTATTGTAAGAAGAAGAGAAATCAGAAAAAAAAACAGAGTAGAAGAAGAGAAATAAAAAAAACGGAGAAGAAGAAGAATAAGAGAAATAGAAGAGAGAAAAACAGAGAAGAAGAAGAAAAAAATGAGAAATAAAAGTGAGTTTTTGAGATCAACAGGAGCATAATTAGAGAAGAAGAGAAGAAGAAGAGGAGAAATAGAAGAGAAAAGAAGAGAAGACTAATCTGTGAGCAGCGATCAGCAGGAGAAGGAGAAGGAGCAACGATCAGTCCAGGAGCAACGATCAGCAACAATGATCAGTCTAGGAGCAGCGATCAACAACAACGATCAGTCCAGAGCAACGATCAGCAGCAGTTAAGCCAACAATGAGCAAAGTTAGGGTTTGAGGCTGTATTTATGGGATAAGGGTATGATTCAGTGTATCACATCTTATATTTTTTTGTCCAATTGCCCAATCCAACGGTTCTTATTAAAAATAAAACAATTTCGCCTCGCTTGCAAAAAGCATTCGCTTTTTCGCCTCTCGCTTAAGCGTCAAGCGCTCGCTTTTCTCGTTTTTTTCTTGCTTTTCTCACATTCGCTTCGCCTAGATACCTCAAGGCGAGATACCCTCGCTTCGCATTGCTTCTCGCCTAGGCGAGCGCCTAGGTGCGCTTTTCAAAATACTAATGCGGCCCTCTCATGGAACGTCCACAACTCTGACTTTGTCCTCACGCAAACAGCCCACCTATCCAAGCAATCATGTTAGACATTAAAATGTTGGGATAACATTATTTTTGCTAGGTATACTTTTAAAACTCAAGTCTTCTGCACTGAAGTCCTAACTCCGATAGCAGTATAAATACACTCATGAGTCACAGTCAGAGAAGGAGTAGGGGCACCACTGAATATCACTCTCGTGAAGCAATCTAACCATCGGACTTCGACAGAGAAGTACTGGGGGCATCAAACCTCACCCTCTTGAGAAAAGAGGGAGACGTTACCCTAAAAACACAGAGATCTCCATCATCGCCCTATCAAGGGCGCGTGCAATTAGAGACAAGGTCAGTCAATGACCAAGCATCAGAGAGGCGCCACCCATAGCAAGACTCAAGGCGTCATTCAAACTCAGCAGCACCAAAGGCCTTCTGTGTCGCCAAAGACGCCTACCCAGCCTTTGGCGCTACCCAAGGCGCTCTACCAACCTCTTGATGTCGCCCAAAGCCGCCTTCAATGTTCCTGCCTCGCCTGTCAAGCTAGCGCCGCCACCAAGTATCCCCCTATATTTGATGTTATACATGGGTCCACAGCAAAGAAGGCGCCGCCAGCACCTAGGGATGGGTCCTCTCGCCCAGTCTCCCATCTCACCTTTACAACCGCATAGTGCAAGACATAAGTCACCAACAAGTGACAGGACGTCGCTCACATTGCTCATGGCTCCTTGCCAACACCCTGACCAAAAAAAAAATTGAAGAAGGCCTCGCCCAAGAGGGCCAACGCCCAAAAAAAAAAAGAGAAAAGGAGGAGGAGGAAA
This sequence comes from Ilex asprella, assembly GCA_023539305.1. Taxonomy (NCBI): domain Eukaryota; kingdom Viridiplantae; phylum Streptophyta; class Magnoliopsida; order Aquifoliales; family Aquifoliaceae; genus Ilex; species Ilex asprella. The sequence goes on from CM042189.1 coordinate 6,520,831, forward strand.
TGTGGCCAGCCCAAACCAAGGAAGAAAGAAAAAAAAAAAGAAGAAGAAGATAATAAGAAAAAAAATGCGAAAAAAAGAAGCCAGCACCCAAGAGGCCCAAGACCAACAAAGAGAAAAAAAAAAGAGAAAAGGACAAGGAAAAAAAAATCTGATTCCAATAAACTCAGTGAATAAAAAAATACTTGCTCACTCAGATGAAGACGGAGCACATGTCCACAACCCTTTCCTCTTACAAAAAGTCACAGGCTTGGAGCATAGGGGGCAAATGATGAGCCCGAATTTGACTGAGTCAAACCCAATTTAGATAAACAGAGAAAGCCCGAAGAAAAACCCAACCGAAGCTAAATCGACCCATCAAGAGGAAGCCTAAGACATCAAAGATGAGCCTAAGTTATCAAGGAGGAGCTCAAGGGGTCACCCAAGGAGCCGCCCATGTTGGTCATCTGCCTCTCCTTCGCCCTCTTCTCTTTGCTCCCCTCACTTGTCTCCTCTTCCTTTCATACCAATGCAAGTCCAAGTCTAAATGTAAGCCACACCAACTCAAGACAAATCCGAGTTCAAGACGAGAATTAAGTCCAATCCAGCTCAGAGTCCTCCTCCGAAGGAATAGGAGCACAAGAGAAAAAACATCGGGATAGGCACGGAGATCTCCTACCATAACCACACTTACCAAAATAGTAGAAGTCTTCTCTCTCACGTCACCGCCTCACTGCCTTATCCTAGCTATATAATGTAAGCCCTCTCAACTTTGAGGGCACGTCTCCAAGACCTCTACACACACCCTCATACACATTATTTTCTTTCTCTCCAAAGCACTGTAACTCTCTGGTGTAAAACCTCCGGCGACCATTATTCATTAATAAAGATCTCTGGCCACCGCTGTCGTTCCCAAGAGTGGACATAGGTTATCCGGACCAAACTACTATAAATCTTTGTGCTGACCCATTATTTACTGTTTTATTCTTAATTGTCATTGATTGTTTGTTAATTGCTCATTAATCACACTCATTCACTTATTTGACTGTTGATCTTGCACAAGACAATTTTGTGCATCATCAATAAATACTAATGAAAAATTGCTTGTATGAAAAACTAACCTTCCAACTGATTAGTGTATCATTCTGCACCAAATAATAATCCCACATAATTTCCTACACAATACAAACCTACTCTAGGTTGAACAAATTTAGAATGCCAATGATATGATTATGCGTTACTGGGACCTCATCAAGTGACCTATTTAACTGTTGTCGTTGGATTAGCAGTTGTTTCCAACATTAGACGAGTTTCCAATATTAGCAGAGGCAACAATGGATTGGGTCAGAGATGGTTAGGTCTGATAGCATTATTGTAAGATTATGCCTGCCCACTCTGCAACTACTTATTCATTCATATTAACATGCAAAATAACTTTTAAGAAGGAAACTACGACAAAACACAGCTAGGGCACCCTTCAAGAATGTTGTTCACAAGAGCACTAGATTGGAAGACATCACAAAATCTAATGATTTATCAGTTATTTTTTATGGGCTAATTGGGTTAATTAAACTCAAGAAACTACCGAGTGTTGGGTCCTCTTCGTTGTGAACTTGAATGGGTATCTAGAAATTCATCAAAAGCTGTTAAACATGTTCAACTTACCGGCCACTTAAGCAATCTCTTGATCTTGAATTAAATGAGGTGGGAAGACACTTGATCAAATAGTTATGTATTGCAGCTGATGAAAATGTAATAGATATTAACTCCAAATATAACTCAAGTAGTCAGGTGGCAATAGGGATGACCTCTAAACCCACATGTTCTAAGTTTGAATCGTGACAACTTTTTGGCCAAGTAAATCCCTCGGACTAGGGTGAATTAGTCGAGGTCCGCCTAAGCTGATCCGGAAATTTCTATAACAAAAAAAAATGTAATAGATATTGGGATCAGAGTTTCATATTTTAGCTAGAAATTGATTGTGTGCTATGTCTAAAAGTCATTTTTTGGGGTGAATTGGGACAGAGTTATTCATCACACCTGGGAATAAACCCAATTCTTGACATGGGTCTTTACGATTTTCCACACAAAAACCAAAATTGCTAAAAAAAAAAACAGAGAGCGAGAGAGAGAGAGAGAGAGCTAAAGGAAAGGTAATCTAGCAAAACAGTCGATGGGAGAGCATGGAAATCCATATCAGTGGTGTGGCCATGGAAAGCACAAGCATCTGGAGATTAATCCAATTAAATTGAGTAAAATTGCTAAGAATTAACAATTTAACAACCAAACTCAGCATCTTGATCTATAAATTTCATATTTTAGTTGGAAGTTGATTGAGTGCGAAAAGTCATTTTTTGAGGTTAATTAGGACAGATAGGTAATCTAGCAAATAAGTGGATCAGAGAAGGGAAAATCCATACCAGTGGTGTGGCCATGGAAAGCACAGGCAGTTGGGGAGTTATCTTTGTCTTGGTAAAGATTGTTGCATCTCAAGCACCTCTTCTCAGCATTGATGATTTGCAATCTTTGTGGTTCTCTCTGATCGAATTTTGAGGTCGACTTACTCTTCTGAACATCAAATGGATTGGAGAGAGAAGGTTGAAAAACACCGTAAGCCAAAGCCATCCTGCACAGGAAGAGGGTGAATTTTTTTCAAGGATGAAAGGGCGTTGGGTTGCGGAAAATTTCTAAAAGATTAATTGGACCGTAGGTCTCAAAGCATATCTTTAATATTTTAATTATATTATTTTAATTTAAGAATTTAGTATATATCTATGTGATTTTTCAAATAAATAACGTATAAATTATTAACGATTTTTATCATAAATTTATTATGTAATGCTTAAATATGAATAAAAAAATAATTTAAATAATTTTTGACTAAATTTTAAAAAGACTATTGCTATTTCTGAAGTTAGTGTTCTTGAACGTCCTCCCAAGTAGGTTCTAAAAGTCCCTCGTGGGCCTCAACCCGCAAATTTACATGTTTCTCCTTCACCCTGCCAAGGGAATCACTCATCTCAGGAAGAGGAAAGAAATCGGTAGCTCATGATAAAAAATGTATAATTTGGATTATTTTTTGACCAAAATTTACAAAGAAATTTGGTCAAGAGTTATTTCAATTATTTCTTATTTTTATTTAAGTATCACGTAATAAGTTTATGACAAAAAATCAATCGTAATTTGGATATTATCTATTGAAAATGACCACATAAAAACATATTCAATACTTCATAGATCAAAATGATCCAATTACAATATTGAGAATTAAAATAAGATAAACTTCATATTTTGAGGACCTCTGGTACAATTAACCCTAGAGATTTTGAATATTGATGAGATTAGAGCATTCCCATGACTACTAGTATAAATAATTTACGTCTGTTAAACGAGTTAAGCGAATTCATGTTATGTCTTAATAGGTTTAGGTGGAAAACTATTAAATTCGTACACGATTTGTTTAATTAAATGAATAGAAATATACAAACCGAGCACGACTCATTCATTATTACATCACACCAACTTGTTTAACCTATTTAATAAATGAATTGTATTGGATGAAGTTAGGATAACACGATAACTCTTTTAACCCGTCATCTGTCTGATTGGTTTGTCATTAAAAATTTTATATAGCTAATTAATAAACATTCATGATAACTAATTAACAAACTAAGAAAAAAATATGGTATTTAATGATGTCAATCCACATTCAAAAAAAAGCATTTAAAACTATAAGAATGAACTCATCAAAAAATCAAATTTAATTGATCTAATTATTAAATTGGATACATTATTCTGACTAAAAAAATTAATATAATTATTAATTTATTAATTTTATTTAAACAGGCAAACGAATGATAAATCGGGTGACATATATCACCTGAACATGATTGAGTAGGTCTAGAGAGTCCACTCGTTTATCACTCGCACCTGTTAAGATCTCACCTAAATCTGCTTAACTCTTTATCAATTAATCGGGTCGTGTCGTATTTTGATATGCCAATCTCCAATCGTAACTCAAATTTAAATTCAAATTTGAGTAAAAAATTTGATTTGGTATAAAACACTAGAATAGATAAACTCAAATATCCACTCAAATCTTTTAAAAAATTTCTTATTGTCCCAATTCTCTTTTTTTTTTTTTCAATTTTTTCCCACCAAAACATTTTATCCTCTCCGTCTTCTGTTTCATTTACTCCAAAACCTTTATCCCTCTCAATGTTTCCTTTCCTCCAAAATTTTATGCACATATCATTTTAATTCTTCCCTCCAAATTAAATTACAACCAACTTGTTTTTATAAATAAGCTACATTATTCATGCCTTTCTTCAATATTCTCATAGAAATGAATCTTTTAAAGTATCTTTTGCTCAATTCTTCATTTTTTTCTTTTTTGCCGATGATGATTACGACTAAAAAATATCTTCAATTGTTGACTTTTATAAGACAAATAATGCCACAATGTTTAGAGAGGAGTTAGAAACCTAACAAACATGGTGATTCTATTCTATGATGGAAATTCATCAATCGTGACAAATAAAAGGGTCATAATCTGCTATTTCTAAATTATTTTGTTGAAAATCCAGTTTATCCTCCTTCAACATTTTCGGCGACGCTATGATATTGAAGCATATGATCCTCTTTTATTTAAAAAATAGATGATTATCGTGTTCTTTGATTATCTTCTCTTCAAAAGATTACATCCTTAACTAAAACGTTCGTTTACGGAATGTCAGTGGATGATGTGGATGAATATGTGCGAATTATGAAAAGCATTGCAATCTTAAGTTCTAGACATTTTTGTCAATCAGTTATTGAAGTTTTTGTAAGTAAGTATCTCAAATCTTCAAAGGATGGTGATATTGTTAGGCTACTTGCTGTTGGGGAGGCTCGTGGATTTTTCAAAATGTTGGGAAGCTTAGTTTGTATGCACTGAGAATGGAAGAATTGTTCGACTACTTGGCAAGGTCAGTATTGTGGTCATGTAAAAAAAACTTACTATAATTCTAAAAGTCATAACTTCTTATGACTTGTGGATCTCACATGCCTTTTTTTTTAAAGTCAGGATCTCACAACGATCTCAGTGTATTAGATTGTTCTCCTCTATTTTTTAAACTTGTTCCAGGGTGAGCCCCTCACACTAAATACTCTACTAATGGACATACCTACATTATGAGGTATTATCTTGCCAATGTATATATCCTTCATGGGTGACATTGGTTCAGACCTTTTCTCCTCCACAGAGAGCCAAGAAGTAACATTTTGCTATGATGCAGAAGTAATCGAGAAAAGATGTGGAGTGAGCATTTGGGGTTCTACAATCTCGATTGTAATTCTACGTGGAGCAACACAGTTTTGGGATCCCAAAACACTTGGGGATATCATGAAGACATGTATTATTTTGCATAATATGATTGCTGAAGATGAACTAGATGACTGTGATGATTTTGAATATGAAACATCATCACATGCTACACCAGTTGTAGTTTCGCGAGAGTTAAACAATGACTTAAGTCTTTCATTGCTCGTCATGTAAGAATTAGAGATAAAAATACTTATCATGTCTTCTAGAATGACTTAATTGTGCATCTATGATAGCATCGGGGAGGGAGTTAACTTTTAAAATGGAGAAAAATGTCATAGCAAGCTACTATTAATTCATGGTTCTTTGAATCAAACATTGTGATATTATTTTGTTGATATTTTTAAGTCTTATGTGTGGTTTTATTTCTCTTTAATCAATCATTGTATATAGGGCAAACGTATGTTGATAAACCTAACATCACCTGGGCATGACCTGGGGTAACGAGTATGTTTTATTACCTTACATCATGCTTGACTTGTGCATATCATGAAATCCAAAATACGAACCTATTTAAGTGCTCTCACCATTTCAAACGAAAAAAACCACAACAATAATTTAAAATTATAACACCAATTTCAAGTAGTGATATTTTCTAGGATGTAGGTGGCATAATCAAGTGAAAATAATGAAATAGCATCGTTTCAAGTTCAAAAGCAATAGTGAAGTCCAAGCAATAAATTAAAATTCATTGTCTATATTTGAGCAATTATTTGTCTTTGAATATCTCCAGAGTAAGACTTTATGAGTTAAATTGGACATGACCATTGACATGATTTTATTATCCTCATTTCTATGTTCTATGACATTCATTGTTGCTAACATTTATAGTTGGGCCTCCCAATGCTTACCCTTCCTCTCATGAACTGCAGCCTTTTGTTGATCTCGTTCAATAGATCGGGAAGACATACCAACACTTCAAAAATTTTAGTTTGGTTGGCTACTATATCTTTAAACCTAGCATCATGAGTCACCTTCTTCCTAGGTGATTCTTTCGCAATCTTTCTACCATTTGATCATTTCAGTCTCTCTTTTGATCCTTTTTTTTTATATCAGAGTCAACAGATACCAGAGTAGTAGGAGTCAAAGGTGAGGATGTATGAACTGTGTTCTAAGTTCATCTCACTTATAACTCATCCATGGAATTGGCTTCATTAAAAAGTCTTAATGCATAAAAAAAGGACATTGATGTGGAAAAGATATTTTCGGATGATCCAAATGTTGTGTTTGTTGAGGATGTAATGGATTCGAGAAAGCTCTTAGGAATGGAGGAAACCAAGGTCATTAAGTTGGAATTATAAAGTTGCTTGCAAGATGTTGCTAAGTTTGGAAAAAAGTCATAATACAATTTCTCACATCGCATGATATTTTAACAAGTTTTATATCAATGGTGGCTTTGGAGTCCGCTTTTAGTTTGAGAGGTCACGTACTTGATTCATGTCGTAGTTCTTTAACTCTAAAGATCGTTGAGTGTTATATTTGTGCCCAAGATTGGCTTAGGAGTGATTCATCCCAATTTGAAATATAAGAAAAGCTAAAGGATATGGGAGACATTGAGAAGGGTAAATTAATCTAAAGTTGGATCTATTGTTATTTCTTAAAGCTTATGCACTTCTCTATTTTGTAATGTTGGTTGATGATGGTACAAGTTCGGGGGTTGGAAATTCATTATTTAGTTTACTATTTAAAAAAATAGTAGGTATTGGGAAACTACTTATTTTTTACTCTCTTTACTCATTTATTCTTCTATTATTTACTTATTTGTTCCTCTATTGTAAACCCCCACATGTTTATAGTAATATCATGTTAAAGGGGTATAGTAATTTAATATATGAAATGGCGTAGAAAATACTAATATCATAAACAATAGGTAAAACTTGGTTTTAACTCAGAAATATATGGAATAGTTCGTAATAGAAATTCTATCAACTATGTTTGGTGGACAAATGTATGTTGTGTAAGTTTAGGTTGGCTTTGGAAGGGCTTAGGATGGATTGGAAATAAAAAACGGAGGAAATAGGCAAAACTGTACCGGTACTGTGTTTTGAAACACTTTGGTCCAGAGAGTTAGACATACTGGTACTGTACTCTGCCAGTACTGTGTACCGATATGCCCGAAAGAGGTCTAACAGTTAATGTCGCGATTTGGGGCTCGATTTTCATCCTATAAATACATAAGGATGCCTCCTTAGCCTTTATTTCAGCCCTTCTAACCCTAGAAACACTTAGAGAGGAAGAGAGAAGGAGAAAGCAAAAGATCAAAAGGGTAAAAGAAGAGATTTAAGAGTGACGCAAGAATCAAATCCTAGCTTTTCAAGAATACAAGGTAAGGTTTTTTTTCATTCTTGTTCATTGATGCTAGGGTTATGATGTATGTATAATTTGACTCTGAATGATATGTACTTGCTATGGGTTCCTTGTTTTTTAACATTCTTGAAACATTTATCATGTTTTGAACAAAGTTATGGTGGGAGAACCATAAAAACTCTAGTTTTTGAGAAATATGAACTTCTCTCTCTATATTCACTCAAGCTTAATTTTAAAAACTCTAGTGCTTTGTGTTGAGTAATAAAATGATATTGATAATGATCTATTGCAGGCTTTTCCTAAAATTGTTCTATTTGAAAATATCACATGTCAAGAATTGGGAACTGTTGGAGTTACTTGTGATTTGAGAAAATATGTTGGATATTTCAGATGGTTGGTGGTATTAAATTTCTTGAATGGTTGTTTGCAGGAACATGAGTGAGGGGTTCCTTGTAAGAATGCGCATTCCTTCTCAAGAGGTTCCCTGTAAGGATGCTTGAGAAGCAAATCCTTGAGGATGAGAGGTTCCTTGTAAGATGCTCATGCCAAAAGAGGACAATATGTGGTATTCTCAAGAGATTCCTTGTAAGGATATTTGAGAAGAAAAACCTTGAGGGTGAGAGGTTCCTTGTAAGGATGCTCATGCCAAAAGAAGACAATATGTGGTATTTTCAAGAGGTTCCTTGTAAGGATGCTTGAGAAACAAAGCCTTGAGGGTGAGAGGTTCCTTGTAAAGATGCTCATGCCAAAAGAGGATAATATTATATCATGTATGGGGTATTGGTTTACTTTTGAAAATTTTATGGCTTATTGCTAGAAATTTGTTTCACATTTCAGTTTAACTTTATTGTTGTATGTAAAATAGAGATCTATTTAAAATGTCCTTGTTTTACTTCAAAGGCTATATATGCTATTTGTAAAATAAGACCAACCTCTTTTATATATTTTTATAAACCTTGTTCGGGTTTGGAAGAATTTTCCTATAGAGCTTCAAGCTCACCCCCTACTTAACAACCTTTTCAGATTATTCTCTCGAGGAAGAGCTGAAAGTCGAGGAGCCTGCACACTGGGAGACTCCGATAGACGGGAGTGTGGATCCCGAGGTGGACGCTTAGAGTGACACTTTCTTTTGTTCTAGAATAGGATATTATTTTAAATATTGTGAAGCCTAGTTTCTTTTGTTATTTCCGCTGCACTACAATCGTTAATTTCTGGAATGTAAAGACCAAGATGAGTCTATTTTTTTGGGATAATGTTGTAGATATTATACATATATGATAAATGAAATTTACTTATTGATGAATTATTTTAGTGCTCTCATGATGTAAATGGTTGTTAGAATGTAATGCCATCCAGGTAGGGATGTCAATGGACCGAATCGAGGGCGGGAGGTGTACTCTCTATTCTTGTACCAGCTTAAAAAAATTTCGTCCATCCCCAATCCACCCCCGTTAACGGGTATAATTTTCATCCCTATCTCCGTCCGCGGGTAAATTTTTAATCCCCGTCCCTGTCCCCGTTTTTCCCGTACCCGTCGAAGCCAAAGCTAATTAAATCCAATATTTTAAATAATTCAACAACATTCTAAATACTTTAACATAATCTAACACAACATAATATAACATAACATAACATATTTAAATAAAACACAAATAACAAATGTCCAAAATGCTACATATTTGAACAAAACACAAACAAAAGTCCAAAACAAATGTCTACAAACAATATAATGGTGGTAAAATTATCTCAATCAACTCAATATATATTTATATTTATTGATTTATTTAGCGGGTAACGGGTACGGGGCGGGGCGGGCGGGGCGGGTACGGGGCATGGGTAAGGGTAAGTTCATCCCCGTCTCCATCCCCACACGAGTTTATACGGGTATCCCCGTATACGTCCACTATTCAATACATATAGTCCATCCCCGGTCCAAACGAGGCAGGTTTGGACGAATACCCATTTTTTTCCGGTCCACTACCATCCCTACGTCTAGGGTGGTATTTGGGGCATTACATCTATTTAGCGGGTAGTATTGGGAGGGAAACAAATCAAACAACTTGTTTTTGGCTCCATGGACTATGTCTGATGGCCATTAAAGAGTGTTAGTTATTTTGTTATGTTACGGCCAAGATGTCTATTTTTTGTTAACATGTTATGTGGTTTTTTTATGGCTAAGATGCAATGCTTATATAGGCATGTTATGGGTTTTTTATGGCCAGGATGGTTGTGCTTATGTTAGACGTGTTTATGTAATTTGGTTGTGTTTATTCAACATGATGGTCATGTTTTTGGTTGTGATTGTGTGGATTTTGTGTTGAATTTATTGTACGTTGAATCTAATATGAAATTAGGGACAACAAAATGCATTAGGTAGGTGTACTGTGCAACTCGAATTAGCAAATACGAATTCAGTTCGAGTTTTAAGAATTTAACTCGGACAGTATTCGAGTTAAGCAGTTTAAGTTCAAAGTCGGACTTATCCCTCAAGTTGAGATATGGTTCAAGTTTTTTTGAGAACAATGGAAGTCGTTACACAATTATAGACTTATCTATCCTACTTTAAAATACCAACATATGTGAAAAATATTTTTTTTCAATTTTATTCTCTAATATTTTAATTATGTCATCCATATCCTCTGTTTCCCAAGCGTCTTCCTCTATTCCTATTGTAAAACTCGGGTAAATTTGAATTTTTATGAAAAATGGGCAAATCGATAATTTGTCACTACAATACAGGTTACAAACCTGAATTTTTCTAGAGCTTGAATGATGAAACGGACCTCGTCATTGGATTCGTCTCGCAAAATCTAGCTATCCCATCAAATTTCGTCGAATTCTAAAATGATCGGATTTTTCTCGTTTTACGAGACGGTCGGGTCTCGGGTGACTCAAAAATAAATTTTAAAAATTTTAAAAATAATTTAAAACAAATTGAAATAAAAATATTTTAAACTTGAACCGAAACGAAATTTAATCGTTTCGAGACAAAAATGGACCCGAAAAAAAAAGGTCATGTGGCACGATGAGGACCAAGTATTTAGGGAGTATAAAAAGGGGAGAAATATCAAATTTCTCCCCATTTGGTTTGTTGGTTCTCATGTTGGGGAGGAAGAGAGGCAAAAAGAGAAAGCTCTCCACATTCTCGCTACGGACGTCGAATTGACTCGAGCCAAGTATTAAAGTTGTCCTCCTTGACGAGGGCTACACAACTATACCAAAAACAAAGGCTTTCACCGAAGGTTTGAAAAATAAAATTTTGGGAAAGCTTGGATTAAAGCTTAAGTTGAATTCTTGAAGCTTCCTACGTTGATTTTACGCTTCAAGAGGTAGCGTTTTCTCACTAATCAGGTTTATTTTCAACCTAGAATGATTATATGGAATGCGTAGGTTGTTAGAGAATTTTAACACTTCTCTATTGTTGAGAATTTGGTGCAATGGGTATTGGAAATGGGTAAGTTGACAGAAGTTGTATTACTTGCCTATTGTTGTAAAAATTGAGGAAATGGGTATTGAGAATGGGTAGAATAATTTCTATCATGAATTAGGTATGTGAAAAATACCTAATGTGATTCTTAAGTTATGTGATTAATTGGGCAAATTATGTGATGACATGATTGGATGCCTTGAAGGTGTTTGAAATAAATGCAAATGTGAAATCAAGTATGTTTGCATAGATAATGTGATAACATGCTAGAGACTTGTTATGAGTGTGATGCTAATATATGCCTTATGATAGGTTAACATTATGATAAGTGTGAAAATTATATGTTTTTGATATAATTGGCAATAGAATTGTGGAAATTGCTCATTTGTCATTCATTGCATATTGGACATGATGTTGATATCACATTCATGGACACTGGACATGAGTGTGAGTGTGTGTGTGTGTGTGTGTATGGTTCAATCAAACACCTTACTTAGTGGGTGGATGATCGGTGGGCTCGGGAAAAGTCGGAACGAAGTTTCGATTAAGTCGCACGGTTGCATGAAAAACTTGTGTCGAGTACAACAAGAAGGGTTAGACTCTCATTTGGGTGCAAGACCCGACTACTAGTTTATACATTTTTTACGGTGCAAGTTCAAAAAAGTGTATCAGTGTGCGGAGCAGGCGGTGCGACACCAAAAGTCTGCTACCCAACAAAGACACATGATTTTTTTTATAATTGTCATTTGATGTGTAACGTCAATGACGGGGGCTTAGAAAGCCCAATTTTCATACATGACAACAATTGCATGCGTTAAGGGAGCCGTTGAAGGCTCGGGTAGATGTACATGAGTGAGTTTCATCTAATTTCATGGCATAACATGAGATTCTTGTTAATGAATGCATATTCTTGATGAGAATGTTTTGAATGGTTGATTTTTGCATGTGAACATTTCATATGCATCTAGGTTGGGGAGTAGCCTCTTTAGGAGATACTCTATTGAGCGTGACTCACCCTTCGTGGGAAAATATTTCAGGTGCGGGGTTCACATCGGCGTACGGCTCCCAATTCTAATCTCAAGGGTGAAGAAGACCGACTTTTGGCTTTTATGACTCATTTTGTATGACTTTTGTGAAAATCCTATTTTGGGATGTAAATATAAAAGAATTGTAATCGAACTCATATGGACTATTTTTAATGAAAAAATATGCATGTGATTACATGACTATGGATAAATGGACCTGGTGTGACAAATATTTACTCATGAATGGACCCGGTGTGGTAAATGGTTACTCATAAATGGCCCCGGTGTGATCAATGTTGTATGATTGCACATGTTGTATGTTTGGGTAGAGCTCTCCGTACAAAAGAGACTCTATCCGAATTTTTTAAAATTATGGATCCCGGTTAATGAGGCATAACGACGTGAGATCGAGTAACATGGTATCTACGGTATTTCGCGAGTTGATTGGTGATCAACGGATTGACAAGGGACCTGTAGTTTTTGGGGCGTCACACCTATATCCCTTTATTCATACTTTCTTTGTTTCTTATCTCTTGTCTCAAATTCACAGAGTTGTTACACTCTCTCCCTCTCTCTCTCCTGCAAATTAACAGCCCTTCACTTCATCTTCCTTTTTCGTCTCTCTATCTATGTCTCCCTATTTCCTCTCTCAAATTCACAACCCTGCGATTTACTTCTCAGTCATTACACCCTCTTATTCTCTTCTACTTTCTCTCCCTTTTTCTTCTCTCTCTCCCCTGCAAATTCATAGTCCTTTCTCTTCATCTTCATTATCCGTCGTCTCTATATCTTCTGCCCTGCGTTTTCACAAATCAGAGAAGAGCACAACACCCTTTTTCACCAATCAAAGAAGAACACAACACTCCTCTTCACTGTTCCCTTATTTGTCCCTCTCTCACACTGTCATGGACCACCTTCACCGTCCCCCTCTAAGTCTCTATTTCCCCAAATTTATTTAATTTTATGTATTCAATTACAAAATTCAATTACCCATTATAGATTTCTATTAGGCATCCATTTTTTCTTTCTTTTAATGCTTTGGTTGTGGCTATACACATCCTAACAATTAATTTGTTTAATTAAAAAGACTGTTGAGCTTCTTTGAAATCCTATTTATAATCACTCTTTCCTCTTCGAAAAGTTCTTCAAAATCCTATTTGCAAGTGCCCTTCACCCTTTTCTGTCAGACATTGGCTGCCTGTTGTGTCTTGGCATTATACATTACACTGCAAAATTGCTTCTTCTTCAAGTTTTCCACCGCTAGAGGAGCTCCACCCTCTCCCTCTTACCAGGTAACTACTGTGTTAAAATTATAAGTTCTAAATTTTTGGTTTGTTTTTGGTTTGAATTTTACTGAATTAGATATGATTTATGTTGGTGTTTTTTCTTTGTGAATTATTTTTTGATTTAGTTTATTATTCTATTCAGTTGCTGGTGGAGAACATTAGTTTATGTCTTTTGATGGTGTTTGGTTTCTTTTTTGTTCCTGCTTAAAGAATATTTCACTTGGGAGTGTTGTTGGTAATTCTTTTCATTTTTTTTGTATCTAATATGTTGATCATTCTAATTAAAATACTATACAAAATATCAAACAAAGGACATCTCTCTCTCTCTCTCTCTCTCTCTCTCGTGTGTGTGTGTGTTTCTTTCTTATTTAGGACTAATGGATGTGATGTTATCCAAAGTCCACCCAGTGAACAACACTTTCTTTTTGTATTTACTTTGATGTTCCTATTGTCAATCTATAATATCAACAATGAAATCATATTGCAGTTTCTATTTTAATTGAATTTCGCACCTACTTAGCAAAACATACTTACAAGTATATGTCATACTTTTACCATGTTGGATACTCACTCATCAGACGACCCTAAAACCCATCCTGTGGTGGATGCCAAGGGACATCGTCAAATTGCTTGATCCTTTGCCCCATACTTTTGAGATGCCTCTCCTTGCCGATCAATAATTCGATTGTTTATCGACATGAGAAAATAATAATCAACGAAGATGAAGATATTTTTATTTTGGTCTTTGTATGAAACACTTTATATTTTGTCTCAACAAATACCTACCAAAAGGATTCATGCAGATCCATTAAAAAGATTGTTACCATGATTACCTAAATTATGTTGTGTTACATAGATTGTGACCATGGGTAAGCATTCAACTGGTAAGTTCTAACCGCTTTTGGTACTTGAGCAGGAACTTGATCATGCTGTGGAAGAACCTGAGAAAATTGTAGTTGTGAATCTCCTGCAACGCAGATCAATCATTTCTCTGATTGGGAATGTTTTGAGGTCCTCATTGATATTATAGAAGGTACAACACTAACTTGTATATCATCCCGAAAGACTATTGATTATTTCTTTTCGTTTAGTTTTTGTTTCTTGGTTGATATACCTCGAGACTGTTTGTATTTTATTTTGTTCCCTCACTGTCCTATCATTTTCCATAAGGAAGTGTTTTTTGTTGTCTGGTTCTATATGTAACAGAGTGTGCTAGAATTAATTTTTCTTGATGCATGATTTCTCCTTGTTTCTCTTGATGATTTTCCATTTTTGATTTTTTTCAGTCTTTAGTTCACTTTCTTTATGATTTCATAAAATTCTGATGTGAAAACCTCTGTCATTCCCCTTTGGTGAGATAGTTTAATAAAAAAAGAAAGAGTAGGTTGCACTCATTTGTACTGCAACCTTTTTGTTGCCTAATAAAATGATTTACTTGTACAATTCTATATAGGTATAGAGAATCATTATTGTACATTGATTTAGATAACTCTCGGCGATCATCTGAATTCACGAGTTCTATTTTAAACAGTTACGATAATGGCAGCATGTGGCTACATTGAAGAGTCACACCTTTGCAAGTTTTAGCACTATCCAGTTGTCACTTTTCTTTACAACTACTACCATTTATTCTTGATTCATTGGTTTGTGTCAGGTCTTTCATGTCCTTCACACCAATGGAGTCAATGTTCAGATGATCTCCCAAGGTGCATCTAAGGTAATCTAGAAAATAGACATTGAGAGCTTCTTGAAAGCATTTGTCTGCTTATAGCTATTACGAATACTAAAAAGTATCAAGACACTCTATCAGTTAATAAATTTATGCATTTTTTCATTTAAAATTTATGCATTTATAAGCTTTTAGGCTATTGATTTGGTTGGCTCTATGAAGTTTGTCGTTTTTTTCTTTTAATTCCATGATCCTGTGAATTCCAGCTCTGTTTTCGTGCCCATATTTTAGTTTTTCACCTCTCAAAGTTCCTTGTGCTGGCGATGTAAGTTGATTTCTATTGCATTCCTTTACATTGTTTCAGTTGCAAATATTTTTATTTGTTCATTTCTGAGTTGCCTGGTGATTTCATATTAGAACTATTTACCTTACCTTCATGATTTTTCATTTTATATTTTATATGCTTAGAGTAAAATGAATCTGGCAGTGTCATGACTTGTGACTGAGATGTGATATTTGTTTTTCTCTTATGCTAAAAGTTTGGAACACAATAGGTGAAAGCTGGCTTCACCCAACATTTGAAATGGTTGAAATCTAGATGACATCAATTAAATCATGAAGAGGATGCCAATGAATATGATCATGAGGATTGAAATAACTAAAATTAGCAGATCCTAGAAGAAAGTGATTTCATGCTTTCCATTTAAGTTGTTAAGACCTTGCTAGAAGTTTGCTTGTATTAACTCTTTAAAATTGATGAACTGTTGTCCAATACCACGACTTTTTACTTTGGCCATCGAAATGTCTTATTAGATATACTGGACACTTGAGCCATGGGTGGTTTCAATGGTCCATAAGCAGATCGGCCTATGTATATATGACCTATAAAGCGTCTAAAGATTCCAATGTTTACGAGATTCTTGCTTATGAGAGCTCTGAAGACCATAAAGAATTATGAATCAGGTGAGTATACTGATTGTGTTGTCTAATTACTTTGTTGAATCATGTGAGTATAGTTGATGAAAAGCTTATTTTAATTCTTAGTTATTAACTATCTATTTTTTTTTGTTAACACTAAACAATGCATACCACTTAACTCATTGTGGAAATCTAAAAGCAAAAGGGTTCAAAAACTTTATATGAAAGTTGACAAAGAAACATCATGATTTTTCGCATGTCAACCACAACATATATATATTATTAGATTTTACTGTGGTACATACCTATTTCATTGTTCTTTAAAAAATAACAATATGGCAATGCATCTTTTAAGATTTTCTCCTACCATTGTTCTTATTCGCAAAAAATCAAGACTAAATTCAAGAGCTGTTGTGGAATATCCTTACAACAGATTTCATGGCTTCTATGAGTACAATAGTAGACTAACGAATGGAAGGTCAAGTCTATAAAAGTTTCAAATTCTTCAAGAAATAAACAAATGACATTGATTTGGAACCTACCAGTCCATTGATATTACAATACCAATATAATGATCTTTGTTGGTTAATGAGTTTGAACACGTGTTTCGGTAATGGACGAGTAGCCTTCTTTTCTTTTCTTTTTTCCCAGCAATTGGATGAGTAGCTCTCTTACTATTTTCTTGGTATGCATGTACAATGGTTTTTGGTCAATAAGTACAATGGACTTTGCTGCTTTGACCTTGTTTAATGGGATTTTGTACATTGTTTATCACTTCAATTGTAATGCCAATTATTCCCATAAAAAAAATACAATTATATTTATGAAAAAAAAGTTGGTATACTCAAACAAGTTTAGAGAAATCTCTAATATGAAAGACACACTCAAAATAGTTCACGTGCAATGCACGTATGCACAAATTAGTTTGAGTAAAAGGGTACTAATGAAAACTTATTCGATATAAGTGCATTTTGTTGGAAAAAGACCAAAAACCCATTATGCAAGAATTAACTCTTGGAATAACTGATTTTTGGAAACAATTATATCACAATCCCTCCCTATTTTCTCTCTCCATCTTTCTCCACTCCTCTCTCTCCCTTATTTTTTTCTCTCTATGTCTCTCCCTTAGTCTCTCACTCTCCTTACCTCCCTCTCTTTGTTACTGTCTCACTCTTTCCCCTATTTTTTTTCTCTCTTTTTACTTTATTCTCTCTTTCTCTCTCACGCACTTTCCCCATATTTTCTCTCACCGTTACTCTCTCTCTCACATTAATAATTTATTTTCTTTCAAATATGTAAAGATTTAATTTGATTATTTTTGTTTGAAATTATAATTTTTTTGATATTTTGTGGTACACCTTATTAGCGTATATGTTTGATGTATCTCTTTGGTATATCAATTTCTTGTATCAATTTTGTGAATCAATTACGGGTATCATTTTAGTATTTTTGTTTGGGTGTTTCTCTTTCGTGTATCACTTTCTTGTATTAATTTTGTGTGTGAATTAGGGGTATCATTTTAGCGTTTCTCTTTGGATGTTACTCTGCATCTCTTTAGTGCATTTTTTAGGTGATCTATTTATTGTATCTCTTTGTAATCACTGTATGTAGTGAATAACCGGTGCAACTTGTACCTATTAGGTGTATTTATTTGGAGAAAGCAATGTTTGGAATCAAATAAAAAAGTCACGTTTGGAGCCATATCATAATACCTTCAACTGGTTTGGAGCCAAATCAGAATGTCCACAACTAGAGAATATAGGAAATAATAAATTTTGAAGGCAACGGTTGAAGAATATACTGTAAATTAGTTTAAGAATAAATGTTCAAAATTTAAATGAATGAAAAAATTAAATCAAATTTTTACATATTTAAAAAAAAATAAAGAGAGAAAAAAGGGAAGAGATAGTAAAGTGATAACAAATAAGGAGGGAGAGTGTGAGATAAATGGAAAGAAAATAGGGGAGAAAGTGTGAGAGAGTAACAAAGAGAGGGAGAAAGAGAGAGAGAAAATAGGAAGAGAGAGTAATGGTGAGAAAACATAGGGAGAGACAAAGTGAAAGAATAAGAATAAATATTCAAAATTTAAATGAATGATAAAATCAAATCAAAATTTTAAATATTTGAAAATAAATAAACAATGAATCAATTATGCATTATTTAAAGAACGGTAATTAATAATATAAAAAAAGTTAAACTAAATTGTGGACCTAATAATAATAAATTTATATATAAATAAACTTAATGGAGTAAAAATCTATCACTGAACTTTCTCTTAAATAAGTTTTAGAAAAAATATATCCACACCAAATTTTTCTAAATTTTATACCTCGGGTTGAGTTATGTTCGAAGATTATATACCTTGAATTGAGTCTAAGTTAATCCCCTAATCTGCCTAAATTGCACCACTAGAGAGGGGAGAGAGATGAGACAAATAAATAAATGAAAAAAAAAGAAAAGAAAATTGAGAACCAAAAGAGAGAGAAAGGAATGAAATTAAAGAATGAGGTTAATTACATTGGAGGTCTCAAAGTATGAAATTTGTCTCATTTTGATTTTAAATGTTTAAATTGCATCATTTTTGTCCTTGAAGTATTAAATATATTTTTATATGATTCTCCAAGCAGACAGTGTCTAGATTACTAATGATTTTTTTTTTTATCATAAACTTTTTACGTGATACTTAAACATGAACAAAAAAATTATTTAGATAACTTTTCACCAAATTTTTACTTAAATTTTGGTTAAATAACTAGTTGAATTATATAATTTTAATCGTGAGTTATCCAAATTTTCGTAAAAAATTACCCATATTACATTTTTGTTTCAAGAGTTACTCAAATTTTGTTTAAAAGTTATAAAAATTATTTTTCGTTTATATTTAAGTATTATATGACAAGTTTATAATACAAAATCGTTAACAATCTAGACGCTGTCTGATTGAAAGGTTATATAGATCAAAATGATGCAATTATTAAATAGAAGAGATAAAATTAAGAAGAGAGCATATGGGGAAAGTTCGCCGTCTTAATTGAGAATATTTTTATTGAGCGTTGACTTTTTAAACTTTTGGCGGCCTAAAACTCAAAAAACCCCCAATGGTCGCATGTTTCCCTAAATAAAATGTGCTGTGCAAAATGTTATGAAGCACCTCTGATACAACCTATCATTTCTCCGCCACATTGAGAAGTCATCGGTCAACCATTTACAGCTATAAAATAAAATGCCACTTTTGAATCTTCAAATACTTCTTTCTCACGGCTCATATGCCGCTCTGTCTTCTCCCTGCTCTCTCCGCCTCCATCCCCCTCTCTTCATTTGGCTCTACATCGAAAGGCGGGTACTGGAACCTCAATCCTTTCAGGTTTTCACACACAGCGGCGTAGATCTTCGCTCAAAGAGGTAAATTTATCGATTCGCGGATCGACATATAGATGTGTTCATTTGTAGTTGTAGCTGTCACTAGGACATCGACGGTCGATACAGATCGGTTCGAAGGAACATCAATCACTTTTGAATCGATCTGTTCATTTTCCATGTAGAGTACTGTGGAATAGCATTTGGACGTTGTGGATGATCTGTAGTTTCTTTGATCTTTCTGTTGGTATATTATCGATGTGTTTGTCTGCGTGTGTGTGAATGAATTTTTTGTTTTTATTTTGATCAAATGCGTGAATGAGATTTGTGATTCGATCTTTTCATTTTTTTCCTATGGTACCGTGGAATAGCATTTGGTCTTTGTTGTTGATCTGTAGTTTTTTTTATCTTTCTATTAAGACAATTGTTTGTGCGTTTTTTCTGCTTGTGTGGGTGCGAAAGTGATTTGATTTGCTAACTCGGCAGCCTTTTTTGGTTCATCCGCTCACTGAGTGTTGATCTTCATTAAAAAGTGATTCGGAATTGGTGCGTTTCATTTATTTACTAGGTGTTTATCCTTCAATTTTCTCGCTGGAAAATTGATTCATATTTTTCCCACATGAATACGCACTTAAGGCTGCAGATGAACGCAGAAGGCTGTGGATTTAGGGGCACCCTTCAGATAAATTCGGTTAATGTTTTGTTTAAAACCTTTGTTGGTTACCTGTTGGTTTCAGTCAATGGACTTTGGATCTACTGCTCTTTTAGATCTATTATATCTTTGTTATTGTAGCTGTGTATATTTGTATAAGATCACATACGGACATATTTTAAGCTCTTCGTAGATGATCTGATCAGATGTATATATCTCTTGTCGAACTTATGGATTTTGTGCTTAGGTATTGTCTATATTTAGCCATGGATTATTGTTGAAATGTAATTCTTCTCCCCCTCTAATTGACATGCAAAACTTTTTTTAAATATTTTTCTTTGATTCAGGTTTCATTCAATTTCAGTACATAGTTCTTGTTCTTTTGAGTGATTAAGTGGTACTTCGACTCACTATTTTTTCTGTCTATGTAAAGAAATCGAATTATTTTGTAGGAATTTTGCATTTTGGTGTTTTCTGGTATTTGGTTTTTCCCTGGTTTCTTTGAAACATTTAAAGCTGTGGATGCAGCGCATTTTTTGTTCATTTTTTCCTTCCTTTTATTGCTTCCTCTTTTTGTTTTGTTTATGGAAATGAAAAATTGGCTGTTCCCTTTTCCAAGTTTTTTCTATTGATGGATCAGACTGCCACTGGTAGATCATCCCTGGTTTTATAGTTCTTGGATAATTTGATTTGATGCCTCTGCTTTTAAAATTTAGACAAGTTTTAAATAATCTCGCCATTTCACAAATAATTTATTGGTATATTATTATTTGACTTTACTTTAAGATAATGCTCTTGAGATATGAGTGTGCTATAATGTCTCTAAGATATCCAACTAAACTACCTAAATAACTATTTGGTTTTTCTTGCGGTGTTTGAAGCAATTACTTCTTATTTAAGATTCTTTCTTAGTTGATGAAAGAAGTTGTGAGTCTTGTGACTTTGACTTTCTTTGTTTGGTAAGCAGTTCTAGTCACTTCTAGGTTCCGTGGGAACTGATCGAAATGGTTTTCGTGTGAAACCTCGATGGTGGATAATTTGAACTTTAACTTGGGCTTGAAATTGCTTATATCTATGCATTAATGGTGGTTTCGAAGAATATTTCTTAGGCAATTTTCTGTTTTTGAACAACCTGTTTGAATGTTCCCAAGACATGTACATATGAATATACATATATATGTTTATATTTTTTTGTGTGAGTTTGTTTGTCTCTATGCCCTTTGTGTGCGTGCTTATTTATGGTTCTAAAGAACTCCACCCTTCTTTTTCCTTCTGTATATGTTTTGTCTCCTGATATATCTCATCATTGAATAGCCTGTATTTTGAGAGTAGATACCTTTTCTTGTAGGAAAAGGCATGATGACTGATCAGCGACAATACCCAACGGTTGCTCAGAAGGTAGCTGGCAAGCTTCTTCTTAGATCTAGCCCAGTTCAAGATTTTCGGACTTATGAGACAGGTTTTCAGCAGCCTTCTCTTTATCAGAGGAAATTCCATTATGGGAATTACACCAATACTGCATTGCATTATTCTACGTTGCAACCATGTCGAGCTACACATGATCTATCCACGGTTGCATCGAATGTGTCTCCTGTTTTTGTCCAAGCCCCTTCAGAGAAAGGTTTTGCCGGTTTTGCCATTGATTTTCTCATGGGTGGAGTCTCCGCAGCTGTATCCAAAACAGCTGCTGCTCCAATTGAGCGTGTAAAGCTTTTGATCCAGAACCAGGATGAAATGATCAAGAGTGGTAGGCTAGCCGAACCATATAAGGGTATTGGTGATTGTTTCGGCCGAACAATCAAGGAAGAAGGGTTCGGTTCATTATGGAGAGGGAACACTGCTAATGTTATTCGTTACTTCCCAACTCAGGTTGGTTTTTTATTAGCATTTTGTTCATACTCGTAATTTCCTAACATCGTAGCTATTTTTCCTGCTAGTGTTACACTCGATTCTTATATTACTTGAACATTTCACCAGGCTTTGAACTTTGCATTTAAAGATTACTTCAAGAGTATGTTCAACTTCAAGAAAGACAGAGATGGTTACTGGAAATGGTTTGCTGGCAACCTGGCGTCAGGAGGTGCAGCTGGTGCTTTTTCCCTTTTCTTTGTCTATTCCCTGGACTTTGCCCGTACCCGTTTAGCAAATGACGCAAAGGTGGCAAAAAAGGGAGGCGAGAGGCAATTTAATGGCATGGTTGATGTCTACAGGAAGACAATAGCATCTGATGGTATTGCTGGGCTTTATCGTGCATTCAATGTTTCATGTGTTGGGATCATTGTGTATCGTGGTCTTTACTTTGGAATGTATGATTCCTTGAAGCCAGTGATCCTTACCGGGAAGTTGCAGGTAAATTTGCCTTGCTTTGACAGTCTTATGATAAGAAGTGGACAAGATGAAATATTCCTCATCACTTTGGATGGCCATTGTGCATCCCCGCCTGTTTCAGGCATTTATATTGTCTTCTTTAAAATTAATTGTAACAGGAAATATAAATAAGGTGGGCTTAGAATTATTGGACTGATGCATACAATAGTGTACAGGCTTCTTATTTGCTTGCTTCCCAGAATTTTTTTATTGTTTGGGACTTGTTTGCTTTTGTGAAATGACAACTTAAGAGCTACACGTGTTTTCTATCATTTCAAATGGAAATCGTTAGACAAGGCTAATTCTAATTTTATCCAACAGCTTCATCACAATTGTTTTCTGGTTTAATGCTTTCAGGATAGCTTCTTTGCTAGCTTTGCCCTTGGTTGGGTCATCACCATTGGTGCTGGCATTGCATCCTACCCACTTGATACTGTTCGCAGAAGAATGATGATGACATCAGGTGAAGCGGTTAAATACAAAAACTCGTTTGATGCGTTCTCTCAGATCCTGAAGAATGAGGGTCCCAAGTCTCTCTTCAAGGGTGGGGGTGCAAACATTCTCCGTGCTGTTGCTGGTGCTGGTGTCCTTGCTGGTTATGACAAGCTGCAGCTTATCGTTTTTGGAAAGAAATACGGATCTGGTGGTGGTTAAGTAAAATGGTATTCTCATCCCCTTGTTCCTTTAACATTAGACGGTGATGAAAAAAATTCTGAGTTCCAGATTTTATCCCCGACATTTTTTTTTTTGGCTTTTGAATAATTCAATTGTGAAGGAGAGTTGCTCCCACACCATCTTTGATTTGGCTTGATTTTTGATCTCTTGTAAACCTGATAAATTATAGCGGCTGCCAAAGCCATCGCTGCCCTTGATTTTCCGAGATATGAATTGAGGCATTTATTCCAGGTGACGCATCTTCTTTTCTCTTAATGTATTGCGTGGAATGAGTTTTTGTTTTTATCCCTTCTGCTTATATAACCGATACCAGGTATGGCAACGGCTCCTTGAACTTTTGGAGGCAGAGAAATCTGGTCACTTGTGCGAGTACAATTCAGTTGAGTTGTTTTCTTATGAATAGGACTGTTAAGTGGGCCGAGCTGGCCTGAACCCTGCCTTTTCGGCTGCATGTTTTTTCTACGCAAATTGTTTTTAAGTTGAGTTGAGTTGAGTTGAATTTAGACTACAATTTAGCTTCAACTGAAAGTTTGAGACGGGTTTGGATTAGTCTTGGTTTAATTTGCCAGTGGCACCATGATCAAATCCTGCCATATGAGAAGACCAAAGAATATCTAGAAGAAAGAGATTTGGTAAAAGTTTATTCTGTTCAATCACTCGACTTGATTTCCTTTATACTATTCTTGCTGAAACTAAACAGAATTCATTTACTTGAAACTAATTTGTCTGCGAATTTGTCAATTAAGTTGAGATATAAATTTCATTGTGATGCAAATAATGTGATAAATTTTGCAATTGCATTACGAGAAATGGTTCTTTTCAATAAAAAACATAATTGTTTTTAACATTTCTTAGAATTATTTTTTTTAAGATTTAATTTTGTCTAACTACTATTTTATAGAACTTTTTTATTCACATCTTAGTATACTAATAATACATTTTGTTTAGTTACATTTCTTCAATTGAATTTTGTCCGACTGCTATTTTACAAAACTTTTTTATACCCATCTTAGTGTAAAAACAATACATTTCAATACGTGTACATGTACATTTGTATTAGTATACATGCAATTGAATGGAGGAATATAGCGAACGTGAACATACAAAACTGAAAAAAAAACCGAGTAAAAAAGTGATACAAAAATATCATCAAATCTTAACTTAGATTGTAAAATATCTCGGACAAAGAAATATGGGGTTCAACTATAGAACAAAAAATTATTTTTTGATATTATATTTTTACTTTTTATCTAAAAAAAATATAACACCTGTAAATTTGTTTTGTTTTATCTTTTTTAATTACTTTGTTTTCCAACTAATAATTACAAATCACCTTAACCAAAATAACTAATTACAATTTATTTTGGTACGATACCGCAACCGTTCAAAGTATTATCTAGAAGCATGGAATCAAATCTTGCATCAATTAAGGTGGAGATGTTAAATAACAACAACAACAACAACAATAATAAAAAAGAGAGTTACCCCAATTATGTGGCTCAAACATTAAAACAATAGTGAAAAAAATGATTGATTAAATTAAATTTTAAAGTTAGATTAAATTCACTTTTAATTCAACAAGTATAATCGATTAGGATCTACATTAGGTATATAAATTAGGTACTTACAATATTTTTTAAAATATTTCTAACAATATATACTGATGATGTTTTTTCACCGCAGATGAGCAGGGGGTGTGTAAACCGTGATGATCGAGAGGGGTCTGAGCTATATGGCTCTCGTGATTTGCAGTAAAGTATTCAGGGGAGTCTAGGGGAATGTGAACAGTAAGAAATATAGTGGTTCACCGGCTCCGGAGCTCGGCTAGTCCACTCTTCAATGGAGACTCTTGCTCCCTTTTCTTTATTGATCACTGGGGTGTTTTCTCAGTACAATATCACAGAAATTAGGGTTTTTTTGCCATGGCTCTGTAGCCTCTAGGGTTGCCTCTCGGGTATATGGTCCTCTCCCTTGCAATGAAGGTATAATACAGTATTTATAGTGCAATTCCTATCTTCTAAGAGATCTACACCTAGATCTTTGCCTTCATCCGTGGGATCCTCCATGATTTTAGGAGAAAATCTTGGTCGGTTGATATTCTGTGCCTTGATTATAGCTTCCTACCGCTTCTGGGAGTGTTTTCTATTAGCCGGTTGTCTCCTTCATATTTCCTTTATTGTCTTGTCTGAGGGGAACCCAAGGTTTGGACCCCCGAGCTATAGATGTCCAGTCTGGCCTCCTGAACTGACCTTCTTGTCTGACCTCCTCTCCCGAGCTTGTATATAGGATTTATTCTAGGCATCATCATATACTAACATGCTTCATCAATAGTCCAATATTATTGTTCGGCAAAAACCTAATGTGAAAACAGTGATTCTAATTCATCCCCACCATATATAGCTTATAATGAATTATGTAATGTGAGTTTTTGTCTTGTTTAAGTTAAATTGTAACACAATCTTGTCTCATTAATAAATCGTGTATAATCAGACTAATACGAGTATACACCATGATTAGTTAGATTCATATTATGCTTACTCCCTCATTCATATTCACTAATTTATTAAGTAGATTAGATAATTCATCCAATTATCGGTCTAAAGTCACAAAACTTACACTCAAATCAAATAATTATGCTAATCAAGAGTTAAAAGTGTCCGAACTAATTTATATACATGTCGACTGATCATCTTTGTTGTCCGATAAAAAACAATTTTGTAAGTTGCTTGCTAATCATGTAGAGAATCACCATACCTGATCTCCCCTGCCCCAGGCAAAACCAGGTCTTCTAAAGTAAACAATAAATGAGAAAAATCTCCAACGGTCGGAAAACAGTAAAATATAACCCCTCTCCGTTCTCCAACGGTTCACTCTTCACTGTCTCAGCTCCCCCCGCTAACTTTAGATCTCTCTCTCTCTCTCTAACAGAGATCAACTCCGCTCCTCGGTCTCTCTTTCTCTCTCTCTCTCTCTCGTAGATGGAAGTAGCCATAATCGACTGGAAAACCATAGACTCAAGCTTCGTGAAAGACGAACTCTACGAGAACATCAATGCCCCAAAGTGGGTTGATCTCAATGATCCCAAAGATTCCGTTGACGATGAAGCTTGGTTCTGCAGACCTGGTAACACAAACACACACACAGATACATACCTACACACACACACACACACACATATATATATATGGAAATTCTTGGAGTTTAGTTGAGAATTCTTGATGCAGCCTGACATTTGAGTGCATTTTGTTGGTGCAGATTGCAAACATCCGAAGAGGGTTGAAGATTTTTACAAAGAAATGCCTAATTTAAAGGTTCAATTCTTTATTTTCTTGATTTCTATGAAGCCTCGTTGTGTTTGGTTAGCAAGAAAGTGTAGGAAAACATACACTGGAGAGAGCCCAGATTATATTTTCAACACTGGAGAGTATTAAACTTTTATCCAACCCAATACATAAACTGCGTTTGTAGAGAACCAAAAAAACATCAATGCAGAAATTCAAGATTCAATTTTTGTTCCATTTTCCCTGCACTTTCCGGCAACAATTTTCTTCTGATTTTGTTCATTATCCTTTTTTCTTCCAAAGAAAAATGTGTTCAAATCTCAACTTCTCCGATCTCCATGCATTTTTATATTGTTAGGCCATCAAAAAATGTTTCCAAATGATTACTTCCAGTGAATTGTTGCAACCATAAAACCTACTTTTCCTTCATGGAACATACTACACATTAAACAGATGATGCCAGATTTAGTTTTTCTTTCCTTTTCCTTTTCCTGTACTTTCTCTGCTGCCAAACATATGGTTAAAATTTTCACTTTATTATGGCCTCATTTTCTTGATGATCAATGCTTTTATTTCTGTGAAGCACAAGAGATCAACTAGTGTGTCTGAAATCCTCCCATTGGGTGATCGAAATAGAAGGTACAAAAATGAAAAAAACTTAGCTCTAGATAATGAAATTCAAGTTGATTTTTGCATAAATAATTTACAGTTCCTGCATTTTCTTGTTCAGAGGTTCAACACTGAAAAAGAGAGGGTTCACTCAAACTCCATTTTCGACAAACAAAGACCTTAAATGTGATTCAGTTGTCGAAGATAGCGAGAATCAGAACCCCAATCTATCCACACCACCAAATCACAAAGCTAGTAGATTCGTGAAAGAAGCAGTTAAATCAAGTGCAGAGAAGAAAAGGGCTGATAATTCCTTGCACAAGGAAGAGGCGCCGAGGCTGAGAAGTACACTATCAGCACGCAATTTGTTTGCAGGGAGAGATTTATTGAATCAGATAACAGAGTTTTGTAATGAGTTGAAGAGATTGGCGATGAGGCCAAAGGACAGAGAGAATCTGGAGAAAGAGAATGTGAAGAGTCCGGTGAGAATGCATAAACAAGAGGTGAAGAACCATTTAGGCGAAAATTCTAAGGATATGAATGAGAAAGAGGACAGGAAGCCATTGCTAGCTCCGAGTAAAGAGAAATGTGAAACAATGGAGAAGAAAAGTGTCAAGGACAAGCAGAAACAAGAGGTGAAGGACCATTTAGGTGGGCACTTGAGGGATTTGAATGAAAGAGAGGAGAGGAAGCCATTCCTAGTGTTGAGTAAAGAGAAATACGAAACAATAGGGAAGAGCAATGTCAAGGAGAAGCTGAGGAGGAATAAGTAAGTCTCTTTGAATACTCATTAAAATACATACATGCATACTTTGACAGATATAATGGCAGTATACAAAATCTCTAGGGTTCTTTAATTGATTGAACATAGAAGTTTAGAGACATTTTGAATGAAAGAGAGGAGAGGAAGCCATTCCTAGTGTTGAGTAAAGAGAAATACGAAACTGAGGAGGAATAAGTAAGTCTCTTTGAATACTCATTAAAATACATACATGCATACTTTGACAGATATAATGGCAGTATACAAAATCTCTAGGGTTCTTTAATTGATTGAACATAGAAGTTTAGAGACATTTTGTAGTCTTTAGGATGATCCATCTTCTTATGCTTTGTCTTAGATTATGTATAATCTGATAGACATGAGCACTGTACTCATGATTCACTTGGAACACTTAAGCTGCAAACTGCAAAGTCTAGGGTTCTTTAATTGATCGAACATAGAAGTTTAGAGACATTTTGTAGTCTTTAGGATGATCCATCTTCTTATGCTTTGTCTTAGATTATGTATAATCTGATAGACATGAGCACTGTACTCATGATTCACTTGGAACACTTAAGCTGCAAACTGCAAAGTCAAAACTAATTATAGCAGACCCATTTTCAGTCATTTGAAATATATGATAATGGTTGAATACTTCAAATTTTGGGGGATGTTGATGAAGTTTACTCTTGAGAACCACCTGTTTTATCAAAGACTAATGGACAATTCTATTGTGCAGAAGAACTGATGAAGCAGAGAATACCCCAATATCTGTGGACTTGAAGAACATAAAGGGCAAAGGACATGCAAGCTTGTTAGAAATCCGGACCTGTCCCCCCTCTCCTCAATGCTTTTCAGCCAGGCGCGAGCCCAACAAAGCCACCCCGCCCAAGGCTTTCAATTCCAGACCTCAGGTATATTTAACTTTGAATTCTAATTGTGATGATTCTGGAATTTCTTTTTTCCCTTTATATTTTCTTCAGCTTGCTTGCTACTTTATTGCATGTTGAGGCAAAAGGTAGATCCACTGATATTAGATTACATTTATGCAAGCAATAAAAATTAGAAATATGAGTGGCTTTGATTGTTTTCCAATTATACTTATTCATTTGATCATGTTATTCATTGTTTAGACAAATCTTTTCAATGCAAGGTACATTATGACCAAGTTACAACTACTTTCTGGCCACATCTGAAAAGCAAATTGGCCACATCTGAAAAGCTCATGATTAGTGATACCACCCAAATTGCAGTCTGTTCATCCTGCCCATGTGATTAAAGATGTCAATTGTCAGTGACCATAGACGTAGAAAGAGACTGTGAAGGAAAAAGACCAGAGTTAGTGCTAAACTACGTATTCCATCAAAACAATTGATCAGTTACTCCTGCAAAACTAGACTGGTATTATTGACATTGAAATCAGTTCATCTCGCCCATGTGATTCTCATATTTGTAAACATGGATGTAGAAAGAGAATACTACCAATCTAGTTTTGATTGTGTTCTTTTTTCCTTCTCATTCACTTTCGGCGTGCATGTTAATCGATATGTGAGATCACGTGGGCAGGACGAACTGATTAAATATTTGAGAGCTGTCAACGGCTAATCTGTTCAACATTCATTCAAGAAAGTAGGTGGTTTTGTTCTTCTGATGTAACTTGGTGATGTGCCTTGGAACTAATTTAAAAAGACAGAAAACTCGAGGATTTGCAACACCTCATTTGGTATGTTTGTATGTTCTACATGGAAAAAGTAGATTTCCTAAAGATTAGGTTAGACGATGAAATTAGTGTCTATGTTGTTTGTGTAATCAACGAAACCCCGATTTAAACAATTCTTTATCTCAGTTGTTGCTATTGGCTATGAAATCTTTAGTGACATTCTAATCTACTAATGTCTTTCATTGAACTAATGGTATCATATCATTACAAAACAAACTAAAC
>CM042189.1:6550453-6561485 GCA_023539305.1 Ilex asprella
CAAACATCTTGCTTCTCTTGCCCTATAATCTTCCTTGCACATGCTAAGATTTTCCTGCAAAACGTTTCATTCTCTCTTGGCCAAGACTTCACAATCCAAGGTCCTCTGTGGCTATGTTAAAGTAGAATCGTGTGTTAGATTTAGCAAATACTATTGAAAACCCAGCTTAACCTTGGAGAGATGAGTATTGCAGTCTTTTTCTTTTTTATAATCTATTACCATCGTTTTACTTATTCCTTTAAATAATGGAATTGATTGGCTCTTTAGGAAAGGGGAATACTTCAAGAGCTGGAACGGAGTAAGGAGGCAAGAGAAGCAAGAACCATGGATGTGAATGTTTCAGGTGGTGGCGAAAGAGAAGCAAGAACCATGGATGTTTTCTGGTTCTTGAAGCCCTGCACACTTTCTAGCCAAGCTAGTTAAACCAGTAAGAAGCACAACATCATTCTTTCATTCTTTTACCAATTTTTTTTTACATATTGTAACCAAACACTCATTTTTTGTTGTTGAAACACTTCCAATGAATAAATTGTTGTCTCTCAAGTCCTTGACTTGAAGTAGCACAACTCTGTTTCAACTTTAGCCTCGTACTATTTTTCACATAAGAGGAAAACATAACATGTAGATGCATGATGTGCTGAGAAGACATCAATTTCTTCAGATTAGCTACTTATTTATAATACATATTTTAAAGGAGGAAAGGAAAGGGAAAAGGAGAACTTGGTTGGAACTGATGTCACTCAAGAAGAAATAGAGGGCAGAATGAATATGATAACTGCTGGACTCAGGGCAAGGCATCCAATGAACATTAGCCTGCTAAGAAATTTCACAAGTCCACTGACTTGGGAACCCATAACCTTACGTACATTGAGAGCAATTTAAAACATTCTTGCTGGTATTCGATTGATGTTAATGGGTGAGAGGGTGTAGATTATGGTAGGCATAGTGACTGATGAAGTGGGTACAACATAGGATGAATATAGAAGTGGGATGAATAGGCCGCGCGCACGATGAATGGATGGACAACAAATCGGATTCATTTTTACGTGTTCCTTCAACATGATTCTCTCAAGTGCAACTCTGTCCGAGGGTTCTCGTGAGACTGATTTTTCGTAGATAATACACAGCCAGAGTACATAATACACAGCCAGCTTTTTAAAGATTACGGTTTGAATTTTTTTTTCTTTCCAAATTCCAAGACCAGTTCTTCAACTTTCGGAGTTCTATTGCATTAATGAATCCGGCTGGAAAGACCTACACCGTGCCAGCAATTAGGCTATATTCTCGTTGACTCGGGTGCTTGGGAAGACTCCTATAGTACACTCCGACTGTCACCTCATCTTGGGCAAGTTGAGTCGCGGAATTAGCAACTCTTCTCACGAATTGGATAGAAGATTGTGACATCCCTATGATCAGAGACTAGAGCAGATACATTTCCCCCAAACCGCTACCTTTCATACGCCTCAAAACTTCTGACCTTTTTTTATCTCCAAACAGAAAGCTCGACCCCTTGCGAATGAATTTCCTGCTTGTGGGCTAAAAATAGCCCCACTCATGAGGTATATGCCCTACAATAACTTTTTTTTTCCCCCAATTGCCAACATACACACAATGAAAATCCCAACCAAAAACACTCACAAGTCCCTCAACACAACCCAATTATGCAAATTTTTATCCCCAAAGTAGATACCAGATTTCGAATATCATAATCTATCACAATATCACAAAAACTGAAGCATGGATCACCCTTTTATTACTTTGAAACAGAGCTCTTCGTTTACATCAGTAACTCGCAATAACACCACCATAACAACAACCACCAAACACTAAAGACGTACAAAAGTCTACAGTGAAGCATGAGCAGCCTTGTTATTACATTAATCAGGCTGTCAAAAGTCTACAGTGATGATAAGGCGATGAAATAAGGCGATGAAGGGTGCGAGGTCCGATGATCTACCTTGTGTTACAGAGCACACAATCAAAGATTCTAGAGCAGGCGGACCTCACGCGCGGGTATACCCTCCTGGTGTATGCACTTGACTCCTTAAATATATCCTCCATGGTCTCCACAAAAGGGTTTAGGCTTCTTAGAGGAGGGATATAGAGGGTTAAAGGGACTGTAGAGAAGGCTATGGCAAAGAACCAGTGAACCACCTGCAACATCTCTGCTTCTTTCTAGCTCCCCAGACGCGAGAGAGATAGAGAGAGGGAGGGGGGGATGGACTTGGTGGGTATGGAGTTTGTGATGTCTGATGAAGACTTCACAAAAAAACTGATTTTTTTTTTTTTGCAGAGGTGAAGAGCACCGACGGCTATTAGCTCGAAATGCGTATGGATACATATTTTTATTTTTAAGGATATAAATTAAAATTTTTAATTTTTGAGGGTATGAATTAAAATTCAAACAATCTTCTGGAGTGCAATTGAAGATTAGTCCTAAATTTTATGTCAAATTTTTATATCAAAATGGCATATGGGCTAACCCGCACCATAGCCTAACAATGTGGGGTTGGATTTAGAATGATAAATTTGGATGTCAAATGTTTAATTCTCATTGGTTTCTCTTAGACTTAAAAGCTAACAAATACATGTGATTTATAAGTGATTATAAGTATTTGAGATTTATTCTCGCATTAATAAATCTAAAATAACATGGTTCGTCACATTGAAGCATGCTATTGTCACTACATAAGCTAAAATCGGTGATTTTTTTTATTATAAATTCTTTATTCAAATGAAATTGAAAGATTCTCTAATTATTTTGTAATGTAAGCAGAGTTAAACCCAAATATATATATGGATTTAAAAATGTTCAATAAACTTTTTTTTACAAGGGACATGATAAGTATTAGAAAAGAATTTTTAGTTGATGGATTGTGGATTAAATGATTTTCAAATATGTTTAAATAATTTTTTTTTTTTTGCAATGGAATTTTAGGATGAGAATTACTTCGCATTAATAAACTTTTTTTATTTTTGGTTGGTGGGGGACATGACAACATAAGATCCAAGAAATTTAAGGATAAGAATGTCCCATCACATACTTTATATAATATCTTCGGTCTTAACACACATCATATTCAAATTTAAATTTAAATAAAAATAAAAATAAAAAAATCGATTCATTATTCAAACTCATACCAAATAAAAAAAAATTAAATTTTTATTCAAATTTTTAATAATCAAATTTCACTTTCTTTTAAATATATAATGGGTATATTTCATATTCATTTAAATTTATTTTTCTATTTTTTTAAATTTGAGTTTTTTTATGGGATTATTTTATATCAAATTAATTTTTTACTCAAATTTAAATAAAAAATTAAATGAAGATGGCCGGCCTTACATAGGATTTGGAGTCATAAGATAGATTCCTGTTTGTTGCTAGACATTTGTAGTACATGGTACTTTCAACGTGAGTGTGAGTCTAAACATAGAACTTGTTTGTTTCCAATAACACCTCATATGATTTGGATCGTTTTGCTTAATAATTGGTCATCTTTAACTATTTGTACACTTGAACAGATATCCTAATTAGGGAAACTCTGTGGTACCCCTTTGGTATCGTACTCAATGTTATTATTTTTATGGTAAAATTATAATTTAAAAGGGAGAAATTACAACTACTTAGGAAAAATCTATGATCGATTAATGACCCATGATCGATTATAGATACACATGATCGATCATAGACTTCTCCTGAACAGTTGTAATTTCTCCTTTTTGAATTATAACTCGACATTTAAAAGTTATAACTTATACCTCAAAAAAGTTGTAACTCAACTTGAAATTGTTGTAATTTTTTGTACGGTATCTCTCCTTCGATACCGTTGTCTTTCCCTCCTAATTATGTCTAAATGGAGTAACATCAAGTTATTAGCATGTGAAGCTAGTTAATCTTTAGGGGTGGTTTAGTGGTTGAACTTGATTTTTAGTAACTCAAAAGTCTTAGGTTCAATCACTTCTCACACCTATTAGGATCTGTTTGGTATGTTTTTTGGGAGGAGTTTAGATTGATTTGTTTAAACTCTTCCAAACCTAAAGATGAGATTCAACATTTAATACTATCCATATTCAAGTTTGGTATACGCAGGTATATATAACTATTATGATAATATATTTGTATATAAATGATAATTGTGCCCCTTAAAAATTTAATCCAAACATGAGTATGGATATATAAAGAGTATAAATGTTATTTGAATGTGAAATCCCCAAACTCACATATGAAACCCTTGAGTTTCATGATCGGGCTGGATTTCAAACTCTAGCCTAAATGTATAGTTACCAAATATGGGTTTAAAGGGGTTTAGTCTCCAATTCATGTTCCAAAACCCCCCAAACCCACATATCAAACAACACCTTAAGGACTGACTATCCTAGGAACATGCTCTAATGAACTCAGTTACTCAAGTCATGGTGACAACCACTAAATTAAGTAATTGTTACAAGCTTGAACACTCTGTAAGAAAAAAAACTGTGAAGACAATTCAAATGGAAAGATGAATATTTCAAAGTCTAAATCGATCAGGTTTTCCCCATAACTCCTCATTATATTAATAGAATGAAATGGATCCGGTTATAGTATTGAAAAATAATTTTTGAGTATTGTACATTTACTTTTCATCCAATAAGATTTTATCAAGTGTAAAATTTTATTAGTTTTGCTTGTATATTACTTTATAAATTTTTTTAACAATCAATAAATACAAATTGATCAAACTAAAATTAACGATTCTCGATCAACTTTAGTATGATGATGGCCACATTTTTTTTGTGGGTAACATAGACTCATCCCAATGCTGTATAACACAGACAGAAAATAGACTTTGGGGGTCAAGGGGACACAAATGTGGCGTCTGTCTAAAGGTTTTTCGAGACTTCTAAGTCAAATTCTAGTAAGGTTAAGAAGAAGAACTTGTGGATGTTGGTGTGATTGATACTATGTATCAAATTAGCAAGTAAATATCGGGTGTGGATGGTGTGAATAACTTAAGAGGTACGAACAAGGGCTCTGTTTTAGCAATCTATCAGTTATCTGTGAGGTCTTGGTGAGTGAAGTAGGGAGACAGGAGTAGATTGAGTTCTATGAACACTGAAATAAGTGAAGGGAGCTGAGTGAGCTCGGTGCTCTTGTGTACAGTTATGTGGGTACGTGACACGTGTTGTAATTGTTCGGTAAAGAGTAAAAACACAAAAAGATGAGGGATTCACAAGTTGAAAAGTTTGAATAATTGACTGGAGGCTCTAATAGGGGCGACTTAACACTATTAAAAAAAAAGTTCGAATTTTAGTTCCCAAATTTTTAGAAGGTCCCATAATTTTAAGTACATTACTTACCCAAAAAAAATTTTAATCCACTAAATTTTAAACCCTAAAAAAAAGCCCCAAAAAATTAAATACAATCAAAATTTTTATTATAATAATTTAAATTCATGACACAATCCATAACATTAAAAACCTAAAAATTATAAGTTCATAAAAAAAAAAGTACTAAAAAGTCAAACTTATATTTACCCTCTCTCTCTCTTTGTGTAAAAATAAATAAAAAAATATATAAAAAAGTATAAATTAAACTCTCTCGCCAGTAAACAATAAAAACAAAAGTAAAATATCTTTTTTGGCAACATTAGCATGTTTTTCTTTTGTTTTAAAAATAAATTATTTTTTTAAAAAAATTGATATTAAAAATAAAAAAAACTCATTTATTGTTGTCGTTTTAGATCTCAAATTACCTTGAGTCACCCTTGAACTCTAGCTCCTTTTTCTATGTATTGTTAAAGAAAGAAGAAGACAAGTTGATTACATAGTGGTCGACGCCTTTTTAGTAGCGCATCCTCTTCTATTTTATACAAGAGTAGGTTTTTGTCTTCTTCTATGATTGAATGGTCCCTTAAATCTGTTAGAATTATTGAGGAATATCTGGTCGTCAAAGACAATCATATCCATAGAACACATGAGTTCCTAGAAGTAGTGAGGTGGCGTTCTTGAGGTAGTAGCTTGTTGCCCAAGGTAGAATAGACTTGTTGAGCTCTTGCTCTTCTTTTAGTAGCTAGATCTGAGTTGATGTGATTGTAGCTGAGCTACTTGGATATCACTTGGTGATCTGGAAGTTGGCATTGTGACGCCCCTAAAATCGAGAGTCTTTTGTCAACCCGTTGTCACCCATCAACCCGCGAAAGTACCTGTGAATGCCGTATAACCCGACACCACGACATAACATCCCCTTCACCGGATTCATAAACAACACAGAGTTTGGACAGAGACTCTCTTGTACCGGGCACTCCTAAACGCATAACTTGTGTACATTTCACTCATTCAACAATTCTATGGTCCAACATACATCAATTTATCTTTAATATTACTCTATTTATATCTTTTGAATAAAAAGACTCAAGGTCTGAAGGCTTGACAAAATTATTTTTTATTTCTAAAAATTTTAAAGGACCTACCGATAGATAATCAACGTTCTACCGGTAGAAGAGCTCTCTTGAATTCTTCTATCGGTAGATAATTAATATTCTACCATTAGAAGAGCCTAGTTTGCTCCAAATTCAATGATTTTTTAATTCAAACTCATCCAATCTCATACAACATTCACTCAAACTCATATAACATCAAATTTTACACAAAATACAATTCATATAAATTCGTAATTACACAGTTATTTTACAAAAATATAATTTAAAGTCACAACTCGACTTTCTTTAACAATGAGGGCTCAAATGAGAGTCACCCATTGACGCTTGTCCCGCACTTGAAATGTTGTCCCCATAAAAGGTGAGTCACGCTCAATAGGGTATCTCCTGAAGAGACTACTCTTCAACCTAGATGCATATAAAATGCTCACATGCAATTTAACAATCAAACAAACATTCATCCAAGAACATACAACTTCAAGAATGAATGTCATAATGTCATGTCATGTTATGAGGTGAGACTCACACATGCAACGCAATCCGAGCCTTCACTGACTCCCATAATACATGCAATATTATGCGTATGAATCCGAGCATTCCAAGTCCCCAGCATTGATATTATACATCCAATGACTATTTATAAATCTCAGGTCTTTCTTGGTGTGGGTATTTATGGACTTCCACCAACGGGTACCTAATCGACACGACATTTATGGACTTCCACTAACGGCTCCGCATACGCCGTCACATTTTATGAACTCATTACCAACAGAGTGCGTATCCAAATCACCAGATCTTGCACCCGCGGGACAATCTAGCCCTTCTTGCTAATCCCGACCGTATTTTCAATGTAACCCATGCGACTTAGTCGAACCTTGGTCCAACTTTCCCGAGCCCACACATTATTCATCTAGAATGGTATTTGATCAAAACCATGTACACACACACACTCATGTCACATGTCCACGAATGTGATGCTTCTCATGTTTACGCTATGTGATGTACAATTGTAATTCCAATGTAATGTTCATCATATCATGAGAGTAGCATGAGATACACCATTTTCACAATGTCAATTATATCATGAGCATATAATTATATTCCACAATTTTCACCAAGCATGTTATAACATTCTCAATGAAACCAACATGCTAAATCAACAAAGGCATTTTATCAAACACCTTCAAGGCATAAATGTAAACACATAGCATGCCCAATCACCACATTTTTCATGAAATTACCAAAAAAAGCAATTTCACCCAAAACCCAATTCCTGTAAAAATTGGTTTTATACATTCTTATACCCATTTTCATACTCTAGTTACACTAGAAATACATTTAGACAAGAGATTACATCTACCTATTTCATATGAAACCTTAGGTTGAAAATAAACCTAGCTAGGAGAAGAACCATACTTCTTTAAGTGTGATACAAGTGGTAGAAACTCCAAGTAAACCCAAATCAAACTTCAAATACTTGATTCCAAAAATCTCAATCTTAAGACTTCGGAGAAACCCACTATGTTTGGTATGATTTTGTAGCCCACGTCGCATAAAACAATCTTTGTTCATGGCCCAAAGCAATTTGACAAATAGAGAACCATAGATCTTAGAGAGAAGGTTGAAGAACCCTTATTTTTCCCTCTCTTCCCTTCCCTTCTCTTTTTTGGAAATGCAAGGCTGAGAAGTGGGGGAAAATCTGATTTTTTTCCATTTTTATACTTCCCATATACTTGGCTCACAACGCGCCACACGTCCGCTTTTTTCCTGATTCAATTTCGTCTCAAATCAATTAAATCTCGTCACGTGTTAAGCTTAATATATTTTATTTGAACTAACTTTAAATTGTTTTTCATGTTTCACAATTTATTTCTCGGTCGCGTTTATTTTGGTCACGTAACACCCGATCGCCTCGTAAAATGTAAAAAATTTGATTGTCTTGAAATTCAACGAAAATTGACTAGATAACTAGATTTTGCAAAGCGAATTCAACGGTGATGTCTGTTTTGTCATCTGAGTTCTAAAAAAAATGAGTTTTTAGCTCGTACTATAGCAATTAATTATCTTTTTCCCCCTTTTTCATAAAATAAATTCTATTTGATAGTTATTTATTTACATGACAAGATAATTTTTACATTAAGTGAGGTCCACCTACTTTTATGTTAGTTGATATTAGATAATGATACTATTTGTTAATAATGACATGATATCAGTGTTACGTTCAATATTAGATTGGCCCTTATCTTTCTTTCTTTTTTTCTTCAAAATGCAGCAGTTAATAATTATCGCTTTATAATGAAATTTAACTAATCACAAGATCGCATAGAATACAGAGGAGTACAATACAACCTTCGAATCGACACATGAGACAAATCATTACCTTTGTTAGGAATTGACACCTTATATCTTGGTTGAGAACATCTAAAATGACGAATTAGACTAAGCCTCTAAGAGCAACTCTAATCTAGCTATCTATTTTAGCTACTCAAAATGTATTTAAATATTATATTATCTATTTTAGAGAGTTACTTTTACAAGTTCACTACAATCATGCTATCTATTTTAGATAACTACTTTAACTAACTTTTAAAAGTCAGAGTTTTTTTGAGTCGGAGTCAGAGGAAAATTGTAAAATCCGATCGGAGTTAGAGTCTAAAGACCTTTTTGAAAAAACTCCAACTTCAACTCTGACTCCGAATTTTATTAATAATTAATTTATATAAATTATAAATTACATACTATATTATTATTAATCTTAAAATCCATCCACTTTTGTTTTTTTGGTCATTAAAGACCAACAACTTCAAATGACAAATTATATGACATATTCTTGTTAATTTTAAAACCCTATCTCATTCACTCATTTGGGTTCTTGCGCCTCCACCCTCCATTGGAGAATGTCACTTCTAGCTATGGGTGGAAGTATCTAGCCCCATTGACTTCGAAGACTTCGGCTTCTTCGTCTCTCCCAATGTGTTTGCCTCTCTTATTGAAGTTTCTGAGGGTCTCAATTTTTGAAGCTCTCACAGTCTCCTCTATGATTGAGACCCAATATAGTTCTTGGCATGGGGAGGGGGAAAGGGGTTTCAGTTTTGGGTAGAGAGAGAGAGAGATCCATACTTGGGTGAAGTCGAGCTTTGGTGAAGACGATGAAGCCACATTGCAAAAAGACCAACCACAAAATTTGGAGCCAAGAAAACATAGTGAGGAAGCTTCTCTCGCCAGAAGTAGCGAGTGAAAATGGGGGAATGTAAAATACCTTGTGGAATAGAGAGTCGGTTGGAGTGAAATTTTTGGGATTGACACTTCAAAATAGCTAAAAAATGGGTTTTACCGAGCACGTTGGAGTTGCTCTAAGTTCTTATATTTAACCATGTATAATTCTTAAATTAGCTGACTTGGGACTCTTTCATTAAATGTTTCTTACCCACCAGTTTTGTGCCTAAGCCCTTTACAAGGATTTTTTTTTCAACCCTTGGCTTAATGTTATTGAACTTCTTTCACAATTTCTAGAACTAAGTTTGACAAACTAAATTCAACACATTATTTACCCTTATTTTATGAGGCCTTCCCATAACCAAGTAATTAATAGACACCTTTATCCAACCTGAGGTATTTGATTGATTCGACAGAAAACAAATAAGATAAATTACATCCACCTCTCCTGAGCTTTGGTCAAATAACAACTGGACTCCCCTCTTATTTGGGCAATAACCTTGTTCTCCCTTGTCAGTGATGTCCATCTTTTATGAATGACAAAACTCTAAAATGACTATAATGCCTTCTTACATGAACTGTGAAATATTCATAATACTCCATTAATAAAATTCGTAATTAATCTGAAAGAGTTTTAGATAATATTTTGATAAAAAGAATTCTTTATTTTTGAAATCATTTTCTTCCCAACAACAGCCATTCAAATGCCTTTGCACAGACCAGACCCCCTAAAGCCATCGTAAAAACACAATCATTGTTGTACTCACCTTGGCAACCATTAGCACACAGATAAAGCTGAAGATATACACTAGTGACCCCTAAACCATCGCCATTGCTGCACCACAAGGTCCTCAACCACCACCATACACCCATGGCTTGAATAGACCCCACCATTACACAACCCATTGCCAAACACCAAGACCATCACTACTTCGCCAACTTCACTAATGAATGAATATATATGTATAGGTGTTGTATAACTGTTAGAGGACAAGTCAGTGGTGCAAATAAAAAACGCGCAAAAAGAAGGGGGAAAAAAGAGGAGATTGGCAAGAAATTGACAACTATCCATGTAGTGACGTCAAAATCTTGGAGGCCAAGTAACATGTTGGCTATATATAGCCAAGTGCAGCCATTCGAACAAGGCAACAAGAGAAGAAAAAAAAAAGAGAAGAGAGAGAGAGGAATAAAGGAAGAAAAGAGAAAAATTCATGAGATCTTAGGGTCAAAAATTGAGTAGTGATTTTATTTTAGATCGCTATCAAATGTGACTATTTGATTTGCGGTATTTCGAATTTCTCATCTATTAAATTCATTGATAGATTTGAAGTACGCGGTAGTATACAATATGCTCCTATCTTTTAAATCTATTTGCAAAGAGTGTCCTTTCATTATTT
>CM042189.1:6576485-6589947 GCA_023539305.1 Ilex asprella
AAAAAAATGATTATTTTTTAATTTGTACTAATAGTATCAAATATTATTTAATAAACAAAAGAAAATTAATATTTTATTTATTAATGTAATATATTTAGAAATTAATCATATAAGTGTTAAATTTTAATATATATATTTCATTAGGAGGGTATTTTTGGTATTTTGAGAATTATGATCAATGACTTCAGCTTTGACCGTTAAAAAGTTTAACGTCTGTTAGTTAAAAAGGGTGTGACTGTTACAAGTTTTAAATGTGAAGGGGTTTGAGTGTCATTTGTCAAATATCAGGTGGTGTCCGTATAATAAACCAAAAGGTCAGGGGGTGTAAGTGTAATTTACCCTATAATATAATATATAGATTTTTAACTTTATAATTAGAAAATATCCAAAAATGCATTGGATAAATAAAAAAATCATTTTTAATGTAAAACTACTATTAGGAAGGATACTTTGTATAATTTATGGCCTAGGCCCAACCCATGGGAACACTAGGCCCAAGTCTGTTTGATTTATTCATTTTTCAAACAATAAATAGACGAGCAATGCTATTGAGACTTAATTTATTGATCTAATTTTCTGACTTAAAAATTGAAACTTGATATTAATCCAATGGTTCCAATGAAGGCATATCATTAGGTCAGTAAATTAAGTCAATTTTTTAGGTCCAAATAACATTACACTTTTTGAATTAATGCACTACCTATTTCTTACTTATAACAAATTATCATAGGAAGTTTAAATATATGTTTCTTATTTTAATACTACAATTTATGAATTTATATGTATTAATGAATTTATACACTGTTAGATTAACATCAAATTTCACTGTTTAATGAGACCCACAATCAAT
Source organism: Ilex asprella (assembly GCA_023539305.1). NCBI lineage: Eukaryota > Viridiplantae > Streptophyta > Magnoliopsida > Aquifoliales > Aquifoliaceae > Ilex > Ilex asprella. The sequence continues at coordinate 6,577,336 of CM042189.1, forward strand.
TGAAAAACTATAGTAAATTAGGTCAAGAAATTAAGTTCTGATAGCATTACTCCATTCAAAAAACACATTAATATATTATGAAATGCTGTTCAGGGGCAGACTTTCCGAGGCCCAACCTAAATACTAGGGGTGTGTTTGGATAATCGGCATGGATAGGAATTAATAAGATTTTTTGTATCTTAACCCATCTCACCAAAACCCACTCAAACACTTAATTAGATGGGTTATGTATGCCATCCAACCCAAGCCATTGTTTGAAAAGAACAATTAAATTGGATGGACTTCACCTTGATTTTTATAGACATTTACCATTGTAACCATTGATATGAAAACCATAAAACACTAGAAAATTGGGGAAGTTGTGCATAGACAGAGAAAGCACATGAGTAATACCCACCGCCACCACAACAGAAATGCCGCCACCATCGCCACAACAGAAACTCCCAAAAGATCACAACCATCGGCACAACAGAAACACCCACCACCATCACCATAAAAATGATTCAAATTTGAAAGATATAGGAGAATTAGGGTTTCAAAATCACCCACCATCACATTAGATTTGAGAGATAGAGAAATTAGGGTTCAAAATCATCCACCATCATGGTGGTGCGGGGTGACTGTGAACAATCAAGGTTAGGGGTGGTGCAGGTGAAGTTCTTTTCTTCATTCGGTTCACTCAGACACCTAAACCCATCCCAACAAAACTGCTGGGCTTAGACTTCGTCGCCTTCACACACAGAGAGAGAGAGAGAGAGAGAGAGAGACGAGACAAACACAGAGAACGGGAGACAAAGTTCTGGGATTTTTTGCCTTCACAAAGCGAGACAGGGGGAGCTCTCAGGAGAAGAGGTGGGTAAATATGTCATTACCCCTTCATAACCCATCGGTTGAGGTTGAAACCCATGGGAGGTGGGTTAATTTTAACCCATGTAGCAGGGTTAAAAATTACTGTAGCATCCGGGTCAAGAATAGACCTGAAATTTATATCTTGACTACTTTTTGCTTCCCAAACAAAAGTTTTGTGGGATCCATTGCCTTATTACTCTATCCTTATTGAGGTTAACCCACCTTAACCCATTACCCAAATACATCCTAGAGGACTAATTTTTACATGTCGTCCCATGCCTGACTCCAGAATAGTGAGGGGGACTATGCCATAATTTACCCATAAAAAATAATAATTTTAATTTAATTTTCTAACAATAATTGGCCTGCTAATTTTAGACACAACTTATGAGTTCGATATACAATCGATACAAAATTAATAAGTTTGGATTGATAAATTTTTAACTAATTTGAGTAATAAATAGGTAAATCCATTATATTCATTAAATAAAAGGATAAACACGAACCTCACTAAATTCGATTAGAATTTTTTAAATATGATTCATATATGATACACAAATACACATAAATTAAATATGAATTAAATAGATTTAAAAAAAAAAGTTAACTACAAGGGAATTAGGTCCCTCAAAGTAAACTTTAATCTCTCTTGAAAGGTAATTCCCATTCGGAGAATTATCGCACACATCAGCCTTTCAACACGTACAACATATAAATTAGAATTTACACAATCGATAGAGAATCGAATCCACACGGGCCACAGCCTAGACCTAAATACAATTTGTCTAGTCGATGGAGGTTCGCCTTACTAATCAAATTTTAATCGGTACCACACAAATTTTAAACGGTACGATAATGTCACCCGGCGAGATCCAGAATGGAGTGTAGATCCGGGTCTACAGCAGCTTAAATATACGTGTCACATACCGTATTGGGTAGCTTGTAGCACCCATGTGCTCAGGCTCACCCAAAATGTGTGAAATTACAGGTCACAGACTAACAGACCTAAGGTGTGCCCCGAAACAAAGCGCCCCAATTGGCCTACTTCTCTCTCCAACCTCTTCTAGCACTCTCTCTCTCACTACATCAACACTGCAAAGAAGGAATAAAGAGAAGCATTAGGGTTTGGAAATGGCGATGACAGGTCGTCTCCGATCAAGCCTCCCTCTCTTCCGCAAGGTCCTGATCTCCGATTCGGTCTCCTCTCAGAGATCCACGGTTCAACGGACACTTCTGTGCCCTACTTTAACCAATCCCGAGGTAAAAAAACAACAAACCGAATCAAGAACACAAATGCCTAAAATCTGTTGTTTTTATCTATTTTTTTCACTTTAATTTATGTTTGATTTATGATCCGATATGAGTTTTTTAAAATTTCTTGAAAATGCAGTTTTCGAGGCATTACACCTCTGCATCTGCGCCAAAGGAACAGAAAGTTAAGGTAATTAACGTGCTTGAGACTAAACATGATTTTTGTTTCAGTTCAAAACTATCTTGAAGCTCTCAGAAAGAAAAAAAACTGAAAGTTTTCCTGTATTGACTTGCACATAGTCAGAAACGGTGTGGTATCTCTATATAGGTTCGTGATACCGCTATATAAAAGTTTGGGGTTTTCCAGTAATCTACTGTCTGTAGATGATCCTAATTTGCTAGATTAGAATATACGAATATAATGCTCTTCAGGAATTCAGCAGATTGGAAACATAATTGTCAAATTGATTATTCACAGAGCTCAAACTTGCTATTCTTAGTAAAATAATCATTCATATGTTTTGGCAATGAGATGGCTGCATTTTTCGATGTAAATCATGAAAATTTTACATGATTAGAAGTATGCACAAGTAGAATACAATGTCAAAAGAATAATGGAAGTGCTGGCATGTGATTTGATTTTGAGCAACCATGAGCCGGATTGCAAGTAAAAAGAGAGAGGAAGCCTAGGGAAAAAGTGTAGACAAAGAGATCTGCAAAGAGAGAGAGAGAGGAATGGAGCATTGAGGAACCGTTTAGCATGTTGTTTGGCGATTCGAATGATCATTTGAAATTGGAAGAAGAAGAAGAAGAAGCAGCAGAGAGAGAGAGGAATGGAGCAAAGTGGAACTGTTAAGCATGTTGTTTGGCGATTCGAATGATCATTTGGAATTGGAACGGTTTTAGAAGAGAAATAGATTTGAGTGTTTTGAACATAGTAAACATCCTTAGTGATGGTTTGGTTGGTCATATTTCTTGGTCCAGTCTGTTTGTGGAAAAGTTGATCTGCACTCAACACGATGCCCATCTTCTTGTATAGCAACCCAATGATTCTAGTCCCATGGCATGCAAGCTTTCAATCTCTTGCTCGAGGAAAATTCCTTATCTTAAAATTTTTGTCTTGAATGCAGGGTACTTTGCACTCTCTTTCTTGGACCTTGAAAGATAACTGTGAAGCTAGCCCCTTTCTTTGACTCAATGGTCAAAAATCATAATATGTATTGCATGAACTCTTTTAATTATCCTTGTCAAGTACTCGACTCCTAGATAATGATGTGGATTATGTGTTTGACATTCCCCCCACGACAAGTTTTAGATTACTATAAAATTTTGTCATTGGTGTACCCTGTGCGAGCACTTTTTTTTTTTTACCATGGTTAAAATATTGGTGAGTGGTTAAAATGTTTACTGTGGTTAAAATATGAGGGAATAATTAAAATGGTTAGTTTGATTATAATATTTACCATGGTTGAAAGATTAGTATAGTTAAAATGCTTGTTGTGATTAAAAATTTAAGTGTAAATAGGCAGATTTACTGTAGTTAAAAAGTTTAACTATATTTTTCTTTTGTCACACGGTTGCTTCTAAATGAATGAATTGACCTTGTTGAATACTTTACATGTTAACATAGAACCCATTAATCGTAAGAGATACATGTACGATAATTTTGCGCTTATGGTTTATCATGCCATATTAGACTCTCATGTCATTCCTTAAAATGACAATGTACATCTTATTTGTCTGAGAGGAACTATACCATGATAGCTGTGTAGGAAACATTTTTAACTCTGAAATTTCAGGCACGTAAAACACCTGAACCCTGGAAAAAACAAGCCAACTTTCTCCATCTCTAGGTCCTTGTTTTATGATTCAAGCAGAAACAGCAACAAAACTAGGAAAAAGTGATTTTGACTGTTGAAAGCACGACATGTTTGCATAGTTAATACTTGAGTTCTTCATCTTTCCTTGCTGCCACAAAATTTCATTATAGATTTTGCACCTTTTTAAGCAACCAGCATTGGAGCACTATATATGAAGAGAATATGAGTAGGCATGTTGGGTGATACCTGTTTGATGAGAAATAAGTTGCAAAGGTGGCAGGATTTTCATATAGTTGGTCTGCTTCCATCTCTCTCTATGGTTGGCTCTTGGACTGATTTAGACTTGGAAGGATAGAGGCAAACTGAAGTATGCAGAAACAAGGGACTCACTTTGAAAAACAAGGTTCACATGCAGTCCTGCAATGGTGCCATTCATGGTATTTCCTACTTGCTAAGGCTGACTCTCAAATCTCCAGCCCATCACTGCATCAAAACATCAGAAATGTATTGAAAATTTGTAAGTTGGTTATGCTAAGTGCAAGAATAGGTAGGAAGATATTTTCCAATGAAAGGAAGTGATCATTATAATACCATGTCTTGCTGTGAAGTCCTCCACAACACCCTCCTCCTTGGTGATAGGAATCGGATTATATTTCGTTATAGTAGGCGTAGACGTAGGGATTAGAAGTTATTTGTCATTTTGCTTTTCAGGGGTTTAATTGTCATTATGACTATTTATTTCTTTTAGAGTTCTTTTAGGATTTGTGTTCTTTTAGGATTTGTGTTCTCCCTATATATATAGGGGATATGATATTTGCTTGGTAGATTTTGATTATTGATTATTGATATTGAATCATTCTTTCTCAAATTCTCTCTCTATTCTCTCTCTATTCTCATCTCCTTCTTCTTCTTTTCTCATCCCCTTCTTCTTCCCTTCTCATCCCTAATTCTTTCTCTTACTAGTATACATAAAAGCTAGTACGATCTACATCACTTGGCTTTCTAACGTGGTTTTCTCATATCTGAAACAATTCCAAAACATGAAACAAAATGGGGATGATATACCTCCTTTTCGAACTCCTTTAGTGGAAGATGAGAAACAAAGTTTTAGAATGACACAAAACTACGAGTGGAAAATGGGGTCGAGTTGTGTATAACTCATGTTGCTTATGTTTCAGCAGATGCATTACCTATCTAGGTTTACTCCAGCAACTCCTTTTTCTCTCTGTGCTCCTGCTGCTTCATTTTATAGAGGTGGAGTTGTGGTGTTCATCAATAAAGTGGAAAGAAACTTCTTATGGTTGTGCCGGTTGATACTTTGCATGTATGACCTGTTATTTGTCATATCTCGAGCGATCCATAAGACACCTATTTTGGAAATGAAGATTTAATTGGAGTTGTTGTACAATGTGTGTCTCATCATTTGGTAGAAATAAGGGGTGAAAGTCTATCTCACATCTGGTGGTGCAATGTGCATCTTGTTCTTATAAATTATAGTTATAGGTCTTTATGGGAGAACACTTATTGTGGTTGTTACTGTTTGTTTCATTCTGCTGTCATAAGTATTGATTGTTGCACTTAATTGTTCTAGCTGGTACAGTTCACATGCTTCTTCCTTCTAGAGAGTTCCCAAAAAAAAAAAAAATCTTTCCACTTCTCGGGGTAAATAAAGGAAAAAAAATGGTTTTCTTCATGTATTTGAAGTAGTCACATTCGTAGATAACGCAAAAAACTATGTTATTGGTCATGCTACTGTTCATTTCTCCAATGAACAAAATATCCATAGGTTAGATTCCTGGGATCTATGACAGTTTCACATATGTTAATCGTTCATTTTTTATCTGTGACATTTCAGGTGCCTTTGTCATTATATGGCGGTTCTGGAAACTATGCCTCTGCTTTGTACATTGTAGCAGTAAAAGCTAATGCATTGGAAAAGGTTGAATCTGAGCTTCTTGACCTTGTTGAGGCTTCAAAGAAAAGTCCCACATTTTCTCAATTCTCGAAGGATTCGTCAGTATCTGCTGATACTAGATTAAAGGCCATTAATGAAGTTTGTGCTCAAGCTAAATTTTCAGACGTCACAAAAAACTTTTTGGGTATGATGATTTACTAGTGGTTACTTATATTTTATGATGTATGATACAAAACTTTTGACATAAAAAACGGATTGACATGATTTTGTATTCTCACATTTAATAATAGGTAGACTATTAGATGGCCAAATCAAGATGAGTGCCAAAGCATGGATTTTGGCCCTTTTTTTTGAATGTTAGATGTGGAGCTAAAAAAAGGGCCAATTAGGAAATGTACATGGAGCACAAGTTTGTACTTGTCTAGTCGAGGATATGAGTATTCTGGTCATAAGATAGGTTAATTTTGTACTATTGAAAATATTGAAAAGTTGAGTTAACATGCTGCCGTTATTATTTTGTGTGTTTCTGGCAAAAAAAAAAAGGAATTATTTTATGCCTATTTTGTTAGGTTTCAAGGGTCAAGGGTATTTTGGTCTCTTCAGTAGTTGGATAAGAACAGTAGCTATAGTCCATACTTATTTGCGTTCAAGTTACAGTATTTTTGTTTTCTATGGAACCCTTAGTGTTCTAGAATAGATTTAGTAATCAAAAAGTAATGTTGTCTGCTTCATGGGCTCTTCTCTTGGATAATTCTAGTAGCCTATAAATGCATATGTAATGAATATAATGGTGTTTCAATATTTGTGTGAAGTTTGGAAACTTGTGTGATGCTCAATGCAACCTTACCTTAGAGGATAATTCCTTGGGATTATTGGTGGAGTTCTCAAGGTTTATTTCTTCTGCTTCTTCTTTTTCACGGGTATACATGTTTTCACTTGTGACCAGACCTTCTAAACCTGTTTTCAACCCTAAGAAAACAATTACAGAGATGACTCAATTTTGGCAACATAAACCACAAAAAATGCAAAAACTATTGTTATCGGGTTATTGTTCACATCCCCCCTTCAGCCAGAAAACCTTATCAAGCCTTAATCAACCCTAATCCCTTTGCCCATTAAATCAACTCCAAAAATTTTGTGCCACTGGCTGTCCTGAAAAATTCATGTGCAGTTACTTCTCTTCAATGTCCTGCATTCAAATCCTTTGGAAATGAATCTGATTCCATCCCCTTTCTGTCTGCGAAGCAAAGGAACTCTCTTCTACTTGGTTGAATTCATAAGCTGCTTACAATCGAAATCCACCACGAGATCAATTGTTAGTGGCACAACCCTGAGTTTCCTAACATTGCTCTTCATCAATATTCCATAGACAACTTTTAATTTTGTCTGCAAGTACCGACAACATAGAATTGATTCGTTGATTGAACCTTTTTTTATTACTTTTTTGGATATTTGAGTGGATACCTCTGTATGACTAGCTTAATAATTTCATTTCACATCAATTAACTCTCTTACCGAAAAGGAGATGTCTGTTTTTAGCAAGATCTGTTTTGCTTCTGGTCACTTGTGTTTTCCATCCATATTAGATATTCATGTATTTGCTAGTTCTTAGAATTTAGGAAACCAGAAGAAAGTGTGTTTTATGCTTTTGAGTTCTTGCATTTGGGCTTCGGTGCCTAAATATAAGTCATCTATATTCGGTGTCATTTTGCCACCCCCATTGGATACATTTTTTCCTTATTTTGGGCACTCAAAGAATTCTTCTTGGCTGTTAGTGGAACTCTAAATGGAGATTTAAGGCCTTTTTTTTAAAAAAACTGAACATGAAAGATGTGTTAATGTGACCACTGTATTGTACAGATCTACCAAGAAGAGCGAATATTTGCGGGAAGGTGTGGAACACTACCTGTCTACCACATAATACCGATGGCATGCTTTGTCTTTTAGAAACTGTTGTTTACATGTGTTACCTTGTTGGGGACCTAAGAATCTTCAAGTGCTGGTCCCTTGGTCTTCATGGTTTCTTTAGATGACCTTAGTATCATAGTTGTTAGTATCGTACGATACGCGATACATATTGTACGATACGGAGATAAAATGATACAGATCGTAGTTTTGTATTGTTTTTGCGTTGTATCGTCCGATATACGATATGTTTTTACGATACGAACGATACGCCCAAAACCTTTTTTTTTTGGGGAATGATGTCTTTTTGTCTAAATAAAGAGTAATTTTTTTATCCCTGCCACTGAAACGACATCGTTTCAGTGGCTAGGGTTTACAAAAAACATAAAATTCCTCTCCTCTTCGATCAGTCGGTGTTCGTTGTCTTCCTTTTGACCTGGGTGTTTTTCAGACCTCACGAGTCACGACGACGAAACACAATCCAGCTCCTCTCTCTCTGTTCCGATGAAGTCTAGCCCTTGTCTCTTCCGATGAAGTTTAGCCCCTCTCTCACTTCTCTTTGTTGTTGACGTTAAAGAACCCAGTCTAGTTGTTTTCCGTCTTCTCTCTCTTCTCCTTGTTCTTCATTGACGAAGGCAACAAAATTTGAGAAGTTATCGAAGCTGCCAAGCCATCGAAACAGCCCTAGATTTGTAGTTGCAGCTGCCTTCTTCTTCCTTCTCCAGCTACTCTAGCTAAACCTGTGCAGTGTAAGAAATTCTGTTAATTTATTTACAAAGCCAAATAATTATTTTTTTTGTATAAATTTTTTTGAATCTTGATTAATTTTAATTTTAGAAGTCACTTTGGTGTTTGAAGTTTGAATTAGTGAACTATGGTTGTGAACTTTGCATTATAATATTAGTGAACTATGTTGATAACTTGAATAGTTGGTGGAGTATTAATGAAATACTATGTTTTTATGAGTGTGATTTTTTTTCAAAGGTATATATATTTTTTTATTATTTATTTAAAATTGCACCGTATCTTACGATACACGATACGATACACTATTTTTAAAAAACGATACGCCTTCCGATACACGATTTGATAACTATGCTTAGCATAACTTCCCGTTACTTGTAATCATAAAATGTCATGGTGCAAACAACGACCACCACATTTCATCATTGCTGATCTTGTCGGTATCCATTAATTTTTGAGGAAGCCATCTTCTGGAAGGGAATTAAGCATCTTCTTCTGGTCTAAATGATTCTTAGCTTCGTGGACAATTTTCTTATCATCTGAGAAGCAGCACTCAAAGTTGAGAATGAATATTGATAGGCTCACATTTTCTGCAAGGAAAACAAAATGGGGCTTTGCCCATATTAATTCGGCTAAAAGTAGAAACTCAATCTATATATGTATAACTCTTTTTTTTGATGGGATATATATGTATAACTCGCACCGACTAGAAGTACGTTTTATGACTTGAGTGTTTTTTTTTGTATAATTTGTGTCAGTTGTGTTGGCTGCGAATGGGAGGCTAAGATACATAGACAGTATAGCGAAGAAATTTGCAGAGTTGACCATGGCAAACAGGGGAGAAGTTAAAGCCATTGTGACGTCTGTCATAGTAAGTTATTTCCCATCAACTCTGAATTTTTATCTTTGAAGAGCATTCTCACGATACAAAATTTAACTTGAACATTAGTGGTCACTTCTGTACCCTAAGAAATCCCTCTGTTTAATCCTGAGACTGTTTTCATGCATATATGTTGTGCTTCTTTGGCATGGGTTCTGGTGTGGTGGTAATAACATCTTTGCTGTACAAACTTCTTGTGTATGCAACTAGACATAATGCATGTGTGTTGCTTGTGAAAGTCATGATCAATGTCAAGATGATGAATGATTGTATCACTTTATAATGCCAATGTTACCATTTAAAATCAATAAAACCTTCTTTTTTTGCTGACAAATAACTTGAGGAAAAAGTTTTCACTAATGCAAAAAAAAAAAAAAAAAAACTAACAATCTAGCTGTAGATGAAGAAGAAAATTCATATGATAAGTAAAAGGAAAATGGTGTTGTCTCCATTCATGATGTTTGAGATCTATATATTTATTTTTCATTGCTAATCATAAGTTTTGAACTCCATACCATCCCCTTCTCTAAAATGCCACACCAGCAGTTAATCAGCTATGCTACAACTACTTTGGCAATGTTTGAGAGATTCATAGATAATCATAAAAGATGAAACTATTAATCCTCTTAAGATTTTGTTGGTATTAAGAAACGGTTAACTGTTGTGGTTCAATGCATGTTTCAAGTCTAAGCTGGGTAGATCCAAGAATATGTTATTCTATGATCTTGAATGCCAAATACAGGAAAAGATTATCTCCATGATTATCCTTGGTCATAATAATGAACTTAAAATGAAGGTAAAGAGCTGTCTCCTACTCAACTTCCAATGCAAATGGTACACAAGTTTACCCTAGAAGATTTGAAACAAAAAAAGAAAAGATAAATAGTAATATGTTACTCAAAATGCAAATCCACTCCAAAGAAATAAGAACTTGCTACTCTGCAAAATGTTTTAGATAAAAAACGAATAACAAACAATATGATGCTTAATGGAGAGACATGATTCGTGTAGTCAACTGCAAATAGTTGGGATAAGGCTTAGCTAAATTAAGTTGAGTTGAGTTGTACTTGGAATATGACTTAGTTTACGTTAAATCTTCACTTTTATGTGTCTATGTTAGAATTGATTCTGATTTCCAAATTTCAATCTTGACCTTTCTTATTTTTGTGCAATTTCTAGTAGTTAACATCGTAGGTGAAAACCCAGTTGCAACTTTTATATAACCACTATAGGTTCGCCCTTTTACCAGGCTCTTCCTCCAGAAGAGGAGAAAGAACTGAAGGAAACATTACAGGACCTAATTGGACAAGGGAAGAAAGTGAAGCTTGAACAGAAGGTAGTATGCTAACCACAAGTTGCCGTGCTATGCTGATCTTTCTAATTTCCATCTTGTTTTATGATGGGAGTATCTCTAATGCTGCTATTTTTGTGCCAGATTGACCCTAATATTCTTGGTGGGCTTGTGCTTGAATTTGGGCAAAAGGTTTTTGACATGTCCATTAAGACTAGGGCACGACAGATGGAGAGGTTCTTGCGGGATCCCACCCACCTTGGCAAACTCTAAATGGGGCTTCACGCTCTTTTAAGTATCTCCTTTATGATTATTTCTGCATCTTGCTTGAGACTCGAAGAAGGAAACAAAATATTTGTTTTCTCCTAATCTGGGCTGTTCGAAGCCCTTTTTGTCTGACTACAAATAAGAGCTACTTCTCATTTACATTTGCTCATGACAGCCCTGGATAATCCTCCCCTTTTTCTTTGAATTTTACTTTCATGTACTTTTGAAATCATAATTTGTTGAGTGCAGTACCAACTTACTTTCCTGACCTTGCGCCTGAGAACAAGTTTTCACAGATATCACATGGATAGGGGGTTAATATTCATATTGGTTACGAATGGTTTCTTCTCATCTTAATCAATTTGGAAGTTGCATGCTGCATGTTGCAGGATTTCAAGAATGACATCAGTTTAATCTGGCAATGGCGTATAGAAAGCAGTTTTTGTTTTGGCACGTCGGAGTAGCTTTGCTCTTTTTTTCGCTCATAGAAAATCGCGTCTTAAAAGCTTACTTAATATCGATTGTTATGCCTGATTGCGTTTGGATTTTTCTGGTATTGATTTGCCTGGTTGAAGCCTCTTGCAAGGTCTTTGAAAATCAGACAGGGTATTCCATGAGACATCGGTTATTATGTAAAAGGGGCAACTCTCTTTGTTATGTGAATGGACTAGGAGAAAAATGGGGGCCCCGGGGGGTGGGGTGGGGTGGGGGGGATCCTAGGAGAATAACGACCTGAAATTTGGTGATTTAGAATTGGTACATGAATGAGTGCATGTGTGATTAGGGGTTCGGAGTTCGATGAGCTGGACCAAGAATGGAAGGTTCCGGTGTGTGTGCAGGTGTTTTGCGTATGAATGGGGTGTTAATTAGGTGGAGTGTGACTAGTGAAGAGAGAACGAGCCGGATGTGAATCTGGATGAGTTAGGATTAGCACGTAACAGGGAGTTAGACGTGTGAGAATTGTGTTTGTGGATCAAAATGAAAGTTGAATTTAGTCCGGATAATTTAACTGATAATTTTCTAATGTTTGATTTAATATGTATGTAATTTTTTAAAAAAATGTTGCTTCTCATGTCAGGTTTGGGTTGAGATTTTTGACACAAACTTGAAATTAATTCGACACGAAATGACTCAATCTGACACATTTGTCACCCCTATGAATGACTTATTTTTAACTAGATTGGAAAAATGATCAGTTGAGGTGTGCATAAATTGATCAGAACAATCCTCATTGTTGACCAAAAAAAATAAAATGAAATAAAAGATAAATGTCATTTGGTAGAGAAAGTAATTTTGTTATGTTGAAAGGCCATGCCTCATTAGGATTTGTAAATTGCACGCAATTTCTGAGTTTGAATTTGGTAAGTTCACAAATTACTTATGCTATATTACAGACCAATTAGATTAATTGGTTAGTTGTGCATTATTAGCCTACGCTGATCTTTAGTTTTGGGAAGTACCCTTCTGGTAGAGAACCAAGCTGGTTAGGAAACCTAATTGAACCAAAAGTCTAATCTATAGCAAATTGAATATCACACTTTACCACCCACATTACTCTAAAATTCACAATTTTCCCCTCAGCCTTAAAATTGTCTGAGATTGCATTCTCAAGGCTGAAAAGTTGAGGGTACAATGTGACATAACTTCTAATTTTAGGGGCTAACTGAGATTTTAAAACATGGGTGGGGGG
>CM042189.1:6594947-6649147 GCA_023539305.1 Ilex asprella
GTATATTAGTAACACTAGGGGGTGTTTGGCAAAGCTTAGGGGATAGGATTTGTTAGGATTTTTAATCCAAACCAATCAAATGAAAACCCAATAACTAGGATACCAATGAAGTGGTATAATCCTATCCCTCATTTGGAAAATAATTTCTTATATTATGGGGTCCGCAGACAAACCATTCTTTTTTCGGGTCAAATCTCTTTACTTTTACATGAATTTATAATTTTACCCTTTAATCTTATCCAAGCCAAAGTCAATGTTGGCTATGAAATTTTATTCATGTTGTCCACTTTTATATTTCATAAAAAATGTAACAATTGTGTCACAAAGAGGAAATACTGAAAATAATTCGATTTTCATTTTTCCAAAAGTACACAAGTGTAAGCACATAAATTTACTCGTAACATTGTTCCACATAGTTTTGAAAAAAAAAATTAAGAACAACACAATAAATTGTTCCACAAAATTAAGTAACATTGTTCCACAACTCTCCAAACTTAGATGACAGATTCGACAATCTCTCTCTGATTTCCCCAAATGCACTTTGATTTCACCCGCCTCATTTTCGACGTTCACCGAACAATCAGATTCGGCCACCGACAAAACCTTCCTAGATTCGCCAATCTCAGAATCAGAGGCACAAGCAACACTATAGTCATCATAAGAGCCATCAGCTGTGGAATAGAATTGAGAATAAATATCCATTTTATGGAGATACAGATATGTTCAATACAGATATGGTTGCAGACTGCAGAATGAGCCTCAGCCTTGGTAAACAAAGGATCATATAAACCACACAACTTCCTAATCTCAGCAAATCAGAGGAAAAAAAATTCTCAATTGCTGATATACAGGATGTACCAGAAAGATATTCTGACAAAAAAGAAAAAAGAAAAATAGGAAAATGAAAAGTTAAAAGCAACTAAGAACTATCCAAATTAACAATGAAGATTACACCCATATGCATATCCCTGATCAACAAACTAAAGTAATTTGCCACAGAAGGTGAGTGATCCTTGAGTGATAAGTCCATCATGTTTTCTTGGCTGTTCATTGTTCCTCTTAAAAATGCCAGAACAAATTCTAATACTCTAATTGGTCAAAGAAATAACATAAACAAGTACCTAAAAAGCAGTGGCATCAAATTGGTTTTCCTTACATAGAAAATTCTGCTAATCCTATTGAATTCAAAACATTTATCATCACAAACTCCACAAATTCAAAAACTACAAGTATAACACCCCACCGAAATAATAAAATTCTTAGCGCCTAATCAGCTAAGGACCAACTAAGCCATTCCATCAAAATCCAAACCCAAATCACAACATAGATCCATAATCCAATTCAGGTAGCCTTTTAAACATAATTTATATGCATACACACATACAAATACTAACTGGTTCTTCAAGATTTGTATAAAAAAGTCCACAACCAAATCTATTACTCATATTGTGCACATAAATGACATAAAAAAAAGTACCAAAAGCTTTTAAGAAAGCTGAGCGGAGCTAATTTATTATACTTGCTCAGTCCTATCCCCCTCCTCTTTTCCTTCAGACAATCCAGTTGAATTTAAACATTAATCATCATAAACTCCAAAAATGGTAAAACTAGAATATTCCACCGAAAACAAAAAATAAAATTCTTAGCACCCAACCACGCAATAGCACCGTCCTACCCATTTCATCAAATATCCAAACCAAAATCCCAATTTAGATTCATAATACAATTCAGGCAGCCTTTTAAACATAATATATATCTGTGTGTGTGTGTGTATAGATAATCTATGAAACTAAGTATTAGAAAGTAAAAATTGTGTCTCTTTGGAGGGCAAAGTAAAAACTTTCTCTAATGATGGAAATCTAATGATAATCAGATTATTAGAAATAAAATTCAAATAATCTCTAGTGAAATAAATTGTATCATATTATTCACATGATCTCTTATGTTCAATTCAAGTGAAATAATATTTTATTCAATTCAATTATTAAAAATAAAATTCAAATAATCTCTTATGTTCAATTCAATTGAAATAATATTATTAGAAATAAAATTCAACCAAGAATGACAAATTCAAATAAACAAGTGGAATGCCACTTTGTCACATCTACTGTTATTCCTTTCTTTTCCTCCTCTCGGGGTTTTAATAGATTTGGCCAAACACTACAAACCCAAAGTCTTTGATTCAAAGTTCAGTGGTTCACAAAACACTTGTCACAAACATATTCAGATCTGCAATAATATCAAACACAAACCAGGCAATAGTTTCACTAACAAACACAGACAAATTACGACCACCAAAGAAAAACAAAAGAAGAACAAATTACCTGAGGAGCTTGATTCTCAGAATCAATTTGGGGCAAAAATCGATTTGGGGCAAAAATCGATTTAGGGTAAAAATCGATTTAAGGTAGTCGGTGGTGGAGACTGTGGTGGATGCTGTGGTCAGTCGGTGGTGGAGGTGTGGTCAGTTGGTGGTGGAGCCTGTGGTCAGTCGGTGGTGGATGTCTCAGTTGAAGACGCTGATGGAGGTTGTGCACGCAGGTGCAGGAGGAGGAAGGGCTTGCTGGTGGCGGCTGTGGTCGTTGGTGGATGTCTTCGTAGGACACTGTGGTCGCTCGTCAGAGGTTCGGTAAGACTCGTTGATGAAGAGGGAGCAGTCGTTTGTCGGTGGAGGAGAGTAATGTTTGAAAAATGTAGACTGATCTGGGAAAAAAAATGGGATCTTATGAATCTTTAAAGACGTCATTTGGAATGACGTCTTTAAAGACGTCATTTGGAATGACGTCTTCATCCCTTTATTTTTTGTTTAACTCTGTTAACTGCCGTTAAATTTAGTCATGTTATAAAACGTCATTACAAATGACGACTTTAAAAACGTCATTTGGAATGACGTTTTCATAAAAAAAATTAAACTTCATATCGTCATTCCAAATGACGTTTTTACACCTGAAGACGTCATTTGGAATGACGTCTTTAAAAAGAAGCTGGGTTTGGGAATTAAGTTGAAAACTGACTAGGTTGGGGAAATAAGTTTTGAGGGGGGCTGGGTTTGGGGAAAACCTCTTGGTGAAGAGGATGAGCATGAAGAACGACAATGGATACGATATCCTCCAGAAAATCAATGGCAAGGAACGAGTCCGAAGCGGGTTCTTTCCAGTATATGTGGGTGAAGAGAGCAAGAGTATGAGATTCGAGTCACATGGATGTCTTCAATAAGATTGATGGCATTGTTCCTTCAATGTCAAGAATAAATCATACAAGCGGCGGCGGAAGGGATAACCTTGCCTTATTCCACGAAAGAGATCGAGACGATCCTCAGTAATGAAATTGGAAGAATCGCTCGGAGGCAATAGTCCAGTTCGATGATCAAGATTCAAAACACAGCAACAAGTTCTGTATAGGACGTTGCGTGCTGCATTTCGATTGGAGTAATGAAGAAGAAGAAGAAGAAGAAGAAGAAGAAAAAGAAAGAGAGAAAAGAAGGAAAAAAAAGAGAGGAAACAAATAGAGAAAAAAAGAAAGGAAAAAATAGAGAGAGAGAAAAAAAGAAAGGAAAAAATAGAGAGAGAAAATAGAGTGGAAAAAATATAAAGAGGAAAAAAGAGAGGGAGAAAAAAAAAAGGAAAAAGAGAGAAAAAAAAAAAAAGAACAAGCAGCTTTGTGAGGACTGGACTTATTGTATTTGGAAGAGAAGAATTTGTTACATTGAACAGATCTGATTGATTGTAATGTCTCAAGTTTTTAGGCAAAAACTTGAGAGCAAAGTTGTACTATCAAATTTAATTAATGGAATTCCGCTGCCGCTTTGCCCCGTGGTTTTTTCCCTCTACACTGGAGGGTTTCCACGTAAAATCTTCTTGTGTTCATTTGTGTTTGTGGATTGCTTTTGTTTGCTTTGATTATTGGCATGATGAATTTCTAGTTAAACTCGGTTGATAACTATTGCAAGGGTAGTGGCATCTTCGGAATGTTCAACCATTAAGACAGTAAATAAAACTCTCAATCTGCAGCCAACTTGGTTACAGACAGTGTATGAGAGTACAAGATCATTGATCACAGAAGAATGCCAACTTTCAGGTTTGAATCCACCTGAGGTCTTCACAGAAGAATGCCAACTTTCAGGTTTGAATCCATCTGAGGTCTTGGTATGTTTAGCTTCAAACATATTGTCAAGAACATAAAAATGAGTAACAGTCTCACGAGTCAAGAATACACTTTTGTTCTTCTGTTCCTTGGTACATCAATGTTGTTCTGTTAATTACAGTTCAAGAAAGCAACCCGTCGGCTATGCTTTTGGCAAACCCAGTAGAGTTGACTTAAAAGCGGGTGCAGCTTATTGTGGGACAAGCTTTTTAGTAACTATTTAACTTAAAAGACATAATTTAAAGATCTAATGCATTATTATCGTTGAATTAGTAAATATATTGTTTTCAATGATGAGACCTTTCGCTCGTTTAATGATGATAATATATTAAATTTGTTTTAAAAAAAGGAAAATGTCAGTGAAAATCAAAACATAAATGGAAAGCCAAAAGATAATTTTTTTTATACCATTGAATGAAGAAAAATTATCTTTTGAATTAAACAATCGAAAAAAAGAAAAAAAAAAAAGAATCCGCAAACCAAGAGATATTGGTTCAGATGCACAAATACAAAGAAATCTTGGATCCTTTCTCTCAAACCAATGAAAAGATATCGAAGAAGATTATGGGCAATTAGACATGAAAAAATGTAAAACGAAAAAAATAAAATACGGGCAACATGACAACAAAATTAAAATTCTTTTTGAAATTGTATTTGTTTTTTCAATTGAGGTGAGACGATGCTTTGAATCAAATAATGATCAATAATATTAAGGTATATTGTGTCTTGCTTAGACCGAGAAAAACAAGAAAAATTTATATATCCTCTACTCAAAGAAAAGAATTGAGTCAAAATATACTGTTAATTCAAAAGAATTTATTGCTACAAAATTGATGAAAAAAGGGGTTTTGATTATCTAATCGGTTCGTCTGTTTGTCAAAAATGATGGACAATTTATTATGTATCATACCACAGGTATTTCATTGGTTCATAAGAGTAAACCCCAAACTAATTAAAGATATTGAGAATGAGGATATGTTGATAACAAGTATTTTGATGAATCTATTTTTTTTTGATCAACAATGAATCTATTTCAAAACATCGAAGAATGACAGGAAATAGAGATAAAAATCATTTGAATTTACTTGTTCTTGAAAATATATTATCATCTAGATTTCGTAGAGAATTGAGAGTTTTAATTTATTTTAGTTTAATGAATAGAAACGTTGTGAATAAAAATCCGTTATTTTGTAATGACAACATAAAACATTTGAGTCTATTTTTGGATGAAAGTAAACATCTTGATAATGATAAAAATGAATTAATTTAATGAAAGTTCTTTCTTTGGCCGAATTCTTAATTAGAAGGTTTAGCTTGTATGAATCGCAAGAGCAACAAGAACAATGTTTACTAGAAGGGACCCTTCAGAGACAAGAGCAACAAAAAAACAACAAATCTACAAGCATTGACAAATCTACAAGCATCGACAAGCTAAGAAGCTACAAGCATTGACAAGAGCAACAAAAAAACAACAAATCTGTACGAGGTGCTTGTTTAGGGGTACCTCAGATAGATTTTCCAAACATGTTACAGGCACAAGAACAATGTTTGTGGAGAACAAAAAATACTAGACAATTTATGAGCTGATACAAGAGGCAGGGAGCTGCCATTTTTTATCCAAGTAGTGATTCTGCAGTGGAGGCTTGAACTTTAGGGAAGCCATTTTGTCCCTGATAAGCTGTACAATGATCTTGTAGAGAGAATGATGATCTTTATAGAGGTTGGAATGGATCCTGTTATTGCATTCACTTCAAATCAAGTAGACTGTAGTGGATAAGAAAAGTCTTTGCATAACTTTGAGCATAGATTTACCTCTCCAGTGATGAGCAACCCACTCAATAAAGTCTGGCCATGGTCTGTGAGACCAGACTTGGTCCATGTTTTGTGCCAGCAGTTGCCATATTCTCTTGGAGTATTGACATTCAAATAAAAGGTGAGAGTGGGACTCTGAGTCAACTCTGCACAACATGCATTGAAGTCCCAAGTGAGGAGCATAGGTTATGGTTCTGTCCTGAGTGTTGAGCCTTTGTCTGATGGCTAGCCAAAGAATGAAGCTCATCTTTGGTATGACTTGGCTATACCATACAAATGGGTGCCAAGCTATAATTGGAGTGGGATTTTTCAAGTGATTCCAAGCTGAAAGGGTTGAGAAAATGCCCATGGGGTTAGGAAGTCACTTGACCCTATCTTCGTTGGACTGGTTTGGCAGGTATGATGGCATAGTTGAGATTACTGCTCACTTTGGAGTTCTTGGGAAGTGCTTAAGGAAGAGAGGTCTGCTTTTGTGCAAGGGGCCCTAATGGGTGCCAATTATCAAACCAAAGATTGGTGTGTTGTCCATCTCCAATGTTATGAACTAAAAGAGGTCTGAATAAAGGCCTAAGTTGCAGAATTTTTTGCAAATTCCAAGAGTATTTATGGGGAGGCTTGACTTCCCATATGCTTCTGCCTTTTAAGTGGAATGCATGAACCTTTTTGACCCAAAAGTCCTGTTTATCAGTAAAGAGAAGCCATAGATATTTGAACAATAATGCTTAATTCCATACCTTAAGATTTTTGATTGCACACTTGTCCCATGCAACTTTAGCTCCAGTATGTTTCAGTTCAGTGCCTCTCCAGAGAAATGACCTTAGAAGTTGTTCCAATCTGTCAAGAGTCTATTGTAGAAGGCTCAAATGAGAGGACTAGAAAACTTGAATGATACTTAAGACTGAATTAATCAGCTGAGTTCTGCCAGCATAGGAAAGGTAGTTATTCACCTACTTTTTTATTCTAGCCTCTGTCTTTTGAATAAGTGGCGGCAGACAGTGTTGTGGTTTAAGTCTTGTACTGATCAGAGGTATGCCCAAGTATTTAACTAGAAGGGACCCTTCAGAGAAGCCCAAGTTGAAGAGAATGTGTTGCCTAACTGTGTTCGGAACATATGACATGAAAACAATGCTCTTTAGGAGATTAACTTGAAGGCCATAAACCTTGTGGAAAATATCCAGAGGTTCCTTTAGAACTTTAGCAGATTCAAGATCACTATGGCTGAGAAGAAGAATGTCATCTGCAAAAGAGAGCTAAAACAGGTTAAGCTTTTTACATCTGCAATGGAACTTGAAGGATTCCTTGAATTGACCATAGATTGAGTGATAGAGTGAAAAATTTCCATAGCCAACAAAAAAAGATAAGGAGACAAGGGGTCTCCTTAGCCCTCTATTGCTAGAAAAGAATCCAGTGAGTTCTCCATTTACATTTATGGAGAATTTGGGTGTAGTCAGGCAGATTTTGATCCAATGCCTCATGGTGTGAGAAAAGTTCAAGGTTTCCAAGACATCATTGATGAATTCCCACTCCACAGTGTCAAAAGCCTTCAATAGATCAACTTTGATGGCAAATCTTGAGGAGCCAGTTCTTGTGATAGTCTCTAAGCAACTCTTTAGACAACATGATGTTATCAGTAATTTTTCTTCCTGGGATGAAAGCTTTTTGTGATGGGGAGATGATTTCCTACAAGACAACATTAATTCTATTTCCCAGGATTTTGGAAATAGCCTTGTAAAGGAGGTTGCAACAGGAGATTGGTCTGTGTTGAATGTGTGCATCAGTAGCTGCAGGGTTGCTGATATGGATTCTGACATGGCTGATATGGATGTTGATATGACTGATATGGATGCTGATATGGATGCTGCAGGTGTCTTTAAGATCAGATTTTCAGGTCTTTAAGGGCTGCAACTGATATTCAGTGCATGATATGCTCTTTGACCAAGTTTTTAGGAGATTTGTTTTGATTTTCTGTTATTTACTAGCTGATAATGTTACTAGCTAAAGTTTAGGAAGTTTGTTGCTTTTATTTATGTTCTTTAGTTGCAAACTCATGTATTTAAGCAGATCATTCTTTAATAAAAAATAACCTTCTTCCATTTTCTTTTGTTCTTTATATGCTCCCACTCCAAAAAATTGGTATCAGAGATGTCTTCTTAAAGGGACTTGTGAGTGAACCGAGTGATCCTCACCAAAGGCCTAAACACCTTGCTTCCATCCATTAAATAAATGGATTCTGTAACACCATTCACAACACTAGCACCACCAGTGTTTAATGGTGACAATTATCATGTCTGGGCAGTCAGAATGGAGGCACACCTAGAGACAAATGATCTCTGGGAAGCTGTTGAGGAAGACTACGAAGTTCTTCCATTACCAAACGATCCAACAATAGCACAACTCAGAAATCATAAGGAAAGGAAAGTAAGAAAGTCAAAGGCAAGAGCTTCTTTGTTTTCTGCTGTCTCATCAGCAATTTTCACCAGAATGACCATGAAATCAGCATTTGAAATCTGGAATTTCCTCAAGAATGAATATGAAGGAGATGAGAGGATCAAGGGAATGCAAGTGCTGAATTTGGTCAGAGAATTTGAGATGCAGAAAATGAAGGAGTCAGAGACAATCAAAGAATATGCTGATAAGCTTCTTAGCATTGTCAACAAGGTAAGATTACTTGGTTTTGAATTTTCTGATTCAAGAATAGTTCAGAAAATACTAGTAACTATCCCTGAAAGATTTGAAGCCACTATTTCTTCCTTGGAGAATGCTAAAGATCTGTCAAGAATTAGCTTCGCAGAACTTCTAAATGCTTTGCAGGCCCAAGAATAAAGAAGAATTATGAGAGCTGAAGGTTATGTGGAGGGAGCATTGCAAGCTAAATTGCAAATCAACCAAGGAGAAAAAGGTAAGAGAAAGAAAAA
Organism: Ilex asprella; assembly: GCA_023539305.1. Lineage (NCBI taxonomy): Eukaryota > Viridiplantae > Streptophyta > Magnoliopsida > Aquifoliales > Aquifoliaceae > Ilex > Ilex asprella. Next base: position 6,603,818 of record CM042189.1, read on the forward strand.
CAAAAAGAAGAATTATAGCACACTAGAAGCAGCTGCTAACACCAGCAACAATAGTGGAGGAAACAACAAAGAATTTTCTCCTTGCAGACACTGTGGCAAAAAAGATCATCGACCTTTCAAGTGTTGGAGAAGACCTGATGTTAAGTGTGATAAGTGCAACAAGTTGGGGCATCATGAGAGAATCTGCAAAAGTAATTTTCAGTAGAAGAATGAGGCTCAAGTTGCAGATCAGTAGGAGGAGGAAGAGCAGTTGTTTGTAGCAACCTGTTTTGCAAGCAGCAGCTCAAGTGAATGTTGGCTAGTGGATAGTGGTTGTACCAATCACATAACCTATGATCAAGAGCTTTTTAGAGAGCTAGACAGATCAGAGGTATCAAAAGTCAGAATTGACAATGGTGAGCATATTATTGTCAAAGGAAAGGGAACTATAGCAATTGAAAGTTGCACAGGTACTAAACTAATTACTGATGTTTTGTTTGTACTTGATATTGACCAAAACTTGCTAAGTGTGGGACAGTTACTTGAGAAGGGATTTAAAGTCATCTTTGAAGATAAACAATGTCTAATCAAGGATGTCAATAATAAGGAAGTCTTCACAATCAAGGCAAAAGCTTCTCACTAGATCCAATGAAGGAGGAACAAGCAGCTTATCCTATTGCTATGAGCAACACAAAGACCTGGCACAAAAGACTAAGTCATTTTCATCATGCAGCAGTCTTGTCTATGCAAAGGAAGCAACTGGTTTAGGTATTGCCTCACTTGGAAGCTGATGTGCCACATTGCAAGGCTTGTCAGTTTGGCAAACAAGCAAGATTATCCTTCTCACAGTCAACTTGGAGAGCAACTGAGAAGTTGCAACTTATCCACACTGATTTGGCTGGACCTCAGAGAACTCCTTCACTTAAAGGGAGTAAATATTACATAGTTTTCGTTGACGACTTCACCAGAATGTGTTGGATTTATTTTCTCAGATTTAAGTCAGAAGTTGCTGGAGTGTTTTTTAAATTCAAGCAGTGGATTGAGAACCAAAGTGGCTCCAAGATTCAAGTTCTAAGGTCTGACAATGGCAAAGAATATACTTCAGAACAATTTAACCTATTTTGTCATGAAGCAGGTATTGAGCATCAACTCACTGCTCCATACACTCCACAACAGACTGGAGTGAGTGAAAGGAAGAACAAAACAATTGTGGAAATGATCCGGTGCATGCTCTATGAAAAAGGATTGCCTAAGGAGTATTGGGCACAGGCTGCAAACACTGCAGTATTTCTGCTAAACTGACTTCCCACCAAAGCGGTGAATGGGAAGACTCCTTGTGAGGCCTGGTATGGTTACAAGCCTTCTTTGCAAAATTTTAAAGTGTTTGGATGTTTGTGTTTTACTCATGTGCCACAGATTAAAAGAGACAAGCTTGATAAGAAAGCTGAGCCTGACATCTTTGTGGGATATAGCTCAATATCTAAGGCTTATAGAGTTTTCCAACCTCACACAAGGAAAATTCTGATAAGCAGGGATGTGCACTTTATTTAGAATGAGCAATGGAGCTGGAATACATCAGAAAAGAAGCTGATTGCTGATCCAGAAAAGAAGTTGTTTGTTGATCCTATACACAATCAGGATGAGTTAGTTGATGACCCTCATGTAAGAGGCACTAGATTGCTCTTTGATGTTTATCAGAGATACTATGTTGCAATTCTTGAACCTGAAGAGTATTGGGAAGCTGAAAAGGACCCCAAATGGAGGGGCTGCAATGCAGGAGGAGCTCTCTATGATTGAAAAAAATCAGACTTGGGAACTTGTTGAAAGGCTTGAACACAGAAAAGTAATTGGAGTCAAGTGGGTGTTTAGAACAAAGCTAAACGCAGATGGCTCAATTAACAAGCATAAAGCAAGGTTAGTGGTAAAAGGGTATGTTCAAGTTTTTGGTGTGGATTTTTTTGATACATGTGCCCCTGTTGCAAGGCTAGATACAATTAGGCTGCTGTTAGCCATTGCAGCACAAAAAATATGGAAAATCTACCAACTTGATGTGAAATCAGCATTTCTAAATGGGTTTCTAGGGGAAGAAATCTATGTTGAGCAACCTGAAGGTTTTGCTATGAGAGGGCATAAGAACAAGGTTTATCTATTGAAGAAGGCTTTGTATGGTTTAAAACAGGCCCCAAGGGCTTGGTACAACAGAATTGATGAGCATTTGTTGGACTTAGACTTTGTTAAAAGCCTTAGTGAATCAACTTTATATGTCAAAGGTGATCAAGCTAACTTACTTAATTGTGATCTCCTTGTATGTTGATGATCTTCTAGTTACAGGTAACAATGTTGAACTTATCCAGCAGTTCAAAGAAGACATGATGCAAGTCTTTGAGATGACTGACCTAGGAGAAATGTCTTACTTCCTTGGAATGAAGATTAAACAAGAAGAGGATAAAATTTTCATCTGTCAAAGGAAGTATGCAAAGGAGATCCTAAATAAATTTAACATGGAGAATTGTAAAAGCATGAGTACTCCAATGTGTCAAAAGGAGAAGTTGTGCAAGGATCATGATGCTGAACAAGCAGATGAAACTCTTTTCAGAAGTTTAATTGGCTGCTTAATGTATCTCACGACAACAAGACCAGATATCTTACATGCTGTAACTGTACTCTCAAGGTTCATGAATTGTGCAAGTGAAAGTTATTTTAAAGCAGCAAAAAGAGTTCTAAGGTATGTCAAGGGGACCTTAAGTTATGGTATAAAATTCAGTACATGTCAGAGTTTAAGGTTGCAGGGTTACTCTGACAGTGATTGAGCAGGGTCTTTAGATGACATGAAAAGTACCTCTGGCCATTGTTTCAACTTTGGATCAGGTGTGTTCTCTTGGTGTTCAAAAAAACAAGAAAATTGTTGCACAATCAACAACCGAAGCATAGTTTATAGCAGCCACAGCTGCTGTTAATCAGGTCTTATGGCTAAGAAAAATTCTAATTGATCTACACTTGGAGCAAGGGATGAGTACAGAGGTGATGGTGGTCAACCAAGCAGCCATAGCCATCTCCAACAATCCAGTTTTTCATGGAAAAACAAAGCATTTCAGTATAAAGTTATTCTTTCTCAGAGATATTCAAAAGGATGGTGCAGTGTGTTTGAAGTATTGCAAGACTGAAAATCAGCTAGTAGATATCTTCACTAAAGCTCTTCCTAGAAGCAGATTTAAGTTTCTAAGAGAGAAACTTGGAATCTCCACCCACTGATGCAAGGAGGAGTGTTGAATGTGTGCATCAGTAGCTGCAGGGTTGCTAATATGGATTCTGACATGGCTGATATGGATACTGATATGACTGATATGGATGCTGCAGGTGTCTTTAAGATCAGATTTTCAGGTCTTTAAGGGTTGCAACTGATATTCAGTGCATGATATGCTCTTTGACCAAGTTTTTAGGAGATTTGTTTTGATTTTCTGTTATTTACTAGCTGATAATGTTACTAGCTAAAGTTTAGGAAGTTTGTTGCTTTTATTTCTGTTCTTTAGTTGCTTTTATTTCTGTTCTTTAGTTGCAAACTCATGTATTTAAGTAGATCCTTCTTTAATAAAAAATAACCTTCTTCCATTTTCTTTTGTTCTTTATATGCTCTCACTCCAACAGTCTGAAGTCACCCATGGAGGATGGGTTAGGAATTTTGGGTACAAGAACAATGATGGTGTTGTTGAACTCCCTTAACAGTTGCCGAAGAGAAGAATTTGTTGATGGTAGCAATGCTGTCAGTCCCTATGATAGGCCATACTTTTTTGAAGCAACAAACATTGAATCTATCTGACCCCGGTGCTTTCATGTTATCAAATGAGAAGAATGCATCTTCGATTTCAGAGGTATCAATAGGCTTTGTCATGTTTGTGGCCTGCTGCTCAGAAATTGCCCTCATAGGAAAGGAGTTAAGCAGTATTCTCCTTTCCATTGCAGAGAATCTTTCAAGGTTGCTCCTAAGAGCCTTTGAAAATGGTCCACCACTTCTTGTTTAACAGAATGGATATCTTCAGCAACTATCCCATCTTCTCTTGCAAGTGTAATGATCTTTTTACTGTTTCTTCTATTACCCATGGACTTGAAGAAAAAAGAGGTGTTTTGGTCCCCCTCCTTGAGCCATAACACTCTAGCTTTTTGCTTGTATAATATCTCTTCTTCTTTGGCTACTGTTCTGTAGGCTTGTAAAAGGACTTTTTCATCTAATTTGATTTGGGGATCTTGTTGGTTAGAGTTAAGCCTTCTTTGGCATGAGTCTAATTCTGCCTTTGCTTCTTTAGTCCTCAGTGAAATGTCTCTTAGCTCTTTGCTTAGGCTTTTGAAAACAGTTTTCAACTTCTTTAACTTGCAACACACTTGAAATTGCATGGTTCGATGTATGGTTTCCCTCCAGACTTGAGCAACTGTGGAAGGAAATCACTTCTTTGAGCAAAGAAGTTGAAGAATCTGAATGGTAAATTATGCTACAGCTTGGCAAACTTTTGATTCCAGGCTTCATTCACCAGGATTCTGTCAAGTTTCCTTGAGATACATGATGTTCCTTCCCTGTTGTTGGTCCATGTGTGATAGATTCCTGAATGTCAAAGGTCCACTAGCTCAGAGTCTTGTAAGCACTGGTCAAAATCAAGCATAGCTTGTGCCCATCTGCTTGAGCCTTTTGTGGATTCTTGAGGATCTCTAATTGCATTGAAATCCACCAAAATAGCACAAGGATTGCTATTGATTATGCAGGCATGCTGTGCAATCTCTCTCCACAATCTAGTTCTTTCACTGTCTTCATTATCTGCATAGACAAAAGATACAAAAAAGTGAATTTGCGTTCCAAGTGAAAAACTTGGCAATGGATAGATTGGTCAGTTTCATCAATTTTTTGTTGGCTCAAAATGCTTGGATTCCAGCCAATCCAAATTCTACCCAAAACATGGCTATTATAGTTATCAGTGTGGTCCCATTACCTGAAAACATAATTCTGGCAGCGTGCGTTATTAACACCTCTTACTCTAGTCTCTAGCAGCCCAATAAGATCAAGGTGTTGTTCCAAAATTAGCTTCCTTACCTCATTTGGTCTAGAGGAGTCATTTAACCCTCTAACATTCCAGCAAGCACAATTAATCATAGGGATGGTGGGATGCTGGAAGTAGAATGCCCAACCATTTTAGTTTGTCCTTGTTCAGAGGGTTTTTTCTTGACTTTCTTCTTTCTAGTGTTAACATTTTTCAAGTTCAAGTTTCCAAATTCATCATCAACAGGTGGGTTGCTGGGTAAAACAGTATTGCTATTGGACTGAGTAGTCAGATTTATGGTGATGTTACCCCTATCATTTGTTAGGCAAGCAAATTTATTGGCAGATGAGTATAGAGGGGGTGTTAGTTTGTGTAACTAAGGTGGGGTTAACAATAATGGAGGTTACCTGGGCTTCCTCTTGGGGGCTGAGAAGGTGACTGGTCCGCGTGTGTGGAAGAAGAAGCTGGAAGAGTTGATTCCTCAGTCTATTTGGTTGCAGAATTGCAGGTCCCAGGATTATTATGTATATCACATTCAAATTATTGGCATTATTATTACTACACGATAAAATTACGTATCTTTAAAGTAAAAACAAGAGAAAGAGATTCTTTTATGGTCAAAAATTCATTCATTTTCATTACTTCACAAGAAGAAACTAAACAAAACATGAGATTAGTTGGATTTCAAGTAGTCAGTTTCACCAATAAAATAGACTTACTTTTTATTTATAATTGAAAAAATACTATTTATCTCAAAGAGGTCTGTGAAAAATTATGGAAAAATGTCAATAGCTATTGGCTTATTTATTTATTTTTTAAAAATAGACTACGTTATAAATAACTAATTGGTTACTTGGATATTTGAGAACCAAAAACTTGTTAATTCAAAGAATCTTTTTAATCATTTAAATTTTGAATGGGGTGTTAATTGGGTGGAGTGTGATTGGTGAAAAGAGAATGAGCTGGAATGTGAATCCGAGCGAGTTAGGGTTAGCACGTATCGGGGAGTTAGGGGTGTGTGAATTGTGTTTGCAGATCAAATTGAAAGTTGAATTTAGTCTCGATAATTTTCTAATGCTTAATTTAATGTGCATATAATTTTAAACAAAATTTTGCTTATGATGTGCGTAGTATGTGTTGCTTAGTCTTGGGTCACAAAGGCGAATAATAAGAACTAAGGTTAATTGTACTTAATTTAGGGATTTAATTTGATGATTTAATGGATTGTGACCATTGAATTGATAATGGGTTGGATCCAATGGTGAAAGTGGTAACCCAATGAGAACAATAAATTAAATCCTCACATTAAATTTCCAAAATAGATTTCAATAACATTACTCATCGTTTAATGCATTCCAAGAGTAACAACCCTTGGACAACTGCTTCAATCTTTTGAGTTTATTGGAAGAATAAACGTGATTAGTTGGAAGAGAATAGCAATGAATAAAGGGAAATGAAGATAGGGTATTATGAACAACAAAAAGAAAAAGAAAAAGAAAAAAGATAAGAGTGTTATCTTCTTCTCTTCCACTCCAAAATAAATCCAACTCTCTCTTTCTCTCATCACAACTCTTCTAACCCAAAAAGTTACCTTAGTGATAAATCCATCACTTGATAAGGAACTTTATGGTGTAGGTTAGGGATTTGAATATCCCACAAGATGTTTACCCAATTAGGGTCATTACCCATAAATTTATCTGAGTACATAAAATTTATACATGGCTTATAAATGATACACATTCACACAACATAAATTTGGCTCTACTCAGATTATAAATTGACTAGAAGTAGAAGAAATAAATTTTGACACGTTATCAATCTGATACTATAAGACAAACTAACAGTCCTAGATGGCATTTGAAGGATTGACAAATAGGGTAGATGCACTACGACACAGGAGTATGGGTAATTTTGGTGGACAGTGAAGAAAACGAATCCTTCCAATTTTCTTTTTCATCCTATTTTCTCTCTAAACCAAACACTCGAAATCTTTTCTTTTCACCTCCTTTTCTTTTCTCCACTCTTCTTCCACCCTTTTTTTCATTCTATTGAACAACCTATAAGAGAACATATAATTTTTTTTGTCAAAAGCCAATCAATTTACATTGACGAAAAACTAACGAAAAATTAATAGAATGATCAAATTACAATACTTTTGATACATTAGGGCTGCAATGTGAGAATTTAACATTTAAAAATATAAAGTAAGAATCTTAAAATCTTTTAGGGTATAAAGTACAATTTACCTTAAATTTTTTAGTTATATCGAGTCTATCAAAATATACTTTTATATAATTTTATTATAACAATTAGTTTGGAACATACAATCCAAAACTCAAAAAATTAATTCTTTTTTAGCCAATTTGCTTGGGTCGTAGGGTCCAAAAATCTAAAAATTAATTCTTACTTACTGTCATAAAAGTCACTTTGGGACAACAGAATCAAAATTGATTGTTTGCTCTTTTTTATGCTTTGATTATTGGCATGATGAATTTCTAGTTAAACTTGGTTGACAACTATAGTACTGAACTTATTAATCAACTTGATTTGGTACCACAGGCTGGATTTGGTATTTTGAGTTTTTAAGAAGAATGCCAACTTGCAGTTTTGAATCCACCTATGGTCGCTGCAGTAGTATACATATACATATACATGTATTACCACAACAAGAGATTGGACAAAAATGAGGGGATGGTTTTTTTTTTTTTTTTGGGAAGGTAAACATTTTTTTTCAGTAAGTAAGATCAATTCCATAAAAAACAAAAATGGGTTCATGTACACAGGTATTTCCAAAGGGATGAATAATCTGCTTGATAAACTTTATTGAAGAATTTAATCTTCCTATTTTGCATAGCGAAATTAAATACTTATCTCCTGTCATTGATGTTCAAGTTTGAGTACAAGAAATTCGAATTCTCTATAGAGAAAATAATCAACGAACCCAACGACTCTAACAAGCACGAATCTGTATCATAGTCTTGACCTCAACGCTCAAGAAGAACACTCAAGAACAACCTCACAAATATGTACTGAATGGAGGTATATGAGACAAGAGTTTCCTGTCTACATATATGATATCTGAATACACATATGACTTGATGGAAAATCACAGGCATAAAAAAAAAAATATAGGCAGGGGCCCTTATCCAATAGAGAAACAGTAAGTAACGTCCTTCCACCAAAGAGTTACAACTGCTTTGAACTGCTCCATGATGGTTACTCCATCTGATGATAGGAGTAGTTGGTAGTTATCTTAACGTCAGTTACCCAGAAGGATTTGACTCAGTAAATATAATAGGATATATATTAAATATACATAATATTTATTTATTAAAAAGATGATATGGCATGTGGGTCATCTTAAGTCTCTAATTAGAAATAGAGTTCAATATTAATTAGACATAAAGTCCAACATTCTCCCACTTGGCACACATGACACATCGGACAATTTGGGTAACCAACATTTGATACTGAATATGACCATACAATTAAATAACAACCTGAACTTTATTGAGAAAAATAATGCACAAATCAAAACGGTTGTGCTTTTTTAAATGAACACTCCATTCCTTGTATTACAATGCATCATCTTCTCAGAATTTTATGTGCCATCACTCCTTATGAATGACTTCTTACAAGTCAAACTACAAGAAAAAAAGGTTTTTACAAGAAAAAAAGGGTTTTTACAAGAAAAAAGAGTTTTTACGGCGGTAAAATGCTGTCATAAAAAGTCTATTTGTCGTCACAAATACTTTTTGTGGAGGCGTTGTGGCGGCATTGCCTCGCCATAATAAGTGTGGTCTCAAAAGGTTTTTACGGCAGCAAAAGTCTATCTCAAATAGTATTTACGGCAGCATGAACCTATCGTAAATAAGTTGTCACAAAAAATCCGACAGTTCTGTTTTTATTATGGCGGCAAAAGTGCTGCCTCAAATGCCATATTTGGTTGTCATAATAAATAGAAGATATATTTATGACATCAACGATGCCGCCACAAAAAAAAATATATTTTTTATTATTATTGACCATTAGTAATCAATGTTATATACTCTGTGCATATATACACTCAATACAATTTTCTTTTTTTTTTAGTCTATCTTTTTTTTTTGGTGGGGAAGGGGGAGAGGGGACTTGAACACTTGACCTCAAGAAGACAAAACTTCCACAATGTAAGGAATACCATTAAGCCAAAGACCCATTGGTATCCATACAACTACCCAATTTAATATATACATAAACACAAAAGTAAATATAATCAACATTTCCAAAAACATAAAAATATTTTCATATCAAAAAAAAAAAATAATCTCACAAGTTAAACAAAATATAAAGGGTAAATTACACTTGCACCCCCTGACATTTGAATTTATTACACGGACACCCCCTCACTTTCAAAAATTATACTAAGACCCCTTGACATTTGAAACTTATAACAATCACACCCCCTCTAACTAACAGACGTTAGAATGACTAAGTGTCAAAACTGATGTCATTGATATTAATTCCTAAAATACCAAAAGTACCCTCCAAAGTCCCAAAAATTTATTCCATCTCTCATTTATCATTTATCATTTCTCTATTTTATATTTCATATATAAACTAACATTTTCTCAATTAAATGTTATATTTCACATCACACAACGGAACCACCACCATATTTCCCTAAAAATCAACACCACAGCACCACATGTTCCTCTTCCTCCTTCTTCTATTCTTTCTCTCTATCTCTTATACACAGAGTACCACAACTAGTAACAGAGTAACCTATCACCGGTCCACCACTTCCATCTTTATTTTCATCTCCACAAATACACAAAAAAATACACAACACCACAACAAGAACTTGGTTAATCAGCAGCTCCAAAAAAAAAGTTTGAATGCATTAATCTAAAGAGACCAATACACTAGTGGTCAATAGAAGCTCATACCCTCTTCATCTCAACAACAGCAACAAAAAAAAAAAAAACTCAGGTCTACACTAAAAGCCACCACCGACATTCACCGTTGCAACAAATCACCCCCACACAGAGTTTTGTCAAGAATGAATATGTACATAACCCTAATGGGTGATTTTAGATGGTTTATTTCATTGAGAGAAAAAAAAATTGAGGTCAAGATTGCAAATCCTAATGGGTGATTTTGGATGGTTGAGGTAGTGGTGTTGATGGGTCTCTCTATCTCAGGTGGGATTCCAGTCGATGGATGTGTTAACGGTGGACTCCATTGTTGGATTGGGTCTCTGACAATGGTGCTAGTGATGGGTACCAATGACTCTATTGTTGCGATTGAGGGTCTGCTATATCGCCAAAGAGAGAGAGAATGAGAGAGACAGAGAGATAGAGGGCTGGGTAGGGGGTGGTGTGGTTGCGTCGCTGGTTATTGGGTGGTGTCTGTGTATATGTATAGATGTATATATATATATATATATATACGCACACACAAAGATGGGCTGAGGGAGAGAGAGAAAGAAGATTGATGAACAAAGAGGCAAAATAGTCTTTTTATTAAGATAGTTAACTCCATCTAACTATTAGGGTGCTATTGTAATTTTTGAAAAGTGAGGGGGTATCCGTGTAATAAATTCAAATGTTAGAGGGTGTGAGTGTAATTTATCCAAATATATAATATGCACTTTTATAAAACATAACTATCTATGAGTACAAGAAATTAATGCAAAAGTGGAACATATTTCCCGAACCATAATCATTTACTCTCTTAGTGACATTTGAAAAAAATATAAAATTATTGTTACTATACTAACATAATATTTATATACATATATACGATAAAGAACTAAAAGAAGTTACAATATACATCAGCAGAGGGTCACACAATATTTTTCTGAACGACTACCCAAATTATGTAAATGACATATAAATGAGTCATATCATATACATTTCTTCTAATTAGTTTCACCAATACCTAATTCGTTTATAATCGTATCGTGACGGGTCCACTCGTTTACTAAACATGTGGTTTAAAGAAAACTCAAACCCACTGATTTTATGTGGTGTTAATAGGTTATGTCATATATTAACACCCCTAATTTTGATATAAAAACTTAATTTTGTAGAGTTAAATTTTTTTTTTGAACTAGAAATTGTCTTTTGATGTTAAACTACGTAATTTTATAAAATATTATTTCTAACAGGAAAAATAGTTGTTGCCCATATAATTTTTTTTAGAGTTTTTTAATGTTTTATGAAATATTATATACAACGGAAAAAATACTTGCAATAAATATAAAAAGTTATTTTGAATTTATAAAATATTATTTGAAGTAGGAAAAACAGCTGTCTCAAATACAAAAATTTCTTTTGAGTTTATGACACTATTTACGGCAGAAAAAATAACTGCCACAAATATTAACACAAACACGCTTTTTGTGACGGCAAACACAGCCGCTACAAAAAATTGTTTCAAATATGTCTTTTGTGACGGCAAACACATCCGCCGTAAAAAATTTGTCACAAAAGGCCCTTTTTCTTGTAGTGTCATTTTGGGTCCTATATTCCTAATGAACTACATACTAATCTCAATGGATAGTATATCACAAACAATACATTATGTGCATAAAATAGCTAAAGTCTGCATTGATCATGATCAAATATTTACAACCAAGAAGTTAACCATACAATAAGCCAACTAATCCCATGTTCTCTACATGTTTCAAATACGTCTTAATTAAGAGCCCTTTATACATGGGATCTGTTAACATCAGATCTATACTAATATGCTCAATAGATACTTCTTGTTCCTTAACTCTTTCTCTGACAATGAGATACTTAATGTCAATATGCTTGGTTCGGCTTCCACTTTTATTATTCTTAGAAAAGAAAACAACAGCCTAATTATCACAGCAAAGTCTTAATAGCTTGGACATAGAATTCACAATCTGGAGCCCTGTGATAAAGTTTCTCAACCATTTCGCATATGATGTTGCTTCAAAGCACGCTATAAACTCTGCTTCCATAGTAGACGATGCAACTATTGTCTGTTTGACACTTTTCCATGATATAACACCTCATGCTAGCATGAAAACATATCGCGAAGTGGATTTTCTAGAATCTAAACAACCCGCAAAATCCGAGTCAGAATATCCAACCACTTCAAGATAGTCTACATGCTTGTAAGTCAGCATACAGTCTTTAGTTCCTTGTAAATATCTCAAAACTTTCTTAGCTACCTTCCAATGTTCCATTCCTGGATTGCTTTGGTACCTTCCAAACATCCCAACCGCAAATGCAATGTCAAGTCTTACTTAAACCTGTACATGCATCAAACAGCCAACAACAGATGCATAGGAAATGCTATTCATTTGTTTCTTTTCCAAAGCATTTTTTGGACACTAGCTCAAACTGAATTTGTCACCATTTATAATTGGAGCTACATTAGGTGTGCATTCATTCATTCTGAATTTCTCCAAAACCTTTTCAATGTAGGCTTTATGAGACAAACCCAATTTTCTTTGAGTTATGTCTCTATGAATCTCTATGCCTATGACATAGTAGGCTTCACCCATATCCTTCATCTCAAAGTTTTGTGAAAGAAATTCTTTAGTTTTATGCAAAAAACGAAAATCATTGGCTACAAGTAGAATGTCATCAACATTTAAGACTAAGAAAATATATTTATTCCTACTAACCTTAAGGTATATGCAATTATCCACAACATTCTCCTCAAAATTATATGAGGTAATAACATTATGAAAATTAATATGCTACTGATGGGAGGCCTTCTTTAGTCCATATATGGATTTCTTTAGCTTGCAAACCAGGTGACTATCCTCATCAGAACAAAATCCTTCAGGCTACTTCATGTACACTTCTTTGTCAAGATCCCTATCTAAAAAGGTTTTTTTTACATTCATTTGATGTAGTTCTAAATCGAAATGAGCTACTAATGCCATGATAATCTTAAACGACTCCTTTTTAGAAACTAGAAAGAAGGTATTGTGATAGTCAATGCCTTATGATTCAATCTTTAAATATGCAAAATTTCAGTTCGAAATCTGAACAGATTGTATACCTATGAGGCCAAAGATTTTATGCACATGATTTGATCTTACAAGACTTCTGTTTGAAAAAGAAATTCTTTTCAAGCCAACTTTAGATCTACTACCTGTGATTGCTTCACTTGCATTATTCATCATTACTTTAAATCAGCCAATTTACCTGCAAAATAAACCAAACAACTAGAAAAAGTATTAAACTAGAAAATCAAGGAATTTAACTCATTTAATTACAAATAATATACAGTGCAATTAACCAATCATTAAATATAATAAAATAACAATTTTGATGGTTAATCACCTTCTCTTTGAATGAAGCCCTTAGTTACACGTCTGACCTTATATCGTTCGACATTACCATTTGAGTCTTTCTTCGTCTTATAGACCCATTTACAACCAACGACCTTAACTCCCTTAGGTAACTCAACAATTTCCCAAACTTGATTTTTAGCAATGGACTTCATCTCTTCTTTCATGGTCTCGTACCAAAATGTGGAATTCTCTCCACTTATGACATGTGAAAACGAGATAGGATCATCATTATGTCCAACACAAAGTCAGACTTCAATAGGTACACGAAGTAATCATAAAAAATAGCTGATCTTTTTACCCTTGAGGATCTCTTTAGTTCTATAGTCTCATCCATATTTTGTGGGTTTGGAGCTGTAAACTCTATGTTGACTTGTTTCTATTGTGGTGGTGGTATTTGAATATCATCTGGATTATCCTGAATGATAACCATCTTATCTTTATTCACGGGTATGGTATCCGAATCCTGTGATTCCTCCCACTCAATCTTTCGAGGAATACTCCCACTAATGTCAACACCCTCAATAAATTTTGCATTTCTGGCCTCAACAATTCTATGTGTGTGTAATGGACAATAAAATTTATAACCTTTGGACTTTTCTTCATAGCCAATGAAATATCCACTGACTATCCTTGGGGTCCAATTTCTTTCATTGTGGATTATAAATCTTAACCTCAACTGGACAGCCCCATATGTGAAAATATCCTAAAATGAGTTTCCATCTTTTCTATAACTCAAATGAAGTTTTAGAAACAACTTTAGTAGGAACCCTGTTTAAGATATACACTGCTGTCTTCAAGGCTTCACTCCACAAAAACTAACAAAGATTAGAGTTGCTTAGAATACTCCTTACCATGTCTGTAAGGGTGCGATTTCGCCTTTCAACCACACCATTTTGATAAGGTGAACTTGACATAGTATACTGAGCAACAATGCCTTCATTCTTTAAATATTCAGCAAATGGACTAGACCTTTGTCCCAAATCTGAGTACCTTCCATAATATTCTTCATCCCTATTTGACCGTACAATTTTAATTTTCTCTTCCAATTGTTTCTCTACTTCCCGTTTGAATGTTTTAAAAGCATCCAGTGCATCATATTTTTCAAATAGAAGGCAGAGATACATAAATCGTGTATGATCATCAATAAATGAGATAAAGTATCTCTGACCATTTAAGCAAGGGATAGGGTATGGTCCACAAATATCAATGTGTATGATTTCAAGTATTTCTTCACTCCTCTTGACACTTTTACTGGTCTTGTTGGTTTGCTTTCCCTTTTTGCAATCCACACAAGTACCAAAATCAAAAAAATCAAGAGCCTTTAAGACTCCAACATTAAACAATCTTTTAATTCTTTCCATGGAGATGTGTCCTAATCTCCTGTGCCACAACATAGAGGAATTCTCATTAATAATAATCATTTTAGTACCAATATCATCATGCAATGTTAGAAGACTATGTTCAAAAACAGGATCCAAATTTAATTTGTACAAACCATCAACTAAGGTCCCATAGCCAACCAAACTAGAGTTTTTGAACAAACGAAAGTCTAAACTAACAAAGCTGAATTCAAATCCTAAAGGTACTAATTTAGAAACATAAATTAAGTTCTTAGAAAACGAAGGAACATAAAGAGTATTTTCAAGATCCAAAACCAAGTCAATTTCTAAAACAAGTCTAAAAGTTCCAACAGCCTCGACGTGTGAACGCATTCCATTTCCTGAATAGATGCCATGTTCACTTCCCATCATTTTTCTTAGGCTGAGGAAGCCCTGCATGATATTGACAACATGAATTGTAGTACTGGAACCAATCCACCAAGTATTATGATGAGAATCAATTAAATTGGATTCATAACACACAAGAGATATGAGATTACCTTTCTTCTCAAGCCACTTCTTATATTTCAGACAATCTTTCTTGAAGTGTCCCTTCTTCTTGCAAAAAAAGCAAGCATCCTTATGACCATGTTTCTTGAATGACCCTTTGCCATCTTTGTTCCATTTAAGAACACTTTTGTCTTTCTTACCTTGTCCACCTTTATGAGTGATCAAATGGGCACTCTCTAATTTTCATGCTTAAGCCTCTCCTCTTCTTGAACACACATAGTCAGAATTTCATTGATGGACCATTTTTGTGTGTGTGTTATAAGAGATCTTGAATGGTCCAAATTCTGCAGGGAGAGAATTAAGTATGAACTGAACAAGGAATGATTCAGAGATCTCAACCTCAAGGGACTTAAGTTGAGCTACAATGTCCCTCATTTCCATAATATTTTCATGCATATTCCTAGATTTGTTATGCTTCATGCCTGATAACTTGTCCATCAGGGTGTTGGCCAAGGCTTTATCTGAACTGACAAATTGCACTTCAATGGCCTTCATGTAGTCCTTCACTTTATCGCATTCTGGAATAGAACCTCTGATGCTCTTGCTCACATGTGATTTGATGAGCATCAGACTTAAGCGATTAGATTGTTCCCACCACTCATAGGCATTATTTTCAGTCATTGAACTTAACTCAGTGGGTACTGGAGGTTCTTCAATGCGAAGTGTCAAATCCAAGTCCATACACCCTAATGTCAAGGGGATTTTTGTCCTTCCAATCCGAAAAATTTCCACCACTTAGCGATGGAATGTTAGAAGACTCATTAAATAAAGAGGTAGCAACAACTGCAATAACCAAAAATATAATAAGCACTTTGAAACAATAACTGTAAAATTCAATAGAACAAATTTAAACCTTCATGTGGGTAGAGGTCATAAACTGTACAATATTTGTTTATTATTCTTTATAATAAGACTAATTAATTAAGATACTAAAGAACAAAGGATCCCAAACCTGTGGGTATAAGGTATCCAAAACCCTTAATGCCCCATTCAATATCTTATTCCAATTAAGCAGTATAAAATAAATACTTCCTTGTGAGGTCGATTAATTATCCATAACAACTTAATCGAAATATAGAGATATTAAACATATACTTAATATGATCAAACTAAATGCTGACCATTCACTAATATAACTCAAGATATTGTGGCTATTCTTAAGTTAATATGATATCTCCATGTGACATAGTTCATGCCATAAATAAATCCTTTATGCCAAATAATTCATTAAAAAATGCTTCTGTCTAGCATGCATATACCATAACCAAACTTAATCTAAAAACATGCTAATATTATTGAATAGTTATTAAAAGCAAAACCATGTGCATAAGCCATGAAAACATAACAGTAAACAATTCTTAGATTTAAATAAGTGATTTTCCAAAGCATATGTGATGAAGGTAATGCCACTTTTCCTGATAACATGCCACTATTCCTGATGACATGTACGTTACTGAAATATATACATATTTTTTTTGTGACTGAAATTTTTCTATAATCAACCAAAATTTTCTGTGTGCATAGAAAATTCTGTCATCAAGAGATTTGACACAATGAGGAGGTTCACGCTAAATGAATTTTCAAATTCATGTAATTGGTCTTTTGTGAAACTTGCTGGAAAGATAAACTTTAGAAAAAATTCCCTCGTGAAACCTGTCAAGAGTAAATGCCAAATAATTTGCCTTTTGACTTAAAGATTGTTTGACCGAATGACTTTAATGGAGGTTAACGCCTCCTTGGTCAAACAAATTGAGAAATCATATTTTTTTTAGGACAGAGTATTGAAGACAAAATACGATTTCTCATAATCATAATAACTGAACAAAATGGACAGAAAGATGGCTCTGATACCAATTGATAGACTTTATTGAAGAATTTAATCTTCCTATTTTGCATAGCAGAATTGAATACTAATCTCCTGCCATTGATGTTCAAGTTTGAGTACAAGAAATTCGAATTCTCTATAGAGAGAATAATCAACGAACCTAACGACCCCAACAAGCACGAATATGTATCACAATCTTGACCTCAATGCTCAAGAAGACCACCCAAGAGAAACCTCACAAATATGTACTGAATTGAGGTATATGAGACAAGAGTTTTCTGCCTACATATATGATATTGGAATACATATATGACTTGATGAAAAATTACAAGCATGAGAATATATATATAGGCAGTGACCCTTATCCAATAGAAAAACTGTAAGTAACGTCCTTTCATCAAGGAGTTACAATTGCTTTGAACTGTTCCATGATGGTCACTCCATCTGATGATGGGAGTGGTGGGTAGTTACCTTAACGTCAGCTACCCAGAAGGATTTGACTCAGTAAATATAATAGGATATATATTAAATATACATAATATTTATTTATTAAAAAGATGATATGGCATGTGGGCCATCTTAAGTCTCTAATTAGAGATGGAGTCCAATATTAATTAGACATAAAGTCCAACACTTCTAAAACAAGAAAAAAGAAGATCCTCTATCCCCATAGCAAAATAAAACATTGTAATTTCACATTACAAAAGGAACAAAAAGAAAGTGACATGATCAAGCATAATTGGACTTCAAAACTTTAACAAAAATTTGAAGCACAATCCAGCACTGCAGCAGCAACATCAACATCATTGCAAAACCATGAGCATCGAGCAATAGACAAATTAGCACCAACAACTCAGCCACTTGCAACCATGGAGGGCAGCACAAACATAATTAAAGCAATTAGCACCAAAGATCAACTCCCAGAATAACCAGCAAGCAACAACCCGGCTCAACACAGTAGCAACAAACAACAAGCATTCAGGAATTAGCATACAGAAAAAAGGAATTGTTCAGCCCCAATCAACAAGTAGGCTAGGAATTAGTATACAGAAAAGAGGATGATAGATCAGCATAACCAACAAAGGCTTCCCCCCTAATCTTATCCCTCGACAGTAGAAAAGCACAAAAGCTATCAAACAAGACAAATAGAGGAGAGGTTCCAATGATGCACTAAGAGCAGATTCTATGGATTGACCTTGAACTTAAGCAGAAAAAGTCTTTCTCTGATAGTTGTTTTGTGACACCCCAAAAATCGGGGGTTCTTTGTCAACCTGTTGATCATCCACCAACCTGCGAAATACCTGTGGATGCCGTGTAACTCGATATCACGTCATTATGCCCCATTTATCGGGATTCATAATTTAACAAAATTCAGGTATAATTTTTTTTGTATGGGGAGCTCTACCCAAAACACAACATGTACAATCATACAATCACATGACCCAACTGAGGTCCAATATACAACATTGATCATACTGGGTAACAACATTTAATTACATGACTTATTCGAGGTCCAATATACATCAAACATAGTTAATACAAGTTCAAATTACAATTCTTTTACATACATTACAAGCTCAAAAACTAACTTTGTAAATGTTTTACAAAAATGGATTAAAAGCCACAAGTTGGATTTTCTTCATCTTTAAGGCCCCGAATGCGAGCCGTCCACTGGTGTATAGTCCGCACATAAAAATATTTTTTCATAAAGGGTGAGCCACGCTCAATAGGGTATCTCCTAAAGAGGCCACTTCCTAACCTAAGTGCATATGAAATGTGCCCATGCAACATTCAACAAGCAACAACTATTCTAATCAAGAATATGCAATTCAATGTTGAAAATCATCATGTCATGTCATGAAATGAGATGAGACTTATGCACTTCAACCCAAGCCCTCTTCGGCTCCCACAACACAATGTAATGTCAATGTGTACAAATCCGTCATTAATGATATATGTCCAATAATATTTTTAAAATAAACCATATGTCTTTGTTGGACGTTACACGTTGAATGACTGTATTATAAAACAAAATCATGTGTCTTTGTTGGGTAGCGGAATTTTGGTGTCGCACCGCCGGTTCCGCACACCGATATACTTTTTCGGAATTTCACCATAAGGGAGTATATGAACCAAATAATCGGGTCTTGCACCCGAAGGAGAATCTAGCCCTGCTTGTTATACCCGACACAAGTTTTTCATGCAAACTATGCGACTCAGTCGAATCTTCGATCCACCTTTTCCCGAGCCCAAGTATCATCCACCAAGAATGGTGTTTGTCCAAACCATGCACACACACCCACCAAATGTGATGTCTCCGTGCATATGCAGTGTAATGAACTATTGCAATATCAATATCATGCCCCATATGTAATGTCATATGGTCTAATTTAACCACATTCAACATTTTCATGAAAAATTATATCCAAAGCATATAACTTCCATAAAGTCATCACAATGCCATTATATCATAAGCATATACCAATATTCAATTTTAACAACAATTTTTTCCAAGCATGTCATATATAATCTATGCAATAACACACTTAATTTTCACATAGACATTTAGTAAAACACCTTCAAGGCACCAAATCATGTTATCACATAAAAATGTCCATAATCATCACATAAATAAGAAAAATCACATTTATTGATTTCTACATACCCAATTATCAAAATTCAAAGAAATCACAATCTAACAATTCATATGTATTCAATTCAAGATAGAATTTATTCTACCCATTTTCAATACCCATTTCACATTTCAAATACAATAGACATTTGTTAAATCAAATCTAACAACCTACCCATTTCATACAATCATCCTAGGTTAAAAAATAAACCTAAGTATGATGAAACCCTATCTCTTGAAACGTAGAAGAACGTTGGTAAGCTCCAAGAATACACCCTAAGCTCAAACCTTGATTTCTCCAAATTTTTGTCTCGAAAATTTTAGTGAAATTCGCTCTTTTTGGTACGTAAGCGTAGCCCTTGTTGAGGAGACTAACTATAATTCTTGACTCGAGTTGATTCGAGCGACAGAGAGGCGTAGATCATAGAGAGAAGTCTTGAATTTCTCTTTTTTTCTTCTTTTCTCCATCTTCCTCTCTTCCAACGTTAACGCTGGAATTAGCAGAGGTTTTTGTAAACAAAATCAGATTTTTGTTCCTATTTATATCCTTTAATGCTTGGTCCATGTCGCCCCACACGCCCCCTTTCTCGGGTCTGTTTTAATCCCGAAACGATTATATTTCGTTTCAGTTCTAGTTCAAATATTTTTATTTCAAATTGATTTAAATTATTTTTCAACTTTCAAAATTTTATTAAAAATTATGTTTTTGGGTCACCCGAAACCTGAACGCCTCGTAAAACGTAAAAAATTCAACTATCTCGGAATCTGATGAAATTTATCTGGATAACTAGATTTAGAGAGACGAATCCAACAATGAGGTTCGTTTTGTCATTCGAGCTCTATAAAAATAAGGGCTCTCAACCCGCACTGTAATGACAATTTATTGTTTTACCCTTTCTCATAAAAAGTTAAAATTTACTAATGTTTTAAATGTCTTAATCCTAAAAAGTAAACTTTGTTAAGATGTAACCCAATTGTTAAAAATCCTATTGTTCATCTCCCTCCATAAGTTGTAAATAGTGACAGAGAGGTAGAGCTTAAGGAGAACAACCTTCAAAGATTTTCCTTTCCAATTATCACTTGCCCAGGAAAAGAAGACATTCCATTGGAGAGCTTGAGGATGCTACATACATTGCTACATCAACTAAGTCCAAATACCAAAATCATAGGAGCACTCAAAGAACAAAGATGATGAGATTTTGGGAGTTGATGACACAAAGAGCAAGGGATGCCCACATGTGGTGCGTAAGATGAGATCTATCCTTTGTACTCAATCTATTTTTGATAGCCAACCAAAGAATGGAACTCATTCTAGGTATGAGATGTCCTTACCAGACCAGTTTGTACCAAGGAACTTTAGGGTTTTGGGTCCTAATGATGTTCCAAGCAGATTCAGTGGTGAACCTGCCATTCGACTTGGGGGTCCATTTGATAAAGTCTTCCTTTGTAGAATCTGGTGAGTAATTGGGCATAGAACGACTAAAATCATCCAAGAGCAGGGACCTACCCATAGGCCAGTCCCATTGATTATTAGCTATGATCACAGACACTTTGACATCCTTCAAAAGTCTTGATGTGTTGAAGATGTGCTGGTTACTTGCACCCAATAAAGGCCCTCTAGGGTGCCAATTTTCGAACCATATGGAAGTATTAGAGTCATTCCCTATAATATGCATCAAGTGAGGTTTGATGAGGTCATTGAGCTTGAGCATTTGGATCTAATTTCAGGAGCTAGACTGTGATGACTTTGCCTCCCATAGACTTTTACCATGTAAGTGATAGGAATGAATCTACATACACCATATATTTTGTTTATCCATAAAAAGTTACCATAAATACTTGAACATTAAAGCATCATTAAACTGCCTCAGATTCTTAATACCTAAACCTCCATCTTCTTTAGGCTTACAAACATCAGTCCAAGCAACCTTAGCACCAGAGTTGGTGAGCTCAGTACCCCTCCACAAAAATCTTCTGAAAAGTTGTTCAACCCTATCAAGAAGTTGTTGGGAAAGTTTCAGATGAGATGCCCAATGAAGCTGTAAGCTAAACAATACAAAATGAATCAATTGGAGCCTTCCTGCATAAGACAAGCTCCGATTGGTCCAGATACTGATCCTAGCTTCCATTTTCTCAATAAGAGAATAAAAATGGGTAGATTTAAGCCTAGAAGAAATAAGAGGAAGACCCAAATATTTGATAGGCAATTCACCTTCCTCAAACCGAAAAATAGTCTTTATGGAGACCCTAACCTCTTCGTTGTCAGAAGACAAAAAAATCTTACTCTTGCTGGGGTTAGCTTGAAGGCCAGTCATATGCTGAAACAAGTCCAAGCCTTCCTTAAGTAAGCTAGCAGATCTGTTATCCCCAAAACAAAAAAGGAAGAGGTCATCAGCAAAAAAAAGTTGGGTTAGTTTAATCTTTTTGCATCTCCAGTGGAATTTAAAACCCTGACTAGTAAAGATGAGGTGATGGTTGATGAGAGTAAAAACTTCCATGGCCATAACAAAGAGATAAGGGGAGAGAGGGTCTCCATGTATAATGCCTCTGGAAGGTAAAGATTGTATAAAGAAACCATAAAAGTACATATATGGCCCAACCTTTGACAAAATACATTAGGCTCAGCTTAGTGTAGCAAAAGTGTACAACGACAAATAAGAAGATGCTCTTCGAGACAAAATTCTATTTCAATGGAGCATCTCTTGACCCAAAAAGCCTTTCATGAAACACAAGAAATTGCTTTAGTGGTCACCTTAGCCACCTCAAGTCATAGGAAGGAAAGAATTTCTCCAAATGATGGAGACATGAATGGGACCAGTTCCCTTGCACAAACTCTATGCATTTAGGCATTGAGTTGGTAACTACCATTGCTTTGGTACCTACGGGTTATGTTGACAATTTTCAAATCTCAGTGAAGCCACGCTGTCCCTAGTGACTTGCAATATACTGTGTAGTGCTGAATCTTGGTCCATGAATTGATTCCTAAAGAGCCTCTCGTTCCTCTCCCTCCATAGGTAGTAGAAATGAGTGGATGGCTAGAAACACAAAGGTACACAAAGTATTTGTAATGAAGATTATGTGAGTTATACAACAAGTTTTTGTTATGCATAAAAGGAATTTTAATGGGGCTTTAAGTTAGTAGAAATGATCAATAACTACTTCTCACGATTCCAATCCAAAATGTACTCCTATCCATCGATTAAGGAAATAACTATCAAGAATGAACTAATATTTTACTTTGTTTTGAAGTCACTTTTTTATGAAAAAGGAAACTAGGAATGAAAACATAGAAAGAATATAATTGCAATAGAAAAAAGAGATTTTTTTTTTAATTCTTTCTTTACCATATAATCTATATTTTTAGACCTATATTTATTGTCAAGATTCCTGAACTAATTTAAAGTCTAATTCTTTTCATAATTGAAAACGCTAGGTTGAAATATCTATTGATATTGCTACAAGAAGAATTTTATTCAAGGATTAAGTTATTATTCAACAAAGAAAAATTTTAAATTATTAAACGATGAGATTAATTTAGAAGCACTTTATATTCAATATTTTATATGAAATATAAAAATATATGTAGCAGATAGAATTCCATTGCTCTATATACTTTATATGCAATTATACTTGATTGTACATTGGATGCAAGTCATCAAGAACAAATGTCTCTCATATTACGCAGTATAGATCAATGAGCATTTGGTCCAATGATACTCCTTGTCTTATAAAAGTTTTGCTTTCTTGAAGTCCAATGTTCAAGTCCCCCCCCCTCTCCCCCCCAACCAAAAATAATATTACGTTGTATAGATATTTCAACAAGTCCAATAAAAAGGTCTTTTTGAAAAAATCATAGATACAATAAAAAACCTCGAACAGGATATTAATGAATTACGAGGACAAGTGTATGATAATGAATATAACATAAAAAGAAAACATTAAGGGGTACAAAAAAGACTTTTAGATATAAATCTTAGAGCATTCTACATGTCATGTGGTTGTCATTATCTAAATCTAGTACTTTGCAATATGACTAACTCTTATCCAAGGCTATGCTATTTTTCGGAGTAGTACAACACATATATTCATTATTTGCTTCTTCTATAAAACGATGAATTTTTTTCCAAGATAATATACCAAGTTTAACTCTTAAATCATTGTCACAAACATGTTGAGAAAGTCGAATTGAAAGTGTTAAAACAATTAAATTTCAAGCTCCAAGTATAAGAGATGCATTGTTACAATTAGGAGAAACTAGTGAATATCTTAAAGTAAGAATGGAAGCTAACTGTTTAGCAACATATGAGATTGAGAATTTTGAGTTCTTATTGGACATGACTATTTGGTGTGATTTTTTATTTTTTGTCAACTTAGTAAACATTTACAATCAAAAGACATGCATATTGATGTCGCCATAGATCAATTAAAATGTTTTATTTTTTTTTGAAATATAAAGAAAATGAATTTACAAATGTTATAATTTCATCTAAAGAGATTGCAATTGAAATGAGAATAGAACCTACATTTCGTAAAAAATGTACAATTTGCAGGAAGAAACAATTTGATGAGAATGTTGATGATGAAGTAAAAAAATCTATTGAAGAATCTTTTAGATCTGATTATTTTATATACATAGTAGATCAAACTATTTCTTCGTTAAAGAGTAGATTTGAACAATTTCAAATATATGAAAATATATTTGGTTTTTTATTTAATTTAAAAGAAATTAAAATCATTAGGAGATAAGAGTTAAAAAAAATGTTGTCTTGATCTTGAGTGTTTCTTAAAACGTGATAATTTTTCTGATATTGATGGTTTAGATATGTTTTCAGAACTAAACGTTCTAAAGGAAATTTTACCTACGAAAAAAAATACTCCAATTGAAATATTAAGTTATATAAAACGATTAGATTATTTTTCGAATACATACATATCTTATAAAATATTATTAACAATTTCTGTAACTGTTGTTTCTACAAAAAAAAGTTTCTCAAAATTAAAATGGATAAAATCTTATCTAAGATCAATTATGTTACAAGAAAGATTAAGTGAGTTAGAAATGCCATCAATCCAAAAAGATATGCTAGTAAAACTTGAATATAAAACTTTAATTAAAACTTTTGCATCTCAAAAAGTTAGAAAAATAATTTTTAATAAAATATTATTTTAAAAATAAAAGACATCTTTTTTGGTTGTTGCTTTATGCCCAAAAATGTCAAGAGCCGCCCCTAAGCAGGAGAGACTCTAAGACCAATGCCTGAGTCTTACGAACTGAATAATGAGAGGGAGGAGGGGGAATGTTATGGAAAGACACAGTGAGACTAGACTAATTGCTTGGTATTTTCCCTCTGCAGGTACATACAAACTCAACACAGAGGGATGCTTGAAAGGGAACCCATGGTCAGCAGGAATGGGAGGATTAGTCCAAAATGACCGAGGCCTTTGGGTTACTGGATTCTCTGGCAAATTGAACTTGACCACAAGTATCAAAGCAGAATTGTTTGCCACCAACAGCTATACGAAGCATATCCTTCATGAAGGGAATCAATGTGCGGACGCCCTTGCAAACATGGGTGAAAGACAAGATCAAAACATGGTCTATCTGAATAGACCCCGGCGATCTTGCTAGTGCTACTTTTGTTAGGGAGCCTTAGTGGCTCTGTTTAAATTTCCATTGTACAAAAAAAAAAAAAAAGAAATTGTCCCCATTATTTTAGATGTTAGCTTCGGACAAGAGGCCAAGAGTGCCCGTTTCTTCAAGAATTTTGTATGACAACAAATCAGAGGTCATCATTTAATTGGATATACACATCATGTGGGCCAGTCCAAATAGGACTCGTTTAGTTGCCGTATTAAAGATGGATAAATTAAATAAAATAATACAAGCTAATACAATACACATGAATAAAATATAAGATTAAATGAGGTATTAAAATAATACATAATTTTATTTAATATTTGATATACACAATATAAGCATTAGATAATAATTATTTAGTTCCATCCGTTGTTTAGTTAATACCAACTGAATTTGTTTTTTTGAAAACTACACATTCCAAACTATTGAAGTCTTGTGGGACCATATAAACCAACAGAATACTGCTTAAATATAAATAATTTCAAAAAATACCTCTGTTTAGGAAACTTGATTTCAATCAAAATTAGGATTTGTAGTGGCCAATTAGATTAATTGGCTAGTTGTGTATTATTAGCCTACGCTGATCTTTAGTTTTGGAAAGTACCCTTTTGGTAGAGAACCAAGTTGGTTAGGAAACCTAATTGAACCAAAAGTCTAATCTATAGCAAATTGAATATCACACTTCGCCATCCCAATAAACTTTAAAACTAACAATTTTCCCTTGAGCCTTTAAACTGTCTGGGATTGCATTCTCTAGGCTGAAAAGTTGAGCGTACAATGTGACATAACTTTTAATTTTAAGGGCTAACTGAGATTTTAAAACATGGGGTACAAACCGCCCATACTCCCATACCCCTATAAATACAGATATAGGTTAATACTTAATCCTCTCCTCAAATCATCAGAAATTTGCATTCCCTCTCAAGAATTTCCAAACCCCTTCAACTTTCTCAGATTTTCACAACTTTCCAACCCCTCCCAAGAATCTCCAAACCCTAAATTTCGTTTAGTCCCTTTTCCATATTAGAAGCATCAAAGAGATGTTGTCCTTAAGAAAACTTTACTGGTTGGTGAAGAAGATGAGCAAGAAGAACGACAATGGATACGATATCCTCAAGAAAATCAATGGCAAGGAACGAGCTCGAAGCGGGTTCATTCCGGTATATGTGGGGTGAAGAGAGCAAGCGTATGAGATTTCCAGTCACATGGATGTCTTCAATAAGATTGATGGCATTGTTCGTTCAATTTCAAGAAGAAATCATACAAGCGGCGGCGGAACCACTAACCTTGCCTTGCTCCACGAAGAGTTCGAGACGATTCTCAGTCTCGTCAAGTCGGAGAAGATTAAGCGGTGAAGAATCGATCGGAGGCAACAGTCCAGTTCGATGATCAAGATTCAAAACACAGCAATAAGTTCTGTATATGGCGTTGCGAGCTGCATGACGATTGGAGCAATGAAGAAGAAGAAGAAGAAGAAGAAGAAGAAGAAGAAGAGAGAGAGAGAGAAAAAAGGAAAGAAAAAAAAAGAGGGAAAAAATAGAGAAAAAAAAAGAAGGAAAAAGAAAGAGAAAAACAGAGAGGAAAAAAATAGAGAGGAAAAAATATAGAGAAAAAAAAGAGAGGAAAAAAGAATAAGAAGAAGAAGAAGAAAAAAAGTGAGAAAAAAGGAAAGGAAAACAAGAGAAAAAAAAAAGAAAGGAAAAAAAGAGAGAACAAAAGAAAGGAAAAAAAAAAGAGGGAGAAAAAAAGAAAGGAAAACGAGAGAGAAAAAAGAAAAGAAAAGAAAAGAACAAGCAGCTTTGTGAGGACTGGACTTATTGTATTTGGAAGAGAAGAATTTGCTACATTGGAGAGATTCGATTGATTGTAATGTCTCAAGTTTTTGGGCAAAAACTTGAGAAAAAAGTTGTACTATCAAAATTAATTAGTGGAATTCCGCCGCCGCTTTGCCTCGTGGTTTTTTCCCTCTACACTTGAGGGTTTCCACGTAAAATCTTGTTGTGTTCTTTTGTGTTTGTGGGTTGCTTTTGTTTGCTCTTTTTTTATGCTTTGATTGTTTGCATGATGAATTTCTAGTTAAACTCGGTTGACGACTATTACTAGAAGTTTAGTTCAATTTCTTTGATTCACACTTAGTACTGAACTTTATTAATTAACATGATATGGTACCATAGGCTGGATTGTTCTGGTAATGCTATGAGTTTTTAATGACTATGATCAACAATTTTGGTCCCTTTGCATCAACCCACGACCAATTTCATAAAACGAGATTCATATATAGGTAGAAAAATTTGAGTTTTCTTTTTAGTTATTTAGGAGTCGATTTCCAAAAGGCGAATGTACGAAGCCTACGGAGGTAACAACGATGGATAGTGGCATCTTCGGTATGTTCAACCATTAGACAGAAATAAAACCCTCAATCTGCAGCCAACTTGGTTAAAGACAGTGTATGGAAGGAGAAGATCATTGATCATAGAAGAATTCCAACTTGCTGGTTTGAATCCCCTTGAGGTCTTGATATGTTTAGCTTCAAACATATTGTCAAAAACATAAAAATGAGTTACTGTCTCAAGAGTCAAAGAATACACTTCTGTTCTTATTTAGAAAAGGGGAGAGAGAGAGAGAGAGAACGAAAAAAGACTAACATTATTAACCATGTTCTCCCTGTTTCTTCCTTGGTACATTCGGCACTCGTCTAATTGTTGTATTAGAAATAATGGATTGGATAAAATAATCTAGTCTAATACTATACAGAAGACAAGATTAAATAAGATATTAGAATAATACGTAATTTTATCTAGTTCTTGACAATACATAACATAAGCATTAGATAAGAGTTATTCAATCCAATCGTTTGTTTGGTTTGAAAATTTTTCATTATATTAATGTTGAATTAATAAAAATATCTCCAATCAGTGCGTTGAAGTGTTTGCTATATTGATGATAATTTGATTTTATCAGTTATGAGGTTATAATAGTAAATGTGTACAATAATACATTTTGATTGGATTACAATACAATCTCTCTTAATATAATTAAAATACCTCCATAAAACGTATTTGTAGTACTAAAAATATACGATAAGTATATATTTTTAAAATTAATACGGAATCAAATTTATCTATCAAACAATGTATTATACCTGATTACATAAAAAATAATACAATACAATATTTAATGCACTTATAATACGTCAACCAAACAAATCCTTAAGGTTGTTCTGTTAATTACAATTCATGATAGCAACCCGTCGGCTATACTTGTGGCAAACCCATTAGAGTTGACTCAAAAGGTGGGAGCGGAGTCAAAAATTTATTGTATTTAACTTGAAGACCTAATTTAGAGATCTAATTCGTCATTATAATTGAATTAGCAAATAGATTGCATTCAATAATGCGACCCTCACCTCGTTCAATGATGATAATATATTAAAATATCAAATTATATCCTAATAATATTTCTCTTTTAAAAATAAAAAATAAGAGAAAATAAAAAAGGTCAATGGAAAGTCAAAAGAGAATTTTTTTTTACCATCAAATGAATAAAAAAACTTTTGAATTAAAGAATCACAAGCAAGATGAAAAAGAACCCGCAGACCAAGGAGACATGGGTTTAGATGCACAAAAGCAAAGAAATCTTTGATCCTTTCTTTCAAACCAATGAAAAGATATCGAAGATAATTATGCGCAATCAAACATGAAAACACGTAAAACAAAAAAAAAATATAAGCGCAACACAGAAGCAGAAGCTTTTAATCAAATAAATGAAATAATGATCAATAATATTATGGTATATTGTGTCCTGCTTAGACTGAGAAACCCAACAAAATTTTTTACATCCTCTATTCAAAGAGAAGAATTGAGTTTAAATATAATGTTGATTCAAAACAATTTAACTCATGCATAATTGATGAAAAAAGGGGTTTTAATTATTGAATCTGTTCGAAATAATGGACAATTTATTATGTATTAAGCCAAAGGTATTTCATTCGTTCATAAGAGTAAACGTCAAACTAATTAAAGATATCAAGAATAAGGATAATTTTTTTTTATCAAGAAAAAAAATCTTCATTCTTCGTAAGAAAGATTTTGATGAATCTATTTCGAAATGTCAAAGAATGATCGGAAATAGAGATAAAAAAAATCATTTGAATGTACTTGTTCTTGAAAATATTTTATCATCTAGACTTCATACAGAATTTAGAATTCTAATTTATTTCATTTCAACAAATAGAAATGTTGTGAATATATTTCCGTTATTTTCTAACAACAACAACGTAAAAAAAGGGAGTCCATTTTTGGATGAAAGAAAATATCTTAATAGTGATAAAAAAGAATTAAATCAATTAAAGTCCTTTCTTTGGCCGAATTCTCAACTAGAGGATTTAACTTTTATGAATCGCCTATTGGTTTGATACAAATAATGGCAATCGTATATTTCTTTTATGTCATATACAATATTTATATAATAAAACAGTTCATACTTTAAATTTTATTTCAGTCATATTTTTCCCTTAAAACTATTACCAATCACTTACTTCACTCATCATGCATCTTTCAAACTCAAACGTCAAGTCGTATCACTCATTTCTATCACATGTTTAATCATTTATATATTTCCTCCTTAAAAACATCACATTACTCATTTCTGTCACATGTTTAATAATTTAATATTTGATTAATTTGTAATTAATATATTTTGAAAAAAATTAATATAGTGGGATCGATTTTTTGGAAGCTCAAATTTTATATTTTATCGTGCCTTCAGACACGAGTTATGACTAGTGACCATACATGATATATAAAAGCAAACTGATGTACACACACCTTGTGTTATATCTCATTCTAATATACGTCAATAAAATATCAATTACATCTAAAAATAAAGTGAATTGAATCAACAAAATCTGCTTCATTTTCGGTCTAAATATAAATTATTCGCTTGAGTGCAAAAACGTATCATCCTTTTGTATCCCTATTCGAATCCAATTTGATTGATTCA
Source organism: Ilex asprella (assembly GCA_023539305.1). Classification (NCBI taxonomy): domain Eukaryota; kingdom Viridiplantae; phylum Streptophyta; class Magnoliopsida; order Aquifoliales; family Aquifoliaceae; genus Ilex; species Ilex asprella. Next base: position 6,634,129 of record CM042189.1, read on the forward strand.
TTTTAATTGATAAAATTAGGAGTTGATAAAAAAAATAAAGATTATTATGTATATCACATTCAAATTACTGGTGTTATTATTAAAACTCAATAAAATTTTAGCAATTCATAGAAGAATGAATGGGGAAATACTTATAACTGCATCAGCTATAAGAAAATACCCCATGATAGTTGATTTGAGTCCTCACTACCCATCAACGCATGGTGTTTTTCGATTCATTATTACTCTAGATGGTGAAGATGCTATTGACTATGAATTAATATTGGGTTATTTGCTATGACTTGGTCCTTTTATGGTAGATATTGGAGCATACACCCCTTTCTTCTATATTTTTTGAAAACGAGAATTGATAAATAATCGATATGCGAATGATGCATAATTATTTTTATTTAGGAGTAGTTGCTGATCTACCTCATGAATGTATAGATAAATATTTAAATTTTTTAGATTATTTTTTAACTGAGGTTTCGGAATATCAAAAACTTATTAGACAAAATCCTATTTTTTGCCTACGCTTGACTAATAAGAAGTGGACAAATTTTTATTGTTGTTTTCAAAGCCAATTAGATTAGCTTGTTGTATTTATTATCTACTGGAACCTTCTGTAAATAAGTGTCATTTGGTAGAGAACCATCTCTGCTTAGGAAACATGATTTCAATCAAAACTAAAGTAATTTTATTTAGAGGTGATAATCGTGTTGTGTCATGTTATTGTGAATTCGTGTCGAGTACTAGTCAACTTTAATTCAACTTATTTAATTAATCGTATTGTGTCGACTAACCTGTTTATTTTCGTGTTGAGTTTGTGTTCGTATTCATGTTGATCCATACAAACCTCGAATAAAGAACATAACGTTAAAATTGAAGTCTAAGATTCTATTATCAATTAATTGAATTTATGCTCATACTTTTTCTATAAATTAAAATTTAATTTAATAAACATAACAATAATAATGAGTAAAAATGATTTTTTTTTGTAAAATAATTATATCAATGCTTTATAAATAATAACAAATAATTAGAATTTTATTCTATAATATTAGTTAAACGTGCTAACCGTGTCAATTTCGTGTTGTTCGTATTTGACACTAACTCAACCCATTTATTATTCGTGTTAATAAAACGTATCATTTATGAGTTCATGTTAAAAAATTATCAATACTAACTTGCTAATTTTTTGTCGAGTTCGAGTTGTATTTTTAGGTTGTGGAAAAAATTATCATCCCTAATTTTGTCATCTTGACATGCAAAGCGTAATTAGGATTTGTAAATCACACGCATTTAGTGGGTTTGAATTTGGTAAGTGCACAAATTACTTATGCTATATCACTGGCCAATTTGATTAATAGGCTAATTGTGTATTAGCCTACGGTGATCTTTAGTTTGGAAAGTACTCTTTTGGTAGACAGCCAAGTTGGTTAGGAAACCTAATTGAACCAAAAGGTTTAAGGGTGGGGATATATTTACTCCTTAAATCGCATTTTCCACCTTATTTAATTCTCTAATTTTAAATTATTAAGATCACCTCATCTATACTCATCATATTAGTTATTAAATTCACCTCATCAATATTTGCTAATTAAAATGTAAATTAATTCAATTTTATTTCAACCTATTATCCAGGCAATGACCAAAATTTCGTTTATGTTTATTATTTTAGTACAGAAATTTTTAAAAAATAAATAAAAATTAATAAAAAATTAAAAATATTAGTCAAAATATCTTAAAACACATCAAAAAATTCTAAAGACATCGGTGAAAATATATCAAAATATTTCACCTCAAAATATTCAAATTTCTCTTTAATTACTATTTCTATTTCGGTTTCTTTGATATATATTTAATAGTTTTAAATGAATGAGTATAACTGAGGGTACAATGTGACATAACTTTTAATTTCAGTGGGTAATTGACATTTTAAAACTTGTGCGGAAGAAACCGCCCTTAGTCCTATCCATAAAGACACACACATGGCTAAATTCTTTGAAAAACAGAGACATACAAACCTTTATTTAGGAGACTACTTTAGGTGTCATCAGCCCTCTATAAATACAGATATAGGCCCATAAAATCCTCTCCTCAGATCATCAGAAATTTGCATTCCCTCTCAAGAATTTCCAAACCCCTTCAACTTTCCAACCTCCCTCAAGAATCTCCAATCCCTCTCAAGAATCTCCAAACCCTAAATTTCGTTTAGTCCCTTTTCCATATTAGAAGCATCAAAGAGATCTTGTCTTTAAGATGGCTGGAGGAAAACTTCACTGGTTGGTGAAGAAGCTGACCAAGGAGAATGACGATGGATACGTTATCCTCAAGGAAATCAGTGGCAAGGAACGAGTCCGAAGCGGGTTCTTTCCGGTATATGTGGGTGAAGAGAGCAAGAGGTATGAGATTCCAGTCACATGGATGTCTTCAATAAGATTGATGGCATTGTTCCTTCAATTTCAAGATGAAATCATACAAGCGGCGGCGGAACCGATAACCTTGCCTTGTTCCACGAAAGAGTTTGAGACGGTTCTCAGTCTCGTCAAGGCGGAGAAGATTAAGCGGTGAAGAATCGATCGGAGGCAAAAGTCCAGTTCGATGATCAAGATTCAAAACACAGCAATAAATTCTGTATATGGCGTTGTGTACTGCATGAGGATTGGAGCAATGAAGAAGAAGAAGAAGAAGAAAAGAGAGAAAAAAAAAAAAGAAGGAAAAAAAGAGAGGAAAAAAGAAAGGAAAAAAAAGAGAAAAAAAGAAGGAAAAAAGGGAGGAAAAAAAGAAGGAAAAAAAAGAGAGAGAAAAAAGAGACGAAAAAAGAATAAGAAGAAAAGAAAAAAAGAGAAAAAAAGAAAAGAAAAAAAGTGAGGGAGAAAAAAAAGAACAAGCAGCTTTGTGAGGATTGGACTTGTTGTATTTCGAAGAGAAATTTTTTTTACGTTGGAGAGATACAATTGATTGTAATTTTTCAAGTTTTTGGGCAAAAACTTGAGAGAAAAGGTGTACTATCAAGTTTAATTAATGGAGTTCCGCCGCCGCTTTGCCTCGTGGTTTTTTCCCTCTACACTGGAGGGTTTCCACGTAAAAATCTTGTTGAGTTCTCTTGTGTTTGTGGATTGCTTTTGTTTGCTCTTTTTTATGTTTTGATTAGGAGTTTAGTTTAATTTCTTCAATTCACACTTAGTACTAAACTTTAAAAATTCACATGGATTAATTGAATCACAAGATTTTTCAAAATTGCATCCACATCGCAATAGCAAAATTTCCGCAATGAAAATGTAATGAATACATTGCTTGTCCCTGTTGAAAAATATGAGGAACCGTTGCTAACCTTGAACAGTACAGTATAGAAGAATGCCAACTTGCAGGTTTGAATCCTCATTGTTTTACTTTTACCATTCATAGCCTACTAATATATACCTGCGGTCACTGCAGTGCTATACTCTCCTTGTTTCTGAACTATTTCTCGGCAATAAATAAAACAAAAACATAAACTACAATGATTTGTCAGGACTCTTGATATTGTTTAGCTTCAAAAATATTGTCAAGAACCGTCTCTAGAATACACTGCTGTTCTTCTTTAGAAAGTAGAGGTGGCCAAAGGTAAAGCGGACCCTAGGCAAAATTTTCATATCAGACCAGAGGTGTTTTAAGATAATTTGAGGCCTAAAATAGTAATACTAAATGAGATTTTTTATTTTATTTTTAGTAATATTTTTAAAAAATCAAAAAATATTTTTAATTTTTTTAAGTGATACTTTGTTTTTTTGTTTTTTAAGAGAGAGAGAGAGAGATGGCAGTGAGTAAATATTAATTGATTTTTGAATATTTTTTATTTGTTTTTTAATTTTTTAATTTTTGAGTTTCTAATGTTATGAATTGAATTGTAGGTCAAAATTATTGAAATTATAATGTTTTGATTGACAATTTAGAAGCTGGTACAATTTTTGAGACTTGTTTGGACTAAAATACAACTCAAAAACTTATTTAGGATAAAGTGCATATTTTTTAAAAATACTAGATTTGCCATTCGGTACACAACGTAGACGTAGAACCCATTTGTATTCCAACTTGTAATATGGCTACAATAAGTTAAATGGAGGAAAAAAAGGGGATTTAATCATCTAAAACCTTGATCTTCGGCAACCTGATTCTATGGGAATGGGATATCCATAGCACAACATAAATGTTTATTTGTGTTCAAACATTGAATATTCCACAACAAAAATTAAAAAAGAGGAGTAGAATAGTTCCAAATTCGACTATTCATTGTCGCCGACAATGTGCAGAACATGCTCATCGTCTCCGGCAAAATCTTATCAGAAATTTCAGGTGACATTCAAGTTCAGTTTGTTTTCATTCATTGATTATTTAGTTTTTTTTTCATACTGCTGTGTAAGTTGAATATGAAAAAAGAAAAAACCAAAATTGTAAAACCATAATTTCCTGAAATTGTAGTATGAATTTGCAGTTCTATTAAAGCTTATGTATTTGAAAAAAACACTATTGAACATGTTATTTTGATTAAAAATAGTTATGTAACTGTTTTGCGTAACTATTTAGGATTCCAATTATATACTATTAATATTCAAAATGTAATGAGTGTAACTGTATGCAAAAATTAAAACATTAGCGAGTCTACTATTGCCAGCACACTCGTGGCTTAGGCAATGATGCTACCTGGATAAGTTTTGGAACTATCATATGTATGATTCCTTGAGTGGGCAAGACTGTTTTCCCTTAGGTTGGAAAAATATTTGACAAATTAGAGTTGTAATTTCATTATGTTGCTTGAGTGTGAAAGAAAGAACAAAATATTTCTAATGTTTTGATCAATGTTTTTTCTTGTTGACTTTTATGCATTTCGAATTCAATCATTAGTTTACTCCAGTATTCCATAGAGGATTTAATATTTCCTGGTAGTTTGATGACCTGAATTGAAAATCATTTCTTATAAATAAGACATGTATCCATTTAAATTCAAGATGTAGATTACAATCATTTCAACAAAATAGCCATGGATGAGTGAAAATAACTGTGTAGATATTTTTGTGGTACCAATTCTAATAATGTAGATCAATGCTAATGGTGAGGACCCAAGTACTGAATTTATTGCCGTAGATAAATTAGTCTTGATTTCTTCAAATTTTGTTTCTGGGTGTAACTGTATTGTCTAACTATTTTTTTGATTTTAAGGTTACTATTTTTATGCCTGTTATTGGTAACTATATTGATTATTTGTTGAATATATGTATCTTATATTTCTTGTAATTGTCTTAAGTATCTGTTACTAGATAGGCATAATGTTAACGGTCTTTATTACTCTGTGGGTTACTTGTTGTTCACATTCTTAATGGATGTAAGTTAGAAACATAGGTCAAACCAATTGCAATGTTGTATCCACAGGGTCATTTGAAAGGGTTACCCAATTCAGAGTTTGAGTATAATACCTTATCAAGACTCCCATTGGACATAAACTCATACACAAGCAACAATACACCATTCTCAACACACCAACATCGGAGGTGAAATAAATAGTTGTGCCTCAAACAAACAATAATGGACAATTCATATGAAAAATCAGTTTTACCTTCATGGGAATGTTTTTGATCTTATCAATGCAATAACAATTCCCGACTCTATGAAAAATGACTTAGTAAATAGTGTCAAATGCTACGTAAACAATAACAAATGCATTTTGTGGATGTCTTGAGCTATTTGAAGCTGAAAGCTCTTGGGGTTGTAGCAAGCTATGCTTGTAACTAATAATAGTTCCCTGAAAATAGTTAGTATGTGCAGTTGAGTTACATTACTCATTAAAAATTTGAATGAATCCCATTCTAACGAATTAAACAGTTACCAATGTATGAAGTAATGGTTAGGTTAATATAGATACACCATATATTAGCGTAGTTTGGAAAACCAAAAACATAATTATTAAACCATATTTTCATGGATGAAACTAAAATAACTCAGAGACATTTTTGTATTGAATAATTAGTTCCTATATTGAGATAATTTGATCACAAATTATAAACATCTCATATTCAAAAATTGAATGGTTGTAATTGTATTGTTTAATTATTATTATTTTTTTTGTAATTTTAGGTAGTTCATTATTAAATATGTTGTTTGTAACTATAATGAGTATCTATTTAGTTGTTGTGTTGAGTGTTTGTTATTAAAAGGTTATAACTGTGTTGTGTATCTGTTATGTCGAATTGTAAATTACATGTATATATTCATGGTATGAAAACATTAGTTAAAGATTACATTGATTCATAATCAGTAATTGTGTCCCTAAAAATAGTAACTATGTGCAATTGAGTTTTAATGCTCCTAAAAATTTAGGTCACTCCCATTATGACGAGTTAAACAGTTACGAATGTGTGGACTACTAGTTAGGTTAATATAGATACACCATATATTAATGTATGATACCCTATTATAATTGATGCATTAAACATGTCATGGCGAAGAAACAAGCTACAAAGACAAATGTTTATATAAATGATAATCAAAGTGAATTATACATCACTGGTGCAATGTACAAGCCTCAATACATATCTAATATGCTTGCCATTATCGGGGCAATTGAAGAACTTCAGTTAAATGAGTTTCACAAGACAACGTTGCAAAAAACACCATTCTGGTTGATTTTTGAATATATCATTGACAAAACTATAGACAAAACATGGTGCCGTAAAAGTGACAGCTGCATTCTTGAAATACTATTATGTTTCAATTCTGATGCTTCAAGATTCAATATTGGAAGCAAATAACTGAGGTTCCGGCCTAGTGATGTGACTCTAATATTTGGGATACAAGATGGATGTGAAAAGATTGATTGTACAATACATGAAAAATCTTTTATACCCTTTACTGTTTGCTGGTTCAAAAAGGATCGGAGGTTAACAACAACGTTGATAAAAAGAAAGCTGAAACAAGCGTCTGAATTGGACAGTGAGGCTAGTTATGATGATTTGGCAAGATTATTATCTATGTATCTGTTGGCAACACTGTTTTTTCCAGTAACGGGAAGCACAATGAGTTGGGGGTTTGTCAAATACATTGAAAATTTGGATGCATGTAGAAAATACAATTGGTCCGAAACTATAACTGATACTCTGCTTTCATCATTGAAGAAGAAGAAGGAAACACCGATAGCTATCAATAGAAGCATCCTCCTAATACTGGTTAGTGTTTTAATAAAAGTAATATGTTAATTAGAGAATTGAAATTACTTTCCTATAACCCAATATGATCTGATTACCATAATCTTGTATGTTTTAGTACTAGTTGTGTGAACACACTGATGACTCCCAGCATTAAAAGACCATTTCCTTGGTTCTTGAAATGAAACTTATCAAGTCTGAATAAGGCAATCAAACAAAAATGTTTAACAAGCATCATGCCAAATGATGTAAGTATCAATTCATATATAGTTATCCCTATAATTGTAACTGTTTTTAAATAGGCTACTATGTAACTATTTGTTTATTAAATTATTTTACCCTCAGATTGTGAACCAAAAATTGAAGAGAACTAAGGAAGAAAGGATGTTTATCTCATCAAAGAAGAATGCAGAAAAAAGACGAAAAAAGCAATGGAGAAGGAGTCAGATGACAATAAACAACTTGACACAGAGGGAAATGGTGTTGGCAAGCTATCAAGTTGTGATAATGAATGGTCAAATGAAATTATCGAGTGTTACCCAACCAATGGAAAGGCAATCAATAGAAAATGATGTTTGAAATGACAATGAAAATGACAACATTATAAGAGAGAGAGATGAAGCTCAAAGGATTGTCTTTGAGTTGATGATAAAGGATAAATTCAACCAATAAAAAATTGTCGAGTTGTCTAATGAGAATGAAAAACGCATGCAAGACACTGATAACCTGTTGCATCACAAGGTATATATAAAATCAACTGTTATAACAAAATATCTTTGTTTAATATTCACACCTTTTATTGTTGTAGCTCAATGGGAATTTGTTGCATAGTTTTTGGGATTCCTATTATGTGTAACTATATTATACATGATTGGTATAACTGTTTCTGTATTGTTAGTTATCTATTAAGTTTGTCTATTTGTTACTTATTCTTGTGTAACTATTTCAACAATGTTTATTTGTGTAACTTTTTTGGGTTAACATGTTAAGTGTATCATTCAACAATTCGGGTACCTATTGGATGTCATTTTTTTTAGATAGTTAACTATGTGCTGCAATCTTATTGGTACATATTTGAATATATGTTTGTTTTTCTTGATGGTTTGTCTTGGGGTAACTGTTGGACTATCAAATATGTTGTAACTTCATGTTGTAATTGTTTTGTTTGTAACTTTGTGATGTAACTGTTTTTGGTAATTGTTTACTATATAGGTTAACTTATATTTTCATGACGATTTCATGATGATTTCATACAGGAATCTAAAGTGCAACAACACATTCCATCCGATGATAATGTTCACACAAAACTCGTGCAGCTTGAGGCCGAAAATGTGACATTAAAAAAAAATGTCAACATATTAGCAGCTGAAAATGCAGAGTTAGTAGATCAAATAAACGAGTTGATAATGCACTACATCACTCAGATGTTGCATACCACCAAGCCTAATGATAGTGTAGATATTGGTCAAACGTCAATGGTCCGAAAGCTGAAGACTCAGGAGAGGAATAGAAAAAGATATGATGATTACGAGTATAGCAATAAGAAAAGAGACAAGGGACACATTGAGGCTTCACATTCAGTTATCACTCTTGCGGATATAGCAGAAAAAATCAATGCATCGAAAGAAAAAGAGAAACTTGATAAGGAAATTGCAAAGTTGTGGAAGATTTGTCAGAAATCAAATTCATCTATCTATGATCAATTAAAAAAAATAAATGATTTAGAAGGACTTACATAAGTATATTCTAACATTTACATATTACGCAATAGTTATTTCGTTAAAATCTGTGAAATTACTCAATGTACTTTTATAAAAAATATAAACTTACCTTATATGACTCATTTGGTCTGGTGTTTCAATTGATAGCTACATAAATGTTGAAGACACATTGAAACAGATGGGAGGATGTGCATTGTACAATAGTGTATATATTGCACTTAATAGTTTGCATCTTGTAGCGAATTTAAAAAAACAGTTATACAAAACAGATTATAGATTGTTCATGGGACGTTGTTTTATACATTGTAACAGATTATAGATTGCTGGGGAGATATGATGCATGAACTTGATGCAAACAACGACCAGTCATCATTTAAAAAGTGTTGCTTCTTCTTCAATAGTCTATGTTGGGTACATTAAAATTTATTAACAATTTTTTTTATTTCAGTATCGTTATATTTTATTTTAATTGTCCATAAAATGGAATATTTGTAGACGTTCGTCACAAAAAACATGGATTCATGCAACGACCAAATTGACAAAAACCTCATATTGGGAAGAGATCATCAATTCCTTGTATTTTCCATGAATTCCAATGGTCAAAACAACCTTGTGGCACCTTGGCATTGGACAGTCTTAGTGTTGGATATTGATGCAGGATCTTGGACACACTACAATTCTATGAAACCACGAAATGTGAGGAGAGACATGTGGCTGGAGGATGCAAAAATATTGGTAAAAAGCAACTAAAACCTTTTTTTTTTGTGATAGCTTGCAATTACATATCCATCACTAATATTTATCAATGTAGAAAGATTATGTTGACAAGAAAATTAGTGAAATGCAAGCGGCCGATGAAATTGACATTGACCCCTTAGACAATGTTCTTCCAATGACATCGTGTGAGAAAAATCCACAACAAAGGGCAAATTTGTACGTATTACTTTGTAACTTTAATTAATACAACTTCGAAGAAATGAAAGTAACTAAACTTATATTGCAGGGTCAATTGTGGACTGTTAGTTTGCTACGTAATGAGACAGCTGACAAATGATAAAGACATACAAGAAAAGTTGACAGCTGCAAAAGTGAAAAAATTTCAGACAGAAATGATGAAAATGTTCGTAAACCATTCTAATTCTTGGACACTAAATGATTTCCACGAAAGGAAGAAGTTGAAGGAATTATATGAATAGTCATATTTGAGATCTTGTTGCATTTTTTGGGGATCATTAAATGAACACTTTTTATGGTGTATGTAATAGATATTGTTTATCATATAGAATTTCAAAATCATATGATAAACATTGGTTGCCTCAAATGATTTCCAGTATTTTGTGAACATATTCATGATGAAATCTTACCCACTATTTTGGTCTAACTGTTTGACGTAATTGTTTTTTATAACATTTTTTTTGAAGTATGTGAGAAATCTTTTGTCTTCAAGCATATACAGAGCAATGTTACAATGAGTTTTCTTTTTCATATAGATCTTGAAAGCATCTGATCATGTCTAGTTATGAGGATTACATTGCAGCAAATAAATAGGAGCATGAATCATTTTCTTTAGAATAATTTGAGAGAAAAAAGAACTTTGCTTAATACCGTGTTTGTCAGTAGAGTTGCAGACAAACTCCTCCTACTACGAGCAAAGAAGATGAATATCTAGCAAGGGTCCATCATTGAAGTGAGTACTTCCAAGATTTCTTACCATATTGTGAGGCAATTGATGTTCAGACAGTGGAAGATGAAGAGGGTCTTTGATTTTGAACAAAGGTGAGCCACCATGAACTGAAGCAGACCATTAAACATTAAAAAAAAAAATGTCCAGAACAATCCAAAAAAAAAAAAACCCAGCTATTAGAACATATAATTTCGACCATTAAACATTAAAAATACAGTCCAGAATAGTCCATCTAAAACAGTGACATGAACAGTAACTCAGGAAAAAAAATCAGTTGCAATAGAGAATAGAGACAAACAACAATAACATAATAACATTTTTCCGAACACGTACATTAATGTCAACATGAAAAAATAGTTACACCAATTTTAAAAACAGTTACACCCATTAAATCCAAAACAATTTTTTCCCCCATTCATTCCAATTACCACCAAACATACACAAAATTGAACATATGAATTTTCAAAAAAAAAATTGATCAAATAAAAGAAGAAATATGATTATTTTGTCTATATTAAAAATAGTTACACCCATAAGAAACAGTTATACCCATTAAGATCAAGTTGCTTCATCTGCATTTTGCATTCAGCTGCCTTAAATTAAGTTGCTTAAGCTACATCAGTTGGTTTTTTTTATTCCAATGGAATTCCACTAAGCTCCAGCTTCTTCAGGACTTTTGGATTCAGCTGGAATCTTTCCAATATGAATCTGTCAGCTGTTGTCTTAATTAACCAACTGATCTTCTCTTTCAATTGGAGTTTGTTAGTGCACAACTGCCCCAACTATTTTAATCTAGTTCATCTTCAATTTATATCAGCTGATCACTTAGTAAAGTTTGGCGTAATTCTTTCCATTTGTGATTTTAGACATTTACATGACCTTAAGAAAGTTTTAAAAGTACAATTAACTAGTTTCCAATATTATTATTTTTGCCTTCACCCCAATTGTATAATACAAAAAAATATTGATATATGCATGTTCTGTTACAATGTTCAACAATCTCACAAAAAAGAATACTCAGTTTACAAAATGTTATACCCATATTATAACCTCTATACTTACATATCCATAAAATAATGACTACAAAATAAAACAACAACTAAAAAAGAAATAATATTCAAATAACAAATTTATTAATTAAAAATAGTAATCCAATCACAACAGTTCTTTACAAGTTTTCTTGTTGTGACTAACTAACCGTCCACAACGATCACATCGAATTCATCTAATAAGTTCTCCCCTTGACCTAATTCTACATTTTTTTGGTCTGCCCGGTTGCTTCTTTGTTGACGGTGGCAAAATCTCAGTTTCGTCAACGTTGAAGTCCAAACGACCAAGAGTTGGGATTGAGAGTATAGGTTGAGCATATGATTTCTTGTATATAATAACATGATAATAATAATCAACGAACTCGTTCGTATCTCTCTCACTCTTCTATATCGCCAATACTGCATGAGAACAAAGAACCCATTAATCTGTCATGGAAAGCAGGAACATGTGCCATTCTGAATGTCGACTGAAACAGAAGGATTTGAATTAACTTCAAACACATCATTGTTCGCACTAACAGACCAAGACCTACTTTCGGCAAATTCAACTTGTAATCTTGAATCCATCTCAAGACATAAATTTGCATTCCATGTACACGCAGTGTTCATCCTAGCACGCATTTGATTCATAATTTGACACCTGATATTGTCAACCATGCTTGTAAAGGGTAAATATCGTGCTTTCATAATCCACGAATTGAACGACTCCATTGCGTTAGAGTTCATCTCGCCGTAACGTCTACCTCTAACGTAAGCATTTGTCCAATGCTCATATGGAAGATTTTCCAAAAAAATGTTAGACAATGTATCCACCCCCACGTCGAAAATCTTCAATTTTTTGGGTAAACAGTGAAATGGTGGGGGCATAAGCACACTCACGCAACAACACCACCATATGCTCCCTAAAATCCATTTCAAGTGCTGCAAATAAAAAATGTGGTGACACATTGGAAAAATCTTTAGCATGACTTCCAACAACCAACATTACGATCAGAGACAAATGTAATTTTTCTAATCGGATCTAAAATTTCTGACAGTTGTTGTAAGAACTATAACCAATTTGCCTCATTTTTCAAGTCAACAATCCCACATGCTAGTTGGTATAATCCTGAAACACAAAGGTAAATGTATATAGTTAAGTAAAATATTAAAACATCATAACAACAATCTACAACACCCTGTTATATTAAAAAATATAAACAATAAACACATACAATTACACTACTTAGGTATCACATAATACATACATTATATAGTTTAAAAAAATATGCATAAGCACCATTTTTTATTAAGCATAACAATGAAAATACAAACCACATCATACAGTACCTATGAAAAATCAAACACTAAGAAAAAGTAAAATAACCAAATACGTTAAAAAAAATACAAAATTAGCACGCACATACAAAAAAAAGTTAAAAGACTTATACCCTGATTACCATCCTTCCCAATTGTCGAAAGAATGCACCCTTTGTACTTTCCTTTAATGAGTGTCCCATTAATGAATAAAATTGGACGACAATAATTGAAACATTCGATGCAAATCTTGAAGGACACAAATAATCTATGGAATCGGTTAGTCTTCTCATCACAATGCAAAACTATATGGCTTCTGGGGTTTGTATTATTCATAGCATCCACGTACCAACGTAAACTGTTTGTACGACAATGTATGATCTACAAATAACATACCCTTTGCTTTTTCCACTCCCATTCATGCTTACTGATAAGATACGTCAAGACCATTAGATGTATGAAAATCACTAACCACGTTGACTGGACGAGTGAACATCTGGTCACGGACATTATCAACAATCAAATCTGCAATCATATTGCAAGACAATCTCTTATTCTTTGTGGTACGCAATGCTACTCCACAGGTGTGTTCAATATTCATTTTTCGTATGTAAAAGAAACCATTAAGATTCTGAATAGAAACATTGACATGTCATCCAACATTGACATGTCATCCACACCCTTTATCATACTTTGATTCCTCACATAATTAAACTTAAACCTAACCTCGATTGAGTATTTGCACAGAGCTTTCGAAAAATGTGACACCACTTTCAAAATTTTGGCCTACATGTCTTATTTCATTTGATCACTCAGCTGTCAACAATATTTTTTCCGTATGTGAGCAAAAGAGAGGAAGCAAATCATCATTAGATTCGACATCATCATCGCAAATATGAACATCTTCAAGCAAATTATCATCAGCCACCACCCGTGACTTTATTTCTTGCCCAGTTACAATGACCTCAACATCATTGATATTTATCAAACACATTATATCAAACATATTACGCAAGTCCTTATCATTTAGCAAACAACATTTTGGGTGACTTTGAATAGAATATGACATGACAGCAGACAAATTCCACAATTCCTCCCATTTTTTGCAAAGCCTACCATAAATGAAATTGAATGTAGCACAAATAGAACATTTGATAATAAAAGGTGTCAACATCATATTTGCATACAAACAACACTATTCTCTCCATTCCTAATTACGACATTAAAAGAAATGACATTGTATCAATTCAAAACGAAAAAATAAAATTTATACAAAACAGTTACTTTAAAATTTTAATTCAAATGATTGAATTAATTTGTAACATACAGGGAGAAAAAATAAAACAACAAATAGTTACAATATACAGGATCTGCCAAAATAGATATTAGCTGAAAAATTGCATACAATAACAGTTACACTAAAACGTAATTCTGATTTAGAAACAGTTAGACTCATTAAAAACCAAAACATTTTTTTCCCCGGTCAACTGAACAACGAACAACAGAAAACAATCTTTGCTTCAAAAACCGAGGATAAAATAAATTAATTAACAACAATGGCATAGTAACATTTTTTCGAAAACGGTCATTAATACCAATACCAAAAAAATATTTACACTCATTAAAAAACAGTTACACCCATTAAATACAAGTCTTCTAAATCAACACGAAAGTGGTCATTTATGAGTAATGCAAATAAGCCAATAAAGTATAACCAGTTGCAGAGCAACCAATTGTTAAACAAAGGGTATTTAAAATGGAAACCATGAATCTTGAAATGTAGAGATATTGATTTTTCTTTGGATAATGCTCTTTGATTGATGACAATGAGAACATAAATGAACCCTTGACCCAACCCTGCACTTCAAATTTCTTACATGGCTCAAAAATGCATTAATGACTCTAAATGAAGGGAAACCACCACCAAAGAATACAAACATCGAGCAACCATCGACCATTCATAAAAGAAAATCGGACTTAGGAATTTCCCAAATTAGTGACCGGAGAAAAGAAGAATTATACTTATTATGTCTATACGAAAAAATAGTTACACCCATTAAAAATAGTTACACCCATTAAAACCAAAGTAGTTTTTTTTCCCTTCATTCC
>CM042189.1:6649247-6673913 GCA_023539305.1 Ilex asprella
GTATGAGACCCTATTAATATATTTTATTTTTAATTATTATAATTTTTTTATGTTATAAAAATTATTTTTTATTTTTTTTAAAATTTAAAATATTGATCAAGTTTTTATACTCAAGTTTTGAAAATAATTTTTTTAATAGATAATATTGTTAATTCATTCACTGTTAGTTGATTGTAAATAAAATTTTATCAATTTAAATTTTTAACAAGTAATTTAATAATAGAATATGGTAGTAAATAATAATTTTAAGATAACAAAGAATCATTCTTTACCCATGAATAATGTGCATGCATGAAGTACAAAACTTTAATAACATAGACAATTTAAGTATAAATTATTTGGACTGAAAATTTATATTAAGACAAAAAGGAGCCAATTTTATAAATTTTACCACAAGAAATAACGAATACAAATTTTTCATGTGAGTGAGTGAAATAAAACTATGAACACAACCAAAATATTTAAAAAAATTTAAATAAAACTCACACGAAAGAGTAATTTTGGACCCAAAAAATATTAAATATTGATTTGAACTATAAAAATTTGAATCATATCTAAAATACAAAAAATAAAAATAAAAATAAAAAGGTCTATTATATTAAAATGGTAAATTTTATGGAGACATCTAAAATTTGGGCTTAATTAAATAGAGAGTAATTTTCGACCTAATCAAATTAGATACTGATATGAACTAAAAAAATTTGGGCCCTAAAATATTAATTATATCTAAAATAAAAAATAAAAAATTAGCCCACTATACTAAAAAGATAAATACTGTGGGACTCTCTAAAATTTTGGGTCCTAGGCAAACAACTTAGTTGTCTAATGGTTGGACGGCCCTGTGAGAGAGAGAGAGGGGGTGAATGAAAAAAGGCTAAATTTTTGGTTCTCCCTATTTCTTCCTTGGTACACTCAATGTTTGGTAAATTACAGTTCATGAAAGCAACCCGTCGGCTATGCTTGTGGCAAATCCATATTAGAGGTGACTTAAAGGCAACAGTGGAGTTAGAAATTTGTTGTAGTAGGTGCAAAACTTTTAGTAACAAAAATATTACATGTATTTAATTAGGAGATCTAATTTAAAATTTTAATACATCATTATGGTTGAATTAGGAAATAGATTGCTTGGTAAATGAACTGGTTCAAGATGGGTTTAGTATAAAATAAATTCAGTATGTTTTCAACTTGTTTAATAAATAGGTTATAATAGATTGAATTATAACGGGTTGTGTTAAACTTATTAACTCATAAAATAATTAAAACTCTTAATATGAATGCATACTAATATACTAAAAATACACAAACTAATATATCAAAAATACACACATACTAACACACACACAAAACACACAAAACACAAACTTGAAGATGACATTTGTTTTTTCAAGCCTCGCAGCGAGCTCGCATTTATTGAAAATAAAGATGAACTTGGATTAATAACAAATTAGCTTATTCTCAAACAAAATAAATCCAAAATTAGCTCCAAATAGTAACTTGCAAAACGAAAACAAAAGGTTTTGGGGATCATACTTGGTGTCGATGGGGTCTCTTTGATTCTTAAGTCAAATGAAAACTAAATATGGGTATAGTGCACGAGGGGGTGACAGTTTTGGAATCCAATATATGTGTAACATTTCCAATCTTCTTGCATGGACCATAAGGACCCATGTCCATGGTTGTAATGTGAAACATAAGTTACCCATACAAAAAAGTTAAATAAATAAAGGATTTTGTTTTGAACAACAAAATCAAAATGCATGTATTTGATGATGATGATGATGATGATGGCCATGGTTGGAATGCACAATTCATTATGTCTTGGCATAAAAGCGAAGGCTACCCCCAATTTGATTATTTCTCAATTGTCTCACTATTACCGTCAATAATGATGAGTTCTTGCGCCCCACCCTGGCATCTCTTACAAAGAAAGCAAAATGCAATTAATATTGCATAGTGTATAGCTTATTAATTCCTCTCTCTCTCTCTCTCAATAGAAAATATTTTGAACCCTTTTCTCTCTATGCCCATGATGAAAAGAATGAGTCATTTTGATCATGAACTACATTATTTTAAATGAATTATGAACAAAGTTATTCATATTTGATTGTTTTTCTTAAAAAAAATTAAAAGTTGAGATGTAACTCGGTGGATTGACAGGTTATTCTAAGCTCAACTTAAATTACGAGACTTCAATCGAAGTTCAACAAAAACTCTAATTTAATCCAAATCAGTAAAGCCCAATTATTGCGCGTGTTTAGCTGTTTTGATGAGAGTGCAACATGCAATAGAATATAATTAACACTTTAATATTTTACACTAGTGCCTTTTCTCAGCCTCATGGATAAGCAATGACTGCTAGGATTAGATTAAAAAGAAAATGTGCAATTTAAAAGATATACCCTAAAAGTATGCATTATGTTATTGCAACAATCAAATACTCTAAATTTAGTTAAGTTTCAATTTAACCCTTACATCTGATACGTTAATTTGCTCCGACAAAATGACCTCAATAGACCAATGCGTTACTTACCCAGAGGGACATATTTGTCTTGTGAAAAAATTTCCCGCTTGGGCAAAAAATTACTATTTTATTTTATTTGATTCTAAGGTAAAGAACGATAACAAACTCCCAAAAAGTACCGAGGAAGGATCTTAAAGATACCATAGGATAGAGAAAAAAATATGATTAAATTTTTTCATGGGCAAATATACCCAAATGTTCTATTAGAACAAATTACGACATTACTGAAACTTTAAAGAATTAGATTGTTAGAATTAAAACTTTAAGAACTAAATTGCAATTTGGTGCTAATTTTAAGGGTGTAAAATGTAAATTGCCTATTGAAAAATAAAAAGAATATGTAAAAAAATGGTAAAGCGTGTTTGATTTGATATCATTCCGTTAGCCATGAAAAGGATAAACAATTCGGTGTAAAGCCACATACGTAGGTGCTAAATTAATTAGTGGGGCTTCCGTAATTCTCGGACTACACTACCATGTTTCGGCTCCATTGCGGCTTGCCGAGCGTCCATACACCAAAGTCTGAGCCATTTTTTATTTTTTTTT
This sequence comes from Ilex asprella, assembly GCA_023539305.1. NCBI lineage: Eukaryota > Viridiplantae > Streptophyta > Magnoliopsida > Aquifoliales > Aquifoliaceae > Ilex > Ilex asprella. The sequence continues at coordinate 6,652,315 of CM042189.1, forward strand.
AATTCCTAGCCACTCTGTGAGAAAAATATTCATTACAATGGTGATGTCACGTCATCAATAACACGTAATATTAATAACCAATAGTGTTACATCATGTAGGATAAGTGAATTTCATTATTTTGGTAACTTATAATTACTATTTTGTTGATTAACTAACACATTAAAATAATAGGGTTCACTTATTCTATGTGGTATATTTTTATGAGCAATGCTATAGAGACTTTATTTGAGGGTATTCCTTGTATTACTTAAAATAGAGGGAGAATCCCTCTAATATATTTTTTATTTAATTTTTTTCTTTGTAAATCATCTATCATACATTCAAGAAAAATTCATTATATATAAGTAGGTCTTTCACTCATTAATGATAGATGTTCTGCTAAGAAGAGAATTGAAAAAAAAATATATTGAAGACAATCTAAATTCACTTAAAATTATATTGACATCCCTTCTTATTCTTATATGCATTTCAGATGCTACCTATCCATGATAGGCCAATCAAAACAGTTAAGTGAGTCGAGCAATTCGAATTAGGTTGGATGTTGGTCTATTCAAGTTTATACATACTAAAAAATGAATCGAATATAATTTATGTTTTAACATTATGCAATGTATTGATTGAGTTGTTTAGCATTGGAGTCGTGCAAAGAAGTTAATATTTTTAGGAGGAAATAAATTTAGAATGAATTTTGTATAATTATATCAATCTTGACCGTTGTTGTGCTTTTATATGTTTGTTTAAACTTAAACTTTTATATGTTGAGAACTCAACATCGTAATTGTAATATTATATATATCTACTACATGAAAGATTTTCTGCAATAGATTGAGATAGCAATCCTCACGATGAACGCCCTGAAACAGTCAAGAAACAATCAGGAAAGGGGCCGGGTGAACACCCTGACTTATCCCTTCCGAAGTTTAAGTCAGTATAAGTTTGGAAGCTTAAGCACAGTATATCAGTTTTTCTCAGTCTAATTTGTATACCTTTGTGCATATTTCTAAGGAGTATTTATACCTGAATTAGCAATGAGTGCAAAGGCTTGATGTCTCATCTCAACATTTGATGACTTGCATTCCTACCCAGGTGCAATGAGTGTTCTCCACTTAGATCTCTGCGTCTATCTTACTCGGGCGATGGGGTAGCTTCTTGGGAGATGCCGGACACTCACGGCCCTATCCCCAGTCATTTAAGTCTTTTGATCGGCGCTTGTTGCCTACTCCCGAGTGTTCAATGCTCGAGGAACGGTACCCCCGAGGGTTTGTTCTCGGCATCACAACCATTAATATTCTGCAATCATGACTACTAGTTAGGGTCTCGAGGGTCTAAGGACTCATTAATAGCCCTGTCTCAGTCACTTACGTCTTCATTAATAAGTTGTCATGTTTTATTAAATGCTGGTGTCAGTATGGGTACTCAACTCCTCCAAGCCATTACTCCTCGGCACCACGTCTCGCGCCTTTAAGACTCCATAACGGCTACATATTTACACACGTCAATTTGGGGGCTGCTGAGCCGCCTAAAGTCCTGTCAACTATCCCCCAGCCTCCATTTTTTTTGCTGTGTGGGACAGGTGAAACAAGGAGAGTGGTGGCTTGCTAAACATCCCCAATTAATAGGGGTGGTTCCTTGCACGTCTGACACAGTTCTTTGCAAATTTCTTAATGATGATAGGCCCCTTCGATTCTTGCTCCCTTAGCAGGGTATAAATAAGAGAATGTTCAACCTTTTCAGAACTTTGCATTCTTTGATTTTTCCTCAGCAATCAACTCCCGAGCTCTCCCCTCTAACTTCCCGAGCATCCTTCCTGAAGTTCTTTTCTCTGTAAGTATTCTTCCCCCATTCCTCTTTTAACCGTTTGATCCTTCTTCCACTACATTTCTTTGAAAACATATCCATGGCCAGGATTCGCAGAACAGTAGTTAGGGAACCCACCAGGGCTAGTGATAACCATAGGTTGAGGAGGACTGAGGTGAAAGAATCCAATATCCAGGCTTTTAGGGAAAAATAGCACATTTTTGAGCTCTTTTTCACCTTCCCCTTTGACTCCGTTACCATAGTAGGGAGATAGGAAGTGTAGAAATTATGCCCTTTTATGCCAAATCCATTATAGAAGGGGCAGTTACATTTCCCCTCCATCCCCTCTTGCTGAGGATGTTGATGCAACTTAGTTTTTTCCCCCTCTAGTGTGGCGTCAATTTCTTTAGGGTGGTCATGAGCGCAGTTGCCCTAAACGCTCGGCTCGGGGTAAACCTGGAGTCAGGTCAGGTCAGTGCAGCATAAAAGAAACTCTTCGATGACGTCTGGTCGCTTCGAATCTCCATGACACCTTTTGGAGTAGGAAACTTTATCTTTTGATGATATGACGAATGGACCGTTTTCATCGGATGCAGCCAGGTACGACCCATAATGGCATTGTACAATGAATCAAAATCTATCACCACAAACTCTACTGGAAGGGCGATGTTCTCGACATTGACCACAAAGGTGATCCTCCAGAGAGGAAATGCGCTGGAATTGTTGAAGCTTATGAGAGGAGTCTTTACTGGCTTCAATCCTTCTAGGTGAACCCCATCTTACGAAGCATGTCATCATACATCACCTCAGATGAGCTACCCGAGTCCACCAGGATCCTCTTCACGTCAAAATTGTCGACTTGGAGGGTGATCACCAGAGCGTCTTCATGCAGGAGTACCAATCCACTGAGGTCGGCATCGAGAAAGTGGATTACCTTGGCATCAAGCTGAGGTCTCTTGGATGTCTGCTCCTTATATTTTTCCCTTCTACTTTCATCGCTTGCGAGACCCTTTGGAGGTCGGCTCGAAGGGAATTATATGTTGGTCTCTCCATTGTGCAAGCGTGTATGACTTCGATAACGATTGCGGCTTCCGGAAGTGCGTTGGCTCCTCCTGCTGCCGAGCCCCTGGGAGGCCTTTCAATGAACTCCCTTAGGTGTTTGTCTTAGACCAACTGCTCAAGGAAGGACTTGTAGACCCTAAAATCCTCAGTCAGATGCCCCACATCCTAATGATAAGAACACTAAGATGTTAAACCTCTTAAGGATGGGTCCCTTTGCATCTTGGGCTGCCACTAGAAGAAATACTTGTCCTTTATTTTGTGCAGCATCTTATAAATGGACTCTTTGAAGGTTGTATTTATCGTTTGAAAGGACATACCATTCAGAGGCGAGGTGGGCACTCCTCTCCTTGCAGGTGGTTCCTTCTCCTTTCTCCTCGCAACTAGAGCCCTGTTGTCGGGGAACGCAGACTCTTCCTCCACTATAGCGTACTTGTTTATCCCCGTCATCAAGTTCCGCATGTCTCTTGGGGTCCGCTTGGTAAGGGATCTGTACAATTCGGTATCTCGTGATAATCCTAGTTGAAATGTCGTAACAATCATGGCCTCGGAACATGCCTCTACTTCATTAACATCCTCCCAGTACCTGATTGCGTACTGCTGAAAGGATTCTCCACTCCTGCGTCTAAAAGTTAGCAACGCGCCGATATCTTTTGGCCTTTTGCTGCTGGTGATGAACTATGGCACAAAGAGCTCGATCATTTGCTTTCACAATATGATACTCTCAGGGGCCAAGTTATCATACTATTTCATGGCGGTGTCTTCTAAAATCGTGGAGAAGACTCGGCATAGTACTTTCTGATCAATGTCGTAGAGAGACTTCAACTGTTTGTATTGTCGTAAGTGGCTCTCGGGATCTGTTCTCCCATCATAAACCTCAAACCAGGGGACGGTGAACTTCTTTGGCATCTTAGTTTCTCGGAACGCGCGTACGAACGGGGAGGTAATTTGCTCGTCCTCGTCTATATCCTTTTTAGGGTAGGGTTTTCGGTGTTTTGTTATCCTATCATGCTCGGAGATTCCCTCGGGGCCTTGCTGTCCAAGGCCCCCTAGCCGTGGACTCCGCATGGGACTCAATTGTTGCGGGACCCTCTGATAGCCCAAGGCAAAGATCACCCTGAGACAGGCCCGCCTTGCGGTGATCCCACTCCAACCTTTCCTTGGTAGCGGGTTTTCCCTAGTTGCGTGGATAGTGCTTCTCGGCCATGCGTCTGTGCAAACTCCTCCCAAGCGCGCCTGACCTTGTGAACAAGGAATCGCCCCGGATGGGATTTCGATCTTGCCGCTTGCTACTCTGCCAACTGGCACCCCCCGATTGCTTGAAATCTTCGAGCCGATCATGCACCTTGGCGTTATCGTTCTCAAGTTGCTTTAGGCGGTTTCCCATCCGTTTCTTTATCAACTCGACAATTTCCTGAGCCAACAGACCCTTCCCCCTGGGGCCTTGATCCACGGGACACGTTTGTTGAGAGGCATGCTCGCCTCCTTCTGACCGGCTTAAGGATTTCAATTCTATGACCGCTGGAAGCTGGGTGGCTTCAATGTTTCTCACGCACAGGTTTCCCCCGTCACCTTGGGATCATGTGTTCATCATAGGACAATCGCTACGGGAAAAAATTTGTATGATTCCCGCAGAAAACGCCAAATTACACGGGAGATTTCCTGCAATAGATTGAGATAGCAATCCTCACGATGAACGACCTGAAACAATTAAGAAACGGTCAGGAAAAGGGTCGGGTGAACACTCGTCTTATCCCCTTCGAAGTTTAAGTCAGTATAAGTTTGGAAGCTTAAACACATTATATCAATTTTTCTCAATCTAATTTGCGTACATTTGTTCATATTTCTGAGTAGTATTTATACCTGAATTAGTAATGAGTGCAAATACTTGATGACCCATTTCAACATTTAATGACTTGCACTCTTACCCAGGTGCAATGAGTGTTCTCCACTTAGATTTTCGTGCCTAGCTTACTCGGGTGGTAGGGTGGCTTCTTGGGACATGTCGAGCACTCACACCCCTATTCCCGGTCATTTAAGTCTTCTAATTGGCGATTGTCAGTTACTCCCGAGCATTCAATGCTCGGGGAATGGTAACCCCATGGATATGTTCTCGGCATCACAATCACTAATATTCTGCAATCATGACTGTCAATTAGGGTCTCGAGAGTGCAGAAGTTCATTAATAGTCTTATCTCAATCACTCACGTCTCCATTAATAAGCTGTCATGTGTTATTAAATGCTGGTGTCAGTATGGGTACTCGATTTCTCCAAGCCATTACTCCTCGGCACCACGTCTCGGCACCTTTTAGACTCCATAACGACTACATATTTACACGTGTCAATCTGGGAACTGCTGAGCCGCCTAAAGTCCCTTCATGTACCAAAACTATTGGTGTTAAAAATAGAAAATAATTTGTAACTAGAATATTGTGAGTTCACGTTTCATTGAGGGTGTATTTTTTAGTGAGTTGGATAATATAAGGGCATTTTAATAGTCGTTTTTTTTTAGGTTTTCGCTTTTAATTTTTGTGAAAATAAAGAGCAAAAATATGTTTGATTGCTATTATTTTCTTTGAAAAGGTGCACCAAAACTTGCAATAAATCACTTATAATTGTTGGATCAGTGGTCTCATCACTTATATTCAGAGGTTTTCCCCAAACCCATTCTCTCTCCAAACTTATTTCCCAAACCCAGTCACTTTTAAACATAATTCCCAAACCCAGTCTTTTTTTGAAAACGTCATTTGGAATGACGCCTTCACCCTAAAAAACGTCATTTGCAATGACGATTTGAAGTTTAAATTTTTTTCCTAAAAACGTCATTTAGAATGACGTTTTTAAAGACGTCATTTATAATGACGTTTTTAACATGAATATTATTTCACGGCAGCTAACGGGAGTTATAGTACTAAACCAAGAAGACGTCATTTTCAATGACGTCTTCGTCTTCTACATAACATACCCCTTAGCCTTTTATAATAACCACCAACTTGTAATAAATTTTATAAAAACTAATAACTCCACCTTATAAATTTCATAATAATTTTGAACTTATTTTATAATCGAAAATAAAATGTAAAAAAGCAAAATTTAATTTCATATTTTTCAATATAAAATCATATTTGTAAAACATATATTTAATAATAAAACTAAAAAAACGTGTTTTTAAAGTACACTTCTATATCAAAAAGTATGTATTTAACTCATGATTTACTAAATTGATTTAAAAAAATCTCAATATTATAATTTCAATTCCCACGTCATAAAATCATTCCAATATGGAGGAGTTTTTCCTCAAACCCAGTCGACACCAAAACTTTATTTCCCAAACTCGGTATTTTTTTAAAAAACGTCAATTTAAATGATATTTTTAAAAACGTTTTTTTTAGAAAATTGTTTTTTAAATATTAAAAAATTATATATTCCAATTTTATGTTATAAGTTTATCGAACATCTATAGTTGACCTACAAAAGTGTGCAGAACATCATAATATGAAAAAATAAACTTAGACATTAAAACAAAACAAATTTATTACATGACACTGTAAGAAATACAATATATCAATATTTAGGTTGATGTAGAAAGCAACATAGAGGGTTCCCCAATACACATATACTCGATGGAATAAAAGTATCAGACGCATCATCACTTAAATCGGAATAATCAGAAATTTCTGTATCTGAAACAAGTAACGGATCATGCAAAATTTGAATCTCAACATAATCATGATCGAAATGCTCAATTTTTGCATGGTCAATTGCATGCAAATGATCAAGTCTACGCTGAATTTGATCATTTGCACGTTCAAGTCTTGTTATGATATTGTTATGGTTGGTAGAATTTTGTGGATCATATATATAAGTCGAACGTACCTTCGGTACCATTAATCCATGCCAACGACAATATACTTCAAGTTCACAACGTTTGTCATATAATTGTGGCCATCGTGGTGTGGGTTCGATTTGAACACTCGGAGGCGGAGAGTCGGTCGCAGGGCCCACAAATATGTGGCCAACTTGACCGAATGAGTGATAAGTGATTGTGTAAGTGACAATATATGAAATCGTGACAACAATTTTGTTTTTAAAAAGTGGACAAAATCCATCCCGAAAAAGAACAAACCTGTGCATAGCAAGAGCACCACAATGAGGAATAAAGGCATTACACCATCTCTTTTCTTATGAGAAACTAATGACAATGTCTATGGGCATGGGATGATCCGTGAGGAATATGTGGTAGTTTTTATAGAAAGGGTCAAGATTTAATTTTGGTAGCTATATAATACATCTCATTATTACCTTAGTATATCGGAACAGAATGTCAATATGCCCTCTTAATTTTTATTGGTTCTTTCTATGCCTTCAATACCATATATAAACCTAAGTTTACAGTCAATATATCAAAAAAATAATAAATATCTACAAATATTTAAAAACAATAGCCTAAAAACCCATTAAATCAACTTAATATCAATCAAATTTAACCACCAATCAAGCATCAATGATGAAAATGTTTGGAGTCAATGTGTAAGAGTGTTTGTGTACGCGCTAATTAAAAAAAAAGCAATCAATTGAAAAAAGGCAACATATACATGATTGTGTAAGTGACAATATATGTACAACCTTCAAAATATTTGTAAAGTGTACTAAAAAAAAAAGTCAACAAATACATGAACATCATGTCCCACACGCAGGTGGTCGCCTATGTCGCTTCGGCTGTCTGCGGACCTCCTGCTCAGCATCCTGTGGTACAACCTGTGTCACCTGTGACACACCTACATCAACGTGATGGTGTGCATGCTGTGCACGGCCTCTCCCTCGCCCCCGTCCTCGACCTCGTCGTCCAAGGTCACTGAATTACTACAGATTCCACATTAAAATTGAAAATCATATGTGCATGACAACAATTCATTTTGAATTGACTGTACATATAAATCCATCATTTGGGATTGTTCAGTTGAATAACTCGTGTCCAATCAATTAGCACATGACTCTGCTACAAGGATTCAGTTTTAAATACCACTGCCAAAACACATTCATTCATCATCCACATATATATCTAGAGGGATATAAGGAGAAACCCAAAATAGTGTAAGCAAAGTTTCAATTCCTAAAAGTGGTAGCACAATGAATTCAATCCATAAAGAAGGCCAGCTAGAAATGATTGCAATATAAATTATATGCCCATTCAATGCATAGAACATAATCTAAACCATATAAAAACTAATCCAATTTCATGACTACAAACCAAGCCAATTCACTCTGTCCCAACTGATTATTAATTGTCTATATGTACCATTTGGAATCAAATAACCAAAACAATCAACAGTTGAATTTAAACCCAATCAATTCATATTACCAATATATGAAATGCAAACTAATTTGATCATTGCAATGTTTAGCATGGATCAATCACAATGGCCAAACATCATTAACATTCAATTTATGCACACAAAAAAATCAACCTAATTTGTTTATTGAACCTGCCCTGTTTTATATTATAGAAGCCGCCCTTATTTGCTGATTTAATCAATCTCGTGGGTCTCAATATTTGTTGTGACACATTAAATATTCAATGGTTGTGATCAATCAAGTCAGCAAATTATTAAGATTGGTAAGTCTCGATTCCCATATCCTACTTCAGATAGGTAGTTTTTAATCACACTTGGTCAAAACAAATTTTCAGCTTGTTTTAAATGATTGTAAGTTGATTACCAATTAAAAAAAATTAATGAACAAAGAACATAATTGCATAAAAATTTAAATCAACCAAGTTTTTACAAAACAATCTAAGTCAAATATAACAATTGGGACCAATGAGATGGTCTTGTGACATTGGGGTCATTCAACCGTTTTGTTGCGGTAAACTTCTCCCTCTCCCGGGTAAATTTCGAATTGAGTTTACTTTACATTTCATAAAAAAATATTAAGTATACTTTTAATTTTTGAGAAAATATATCTTTAGTCAAAAGATATAGAGCAGTTTAATATATCTTCAGAAGAAGGGAATAGTATATATTCCATGTTACTATAAAAATACCAAATCAAACTTTCGATAGCCCAAGACATTAAAATGTATTTCTGGTCTTTTGATTTTTAGTGTACCCAATAAGATTACTACGTAAGGCCAAGAAGAAAAATTCTAGAAGAGTGACGAAAGTTAATTGACATTTTCATTTGCCTTAAATTTTCATGCAAATGAAAAAAGGTTGGACGAAATTTGAACATGTCGTCCCTCCTCCTCCTCCACAAACCGACAAGCACCCAACACCGGCAACACCAAACCGAGAACCAACCATTTTCCACTAACCCAACACAAATCAGCCCATCGCAAACCCCACTGACCACACCGACAGAACCCATAAAACCCACCGACTGCACCTACAAGACCGACAACCAACACCGACTGACCCAGTCCAGTCCCAAACACCAACTGACCCAACCCCAATATACCAATATACCCAGCAGCACCGAAACCACAAATCACCAACAAGTTCTAAGTAAAATCTAAGCAAATCAATACAGTAAAATAATTGTCTATGTATACATATAGTCCATGAAGAGGAAAAATTTCAATAACCCGTACCTGAACAAGAAGAAGAACAAACAGAAGAGAGAGAATTTTTTAAATGTGTTCGTAGAGGAGGGATCTTCGCCGAAGGAGAGGTCTTCGTCGGAGTTAGCTGCCTACACCTGAGTCGACTTCGTCAGAGGACTGGATAGGGTAACCGAGAGATTTGGGTTGATTAGGAAAGGGGATCTTCGGATTTGGGTTGATTGGGAAAGGGAATCTTTGGATTTGGGTTTAGCTGGGAAAGGGGATCTTCGTTTTTGCGAAAGGTGTTGCTGGAACGGTGGAGTGCACTTCGTCGGAGTAGTGATCTTCGCCGGAGGAGTGCACTTTGTCAGATTTTCCTGCCTTAGTGGAATTCGTCGGTAGGAGTGGAGAGGGTACTGAGAGATTCGGGTTGAGGGATTTCGGGCTTTAGGACTGTTCTGATTTGGAAAATGGGATTGGGATTTAATTCGCCTGAAAACGTCATTTGCAATGACGTTTTTAAAGACGTCATTGCAAATGACGTCTTCTTCTGGGTTACGACTTGACGCCCGTTAGTTACCGTTTATATTAATCATGTTAAAAAACGTCATTATGAATGACGACTTTAAAAACGTCATTTGCAATGACGTTTTCAAAAAAAAAAATTCAACTCCAAATCGTCATTGCAAATGACGTTTTTAAGGTTGAAGACGTCATTGCAAATGACGTTTTCAAAAAACGACTGGGTTTGGGAATTATGTTTGAAAGTGACTGGGTTATGGAAATATGTTTGGAGGGAGAATGGGTTTGGGGAAAAACTCCTTATATTCATTAATATCCTTTAATATTAAATATAACAATCTATTTATTTATATTTTTTCATCCTACCAAACACAAAAATCTTAATATTTCTTAATTTTCATTCTTTCTACTGAACACAAAAAACGGAAGGTAGAATTTTTCTTCTGAATGATAAAAAGTGTACCACTTTCACTTTTTATCTTTTTATTTTTCTCATCCACCCTATAAAACACACTATAAATTTTGATTACCAAACAAACTTTATGTTTTAGTTTTCAATTTTTTTTCCATATCAGAAACACAAACCAAATAAGTTTTCTATTTTTATTTTTTACGTTGATCGAACGTAGAAACTGTGTATGACTACAAAACTGACTGGCTCAGGATCTAAGTGGCTTATAGTCACAAGCCTCCCTCAAAACTCAAAAGCAACCTCTCTTTTTCCAGTTTAAAAAGCCCTTCAAAGACCCAAACACAAAGTCAGAAACCATCCCTCTCTCTCTCTCTCCCCAACCATGGCGACAACTAAATGCAGGAGGGACTCAGAAGAAGAAGCATTGTTTCGCTCCTACCCATATGCTCTATACTTCGTACATAGCCCATCCACAGTCTCTCATGCCAACAGTGGGGAGCTCAGAAACAACAATGAATCAGCATTCCACTCTCCTCTTCGATCCGAAACCTCCATGAACAACCCAATTACAAGCACAGGTCAAGAAGTTACCCAATTCGCTCTCTCTCGATATTCTTCTCGTGGATCAAACAACTCGTTTTTGCACGAGAAAAAGATGGTTTATGATCTTCAGAGCCACGGGAATGGGACCGAGAATGGCGATACCCGTCCGGTTTTCGAAAAAGATGAGCTCGGGGAAGATGATGAAGATGAGGATGGGGATGGAGAAGAGGAATTGTTTGGGAAGAAAGGTGTGTGGTTGAGATATTTATCTTTTGGTTATTCTTCTTCGTTTGCGTGGATGTTTCTGCAGATAAGTTGGAGGTTTATGGTGAGCTTTGCAGTTGCACTGCTTGTTTTCTATTTAGCTACTAAGCCTCCACCACCAAAGATGTCTATTAAGGTGCATAATCTCTCTCTCTCTCTCACACACACACACACTACTTCATGTGTATAGTTGAAATAAAGTAAGGACCCACACGGCAGTCCAACTAAAAGTTTACTTTCATAGATAATCTTAGTTTAATTGAAACTTGAATGATTATAAGTATAGTAAAACTTTTTTTTTTTTTAAATTGTAGTATCTAAGCTTGCTCTAATGTGGTCATCCCTTTGAAAAAATTTCGTCATCACATAAGAAAACATAAAGTAAGCAGGAGTTGCATTATATACCACATATTTTGGTGTTGTTTGCATATATATCGAATGGATGAACAGATTCAAGAGTGGTCTTCTTCGTGGAATGGTTGTGCGAAAAAATATGTTAGAAAATTTTCATTAGTTCACAAGTTAAAGTTAAAATAATGCTATCAAAAAAGTGATAAGAAAAATAAATTGTAAATTCAGATGTCTTGAATTCGAATTTTAATAAATTTTTAAGGCCAGGTCATGAGTAATTTATCCATCATAAACACCTTAATCCCAGTGTGGATAATCGACCGAATTAGGGAAGAGATTAATCAAAATATGTGTAAATTGACTCAAATACCTCTAATTGTTGAACAAAAAAAAAATAATGGTATCAAGATTTAATAAAATGATATAATACCCCGACATAGTAATATATGTTCAAGAAGTAATGCTAGATAGACTTAAAAATTAGATTTAAAAAATAGATTTGATAATCACAATCATTAAATAAAAAGTGGGTCCTAATAAATGCTGGGACCCACAGTAAAATCAATAATTATAATTATCAAATTTATTTTTTAAATCTAATTTTTAAGTTCATGTAATATTACTCTATATTCTATATTCAAGAGTGATAGTTACAATATCACCGTTTAAACCCAATTGGGCCACTACTATTGTTGTAACTGCATAAAATGTCCACAATTTATCGGGTCGTGGGCTGCCTGGAACAAGTTGGCGCACCGACAGCCCTAAGCATACAGGTTAGAGCTAGTTTGGGTCATTTTAGCCACCATTCAATCTGGTCTTTTGAAGCAAAATACACAAATTTCAAACAAAACTCCTAATTGAATCGGAAAATAAAAACCTATAAAGTTTATATTTTAGAATGGAACAAAAAATTATGAGACATCGAGATGTCGAATCAAAGAGCAATGTTATAAAACCTTTCTTTTTATATAGGAACTTGATTCAATGCAGTCATTAAGTTAGTTATGAGTTTCAATACTGAATAAAATTCAGTTCCAATCTAATAAATATAGTTGATTAGGTCCCCAAACTAAATCCAGATAGCATTTTTCCCGAATCTAAACTCATTGTGTTTCCATAAGTCATGTTGTTCACAAGTTGAATGAACATTGTAAACAACAATTCAGCTGCAATTCTAGCATTGCACTGCTAGATTTTTCGCTTGGTCTAGTTGGGCTTCATAACGTGGGTTTGACAGAGGTAAGCCCATGGGTCTTTTGGAAATCACTATCTGTAGATAGTTTAGAAAATAAAGTTTTTCTTTTACCGAAGAAAATCTTTTATTAAAACATACTAATTACAATACAGAAATTAAAGATAAATACTTACAACACTAGAACTATTGGTCTAGTAGGGAAGTGAGATAGAAAGAGTTGTTCTTCATTTGCATCATTATGAGAACAGGAGTACAATATGAGGAAGGGTAGGAGGAGTGTTTGAAGGCTTCGAATGTGTCTAACCCGACTTGCCTTTCGAATAAGAAATGAAACCCTTATATAGGAGTAAGGATTTCCAAAAGAATCTCTGCAATGACTTTCTTTCTGCTTTAACTTTGAGTAGAAATACTTTCACCATCTACTTTCGGTGGAAAATGTGAGTAAATGCTTTTACTCAGAGTGAATGTTGACTAGTGGGACTAGTGAGTCCCTGCTGCTTGCTGGAGGAATCTTCTTTCAGTGGAAAAACAGATTGAATAAAGATTGTCAACTACTTTGCTTGGGGAAAGAGCCTGGGTGTCGGTGTGATTTCCTAATGCTACATGTGACAGATAACTTTTCTTTCTTAGATGAGAAAGTAATGAGTGAAGCTATCACAAGTAGGAGTAAGAATCATGGGGTGGTGATGTCTACATCATCTAGATCATCAACATCCAGATCGTCTTATCCTTTATAGAGATTTTGGGCATCTTGATATCGATCATCATTCACTGATGTTTTTGATGAGGTTGGAGAGGATAAACTCTGACTGGCTTCTTGTTGAAGAAGTTTATTAGTCATCTTCATTAGCTCTACAGACTTCTTCTTCAGTTGCTTTACTGGAATCTTTGGAGGAGGATTTCTTCTGCTTTTGTTTGACAGCTGGGGGTTGTGCTGAACTCTGAGGTTTTTCTGAAACCTTGAGAGGAGGCATGACCGCCTTAGCTGGAGTTGCTGGAGGTAAGACTACTGGAACCGCTACAGGGGTTGGAACCTTAACTAGGAACTCTTGTTTAACAAGAGTAATAATATCATTTTGCTGGAACCTAGGCCACCATTTGACATAGAATTGCCTAACAACGTTGAATCCAGCAATTTCTCAATTCCACTTAAGGATCCATGGGACTTTATACCTGTAAATAAATATTAGTAAAAATGGAAACCGACTCTCATGTTTACTAGGACGGTAAATGGATGAGAAGACAGTGATCTGATCTTGAAGATCAACAGGAAAGATTTCAGGAATGGGGTCGTGCATAAACCACCACTGTGCAAACCAGGCAGGAATCTAGCTCTTGAAATCGTTATGGAAATTAAGGAATCACGAATGAGAGTAGTCCTCATTCTGGTGGAGTAGGATTTTAAACCATGATTCTTTATAATCATAGTAATTGAATTATCTATTATGATATGGTAGATCTTGGAGTAAAGAAGGGTGAGATCCCCATTCAGTGACAGAAATAATCTTCAAGATAATTAAAGAATGATATATAACCTTATATGGGTTATTCTCATCATTAATTGGTTTAATGAAGATAGACTTGGTGAAAAACAGGATATCTTGATATAAACTATGAGTTTTCTCAGGATCTGATCGAATAAAAGTCCATCCTAGAGCAAGGTAGGCGTTGACTAAGTCAACCAGGTTGTTAAGGTGAACAAATGCAGATTCAATGGCAAATACATTCTGTGTATAGGCCTTTATGTAATCAAACTTTGGGCCTTTATGGGCTATCTGTGGTTGGTAATGAACATATGGGTTAACAACCTGGCTAGAAGGCCTGATGGGTGGTTGTTGAGCCATTAGTTTAAAGGTGAGTGAGTTGACAGTGGTAGTTGGCAAGGCTACTGGCCTAGTGACTAATGCAGATTGGGCTATTGACTTTGTTGGATTAGGGTTTCCTAAGGAATGGAAATGGTTGAACTGGCATTTGACTGGGGCTTAGAAGAGCCAATGCCAAGTCTTCTTTTTTCATCTTATTTTTTCCAGTATCCCTCCTGGCTTTGGAAGAGGATCTGAGATTGTTTTTGTTTCTATCTGCCATGAGGTTCCTGTAGAAATTCACGGGTTAAGAAATCAGGAATGTAGTTATTACTGCCTTTAATATATTTGATGTCAAAATCAAAAATACTTAAAATAGATTGTCATCGGGCAAAAATCTGTTTACTTGCTATATTTTGTACATCTTTTTCCAAAACATGTTTTACAGATTTACAATCAACACGAATTAGAAATTTTTGATTTAGTATATCATCCTGGAATTTAGAGACACACAAGACAATAGCTAAAATTTCTTTTTTAATAGTACTATAATTTACTTGTGCTTTGTTCCATATTCCAGAATGGAACCGAACAATTTGTTCAGAAGAATTAGGAGATTCTCTCTGAAGGAGGATACCCCCGTAGCCAACATCAGAGGCATTAGTTTGAATGATTTTAAAGGAATCAACGGATGGTATACAAAGACAGGGCAAGGTTTTGATGAACTGTTTGACCTGTTTAACAATGGAAGTATGAACAAATGTCCAAGGAGAAGGATTTTCTTTGAGTCTGTTATACAGAGGTTTGACGCTTTTCTTAAGATCCTGATAAAAGTCAGAAACATAGTTTAGGAAACCTAAGAACCTTTGCAATTGAGTTTTATCAGTGATCTCATTAGGGAATTTGTCTGCAAATTGGATGGATCTACTGATGGGGACTATAATAGAATGTTGGATGTTATATCCAAGGAGCCTAACTGAGGTTTGAAACAACTTAATTTTAGGTGCAGAGATGACTAAATCATTTTACTTGACAATTTCTACAAAGGCATTAAGGTATTTCCAATGTTCTTCTATTGTCCTGGAGAAGATAAGAATATCATCTATACAGACGATAGAGAAATGACTAATACAGTTAAAATTTTCATTCATTATGTTCTGGAATTCACTAGGAGCATTTTTTAATCCGAATGCCATGACATTCTATTCATAATGACCAATAGGGGTAATAAAGGCAGTTTTATATCTATCTTTTGGATGTATATGAATCTGTCAATAACCACTTTTGAGATCAAATTTTGAAAATATTATAGATTTGCTGAGTCTTTTAATTAAATCATGTTTATTCACAATTAGATACCTAATCCATTCTAAAACAACATTTAATTGTTTGTAATTAATTACAAGTCTTGGGACGCCTCTTTCTAATTATGTATTTTTGATGACATAGAAAGCTGGGCATGACCAATGAGATTTGCTATTTCCAATGATACCATTTTTAAATAATTCAGAAATTTTTTTTTTGCAAATTTTCATTACCTCATGGTTCATTTGGATTGGTCTGGATTTAGTAGGGATATTTGTCTCACTAAATCCTTTAATGAATGGAAGTCTTACCATGTGTTTCTTCCTATGCCAGAAAGCCGTAGGAAGGGTAGAACATACTTCTGCTTCTAATTTTTCTTTAAACCATTCAATCTTCTGTATTATGAATGGGTTTGTTAATTGTTCATTAATCCTAAGGTGATTAATTTCTTCTTTGAGAAATTTCACTTGATTAATTTTTTTGTTAATTAAATTAAGGGACTTAGTGACTGAATAGTCTTTGATTTGTCTTAATTATTTTTCTTCAGGTTTAGTTACAAATTTAAAAGTTACAATTTGACCAAAAGGCTTGGTTATTAGACCATCTGTATTTATTGTAAAGGGGTACAAAAGATATATAAATGGTAAACTAAGAATGATAAGATCAGTCATGTTTCTTACAAGTAAGAATGATGTCTTAAAACATACCTTATCTTGACAAACATGCACTTTTGATAATTTATACTTAACTTTCATTTTACTGTCATTGGCAGAACTGAGCCTTTCCAGTGTTTTTTCATTAAATTATGTTGGGATTAATCCTTCCTGGATGCAGTTTACGTCTGTACCAGTGTCAATAAGGGCAATGATATCTAATTCAAAACTATTATTAATGATGATTTTAATATTAGAATGCCATTTTTGGAAACTGATTTTACTAATTAGATTAATCCTATTATTATCAGTTTGTGAGCATCCATCATGAAATGACAGGTTCGTTAAACCCAACTTTTCCACTAGAGAGGTGGAGGTTGTAGGTATCCCTTGAGAACATGCTCTGTTGTAACTAAACAGATTAACTAAGTTTTTAGATTCAGATTGATCTTCAGGATCTGAATCTTTTGATTTTTTTAAATCATTTCCAATATGTAAAAGATTTAAAGCTTCTACAAATTTCTTGTCTTGAGCCTTTAATTCTTTTATCTCTATTTTTAACTTATTAGCTTTACTCTAGAGATCTTGTAAGGTGACTTCTTTCTTTTCTCCTTACTAAATCTTTCCATAGTTTTGTTAAGACTAATAAGTTGTTTTTGAGAAACAAGTTGTTTATTATATTTTTTGACAAACAAATTCCTAAGTTGTTTAACATATTTCTCTTTTAGATCTGGATCTTCTATTTTAGAGATTAAATCAATGAGAATATGTTCTTCAGTTTGTTTAGTGATAACCCTAACTTTCTTGGGACAACTACAACCTAATTTAATGTTAGGTTCACTAGGATAGTCAGAGGCTGAATGATAATCTGAAGAATCATCAGAGCTGTATGAGCTGTCTTATTCTTCTTCATCCAAACTAGGGTTATTTAGCCTCAAGATTTTGAGAATTTCTTCTTCATCTTCTGGGGCTAGGTTTAACCTTTTGACTTGTTTTTTAACTGGACAATCAGGACAAATTTGACATGTTTTTCCACAGTTAAAACATTTAATATCATCTTGAGCAGCTTTACTCTTTCCTTGCCCTCCTGATTTTTTCTTATAAGGGTTATGCTTATAAGGTTTTCTATTCTTTCTATTTGGAAAGCTAGAGGGTTCAGGTTTAGAAAAAGGTTTCTTACTACGTTTGTGGTAGGATTTACTTTTAGAATAAAGCCTATGTGATTTGTGTTTTTTGGTCTGGGATGGTACTATAGGCTGGAGACCATATTGTTCGCAGAAATCGACTAATTCATATTTAACATTTTTTTTTTCATTTTTCAGTTGTTTACTAATCCTCATATCAATGCACCATTTCATTCCTACATTTTGGATGGTGTTGATGAGTTCACCGTAAGCCAAAGAATCATATTCCATAAATCCAGTGTCTTTGCTAAGTGCTTCTCTTACCTTATGGGCAAAGAGACTTAGTAAGCCGTTAACAAATTTTTCCTTCCAACCATATCTCTGGAAACAAATACATCTTTGTACCATCTAAAATCACTAAATGTTGGGCATCTAAGATTGGTGAGCTGGTCATGGATCCTAGCTACAATATTATTAGGTGTGCCAACAAAATGTGTAATGATGGTGAATATGAGGGTGTTAATGCATTAGGTTTGGCCATACCAATGCTTTCATCAAAGATTGGATTTCCCTCATCATCTTTCAAGACAGCATATGTGACACTGTCTCTCTGTTCTTGGGTAAGATAATTGTCTCACCAATTTCTTAATACGCCTGTAAATCCTGAGGTTACAAGGTTAACTATCTCTGGTTCAGGACTATCAAGGTTGGTGACATAACTATGTACAACCATGGACAAATGACTAATTTTGTTAAAAATTTATTGTTCACTTAACTCATCTATGTTCCATTCATAGAGTTTGTTAGATTAAACATAAAATTGATTAGAAACATTTTTTTCTTCAAATTGAAGATCAGGTGGTGTTGATCTTGAATACCAATTTTTAGTGGAACTAGTAGGGACTGTTATTAACTTTTTGATTTTTGAAATAGGTTTGGATGAATTCAGTTGGTTGATATATATATATATATATAAAGAGAGGTCTAGAGAAAACTTTCCTTTCCAAATATTTAATTAGTTTCATCTAATTATATTATTCAATGTATATTATATAACAACTCCCACCACTTTTTAAAACTATTTCAAATTTGTATTTTCAATCACCTTTCAAAACTATTTTAAATTTTAAAAATTATTATTTTGACAGGTAATTGTTCGGTAATATTAAGATTAAAGATGGTTAGGGATAGAGTGAAGGTGGACATGGATTGCAAATTTCATGCACCACACGGGGGTGGATGCTAGTAATAAAATAATGAAAAGTAGTATAATAAAAAAAATTACACGTCTTCTATTTTTATTAGATAGTAAAGATATGTATTAAAAAATTATCTTTCAGTAGAAATGTTATAGTGTTCTCTGGTCAAAAAAAAAAAAAATACCGAAACCCGACCCATGTGGGCATATCGATGCACTTGATTCTATGTCTCATCAACACGTGAGGTGGAAATGTTGCTAGGAAAAGATGAGGAAATGTTGATGACTTGATATACTTTTTAAGACAATTTTCTTTATATGCTAGCTTAAATTTGATTTCTCCTTCCTCCTAATTTAATTGTTAATTCTTTTTTCAGATGGAGGGAATTCGGCAATTCGAACTAGCAGAGGGATTGGATGGGTCTGGTGTCACTACCAAAATTCTTACCTGCAACTGTTCCATGGAACTAGTTGTAGATAACAAGTCTAAGGTCTTTGGCCTCCACATTCACTCTCCAGTCATGGCAATGTCCTTTGGACATCTCCCTTTCGCAATTTCAACTGTAAGTATAATACATTTGTGTTATTTCTTTGTACCTTGTTTCAATTTCATTATGTGCATGGGTTTTCTCTCCGTTTTTAGATTTTTCAACCTATAATTTCAATGTTTTACGATGATAGAGTTTCGGGTACATTAAGGTTTGCACATATGTAGTTTAAGTTAGTGACACTTTACCTTCTTCTATTTTAGAAATCTACACTTCATCACCTAAAGCTCAAGACTAGATGGCTAACAATTTAGTGTAAAAGGATAATAATACCCTTCATGTTTTTTTTTTTAGTTTTCTAGCATTATCTTCTTAAAATTTTACGCAAATTGAAAAATCCGCTTAATGCAGAGAAAGGAAAAAGAGGGAAAAGTACCGATTTATTCCCCAAAAAAATAGAAAAAAAATATAATATGTAATAGCTAGCGTGTAAAAGTCATTCTGCCAACTATGATATTAAAAATATGAACTTTTGACTTGCAAATTTTATTTTTCCCCAAAATTTGCAGCAATTTTACTTTGATCCAAACCATAGAGGGTCATGAAAGTTTCTAAAATGTAGCTTAATAATGGTTTATTTGATCATACTACTACAAGAAGATAGTTTAGGATTCGCCTTACATATTTGCTTCTAATCTCAACCATGCAGGGTCCAGAACTATATGCAGGCAGTGATAGTTCAACATCGTTCCAATTATCCGTGGGAACGAGGAATAAGCCGATGTATGGTGCAGGGAGAAGCATGCAAGACTTGCTTGAATCGGGGAAGGGATTGCCTTTGGTCATCCATGTGAGCCTGAGGTCGCGCTTTCGTATGGTGTGGAAACTCATTAATCCAAGGTTCGAGCACCAAGCTCAGTGTTTCTTACTCCTCAGCCATGCATATGACAAGAAACACAGAACTCAAGCATATAATAGCAGTTGTATTATAACTTCTTGATTCTTGACAGTTCATATTGTATGAAAAAGAGAAGATATGAACTTACTAAATGTTAGTAATATATCAGCATTGTTTGGAGATCAAGAGAGAAATGAAACAAAAATCTGTAATAAATAACTCAAGATGTCTTGCCATTAATGTTTTCATTTTTGAATTTAGTTGTTTTTTTGGACACTTTGTGATATGAGAGATTATAGGAGGAATGCAATCGAATTAAAGTAGCGCCTTTGGAATATGAGTAGAGCTTGTATGTGGCCCATTCGAAAGGCAAAATTGACGGAAAAACTAACGAAATGTTGGGTGTTTATGGGGCAAAGCCACCGGGACTCAAGTCCGAATTAACTGAATTTCAATCCATTGACAAGTTCCTTTCACTTCGAGGCCTTTTTAAACATCATCTTTAGGAATGGGCTAAGGCCTTCCCAACTAGGTAGTTATAAAGTTGTTAGAAGGATTCCTTTATACCTCTATACTTTATAACCAAAAAATAAAAGTAGGAGAACTAAAGTTTTAAGTCAGCAGCTCCTTAGTATGGTCCACAATTAGTTAGTTTTGGTCCATTAGCAAATATAAGGGACAATGCACTGTTGATAAATAAGGCTGCGCAGCGTGGTGAGGTATCCCTAGTTTAGCCGTAGGGTTTGATTACCGTACCCAAAAAAATATTCAGAGCTCGGAAAAAACATTAATGTTTTAAACTTTGTACCGTATTACGTATCATTTTTTGGATATTTATACCACCTTTTGGGTAAAGTTTATTAATTTTTGGGATGTACTCACTTTTTAAGTTTATTTATTACTTTAAAAAAAAAAAAAACTTTTCAATACAATATCAAAGAGTAAAGTTTCAGTACCCTAATATTTTCTTTAAACGTATGAACCTCTGTGTTTTCGGGTGATGTAAGATATAAAATTTAGTACTTTCTAATTGAATATAGCTGTCACGTTCCATATCGGAGTTGATTGGAGTGTCGTTGCATAGAAAAAATGGGGCACCAGAATAGCGAGAATTGTGAGATTGAGTAGTATGATGGAAGTTTAAGTCTAATTTTTTAATCTAAGAAAATAATCTTACTTCTTTTCTAAAATGTAACACTACTACTAAATGCTTTACTAATTATTCTGTGGGGGTGAGTTCTCATAATTTTAAACAATTGACCGAGAAAAACAAATTTAAGATACATCTTCCATTCATATCAAATTGAGTTCTTTCGCATCATATTTTGATCAATCTTTTTTTCGATTCAAAATTCCCAACAAAATGTTGACTTCTTGAATGTAAAAGAATTTCACTCCGAAGTGTAGGTGTCTTCTCTATAAATTTGTTTGGGAATTATTTT
>CM042189.1:6676314-6708488 GCA_023539305.1 Ilex asprella
TATAACGTCATTATGTTTCATCTTCTTTCTTTAGTCTTTCTTGTTTTTCTTGATGAATTATTTTGTGTGTGAGAGAGATATTTGGAGTGTTTGATATTTTTCAATTCTACATACTCTGTTGTGAACATCGTTTTTTTGGGCTCAAAATCTTAGTTAAATTGGCAAAAAAAAAAAATTAGAATAGAGTCTTCCATATTATTCTAATATCAAAACTGAAATCTTTTCGATCAACATTACTTTAGACAATGTTAATCTGCTATGCATACAACATGCATCAACTAGTGTAATTCATATGGAGAGGGGTGAAAGCTTTGAACCATTATCGTCTAATAAGATATTACCTTAGCTTGCATGTAGTTCTCCTGTTATATATTTTGTCACTGGACCTTCATTATATGTTGATTAGGGATTATGTGTGCCCGATCTTCTCGAGGAGAGATAATATTATAGGCTTCAGGTACCAAGAATCAGCATAGATATAAGGAATTCGTAATGCATGTCCCATGTGATTTAGGTTAATTATGTTTATAGGCTGCAGTTCGAGGAATCATCATAGTTATAAGGAATCAAGTACGAGGAATCAACATAGATATAAGGAATCCGTAGCACATATCTCATGTGATTTAGGTTAATTATTTTTATAGGCTCCAGGTACGAGGAATCATCATAGATATAAGGAATCCGTAGTACATATCCCATGTGACTTAGGTTAATTATGTTTACTATGGTGCCTTTGTTATGTGATTATCTGTGGAATCTTTTTGAAAGCTTCCCCCAAGAAAAAAGAAAAATTGAAGGGTTGTTTGTTTTTTGTTTTTGTCCCGTGTTTTGTGTTTTTGTTTTGAATTTTTGTAAAAAATGAAAACAAAAATATGTTTGTGTACTGTTTTTGGTTTTGTTTTATTTTCGTTGTATTGGAGACAAAGACAAAAAAATGGGAACAAAAAAATTTTGTTCCAGGAAACATGCAATTTTGGTTTACATGAGGTCTCACCTTCGAGTCTTGTTAGCCACAAAATCCCACTTCATATGAGAGAGTATAAATATGAGATATTTTTTGTATTTTTTCTTCTCACATATCACTCACTTCACACTCCTCATCCATTCTCTCAAAGGTAAGCAACGACTCACTCATCGTCTCTCTCAGTACGTCTCTCCTCTCCGGAGCTGTCTCAACCATTTTCTTTCTCTTTCACTCACAGATCGACAGACGAAAATAAAGTGTTGATTTCTATCCCACACACAAAGAAGACCCACAGTCGAAGACGAAGAAGGTAAGTAATCCCTTTACTTGTATAGATATATGTAGATATATACATAGATCTGTATATATATGCATAAATCTACATTGAGATCTGTACAAATGTAGATCTGTACATTTGTATTTATATAGATATATGTATATATATACATAGATCAACATAAAAATCTCTAATCGTATTTTTTTTTCTATATATTTTTTTTCTATTTTTTTTATCTATGCATATATCTACATAGATCTGTATTTTTTTTTATGTGATTTGGATTTGGGATTTTGTGTAGAAAACATATGATTGAATCTTTGGTTTTTTTTTTTGGGTTATTTAATTTGGTGTTCATGTGGATTCCCATTCATGAATCTCTGTTTTGATTGGAACCTCTTCTTGTGGGCATGCTGAAACTAAATGTGGATGGTGCTTCCAAGGGGAGTACTGGTTTGTCTGGTGGTGGGATGATTTTTAGGAATCTGGTTGTAGCTTTTACTGCATTCTATAGTCTTGGATCTAATATGTATGATGAATGTAGGGCTTTACTGGATGGTCTAAGATTGTTTGTCCAACATGGTTTGGAGGAGTCTCAACTTTTAATTGAATTAGACTCTTATGTACTGATTTTTTGGGAGGCCAATGGGGTTGCTGATTTTTTGGCCTCCTTTTCTGTCCAAAATGAAGCTTGCTATGAGTTTTCTTCTTATAACAATCTGCCTTTGTCTGACAGATTGTTTCTTTATCAGGACCAATCTGGGATGCCTAGTGCAGGAGAAGAAATATTATGGTTACTAGCCAAAGACAAGGTGTGGGATGAGGTGAGGTCTGTTGGCTGGAGCTGGTTTGTTTAGGGTCTGATGCCTTGGCTGAGAAGCTTGGTGGTGGAGGAGTTGTTGATGAGATGAGGTGGATATGAATTTTGATGGTTGTCTGTCAGTGGTAGTGCATTTGGATTTACTTGTTGGTTCAGCAGTTGCAGTGGTCCAGTTCTCTGCTGGACTGTTATGACTGTTGGGCTGCTGTTGTGCTGGTCTGATTTGTCGTGCTAGGTTACTGGTTGTATGGTAATGTTTGAGCTCAAATGTGGTCTGCTACTAGTCTGTGGTATGGATGAGTTGGAGCATGGAGTGGGATTTGCAGACAATTTACTTTTTTGACATTTCCAATTTGTAATTAGAAATGGTTTATTCCATCTTGAAGGATTAAAGCCATTTTATTTTTGGTATAACTTTTGTTCTTTGCTTTTTGTAATTGATTTTTTTGTGGAATATTTTTTTTCCTTTCTTAAAAAATAATTGTTTTGATTGGAACAATTTTTGTGTTTGCTTCTTGTAATTTTGGATTTCAATAAATAAATTCTCGTTTTTCTAAAAAAAAAAGTACAATGCATCTTGTGTGTAGCTAGAAGGCCTGGGCAGCTGGGAGCATTTTTGTCTGATCTGGGCTGCTTTTGCATTCAAAAAATTTTTCCTTTTACAAAAAAAAAAGAGGGTGTAGTTTGATGTTTGTAATTTCTAAATTCATTCAATTAAATTTCTATTTTTTTTTTAAAAAAATGATATATTATAAAACATATTCAGGATATAACGTGAAGTAGTTACTAAATATGTTTTTTATTTTTATTCTCATAATTTTATAGATAAAAATGACATCCAAACATGTTTCTGTTTTAGTATTTATCACAAAATAGAGACAAAAAATTATCTCTGTTTTTTATTATTTTGAAGACCCGAAAATAAAAACGTAACCAAATGACCCCTGAAGGTACAAGGAATCATAAAGGGATATAAAGGGATATACGTGAAGTAGTTACTATTATTGGAGGGCCGTGTAAAGAAAATGTTGTTTTTGGAAAACATATATATTTTTAGGATGAATTTTGTACCGATAGACAAAGTTCGATGAAGATTCGATTAATCTCAACTGTTGTTTTATTTTTATAAATATGCAATTCAAATTACTAACTAGAATATTAATTAGATAATTAATTTCAATCCAATCTATTTCTGGCTATTAGTAATAATAATTAATGTATCATTTTATTGTATTCCTTATATCTTGTCTTTGGATGCACATTGGGATAAGATGTGAGACCATAATATTAATTTCTTGTTTGGATGAGGTAGTGAATTATTGTTTTTAAGTTAAAAAAAATTAACACTCAATTCTATTAAAAATCAAGTTAGACATATTCATGATACCTTTTCGGAAAAATTATTAACAAGTATTATTTTTTTCTACAAATATCCATTAAGTCATATTATTTTTATTTTATATCCATGAAGTCCTATTTTTAATATTTTATTTGAATGAAGTCTTAATGCCATTATATTTCAATTTTACTCTTGACTTTTAGTTACCAACCCTTTCATTCTTTATCATATGTCACAACTACTGTGGCACACTCTCAGTGGGGCTTGCTAACAACGGTGATGTGCCTTTTTTAATGTAGATTATGGATTAATTTTTTTTGTCCTTCTGTTCTCACTTTTCGCTCATTAGAAAGCTGTTAAAGTTAATAAATACACCACTAATGTACATTAGCTGTTATTTTATTCAATTTTATATTTTTTTGATAGTGGATTAGTTGTCTTTCCTTTTTGATATGAGTTATTTTTTTTTCTAGAAATAATGTTAAGTTTTATTGAAGCTATTGTCTCATTTTGTAGGTGTAGAAATGGTCCATGGATTCTCTTGTCCCATTAAAGGCCTCTATCTGCAGCATTCTGAACTTTGGTGGGAGAGAAAAAATGCAACACTTCTGCAATAACAAGAGATTATGTCTACTAGACCAGGGGCGTCCATAGACACAGGGGTTTTTCCCTTCACAACCTCCTTCATGCGGCCGAGCTCTTGTTAAATCTCCATGAAGCGCTGCTCCCAGAACTGCTCATTCTTTTCTTGCTGGAATGGGGGAAGCTCGTTCTAGTAACTCCCCCTATTCTGGCTCTATATTTCCTCATCATCATCGTTCCTTTGAATTCGATGATAGACATTGCCAACTGTTTGATTGTGCTCGTCCCCCTCAGTGATGTACCTCAGTGATCCTCGTGGAGATGCAGTTGCAGGGATGGAAGGTCTCCCTGATCATTCAAGATGGGTTGGGTTCCCCGAGCTAGAAAGGCTTATTCTGAGCTTAGTATCCGAGCTCAGCAGTGGGCATATTTTGAGTATCATCAGTTGCCCCCAGCCCTCAATCAGGTAGATTAGCTAAGTTGGGCTGATATCTGGTCATGATGAGCGGAGTTAACCTGGTTGGTCCTTGGGGTTAGCACGATGGGACGTTTCACAACTCTTACGGTGTTGCAAGTGTGCACAAATTAATTTTTTCCTCGTTTCTCGCACATGTTCGCCATCCTTGTTGCACGTGTCCGTTTGTACACTTTGCTTTAAATGTGTCTACAGTCTGAATTGCCTTTGCTAGTCATTTTGAATTCCCTTGGTATTCATCTCTCCAGATTTCTCTCCCTTTCCTTTTCCTTCATGATTCTGTCTTCGCCAATCTACTAGAGATCTAGGGTTTTATTGGCAAATTCTCAAATCCATTCCAAAGATTTTGCGAGGCTAGATTTTTCCATTCCTTAGATCTATCTTGGGTCCTCGATTGTTGATCGCCTTTGATTAGGTACATCCTTTGCCTTGTTCCTCTTTTCCTTCTTCTTTGGCTTCTATTCATTCTGGATCCCTTGGATTTGAGGTGGTTACTTCATTTCTAGACTTTTTGTTTCTGTTACTTTAGGAGTCGAGATCATTCATTTTCTTTTCTCCCACTTTTCTTAAATCCCTTCTCCATCGCTAGGATTTTCCTTTTTTGCTGCGGGTGTCTTGACCCCTGAGCCTTAAGGATTTTTTCTTAAACATTCCTCCTATCTACACTTCTTTTAATCCTCCAACTTCCTATTTCATTATGTCTGGTTCTTCTTAAGCCACTACTTCCTCTATATCCCTTGCCATGGGCAACAGGTCTCCCGAGCTAAAGGAGGATGACCTAGGGGATATGGGTAACAAGATTGATAACTTCCCAAGCGTTGGTTATGTTGACGCCGAGGAGGATCTAGAGGTCCCTTTACCCTACCAAGCCCTACTTCAAGGTCTAAAAATTCCAAAAGACAGAAGTCTAGGAAAAACGAGGTTGGGACTTCAGGCAGTGCTGAAGGTACTGAGCCCACCGCCGAGCTTCAGACATTGTGGGTTTTAGTGAGGTCCCCCCCGTTTCATTAGTGTTATCTCTACTAGATTCGGCTTTCCTAAGGGTATGCATCCTACGTGGACATTATGTATGATACCGAGGTGCCCAAGAAGACATGCTTCTTTGTTGCCTCTCTTGAGAATGACCTTAGATTCCCCGTACATCCCTTCCTCAAATATATCCTCCAACATTTCAATGTCTGCCCAACCAAGCTTTCTCCCAACTTATAGGGCATCTTGGATGGTTTCCTTGTTTACTTTAAGAAACACGAACTTGGAACCCCTACGGTCCCCTTACTAATGAAGTATTTCAATGTCAAATTATCTCCCGCTGACAGCTTTCTATACATAGCAAAATGAGAGAAAACCTAACATTTAATCATCGACCTTCCTAACTCCCATAAAGGTTGGAAGAAACTTTTTTTCTACGTGTCGGGTAAGAAATGGGAATTTGACCCAAATGATATCATTGATACCCTTCATGGACCCCAATCCTAGTCAGGCTTTAACAATTTGGGCCAGTCTTTGTTCAAGGGAGTCTATCTTGTTTCTTTTATTTCTACGTTTCACCTGTGGATCTTGCCTTCTTTGGTTATTTTAGGTATCTGGCCCGACCTCAGAGCAGAGGATAAGATCGTCTTACTGGGTTTGGAAGACTGTCAACTAGAGAAGTACTCAAAGCTTCTCAAGCCTGTAATGCTCACTCAACTTGGGTTCAGTCATCTCGAAATGAGAGTTGAAACTCCTATTCCAATATCTGTAGCTGGTGTGGAAGGTTCTACTGGTAAGGTTTTCTTCTTTCATCTTTTAGTTTTATCTTTTTCCTTTCTCAAACTTGTTGACCTGCTCATTTCAATTTTTCAGGTCATAGCTTGATGGCTCCCAATGCTGAGACAGTAAGGGCCAAGGTGGCCCAATTAAGGAAGGGTAGAATCGGGGGTAAATGTAAGGTTGAAGTCAGATATGGGAGCACCCTGGATCCCCCACCAAAGGTTCAAAAGGTAAAGGCGTCTGCATCTCCTCCGACGACCTCCCCTCATCAGAAGTCATCTTCTCAACCAGTGCCTCCTTTTAAGGGGAGTCTCCTTGCTCCTGAGGTCTCTGATGCCACCAAGTCCAAGGTGGGGGGCCTTCCTAAAGCTGGGTTCAAGAAGCCCTCATCCTCGACTAAAGAGGTGGTTGGTGCGATGAGCTTTTTAGCCCCCTCTTTACGGGGTCCTTTTGCATCGCAGTCAGCTGAAGTGGCGTCTGTCCAGCTGGCCTCTGGTAAAATTGAGAATTCTACTGGACGAGTTTCTCAAGGAAGGAGTTCACTCATTAGAGATATAAACCTTACTACCAACACTCTTCTATCTGTCATCCCTGAGTCAGATATGCAGGAGGCAGCCACAATGCCTTTGTCAACCTCAACAACTACGACTCTTTTTGAGGCAACTTCGGTAAGTTTCTATTTGGAAGGCTTTTAGCTTGGGCCTGCCTCTTTATAATTTTTGAATTTATATCTTGATTTCTCTTATAGATGGCCATCCATATGGAAGCTCTGGTGTAAAGGGTCCGAGCTTCTGAGAGGGATGTTGAGACGACTCAGAAGTCGTCAAAGGTTTTCAAGCTTAAGGTTTCTGAGCCGTCTTTCTCCAATAATGACCTGCGGGCTTAGGTTTAGGACATGAAGGCTCAAGTACAAGCTCTGAGCTCAACTAACAAAGACTTGGAGGCTGAGACTAAGAGGGTGAGTGACGAGTTCAAGCTCAAGAAGAAAAAACCTATTTTAGGCAGGGAAAGACGCCTTCAAGGCTCATGATTCTGTCCAATCCACAAAGAAAGAGTATGATATGTTAGCTAAGGTTAATGCTATGCTGTTAAAGGAGATCGAGAGGTGGATAGCCAAAGTTTGAGAGAAATATGCCCTGATAATAGCGCTTCAAGATGAATCTGCTACGAACTGGGCAACAAGGTATTTCGCCTTCCAAGAGTAGGCCATGGATAAATATCCAGATCATGACTTCAACTTTGATCCTCCTCTAGACAAGGAGAAAGAAAGGCCAACTGTAAATATGGACATTGGGGGTTGAGGTTTCTACTGTTGTCCATGATGGAGACGAGATCCTTGTCGATGATGAGGTCGAGGCCCTTGAGCCTATTTCTACTAAGTCTGAGGTCCAAACTCCTTAGTTGGTTCCTACAAAAATCGAGGTCTAGACTTCTAAGCTTGTTCCACTCTTGCCAGCTTCTACTAAGGTGGCAGTGGAAGTCCCTACGACAGACCTAGCAATTCCTGCTCCTTCAACTATTCCTACTAATGATGAGGCCTCTGCACCTTTACATTCTGAAGATCTTCCTGCTTTAACTAATACTTCTACTGCTCCAGTTGTGCCAGAGAGAGTGGTTGCCCCTAAGATGCCCCCAATTGCAGAAGAAATTGTAGATCTAGTTGGGGACCTTTAAGACTTTTGTCTTAAAATTTCTTGCCCCTATAATAGTTTTTTAAAGGAATAAAAAACCATCTTATTTCTTTATTATTATCTTGATATCTCCCTTTTGCCCCTTTTTTCAAGGAAAGCTTTGTTCTTTTGTGAGTATTTTTGTCTTGATCAATTTCCAAGTATGAGGTTTGTTTTTGAGAAGCTTAACTTTCTGTTAAGAGTAAAAGGATTTATGAGCTGAGAAGCTCATTTTTAGTTTATGAGCTAAGAAGCTCATCTTTTGTTTCTGAGTAATGGAACTCATCTTGGGTTTGAGATGGGAAGCTCATCTTAGTTCCATGGGCCTAAGAGCTCATCTTGGGTTTATGAGCTGAAGAGCTCATTGTTTGTTTATAAGTTAAGGAACTCATCTTAGTTTTATGAGCTGAAAAGCTCATCGTAGTTTCATGAGTTGAAGAGCTCATCGTTTGTTTATGACTTAAGGAACTCATCTTAGTATTATGAGCTGAAGAGCTCATCATTTGCTAGTTGTAGAGTGACGATTGAACTGAAACTTCTTGTTTATTGTAGTGAAGTTTTACAAAAGTAAGGTTCTTAGCTATTGAAAGAACTTTTTCAAATGGTCAGCGTTCCAAGAGTGAGGCAAAACTCTTCCTTCTTTAGTTCGCAGTTCATAATTCCCTGATATGATCACTCTATATACGATGTACGGACCTTCCCAATTGGACCTTAGCTTCCCATGAATGGTCTCTTCCGGGTGGGAGGAGTTTCTTGAGGACCAGATCTCCTACTTTGAAACTCTTGTGCCTGAACCTTCTGTTGTAATACCTTGCTTTCTTTCTCTAATAATCAAGGATGCACTACGGGTTTTTGTCTCTCTTTTCATCTAAGAGGTCAAGGTTGATTGGAAGTGATTTGTCGCTTTGCTTGGGGTTTTGTGAGCTCTGTCCTTGTGGATGGAATGCTGATCTCCACATAGGCCATTGCCTCAGTGCCATAGGTCAAGGCCAAAGGTGTCTCCTGAGTGGCTACTCTAGCGTTGGTTCTGTAACCCCATAGTACTTCTGGCAGGTGTTCCACCCATCGACCTTTTAAGGCTTCAAGTTTGATCTTCAGAGCTACTTTTGTAAACGCCCACATGTTTGTATTAATATAATAATGTACTTTTTTGTAATTCTCATATATGTAGGGACATAAGAATAAACCATATGGACTGTAACCATAGGAATAACTACTAGGGAGGCAATTTGATTGAGAAGTTTAAGTTTCGAAAACGTTTAAACTTGGAAAGAGTGATTAGATAAGTTTCTAAATGTTTGTAGGTCAAAATAATGCTTCCATTGAATCCAGAAAGTCGATAAACATTGGGAGAGGTATTATGGGGTATATTAGAAGTTAAAAAGTATTACGGAGTTAAAATACACTTCAGGGTGAATCCGGGTAAAAAGGAGTTTGGACACTGTCTAGTATTTATGTCATAACTTTATATTTTGATCTTCAATTGATCTGAAATTTTCACAGTATATAGACATCTAGGGATACAAAAGTGTATTTCAAGAAAAATTTTCAATTCGACCTCTTAATGGGTCAAAACTGCACTGGAAGTCGCAGAAAAAACTCATCAATCAAACCCTACTGGAACAGCCTATCGGAATGGAACCCTACCGGAATAGACTACGGGAAGGGAACCCTATCAGAACAGCCTACCGGTACGTCCGACACCAGTAGCTAAATCCTACCGGTACGCCCAAAAGAAACCCGAATTCTTTACAGTAAAAGTCAGGATTTGGCCATTTAAAACATCCCTTTTCACTATATTTTACCCCATTCTTACATTCTACTCTCACCCTAAACATTTTAGAACCCTAAGAGAAGATAAAGGAACAAAATAAAGAGGAGAATGTCTCTAGGGCTTGGACTTTTGATTTGAACTTTGAAATCTTTGATTCAAGGTAGGGGTTTTCTTCCATTCTTGTTCATTGATGTTAGGGTATTTATATATTTATGTTTTCACTCTAAATGTTATATATATGATATAAAATCATCATCCCTGGGTCTTCTAGCAAATATGACTATGTTTTAAACAAAGTTAGGGTTGAATACCCATGAAATCTCTTTTCTCACTTTAAAATCCTAGTTTTCAAGAGTGATGGATTCTCCTCTTGAATTCTTCCTTTATTATTGATATCGAAACCACAGTACTTGTGTTGAGTAATAAAATGATATTATTGTTGATCTTTTGCAATTTTCTTAATTGGCTATTGAAAATGTCACATGCCAAATTTGGGAATTTTTGAGATATGCTTGTAAATTGTGTAAATTAATTTTGTGGTGTATCCCAAATGAGTGTGGGATGACCATGGGTAGTCTTTGACGAGATATCGTAGAGTGAGTAGACGTGTTGCTTGCTTCGTATGGGTTTTCATTCTTCCTACCACTCGTAGTGGGATAAGTGCATTGGGATGACTAAACCACTATCACTCAAGGGTACCGAGGAGAAGAGTTAGTATACTAATGCCTGGGTTGGATACATCACTATCATTGGTATGGCATACGCCATTCCTAAAGGATGAATATATTTGAGAAGATTTGTGTGTGTGTGTGGGCTAGATATTACTCAATGTGTTGATTCATGGGGCTTGCCTCATATCATGTATGAGACACATATACATATTGTTGTGGAATATTCAAGTTATGGATTACTGTCATGGTTTCCTACAAGGACTTGTGGAAGAATGGGATTCTACAAGGTCTTGTAGGAAAAAGGGTTTCTATTTTGGAGATGGTCATTTATTGTAACTTGGTTTTTTTTACTGTTCATTTAATTTACTATTGCTACTTAAACTTGAGATCTGTTTTAAAATGTCACTGTTTTACTTCAAACATTGATATATGATATTTGGGAAATGTGACCGACCATATTATATGTTTTTATAAACCTTGTTCGAGTTTGGGAGAAATGTTGTTATAGAGCTTAGTGCTCACCCCTTATAAACAATATATTTCAGATTATATTATAAAGGAGGAGCTTGGAGTTGATGCGCCGGGGCTTTGGGAAGCTCCAATAGACGAGCAAGTGGATCCTGATATGAATGCCTAGAGTTTTATTTTTTTTGTTCTAAACTAGGATATTCATTTTGAACCTTGTGAAGCCTAGTTTTCTTTTGTTATTTTCGCTGCGTTACATTAGTTGATTTTTGAAATGTAAAGGCCTAGATGGGTCTATTCTATTGTGATAATGTTGTAAATTCTATAGATGACTTTATGAAGTCTTATTTATTGATGGAGTATTTTAGTGCTCTCATGATGCAAATGGATTTAGAGTGTAATGTCGTCCAGGGTGGTATTTGGGGCGTTACAGCTTTTATTGTCTGAATGATCACTTCTGCTTGCCCATATGCCCTGCTTGACGCAAAATGCTTTGAACCTAGGATTTTCAAATTGCTTTCCATTATATGAGACCAGAGCCCTTGAGATCCCGAATCTGCAGATTATGGACTTCCAAGTGAAACTCTAGATCTTATACTTTGTGATCTTCATGAGTGGTTCCACCTCAACCCATTTGGTAAAGTAATCTATCCCAATTATTGTGAACTTGCACTGTCTTGTGCTTGTTGGAAGAGGGTCGAATATGTCAAAACCCCACTATTGGAACAGCCGTGGGCTAATCACCATGGTGAGGAACTCTGGTGGGCAATGTGGAATGTTGGCGTGCACTTGACAGGTCCTGCACTTCTTGACCAGCTTCACTGTGTCCCTAAGCATGGTGGGCCAAAAATATCCCTGCCTTAGAGCTTTACTAGGCAAAGCTTGAGCTTCTATGTGGTTTTCACATATCCCTTCATGGATGTCCCTCAAGTTGTAATCAACTTCCTCGTCTTCAACACACCTCAAAAGTGGTGACGAGAAATCCCGTATGTACAGGTGTCCTTGGAGGATGGTGAACTTGGATGATCTGACTCTTAGCTTTGTTGATTCTTTGGAATCTCTGATTGGATCCATCTAAGTTGGTTAAATTAGAACAGGGAACACCTTTTCGGCCTCGGAGCTCATAGATGGCTCGGCTAGGTGTTCGACTGGGATGAACCTATCCAAGCTTTGTTGGGAAACAGTGGCTAGCTTAGCTAAGAAATCGGCTCGAGAATTTTCAACTTTGGGGACATGCACGACCTTAACCTGCACAAACTTTCTCATCAGTTCTTGTATTTTTTTATATATAAAGCCATTTTTCCTTAGCCTTGTATTCTTCCTCAATTTTTTTTACTACCAGTTGTGAGTCGCTATGAATCATGAGCTACTCTGCTTCCATGGAATGGGCCAAATTGAGCCCAGTTATCACGGCTTCGTACTTAGCTCAGATCTGAACTACCCAGCATAATTCATACCTCCTGTCATCCACGTTAATTTACACCATCAGTTTGGCGCCGTCTGTGGGAATCGATGTTTCTGTTACAAATACTTTGATCCTTCAGTGACTGATGGTCTCAACTTGCAACATGAGCAGAAGTCAAATAAATCTACCACGAATGCAGGACCAATAGGAAGCTACCTATGGCAGATAAACCGAGAATTTCCTAGAGACAAATCCTTCCATGGTGATTCCCCCCACAAACAACGAGTTGCAGGCCCTTTGCCTAGTTAATCAACGTTTGCTACAGCAGAACAAATAGCTCATGGAACTCTTGAAACGCCCACAAGAGGCACGACCGACCTAAGAAGGCCAGAATAACCCCCTCACAGAGAACAACAACACCTCAACCCCCTCAAAGAAGTTAATGAGTGAGAGAAAAACAGTCATACCATGGGACAAGTTCCCCATCTACCCTCAGGAATGGCTACAATGAAGAGGTGCAAAGTCAAAATGACAGGGTCGAGAGGAGTGATTTATTCTCTTATCAGCAGGAAAGAAAGGAACAGTATTGGGAGCAGCGCTTCAAGGATATCCAGTAAGAGCTCAGCCACATAAAGGAGGCTGTGATAAGTAAAGATCCAGTCACAATGGATGCCCTGGTACAACAGACTGAATCCCCATTCACCATTGGCATGCTATACTTTTCCCTCTCCCCAAAATTCAGAATGTCGCAGATAGAGACTTTTGATGAGACAAAAGACCCCGTGGACCACCTCAACACTTACAAGAACCAGATGGAGTTGCACGGATACCAGGACCCTATGCGTTGTAGAGCCTTTGCCATTACGTTAAAAGACTCAGCCTTGTCCTGGTTCAACAGGCTTCCCCCAACCTCGATCTCCTCTTTTAAGGAGCTTTCCATATCTTTTGTGTCTCACTTCATAGGAGCTCAGACATATAGAAAATTGAGCTACCACCTCCTGAATTTGAAGCAGGGACCCCAAGAGAACCCCCGGTCCTATGTCCAGAGGTTCAACTCAGAATCGCTGAAGGTAGACATCCCATATAAAAAATTCGCCATAACTGCCTTCATAGCTGGTTTGGGAGTACAATTCAAGGACTTGATGCTCTCAATACCAAAGAACCCTCAGGCAAGCATGGCCGAGGTATTGACTAAGGCAGAAAAATACATAATCGACGAGGAATCTCTTCTCTCAATGGAAGGGAACTCATCCTCGTAGAAAAGATAAAGGGAAAGAGGATAAGAAGAGGAGTGAAGTCCCATAAGAGAAAGAGGATGAGATAGGTCCCCAATAAGAGACAGAGATCACTCCCCCAAAATAAGTGGAGATGTTAGAGATCGCCTAGGTCCTTCACAACCAGAGCTGCAGCCAAGGAATGCACCCCGGCAGCTCACTCCTCTCACCGCAACGATATTATAAATTTTATATGAAGTACAACACGAGAAGTTCCTGAGGTGGCCACCTCGGTTGAAAGTAGATCTAGCAAAAAGAGATCCCACTAAATACTGTGAATACCATATAGATCATGACCACTACACTGACGATTGCATCCAGCTGAAAAAGGAAGTTAAATACCTGATCCAGCATGGACAGCTGAGGCGTTATGTTGCCAATGACAACCAAAATTGAGCTCCACAACCTCCAGCACCTCAGCAAGAAGCTCTTATGCTGTATCAACAACCTATAGGGGAGATTATGGTAATAATCAGAGGATTTTCTGGAGGCGAAGAGTCTAGCACAGCCAGAAAAGTACACTTGCGCAAGATCAGAGCTAGCAAAGCACTGGAGGTGCACACTGTGTCTAAAATACCTCGGCTAAGCATAACAATCACCTTCTCAGACTCAGACTTGGAAGACTGTCAACATCCCCATGATGACCCCTTGGTGGTAAGGGCTGACATGGCTAATAGAACAGTTCATCGAGTTCTGATTGAGAACGAGAGCTCGACAGACATCATTTTTGCCTCTAGATTTGACAAAATGGGCATAGGCAGGGAAAAACTTAAGCCAGTAAGTGCACACTTGTTAGGGTTTTCAGGGTAGAGGGTGTTACCTTGGGATCAATCCAGCTCGTCTTTACTATGGGAGATCTGCCCTGCCAAGCTATCACAGTGGTGAAGCTCCTGGTGGTTGATGCCCCTTCCGCATACAATAAGTTGATCGGTCTTAACGCAATGAAAACAATCCCTTCCACTTATCACTTGGTTATGAAATTTTCTACAGAAAATGGAGTTAGAATGGTTCGGGGAGACCAGCGCATAGCAAGGGAATGTTACATGGCATCTATGAAACAGGAAGAAGTTGAAAGTATCCAGTTAGACAAGTTTGACATTAGGGATGAGCTGGACACAAAACCAATGCCATCAAAAGAGCTAGAACATGTTCAGCTTGACGAAGAACTAGAACACCTTATTTATGTCGGCTATAAACTAAACAGAGAAATTAAGGACCTCCTCATCCAGTTCCTAAAGGAGAACATATGAGTTTTTGCTTGGAAGCAAGAGGACATCGGTTATCACACACAAGTTAAGTGTGAACCCCATCTACAAGCCAATCAAGTAAAAGCGAAGAAGTTTTGCCCAAAAACAATCAATAAAGAGGTTAGCAAACTCCTCCACGCCAAAGTCAGGGAAGTAGACTACCCTACTTGGTTAGCCAATGTGGTTCTAGTCAAAAAGGCTAATGGCAAGTGACGACTATGCATTGACTTTATTGATCTCAACCGAGCATGTCCCAAAGATAATTTTTCCTTACCTTAGATTCATTTAATAGTGGATGTCACCGCTAGACACGAGCTCCTCAGCTTCATGGACGCTTTCTTAAGCTATAATCAAATCAAGATGGATCCATCTGACTAGGAGAAGACCTTCGTTGTGACTGAACATAGAACGTATTGCTATCAGGTTATTCCTTTTGGATTGAAGAACGCTAGAGCCACTTACCAGCGCCTGGTGAATCGAATATTTCAAAAGCAAATTGGGACATCAATGAAGGTCTATATCGACGTTATGTTGGTAAAATCATTGAAGACAGTGCTCCACATTGAGCATTTAGCAGAGTCATTCTAGGTCCTTAAAGAATACAAGATGAAACTCAACCCTGCGAAATACACCTTTGGGGTATCAACAAAAATTTTTTTGGGCTTCATAGTCAGCAGTAGGGGAATTGAGGATAACCCAAAAAAGGTTAAGACAGTTTTGGACATGCAACCACCATCCAACACAAGGGAGATCCAGTGTCTGACAGGGAGAGTAACTGCCTTGAGTTGATTCGTGTCCAGATCAAGTGATAAATATCAGCCCTTCTTTTAAATCTTAAAAAAAGCATTCCAATGGGACTCCCGATGTGAAGAAGCATCAAAGCCTTGAAATATTATCTGAGCTTGCCTCATATTCTAGTGAGCCCCTTAGAAGGAAAAGTGCTTACTCTCTACCTAGCTGTCTCAGACTTCTCAACTAGTTCAACAATAGTAAAAGAACGAGACAGAGCTCATCAACCAGTCTATAACTGTAGCAGAGCTCTGAGAGGGGCAGGTGAGAGATATTCAAAAATAGAGAAGCTCGTCTTAGTTTTGGTCACAACTACTAGAAGACTTAGGCCATACTTTCAGGCCCATACTATTGAGGTTCCAACAAACCAGTCGATGAAGCAAGTGCTGCATAGGCCAGAGTCCTCAGGAAGGCTGGTTAAGTGGGCTATAGGGCTTAACGAGTTTGACATCAGGTACAAGCCAAGGACTGCGATTAAAGGGCAAATTCTGGCAGATTTCATTGTCCAGTTCACGACAATAACACCTATGGAAACCACACAGCTGGTACTAGACCTCCCCACATGGAAACTTTCAGTGGATGGAGCTACCAATGCTCAAGATAGCGAGGCAAGCTTGATTCTGACCTCTCCAGATGGAGTAGATGTGAAATACACCCTAAGGTTTGAGTTTAAGGCTTCAAACAACGAGGCAAAATATGAAGTTGTCATTGAAGGCCTTAACCTTGCTCACTCGATGGTGGCAGAGCAACTAAAGATCTGCAGTGATTCCCAGCTCGCAGCAAAACAGATATAAGAGTCTTATGAAGCTAAGGGTGAGAAAATGGTCTTTTACCTCAAGAAGCTACAAGAATTGATCAAGAAGTTTGTGCAAGTTAAGATCAGACATGTTCCTAGGTTTGAGAACTCATGAGTCGACGCTTTGGCAAGATTGACAACTACCTCGCAAGAAAACTTGGACAAGTTAATTCCAGCGGAGCACCTAGCTGAACCATCCGTGTGCATCGATGAAGAAGAAGAAGTGCAGCCTGTGCAAGCCCCACCAAGTTGGATGGACCCCATCATAGGGTACCTGCAGAATGAAAGTTTGCCAGAAGATCCCAAAGAAGCTGCAAAGCTAAGAACCAGGTCAGCCAGATTTTCTATTTTACAGGGGAACTTATATAAACGGGGATTTGTAACACCTCTACTCAAGTGCGTCGGAGATGAAGACGTTAGCTGCATACTCAGGGAAGTCCATGAGGTAGTCTGCAGTAACCACATTGGAGCTAGGGCTTTAGCAGGGAAAGCGTTAAGATAGGGGTACTACTGGCCTACTATGCTCAAGGATGCCACAGATCTGATCAAGAGATGTAAGACTTGCTAGGTACACGCCAATGTTGCCCACTATCCACCAGAATTCTTAACTTCGGTGGTAAGTCTCTGGCCTTTCCAGCAATGTGGTTTGGATAACTTTGGACCCCTACGCAATGGGGTTGGACAGTGCAAATTCGTCATCATCGGGGTAGACTACTTCACTAAATGGACAAAAGTGGAGCCTCTGGCAACGATCAAAGAGCATAAGGTTCAGAACTTCATACAGAAATCCATAATTTGTAGATTTGGGATTCCCATAGCAATAGTCTTGTATAACAGAAAACAATTCGACAACCCTAAGTTAAAAAAATTATGTGTTGAGCTTGGGATTAAGAATTACTTTTCAGCACCAACTCATCCTCAGTCTAATGAGCAAACATAGGTCATTATCAGGACCATAAAGGCAGCCCTGAAGGCCAAGCTTAAAGCTCTGATGGGAAGATGGGTGGAACACATCCCAGAGGTGTTATGGGCTTACAGAACAACTACGAGGTCAGCAACTCAGGAAACTCTATTTGTTTTGGCCTTCAGAACTGAAATAGTGGCACTTGTGAAAATTGGAATCCCATCCCCCATGGCTAAATTCACAGAGTCTGAGCATAATGACAAATTACTTCTGCTAAATCTTGATCTCTTGGATGAAAAGAGAGACAGAGTTCTACACCGCATTAAGAATTACCAGAGGAAGATAGAAAATATTATGATAGAAGGGTTAGGCACAGACGTTTTAAAGCTGAAGACTTAGTGCTGAGGAAGCTTCTACTTGCGAGAAAGGACCCCACTCATGGGAAGCTGGGACCTAACTGGGAAGGTGCCTATATCATCTCAAAGGTGATCATACCTAGAAATTATAAGTTGCAAATAGAGGAAGGAAAAATCTTGCCTCATTCTCGGAATACAGAGCATCTTAAAAGATTTTTTCAGTAAGTTAATTATGTTATAAGAATGTTTCAATGAAACAACAAGTTTTTTATTCATCCTTGAGCGATTACCTCAAAAATAAGCCCCAGAGCTAGCGATGAGCTCGTCAGTTCATAAAATGAATGAGCCCTAGAGTTCACGATGAACTCTTCAGTTCATAAAATGAATGAGCCCCAAAGCTCATGAAGAACTCTTCAGTTCATAAAGTGAATGAGCCCTAGAGCTCACGATGAACTCTTCAGTTTATAAAATGAATGAGCCGTAGAGCTCGGGATGAACTCTTCAGTTCATGAAATGAATGATCCCTAGAGCTCGCCGTTAACTTTTCAGTTCATAAAATGAATAAGCCCCAAAGCTCACGATGAATTCTTTAATTCATAAAATGAATGAGCCCTAGAGCTCGCAATGAACTCTTTTGTTCATAAAATATAAAAAATGAGCCCAGAGTTCACGATGAACTCTTTAGTTCATAAAATGAATGAGCCCTAGAACTCGCGATGAACTCTTCAGTTCATAAATTGAATGAGCCCCAGAGCTCACGATGAACTTCTACAGTTCATGAAATGAATGAGCCCTGTAGCTCGCGATTAACTTTTCAGTTCATAAAATGAATAAGCCCCAGAGCTCACGATGAATTCTTTAATTAATAAAATGAATGAGCCCCAGAGCTCACGATGAACTCTTCAGTTCATCAAATGAATGAGCCCTAGAGCTCGAAATGAACTCTTCTGTTCATAAAATTAAAAAAGAGCTCAGTAGCTCACGATGAACTCTTTGGTTCATAAAATTAAGATGAGCTCCTCAGCTCTTAAACAAATTAAGAGCTCCTCAGCTCGTGAATATATGATGAATTTGTAGCTCATGAAAGCAACGATAGGGCCCTTCAACCCATAGGCACATAGCGAACCAAATGAGGAACCCATCAATCCACGGCTCAGAGACATACATAAGGAGTAAGCATTCAATAAAAAGGGTGAATAAAGGTCTTTGTTTATTCAAATCAACAGGAGAACAAAGGGAAAGAAAAGCAAGAAAATAACTACTAACTATCTCCAAGTCGCCTCTTCAGCTTGATGACCTCTTTCCTCAGACGAACATTCTCCCTCTCAACTCATCTCTTTCTTTCTCCACCTCGGAAAGCGTACGCAGAAGTCTACTCCCAACAAAGGAAAATAGAATTGTTCCAAAGGGGGATCAAAAGAAGAAGAAGAGGTTTCAGCGCCCTCGTCTTCATCTAAGTCGCTGGGAAAGGAAACAGGAGAATCGGGGGTACAGGCAAATTCCGAGGCAGCCACTGCAGCACTAAATAAAAAAAGGTTCTCGAATATCACCAGCTCAAAGAAGGACATAGATTCAGCTTCGATCACTCGCTCAATCCTCAATATCTCCACCAGGTCCAGATCAGCCATACCTAAACTACAAGAACAACCAACCACAACGTTAAGCGAGGAAACTTCCCAAATACACCTACATTTACAGGGTAAACCCTTCCAAAAATGAGGAACCCTATTCTCCAAGCTGCGTCCCTCGATGTTTCTCCAAGAATCCCCGGAGGCCAAAAAGAAGCGTTGATCCCACTCTTTAAAAGGAGAGGTAATATCAAAGACCAAAGGATGCATGCGAAAGTGACTCCACCAAAAGCAAATGAAGCAAGGGACTTCATCCTCCTCAAGGTCATAAAAATAGAGAAACTCAGCGATTGTGGAGAACTCATTGGCATGCAAGCGCCAAAAAAGGAAGAAGTTAATCATAACAGCCCATCCCCTAGGAGACAAACTAGAGGGGCACAAACCATGATAAGCAAGGATCCCCCCAATTGATAGATGAATGGGGAGACGAATGCCCATTTCCAAGGCACCATCAAAGAAGCAAACTTCCTCTCTAGGAAGAAAGTTACAAGGCTTGTCGAAAGTCGGGACTGGTAAAGATAAGTCCGTTGGAAGGTGAAACCGCCATCGGATCTCTTCCAATCCTAAAGAGGTGATTATAGAAGGAGCTAAATAACGGGACTTCTATCTAAATTCAATCCCAGCAGAAGATCATTGCTAGAACAGAGAAGGATATGGGGTAGCCATTTAAGATGAAAAAAAAAACAAGAAAAAAGAAACCCAAGAAAAAGCAAGGAACGAGAAATCTCCAAGATTCAAGAAGAAAGAAAGAGAATCTTGGAAAGTATGGGTAGTTCGAGGAAACACTGAGTTTTAAAGAACCAAAAATCGAGTGGAAAGTAAAGTCGGCAACCTCTCAAGTTTCCAAATTAAGACGACGGTCGCAGTTTTGGAAGGGAAATAGGCATGAGCATTAAAGAAAAATACACTGTCATTGAATACCTCTAGGAATAATCAACTTAGTCTAAACAAAGCTCAACCTTCCTTTGCTCATAAGTGGGCTCCTTCAGGTTATACCTCTTGTGCTCATCAATGAGACTTCTCAGATTTCTTTGGGTTGAGGTCAGCTTCTATGGTTGCATGGATCTTCTGGTATGCCTCCTCAAGGTTGTCCTCATGTCTCTTGTCAGTATGAGGAATTTCAAGTCCACCATCCTATGCTCCCTGAAGCACACCAAAAAGCAGGATTACCAAGGTCACTTTAGGCTCACATCCAAGAGAGCTCGGAAAAGCCTCATACCTACAGCGAGAAGCTCTCCAAAAAAAAACCTCATAATTTTAACAGCTTCTGAACTCTGAAGATCTGCAGAAGCTCTTGACAGGTCCACAACAAGAAAAACCAAGTCCTACCCGTGTGGGAATGAAACAATTTTACATCTGCTAAGCAAAGCCTCCACGTTAGCCTTTTAGCTTCTCCGGAGTCATCAACTTTGGCTTAAGGAGAACTGAAGTACTCCTCAAAGCAAGGAGGGTTAGGGGAGTATAAAGCAAGATCAAAGCATTAAGCACAACACAACAATAACAGTAACTCAGGGGAAAACAAGCAAATTGTATTGAACAGTTAGAAAAAGGGAGGTACATCGATAATTCAGAAAAACTATGGAACATATGTTTCAAAACAAAAATTCAAAAGTCTAAAGAAAGACAACGCTAAGCCTATTCTAGGGAACTGTGGGAGTGGGAGGAAGAGAGACTGGTAACTCAATAACTGCTTCTTCTGGCAGGTTAGCGAGGGAAGACTCTAGTAGGTTGGCAGCAAAATTTTCCATGAGAGAGGAGTCTGGTAGTTCTATAGGTGAAGCCTCTGGAAGACCGAGAACAGGCAAGGGAGTAGGGACCTCAGCTTCATCAAGGGCTCTTTTCACCTGGACAAAGAGAACGGAAGAACGGTAGGGGTGATAGAGAATGTAATAGGGAGCCCAGCAGTCACGGGAGCAGAGACAGCAGAAGAAGCAGGAATATTATGAGCCAAGGCCTTAGTAGGAGGGATAAGTACCTCAAAATCCTTAGGAGCTGCCCCAAAAGCAGA
Organism: Ilex asprella; assembly: GCA_023539305.1. Lineage (NCBI taxonomy): Eukaryota > Viridiplantae > Streptophyta > Magnoliopsida > Aquifoliales > Aquifoliaceae > Ilex > Ilex asprella. The sequence continues at coordinate 6,697,508 of CM042189.1, forward strand.
AGAGTCCAAAATATTATCCTCACCTTCTGCATCAGGCATCTCTACCTCTTTCTTAGTGGGGATCGTAAAATCAAAATCAAAATCCAACTCAGGATAAGTATCCTTGGCCTTATCCTAGAAAGCAATCCACCATTTGGCCCACCTAGTGACAACATAATCCTTCAGCTCAGAGATAGCCTCGACCTTATTTTTTACAGCAGTTCTTAGCCCTTTAAGCTCACTGTAGAGGGTACCATTTGCCTCGGACAGAGAGACATACTCATATCTCAGGCTCTTGAGGGAGCTCTGGGCAACAAAAGCCTCCTGGCTAGTTTTGAATCAAGCATCAGTTTTAAGTTTCAGCTCCTACCTGGCCACTCGTAGCTCATCCCTGGCTTTTTTTCTTCTTCCTCTACCCTATCTTTGGCAGCCTGTAAGCCCTTGAAGAAAGAGGCCTGCCTCTTCAATTTCTCTTGAAGATCTTGCACTCGAGCTTGGAGGTCATCATTGTCAAAGGACAGTTCAGTGACCTTAATCTCGTATGCCTTCAGAGCTTTAATAGAGTTCTCCAAAGATTGGGCCATGCTCATCAAGCTCTTCACATGGATATTCAACTGGGGATGGAAAGGAAAGCGAGTGAAAGTTAGCACAAAATTACAACATAAGGCTAAATAATAGCGTAAAAATACAAGGACTTACAACAGTTGCTCCTTGGAGAGTTGAACTGATAAAGGATTCAAGATACATGGAATAGGCCCTCCGTATGTCGGAGTAAGGAATCACAGAAGTAATGGCACCAGTAGCAAGCTCAACGTTGTCGAAAAGAATCCTCATGCTTCTCAGCTTTCTGATGCTCCCCTTTCTTAACTTGGGAGCTTGTGCGAGGCAGCTCAAAAAGCTTCTCAAAAGATTTAGGGAAGATAAAAGTAGGTTGGATATAAGGACCATGTCCAAGGCTTTCTCAACCTCGAAAGAAGAAGGAGAAGTTATCCCCAGCTCAGAAATCTTTTCAAAAGATGGTTGGTCCATGTGAAGAGAAGAGGTCTTTACAGCTTGTGGAGCTCCCGATGGTGGAGTTTGTGCTTTTTTGGATGAGCCATGGGGAGAAGGTAGCCCCAACTTTTGTACCTTAGCTTTGGTAATGGGACTGCGACTAGAATCGAGCTCAACCTTGCGCTTGCCACCATTCTTCTCATTCTTTAGCTGGTTAACCCTAGCCTAAAGTTCCTCTGGGGTAGGCTCCATCGAGGAAGAACCTAGAAGACTTAAAGTGAGCTGGGAAGGAGGACGAGGATAGCTAAAAATAAGGGAACTAATAAAGAAATTATTACCTTCTACTTCCTCAGCTCTAACAACAGAGAGGGGGATTGGGGCTTCTATTGTTACCTCTAGAAGGCTGAATCCTTGCTTTACAAGAACCCAAGGCTTAATGAGCTCAGAGTATTTTTTTGGATCACACTTCCTCAATTTCAGCAGCACCTTCCTGTCCTCAGCACTGAAATCAGGTCGAACACCTGGGGAGCAATACAAACAGAGCGAAGTTAGTAGAGCAATTCACTAAATTTGATCCTAGTAAGCTCACACGAAGACTCACCCAGGTTGTCAGGGGAACACCAAGCTCTAGGGATTGGAAGAATATATGTCTTGTCTGCAGGGTTGTACTCCCACGTTGAGCCCCAAACATAGAAAAAAAGGTTTTTCCAATTCTTGTGGGAACTCGGGAGGTCAAAGATGATTAATTTGGCATTAGTTCATTTGGAAATATACAAAAAACCTTCGGAGGAAGTATGCTAAACATTGAAAAGTTCTATGAGTAAAGAGACGGTGGGAACCCCAAACTTATGTTTCTTACAGAAAACAAGGAGACCCACCAGGACACCCCAGAAATTAGGAGAGAGTTGAGTAGGAAAAATGTTGAAATGCTGATGGACGCTCTTGATGAAAGGGTGTAAGGGAAAGTGCAGACTGTTATCAAAGACAGCCACAAAGAGGTAGACCTTCTTGTGAACCTGAGAGATGTACAGGTAAATTCGTCTGGACACCAGTATTGGACCCCAGGGGAAAAACCAAAGCGAGCACTGAGAACCTTCATAAGAGAAGTAGTGACTTCACTATGGCCAGCGAGCTCTGCATTTTTTAAAGCCATCATAATGCCTGCGGCAGAGACTCCCACACCACTCATCTTGCCTTTACATGTGCTAGGATTCGAAGGCACGTGAGAAGACGTTGAAGGAGGTTCCTCAATATTTATCTCGGCATTGACAGGGTCAACGCCAAGATAGTTGTCAATTTCTTCACCTGCATCTCCTAAGTCAGCATCATCATCAGCAGACATATTCCCCAAGAGGAAAACAGAGGAGAGGGTAGCTCTAGAAGAAGCAAACATGATTGGACAAGAGAAAGGAAGATTGAAAGAACTGTAGAAATGAGGAATTCTAGTTAAGCAATCCCTAATAACTCTAGGGTCAGCACATTAGCTTCCAACACCGAGGATTCGCACGATGGGGCACCAGTCTACGAAGAGGGAAAGAGGAGACAAGCAATAGTCTCGATTTCATAAATAAATGAACTGAAAAGCCTAAAACTACAGTAAGCACCTCGAACTTGAGGGATCCAGAGCGAAGAAACGTGTAAAGGGCGAGAAGCGTACCTAGTTGATGATGAAAAGCAGGTCAAAGCCTTGAATCGAAAAGATTGAGAGCAAGCTTCAGATCGGGATTGGAGAAATCGCTCCTTTGTAAAACTGGAGGAGATGTAAATATAAGGAAGAAGAAAGGGGAAAGCTCAGAAAAAGAATTCGAAGAGTGAAACGAGTCATTTTCCATCAATTCAAATACATTTAAAGCTAACGGTACATAATAGAAAATGTGCGCGAGAATCAAGGAGAGCATAATTGTTAAAAACCGTCAAAAGAGACCCTTTGGGTATGCAAACCGAGGTCACTGTGTGACCCAGATCAGGTCCATCACAGCTCAACCCCTGTCCAAGCCAGCTTGGACCAAGGGCTGGGGGCAACTGATAGTACCCAGAATCAGTTTAACTAAGTAGGAGCCCAGAAGCCGAGGTCAGATCTGCAGATCAGATAAGGCCAACAAAGCTCAAAGGGCCAGAGCTCCCCTTAGGTGAGACAAAAGCGGGAATAATAATGAAACAGCTGGAAGACAACAGGACTAGAGGCAAGGCACAAAACTCTCAACCGACTAAGATCCTCTCCTAAAATCAAGAAAGATTCCACGCATAAAAAGCAAAGATCTCGGCAGAAATCCCACCAAATAAGGAATATCTCTATAAATACTGTATAACACATCCATTAAAGAGAGAGACGACCCTAATTACAGAGGCATTGCCTTGTAAATCATTCAAGCAATCAATAAAATAGAGAAGAGCAAGAGCCTCCATTTAAAAAGTGGATTAGCCGAACTCCAGAGCCGGTGAACCACTATACTTTCTCTGTACATCTATCCCTAATCCCCGAAACACTTTGCCACAATTCTCACGAGTCTTGAAGCTCAGATCTGAACTACCCAGCATAATTCAGATCTCCTGCTCATCCACGTTAATTTACACCATCAATAATAGTGATTTATGTTATGAATTAAACTGATTTGATTACATCAAAATTTTTTAATAAATAAAAAACTTATTTTGTAAATATTTTCAAAGTAAAAAAAAGGAAGGGTAAAACTAAAAATTAATTTATTTTCATACGTCAACTCTGTGTAATTATTAAACAATTTGGTTCAATTCAATATTTAAGTTTCAGTAGATACCAAACAGTCAACGAATTCAACATTCTGCTTTCAATTTTCAAACTTCAGCTTTTAATTTTATCAAACACCATCTAAATCAAGTGTAGAAATCCCTTAGATTGGGTTTGAAGGAGTTTTCTAAAACCAATTCAATCTCCCCACGTGGATCATCTAAACATGCCCTAAGTGATAATTGTACCTTTATTTTGTAATAATTTTCAATATAGTATAAAAAATATCAAATTTCTCTTTTTTCTCATGTATCTTTACCACCATTTAATTATAACTTTATTTGAAAAATTATAACTTAAAAAAAATTTAAATTTTAACAATTTATGATCCCACCTCAGATATGTAATCTTACCCTTTCACTTATTACAAGGGTTGAAATTTGAGTGACTTTTGCGAACTCCCAATTGCACATTATATAATGTGGTTGTTGGGGGAGACCTATATTTTAATCCAGTTTTGGGTTCAACTGGCGAAAGTTGCTCCACACTACACGTGTTCAATTTCACCACAAAACAACGACTAAATATTTAATAAAACAATTGTATCATGTGGTTGTTGTTACGTGGTGTTAGTAATTAATAATAAATTTATATAATAAATAAAGAGTATGTTTAAATTTTAACTCAGTCATATTTTTTTCTTCAAAACTATCACCAATCACTTACCCAATCTATCATCTCTTTGTCAGACTTAAACATCAAATCGCATCACTTATTTCTTTCTATCACATGTTTAACTATTTATATATTGCTTCCCTAAAAAATCGCATCACTCATTTCTATCATATATTTAATTATTTAATATTTGATTAATTTGTAGTTAATCTATTTTGAAAAAAATTAATATAGTAAGATCGATTTTTTGAACGCTCGAATTGTATATTTTATCATGTCTTCAGGCACAGGTTATGACTAGTATATAAATACAATAAGTGAATCTAAGTAATAGTGTGTCAAAATATAATATAATTAGTTAACAGAATAGGAAATTAGAGAGTTTTGATATTTCTTAAGTCATCCGTTGCGTAAATGAGTGGAATCAACACGACACAGTTAATAAACGAATCAGGTAAGGGTAAAACAAATAAAAAGTAAATAAACGACGCAACTCGTTTATATACCGGTTTTACATGATCTATATATAATACAAATATGATATGACACGATTCGTTATACACAAATTAATAAACGAATCGGATATGAGTGAATTTTTTTTGACCCAAATCCCATAAAACTCGACCCGCCTCACCTGATAGAATTGACAGGGCTAACTAATACCAAATAATAGGTAAGTGTGAAATTTATTAGTGGTTATACAATTTAGTGGAATCTATTAATTTTACATATTCATTTATTTTTAATTGGTGACACAACATAGCAATGAGTCACTCTTATATTTAATATTTGGAGAACTATATGGTACCAAAAAAAAATTCAATATTGTACCACCATTTACAAGTTTTGTAACTTTTTTTTATATAATTTTTCAAAGTCATTTACAATTTTTGAGGGTTATTTATAATTTTTGGGATCATTTTACAACTTTTTAGGTTATTTGAAATCCTTCATAAAAAATTTGGGATAGGTTGTTAGTAATCCTCAAAAGATGTACATAGACGTAAAAAGTAATAACTTTCATCATAAAAATTATAATATGACCCAAAAATTATAAATTGTTTTTATTATAAATAAATTCAAAAATTTATATTTTACCCGCAAAATTTATAACCTTTGACGTTACCGTACCAAAAGATTTGTTTTGGTATGTAGTGTTCTCCTTAATATTTTGGGAGAATTATACTCATGCCCCATAAAGTTTATCACTTAATTAGATAGATCTTTTGACATTTAAAATATTACACACAGATTCCCTAAAGTTTATAGACACGTAACACTTAAACCCTCTATTGTTAATGTCTGTTAGTATATCTATTAGTAAATTATATCCTGACCCCCTGAAATTTGTAAGTGTGGAATATTTAGACTTATCAAATTTAAAATGTTATACTTAGACAAAAAATACTTCAATTAAAGATAAAATATAAAATATTTTAAATTTTACAACCAAAATTTATATTATATTATGACATTTATTGAAATAAAATTATGAAAATTCATAATTATTATACAATTATACTATCTATTAGAATTTAATTTAGTCGTTTGAATGACCAAATTAAACAACCAAATTACCCCAATTAAAGTTAAAATATATTGTGTCCATTACAGTTTGACATCTCGTTTGATTTTTTTGTTTTATTTCAATAGATAGTATAATTATATACTAATTATGATTTTTTTTAAAAAAAATAGATTTTTATTTTTAATTTTATTTCAATAAATGACATAATAGAACATGAATTTTGATTGTAAAATTCATGTTATATTATGAATGATTTAGACCTCTTGTTTGATTTTTTAGTTTTATTACAATAACTAGTATAATTGTATATTAATTACAAGTTTTTAAGAAAAAATTGGCATTTATTTTTTATTTTGTTTCAATAAATGATACAATAGAGAATGAATTTTGGTTGTACAATATAAAATATTTGATATTCTATTTTTTATTAAATTATTTTGGTCTAAGTATAATATTTTAAATTTGAGGGTCTAAATATTATATGCTTACAACCTTCAAGAGGTCTGGGTGTAATTTATAAATCGGTATACTAACGGACATTTGACGGTAGGGGTATAAGTGTTATGTACGTATAAATTTTAGGGAGTCTTTGTATAATATTTTAAATATTAAAAAATTTAAGTGATTAAAGGAAAAACTTTAGAGAGGCAGGATGTAATTCTTCCTAATATTTTCTCCAAAACAATGCCCTAAATCTGCTGTCTGCAGTCACATCAGCTTTGTTGACCTTATACGGTGATTTGTGGGAGGCCCCTACTCACTTTCCAGAAGATCATGCGACGGAGAATATAAGAGAGTGGCGGGGCGTCTTTGGCAAACTAGTAGCTAGATGACTTTAAAGCCATGATGGTCTAAGTTTTGTTTTCATAAAGATATAGCCAAAGGAGGTAGCATAGTTTGACCCTTTTCAGAATCTTTGAATCTTTTTTTCCTATTAATTTGCTTCTACTTTGGAAACATTTTAGTTTTTTTAAGCAAATTATTTAATTTTCATCCCCTTGAGATAATGACATCTTACCTTCATTCTCACACTTTAGTAACAATTAATGATTCTGTTTAATCCTCTAGACTTGTTTTCTCTATCAATTTTTAATAATTGATAGATACACAAGATAATATATGAATAAGAATATAAAAACTAGAATCGATCGGCACGCGTAATCTCCAACTTTATGTTTTTTTCTTTTTTTCAATTGAAAGATTCCAAATTAATATGTATAGCCTTGACATTCATTGCATCATTCTGCAAGTTAACGTGGTCCAAGACCGTACGGTGCTCATGTACACTCTTAAATCCTGAATATTATTCTATAAATGATTAAGACTTTAATCCCTTTGCTTCCCATATATTCAAAACTACTTAGAATTTTATTCTTATGTCCTATGTTTCGAATCCTTAATAATATCATAAATATAGAAAGGTTTTTAATGAAAGTCATTGAAAAAACATAGATCGAGATTATGTCAAGGTTTTCGTAACTAAAGTGGTGTTTTATAAAATTGAAAGTTGAATGCTGAAAATTGATTGCAGAATTTTAAGTGTTGAGTACTGAATTTTTTAATTCACAGACTGTTTGAAATCCACTGAAATTTAAGTATTAAATTGAATCAAACTCTTTGACAAATATAAAAAATCAAAGTCCGAATATTCTAATTTTGCTCGTCTTTTTTTAACTATCTCACTGTAACTACTTTTTTATCTATCACCATCATCACCGTGGTGATGGTGGCTGTGGCACAATGGTAGTAGTGGCGACGATGGTGGCGGAACAATGGTGGCGATGGTTGTGGTGGTGCAATGATGGTGGTGGCAACACAATAATGGTGGTAATGGAGGTGGTGGTGGGCCTAGTGATGGCACAATGGTGATAGTTGTGGATAGTGGGTATTGAAAAGTTAAGAGTGTAAAATGTATTGAGGGTATATTTGTTCATTACAAAAATTTTATAAATTTCTTACTGACCATCATTTTTAGCATTAAGTGATAAGTAGGTGATGATGCTTTTTCACCGTGGATGAGCAGGGGGTGTGTAAACCGTGATGATCGAGATGGATCTGAGCTATATGGCTCTTGTGATTTACAGTAGAGTATTCAGGGGAGTTTGGGGGAATGTGAACAGTAAGAAATATAGTGGTTCACCGGCTCTAGAGCTCGGCTAGTCCACTCTTCAATGGAGGCTCTCGCTCCTTTTTCTTTATTGATCCCTTGGATGCTTATTCAATACAATATGAAAGAAATTAGGGTTTTGTCATGGCTCTGTAGCCTCTAGGGTTGCCTTTTGGGTATCTGGTTATGTCCCCCTTTGTAATGAAGGTATATTACAGTATTTATAGTGCAATTCCTATCTTCTAAGGGATCTACACCGAGATCTTTGCCTTCATCCATGGGATCCTCCATGATTTTAGGAGAAAATCTTGGTCGGTTGATATTCTGTGCCTTGATTATAGCTTCCTACCGCTTCTGGGAGTGCTTTCTATTAGCCGGTTGTCTCCTTCACCTTTCCTTTATTGTCTTGTCTGAGGGGAGCCCAAGGTCTGGACCCCCGAGCTATAGATGTCCAGTCTGGCCTCCTGAACTGACCTCATTGTCTGACCTCATCTCCCGAGCTCGTATATAGGATTTATTCTAGGCATCATCAGTAGGTGATTTTCTACTTAAAAGTTTAGCCTATTTTTAAAAAGTGCTTAAAATATTAAGTAGTGTGAGTTTTAGGCTATCAAACATGTATAATTCATTAAAATGTTCAATTTCAAGCATTAAGTTGTGTTATCAAACATCTCATAAATCCCTCTCTTTTAGTCTTCATTTTATTTTTTTATTATTTTTACATTATGTTATTTTATCCAATTAGGACGATTGAATTATATTCACATCAATAGCATAATCAACTTCTTAACCTTCACTTCTAGTATAGCATTTATTGCCTTCACAAACATTGTACCTCGAAAACAAGTAACCTAAAAATGAATGAAGGGTCCGCCCCCTCTTATTGTCTGTGTTGCCTGCAAGTTCTGGCCAGGAAGATTGAAAAAGATAAAACCAATTTGAACTACGTACTCACACCACAATAGTACTAATGTAAAAGCCTCGCTTATGTGACTGGCCATAGTGTAAGGTTAATACTTTCACATCACTCTATCCTAACTGAGTGAGACAGAGAGCGATCTATCACCTGAGCTACTTGATTTTTCTTGCTCTAGAGACCGCAATCCATCTTTCTTCCCAATAAGCACATATATCTTTTTAATTCAAAAATTGGCATTGCGTTTAGTCCAAAAGGCATGTTATCTTGTTATAGCGCAATGCTTGGTTGTTGTAATGATATTTTAAGAGATGGGAGTGTTCGGGATTAAAAACTTCTCGTTAGCAATCAAAAAATATTCAAGAAAGACTCCAAGATATGTAAGTGATGAAGAAAGTCCAAGAAATTATGGAAACTTCCAAGAAAGTCCAAGTTTTAGGGAACCAAGAAGCGTGCAAAAAGCAAAGTTGGCGGTCCCTTGAGTTTCCTAAATTATGATGGCAGTTACAGTTTTGGAAAGTAGGTGAGCATGTGCAATAAAGAGTGAATTGACGTTTAACTCTGTCTATCCAACTCTGCTACTTCTGAAAGCTAAGGTCGTTACAGGAAGACCTCTAGACATAATCAATGCAGTTCTGTGCGTGCCCAAGCTCAGGCTAGAAGAGTTTTAGTCCAACCTAAGCAGATCTCAGGCACACAGCCTTCCCTTGCTCATAAGTGAGCTTCTTCAGGTTAAACCTCTTGTGCTTATTTGCAAGCTTCTTAGGTTCCTTTAGGTTGGGATCAGCTCGTATGGCTGCATGGACCTTCTGATACATCTCCTCAAGGTCATCTGCCTCAAGAGTTCTGGCTAAAATGGGACTGTTATTTCTCAGGCTCGTCTTCCATCAAAGTCCTTATATACGTAGCAACACAGCTTCCTAGATATACCTGTAATGGACCTTAGCACCAAGTTGCTTACCAAATCTAGCAAATCTCTTGTCACTGTGAGGAATGTCAAGTCCACCATCCAATGCTCCCTTGAGGACACCAAATAACAATAGCAAGCCCGTCAAGGGTAAAACCTCAGCAATCCAACAGCTCTTTAGCTCTTGGTTCTTTAAAAGTTCTTAGCAAATCTACTTTGAGAAGAACCAAGTCCTCCTTACGTGAGACCTCAACTTAACACGCCATTAGCTCTTCAGCTCCTCCAAACTCAATAATTTTGCTTTAAGGAGAACTGAGGTACTCCTCCAAGCAAGGAAAATATAAAGCAAAGCAATATGCACAGAAGTTACACTCAACACAATAACTCAGAAAAATAATGTATATGTACATTCCCCAACAAAAGTTGCATTTCTCTACAAAAGTTAAAAAAAAAACCTAAGTTTTTGTAGCAGGATTAAGAGAGGGGCCAAGCAGTCTAGTAGCTGAAGTCTCTGCAGCAAAAGTAGGTAAAGGAAGAAAAACCTCAGGTAAAGCAGAGGCAGTGACCTCTACTCCAATTGTTGACAAAGTCAAAATAGGAGTCTCAACTACGACGACAGTAGAAGAAGGAATAGTAGTTGAGGCAGCAGAAGGAACAACGAAGAGCTCGGTAATCATAGGAATAGAGGCAGTGTCAGAGGTGACAGTTGCAAGCGTGACTAAAGAAGGAGGAACATTCTGATCCAAGACCTTAGCAGGCAGGATAGGCATCTCAGCACATTCAAGAGTTGTCTCAGGAGCAAAAGGGGCCTTAGCACTAAGCCTCATCTTCCATTGGGATCTTAAAGTCAAAGTCCAGGTCTAGATATGTCTGTTCAGTCCTATCCTGAAAAGCCTGGCATCTAGTGGCCTACTGAGTAGTAACGTCATCAACCAACTTAGAAATTAGAGCATTCTTCTTTTTAACAGCAGCCCTCTGCACCTCGAGCTCATTCCGAAGAACGTCGTTCGCTTTGCCAAAACTTCGTATTCCATTTTCATGCCCTTATAAGAGCTTAAGGCCTCGGAGGTCTTTTGGCTGGCTTTGATCCAGTTGTCAATCTTTAACCTGAGGTCCTCTCTGGTTTTCTTAAGATCCTCTTTGGCTTGCTTACCCTCACCCTCAATCTT
>CM042189.1:6708498-6732984 GCA_023539305.1 Ilex asprella
GTTTTCTTAAGATCCTCTTTGGCTTGCTTACCCTCACCCTCAATCTTTTCATTCTTGGCCTCTAGGCTCTTGATAAGAGAGGTCTGCTTGCCCACCTGCGTTTATAAGTCCTGGACCTAGGCCTTAAGGTCACTAGTGACAAAGAATAGCTCAGCGACCTTAAGCTCAAATGCCTTGGAAGCATTAACATAGCTCTCCAAAGCCTGGATCCACTTCAATAAGCCACTTACATGAATGACCATCTAGGAGTAGACACAACCCCGAGAGCTAAAGGTAGCATGAGAAAATGACACAGGATAAAGAAGAAATTTGAGAAACCAGAAACTTACCGAAGTAGCCCCAAACAGGGCAATAGAAATGGAAGTTCCAAGGGGCGTAGTTGCAGCCTTTTAGATATCGAATTCTGGGATAATGGAGGCAATGGCTTCTGCAGCACGCTTTACATTATCGATGAGAGAATCCCTATCTGCCTTAACTTTGGGAAGCTTTCCTTTCTCGTCTTTGGAGTTCTTCAGAAGTGGCTGCGAGGATCCATCAGCTAGACCAGGAGAGATAAACTCAGGTCGAATGCAGGTGACCATCTCTAGAGCCTTCTCAACCTCAGTCGAAGAGGGAGATATCGGGAGCCTCGCCAAAAGATGGGTGCACAGTCCCTTGAGGTAGAGAGGTTTGTGCAATATTCAGGAAGCTCGACGTTGGAATGAGTGCCATTTGAGGCGAAGTGGGAGAAGTAGAGGGCACGTCCAACCTTGGTAGAGGAAGCAGCACTGCTGAATGTCCCAACCTCTGCCTTATGTTCCCCCCTACTCCTGTTTTTCTTCAGCTGATTCACCTTTTTCTAACGATCCTTTGCAGTGGGTTCCATTGAAGAAGTGCCTAAAAACTCAAGACAAATAGATAAATAAGAAGAAAAAAAAAAGAGGAAGGAAGGTTATAAGAGGTAAAAGTTTAAAATAGAAAATATTACCTACAACCTCTTCAGTGTCGGCAATGGAGATAGGAATAGGGGTCTCAATCCTCACTTCTAGAGGGCTAAAGCCTAGCCTAGTGAGCTCAGAATGCTTGATCAAATCAGAATATTTTTTTGAGCCCTAATTTCTGAAAGTGGTCAAAGCAAGCCTATCCTCGGCTCCCAGCTCGTGGCGAATACCCGAGCAACCCAAAGAAACAAGGTCAACTCGTGAAACCAAAAAACAAAAAAGAGGGAGAGAGGAAGCAAGGGGGCTAGCACAAAATGAGAACTCACCCAAGTTGTCAAGACTTGCCTAAGAATGTGGGACTGGAAGAGTATCGGTGGCATCATTCGGGTTAAATTCCCACGCCTTCCCTGACACAAAGAAGAATTGTTTCTTCCAATTTTTGTGGAAACTGGGCAGGTCAGTGATCAAGGCGGGGGTTTTCACCTATTTGGCAATATGCATAAACCCGTTGGGTTGGAACTTGACATTGAAGAATTTCATGAGTAAAAGAACAATAAGGGTCCCGATTTCTTTTCTCTAGAAAAAGACAAGAAAGTCGACCAGGACACCCTAGAAGTTAGGGGAAATTTAAGCATGGCAGACATTGAAGTGTTGGAGGACAGACTTGATAAACGGATGTTTAAGGAACCTGAGCCCATTTTCAAGAGAAGCTACGAAGAAACAGGTTTTCTCAGTGATCTCGGAATCATACCTAATGTCAGTTGAGGGAATCTAGTAGTGCATACCCTCAGTAAACCCAAACTTAGCAGACAGGACCTTCATAAGAGGGAGAGTGACCTCACTAGGGCCAGTGAGGTTGGATGTGTGAGGAATAGGCCTTATGACCTCGCCACCACGAGAGCCCACATTGGCTTTCCCTTTTTGAGACCGTTAAGGATTGGAAGGAGATCCTGATGAAACTAAAGGAACCCCAGTCATTTCTATAGCCTCAACCAGGGAAAATTATCTATTTCGTCACCAACCTCTTCCGATTCATCCCCTCTACTTCTGGGGATTTATCTCTCAAGAGGGAGATAGATGAACATGTAGCTTCAGAAGAAGTAGACATGACTTGGCAGGAGAAAAGAAGTTTGAAGGAGTGATAGAAAGAATGAACGTTAGCTAAGCACTCCCTAAGAATCCAAGGGTCGACACAACAACGTCTAATAAGGAAGATTCATGTAGTAGAGTAAAGGTCCAAGAAGAGGGGAAGACGAGACAAGGTGTAACCTCGATTCCTAAAATAACAGAATAAAAAAGTTCAGAAATGCAGTAACCACCTCAAATTCGAGGGATCCAGAATGAAGAATCGATTAAAAGCCAGGAAGCATACCTAGTCGGGGATGAAAAACCCAAACAAAGCCCCAAAGTGGAAATCGAAGGAAGCCTCGCGAAGCCTTCGAAATGGAATCCAGAGGGGTTGAGATTCAGCAAAACCCTTAGATCACCAGTAAATTGAGGAAACAAAGAATGCCAGGAAGAGGAAATTAAAAGCCTAGAATGAGAAATCGAAAGAAGAGATGAGGTGTTCAGAAACATTTAAATTTTATGGTACGTGGGTCTTCCAAGTAGGGAACGTGCGCGAGAAACGAGAAAAAAATGATTACTCAAAATCGTCAGAAAAACCTATTTGCATTCAAATCAAGGTCGACGTGTGGAGGTCTACCCCAATTCAGCCTCAATTGAGCCCCTGCCCAAGCTCACTTGGGCCAAGGGCTGGGGGGCAACTGATGACACCTGAAAGAATTTTAGCCATGTATGAGCTCGAGAAATGAGGTCAACCAAGGAGGTCAAACAAGCTACCTAGAGCTCAGTAGTCCAGACCTAAAACTCCCCTCAGATGAAGCAATAAAGGAAGTGTCAAGGAAACAACTAGTTAATAGAAGGCGCCCCCGAAGTACTAGAATGCTATAATTAAGGCACGAAACTCTTAACTGACCAAGATCCTCTCTCAAAATCAAGGAAAATCCTGTAAATGTAAGGCAAAGATCTCGCTGCAGATCCCATAAAATTAGGAATGAAACTATAAATATGGTACAGTGTCTCCCATGCAAAGGAGGGAACACTAGTCGTATGAGAAACATTCTGCAAATCATATTCTCCATTAATACAGAACCAAGGAGCAAGTGACTCCCTTTAAGAATGGATTAGTCGAGCTCTCGAGCTGGTGAACCACTATACTTTCTCTGTGTTAGTCACCCCTTATTCCCCAAGCAGAAAGTCAACGCACTATCACCTCAGGCCTAGAAGCTCATATCCAATTTTGCATGTAGATACATAAGTTCTGCTTATTCACATTTTATACACCGTCAACTTATATATGACTCTCTATCAACTTAACCTATTAGATGAGTTGGTGTATTAAAAATAACAATGAGAGAAATTCTTAAAGATCCCCTTTTGCTATTTTTTCCTCGTTTTTATTTAGTTTCAATGTTCTACATATAATATATGTTGAGATTGTGTGTTTATTATTAGATATGTTTGGTATGTATCCGATACGTATTCTTAAGTATTCGACAATAATTATATTTGATACAGATACATCAACTTTAATGAAATATCTGTACTTGATAGCTATCAGCTTAACCTATTAGATGGGTTGGTGTATTAAAAATAAGGGTAAATTACACTTACTTTTTCTTATAGATTGGTCTAATTACAAAGACACCCCCTTAATTTTTTGAAATTACCTTGACACCCTCTGTCAATTCTTCTCTCTTAACAAATTTAAAAAAAAATACGATTTTTCATAATTACCCTTATTATACATCATTTTTTACTTATCATCATCTCATATATTTAAATACTAATAAATGAGTCATATTCAGGTTCAATCCGTCAAATCCAAAATTGACATGATCAACCCGTTTATTTAATCATGTCGAACTTCCTCTATCTTGTTTATATGGTAACATGAACAACATAAAATTGACACAATCAACATGTTTAACTGGTATTATAAAAATAAAATTTAAATTATTTGCTAATGTTTATTAAGCACTAACATAATTATTGTATAAAAAAATATTTTTACTCATTATTATTGTTATGTTTATTAAACTAATTTTTAGTTTATAGAAAAAGTACGAGCATGGATTCAATTAAGTGATAATACAATCTTAGACTTAAATCGTAGTGTTAAATTTTTTATTTAAAGTTTATATTGATCAACATGAATACGAACACACCCACGCGAGTAGCCCAGTGGTGTGGAGTTAATTCAGACGAACCGTAGACCTGGATGTCAAGGGTTTGACTCTCGTTGGTATCTCTTGGACTTAACCGATATTTGTGGTTTGTAGGTGGCTGTAGGTATCCGGAGTTTACTCTCGCAAGAATGAGTCCAAAGTGACCATGCCTTGAAGAGGTTCCACGTCATTAAAAAAAGTGCAAATATGAACACGGATACGACACGAAAATAGACAAGTTAGTCTAATTTTGTCCTGGGGTAATGTGAGTATTAAAGTGTAAAAAATTAATGATTTAATCACTCTTTTGACATTGTCAATAACGATGCTAATCATAGGGGTATTTTGTAAAGTAAGGGGTGTCAGTGTAATTTTAAAAAGACTGAGGGAAATGTCTTTGTGATTAGACCAATTTATAGGGGGTCAGTGTAATTTACCTAAAAATAACAACGAGAGAAACTTAAAGATCCTCTTTTGCTATTTGTTTTCGTTTTTATTTAGTTTCAATGTTCTACATATAATATATGTGGAGAGGACAAGGCTACGGTACATCCAAGGGGATTCTCGGTATGGTATCGAAAATCGAATGTCCACCGTAGATCCATCTAACAAGAAAAATGAGTCGTTGATTAATGTGTCCTTTCAATTTTTATTTTTTTTCTAAAGAGTAACCGGTTACCTGTTGGATACCGATTGGTAAACAAGACAAAATATTCAAATGACATGTCAGATAGTACATCATGATTACTATTTATTTTATTAAAATATAATACAATGTTGTTATGATAATATTTAATGACATGTCAAATAGTACATCATGATCATATCTAATGAAGGTAATATTTACAACTTCAGTGGATTGTTTACCAAATATGTGAGAATATTTACAACTTCAATGGATTTCTTATCACATTTATGGCAATAGTTACATCTTCAATGGATTCTTTACGACATTTATGAAAATATTTACAACTTCAGTGAATTGTTTACCACATTTTGTAAATAATTACAATAGTAAATGTATTTTTACTATAATGAAGGTAATAATTACGAGAGTTACCAATTTTTTTACGAGAGTTATGAATTTTTTTATGAGAGTTGTGCTTAATTTGTAAATAATTTACAAGTAATTGAAGAAGATATTCCAGTTTTGTGGACAAAATTACTAGTGGAGAATAGTATTTACTAATTCAATGGTATTTTTTACGATATTTACTAGTATGTGATCGATCATTAAATATGATCTATCGATCAGAACACACAGATGTGTGCTTAATTTATGAATAATTTACAACTAATCCAAAAAATTATACAACTTCAATGAATTGTTTACCACTTTTATGTGAATATTTACAACTTCAATGGATTATTTATGGGAATATTATTGTTTACCAAATTTGTATGAATATTTACAAGTTTAATGAATTTCTTACCACATTTATGGCAATATTTACAACTTCAATGAATTTTTTATAATATTTATGAGAATATTTACAACTCAAGTGTAAAGTTTACGACAATTCTAAAGGTATTGTTACTATAATGAAGGTAATAATTACGAGAGTTGTCAATTTTTTTTACGAGAGTTGTAAATGTTTTTTACGAGAGTTGTACTTAATTTGTAAATAATTTACAAGTAATCAAAGAAGATATACCAGTTTTGTGAAGAACATTACCAGTGAAGAGTAGTATTTACTAATTCAATGATATTTTTTACGATATTTACTAGTCCATGATCGATCATTAAATATGATCGATTGACCAAAACACACGGTGCTTAATTTATGAATAATTTACAACTAATCCAAGAAAATATACAAATTCAATGAATTATTTAGAACTTTTATGTGAATATGTACAACTTCAATGGATTTTTTATGGGAATATTATTGTTTACTAAATTTGTGGGAATATTTACAAGTTTAATAGATTTCTTACCACATTTATGACAATATTTACAAGTTCAATGGATTCTTTACGAATCTGCAAAAATATGATCGATCAATATATATTTTTGATCGATCGAATTCACTTACTAATTCGATCGATCAAATTTGTTAACGATCGATCATTTCTCTCAAGTACTTTTATTACTTCTGATTCACATTTCAAATCTGGAACAATATGATCGATCAATATGTATTTTGTAATCGGTCAAATTCACTTACTACTTACTGATCTATCATTTTTTACACGATCGATCAGACCTCCATAGTACTTTTATTACTTCTAATTGAAACTACATGCTTGTAACAATATGATTGATTATCATATACGTTTGATCGATCAAAATCATTTACTTTTTTTTTTACACTACACCTTACCACATATTGATCAATCATACATTTATTCGATCGATCAATATGTAATGATCGATCATATATTATTTCACTTGATCGAGCATCCATTTCGTTGACTACAAGTATATTAACCACGTAAATTTATTCAATTTCGTTGTAAATATACCTTTAATTTTGTACTTATTCCCATAACTATTGTACATTTCTTACTCGTGTACTAAATACTCCATTGTCGTTGTAGTTGATTCCACTGATGTTCACAATTTTTTATGCTTGTTGTAATTATACCTTTCATTTTGTACTTTGCCCATTAATATCGTCAACCTCGTTGATCAATCATTAAATATGATCGATCTATCAGTAGCACACAGTTGTGTACTTAATTTGTGAACAATTTACAACTAATCGAAGAAGATATACCAGTTTTGTGGTTAAAATTACTAATGGAGAGCGTGATTTACTAGTTTAATGGAATTGTTTACGAAATTTGTAATACTTGATCGATCATTAAATATGATCGATCAATCAGAACACACATATGTGTGCTTAATTTGTGAATAATTTAAAACTAAATCCAAGAAAATATACCACTTTTGTGGATAAAATTACTAGCGAAGAGCAGTATTTACTAGTTTAATGGTGTACTTTACGATAAGTACTAGTCTTTGATCAATCATAAATATGATTGATCGATCAGAACACACAGATGTGTGCTTAACTTGTGAATAATTTACAACTAATCCAAGAAAATATACCGATTTTATAGATATAATTACTATTAGAGAGCAGTATTTACTAGTTCAATGGTATACTTTACGATTGAAATAATTTGTCAGATAGTACATCATGCTTACTAGTAATTTTATTACTACTACAATATTGTTACTATAATGAATGACATATTTACAACTTTAGTGGATTGTTTACCACATTTGTGTTAATAATTACTATAATGAATGTAATAATCACGAGAGTTGTGAATGTTTTTTATGAGAGTTGTACTTAATTTGTAAATAATTTTCAACTAATAGAAGAAAATATACCAGTTTTGTGGATAAAATTACTAGTGGAGAGCAGTATTTACTACTTCAATGGTATAATTGACGATAATTACTAGTCCTTGATCATTCAATAAATATGATCGATTGATCAGAACACAAAGATGTGTGATTAATTTATGAATACTTTACAACTAATACAAGAAGATATACCAGTTTTATGGATTAAATTACTAGTGAAAAGCAGTATTTACTAGTTGAATGGTATAGTTTACGATATTTACTAGTCGATAATCAATCATTAAATATGATCGATTGATCAGTAACACATATTTGTGCTTCATTTGTGAATAATTTACAACTAATCCTAGAAGATATACCAGTTTTGTGGACAAAAATTACAAGTGGAAAGCAATATGTACTAGTGCAATGGTAGAGTTTACGATATTTACTCTTCCTTGATCGATCAAAAATATGATCGATCGATCATATTTTTATTACTTTTGATTCACACTACAAATATGCAATAACATGATTGATCAATCGAATTCACTTACTAATTAGATCGATCAAATTTTTTAACGATCGATCATTTCTTCCCAGTACTTTTATTACATCTGATTACATTTCAAATCTGCAACATTATGATCAATCAATAGGTATTTTTTGATCGATCAAATTCACTTGCTACTTACTGATCTATCCTATTCTATACATGATAGATTAGATCTCCGCAGTCCTTTTTTTACTTCTGACCTGTAACAATATGATCGATCAACATAAAAGTTTGATCAATCGAATTCAATTACTTTTTTTCTTTTGCACTACACCAGACCACATACTAATCGATCATATATTAAATTGATCGATCATCCATTTGTTGATTACGAGTATGTTAACCTCGATAGATCATTTATTACGCAATAGATCAATGTAGAGGTGTTTTTGTAGTAGAAAAGTAGTTGTTCAATCCTCATATTAACGATATAAACGTGGGTAGTCTGAAACTATTTGATCGATCATTTATGAGTTCGATCGATCACATTTTTCTTTTGCTAGACAAATCCAAGTGACATTGTTTAGTGTTTAATTCCATACTAACCAATCAGGATGAGACAACTAGCTACACCAGTTCCCTCTTATTTCATCGTTAATCCCGCCAAAAACCATTATCCAGCACCCTCCATGCTCTTAACATTGACGTCATTGGCCTCCTCTCTCTAACTTCCAAAAATACCTCTCCCCTATTCATTTGATTCTGTGACACCCCAAAATCCGAGGGCCCTTTATCAACCGTTGACAACTCGTCAACCCGCAGAAATACTCATGGATGTCGCTTAACCCGACACCATGTCAATAACATTCCCCATAGTAGGAATTATTGCCACAAATGAAATCCGTAGTTCTACAATCATCTAATTCAACTGGGATCTAATGTACCCCAATATATAGCAATTTAAGTCTATATGTGCCATTGGAACCTAAGAACTCAAAGTCCAAAAGCATAGCAAGAAGACTTGAAAATTTCAAAATTTTGGGAAACCGTAGCGGTACGGCAAACTCTCTTGATAGTAGCGTACCGGTACGCGTACCGGTACACTCTGCCGATAATTGCCTATGTAGCCTATTTTCCATTTCCAATTCATTCCAAAACTTATCAATTTCATCTCAAACATGTATGATGATATTTTCTACATTATACAAGATTCATACAAGTCTTATTACAATTGTTCAAATACGATTTCAATATTTACATACCAAAAATCATTTGAAATCAAAAATTTTACAAACTTCAAGGTTAAAGAACACATGTTGGTCTCTCTTCACCATTGAGGCCCCGAGTGAGAGCCATCCCCGGGCGTGTATCCTCCACCTGAAATGTGTTCCCATATAGGGTGAGCCACGCCTAGTAGAATAATTCCTACAGAGGCTACTCCCCACCTAGATGCACATGGAATGCACACATGCAACATTCAAAATTTTCAACTATTTCATTCAAGTGTATGCCACCAAAGGATGGAATTTATTATGATATGTCATGCAATGAGGTGAGACTCATTCATGCACTCAATCCGAGCCCTTCCAGGCCCCTTAACACAAGCAAGTGCTAATGTGTGTGAACCAGTCATCCATGTTGCACATCGAATATTATTTACTATTCAGGGTCTTTCTTGGGGGTGGATATTCATGGACTCACACCAAGAGTCACCAATCCACACAAAATTTATGGACTTTCACCGAGGGTTCTGCGTACACCCACACTCATTTGTGGACCGAACCAAGAGAGTGCGTACCCCAACTATCGGGCCTTTCACCCGAGGAATTTTCTAGTCCCTTCTTGCTACCCCAACCCAATTTCATGCAACCTTGCGGCTTAGCTAGGCCTTCAACCCAACTTTTTCAAGCCTTCCGTCAATCACCAAGCGCGTTGTTGACGACAACCATGCACGCACCCATGTAATAAGATGTTTCCGTGCATACGCAATGTGATGCACCATTGCACAACAATATAATGTTCAATATGTTATGAATGACATATGAACAATTGCAATATATCCATGACAAATTGTATCATAAGCATACAAATACCATCTTTGTCGTAATGTCAATACATCAAAACACATATATATCAACAATTCCTCTAACCCAATATCCAAGCATGCTCTATAAATGATTACAAAACACACTTAATTTCTCTTAGGCATTTTGTCAAACACCTTAAGGGAACCAAGTCGTATATTCATATAACTCATATACAAGCATAAATATGAAACACATAACATGCTTTAGGATTTACCAAGTTACAAGAATCTATTCAAGCAACTTTCATATTTCAAAACAAGTTAGAATTTGGCCTAAGCCCTTCTTCTACTCTCATTTCCTCATTACCATAACCTTAGACAAGTATATGGATAAATTCAATAATTAAACCCTTAGTATATCCATATCTAGGGAAAGAATAATCCAAGGTAGGAGGAACCCTACCTCACTAGAAGTGTAGAAGACTTCTATAATCACCAAAACAACTCAAGAACTCTTGAATTCTCAAATCTCTACTTTTGAATCTTTGGTGAAATCTCTTATTTTTGGTACGTAGATGTAGCTCTCGTGATGGAGATCAATTTCCTCTCTTAGCTCGACAGAATCCGAGAGACGGAACTCCAAAAAATCGAAGAAGAAAGGTGAGGAAACAAGTTTTCTCTCTTCTCTTTCTCTCTCTCTCTCCTTGGGCGGCTGAAATGGATGAACAAGTGGGGTAAGAATATCTGATTTTTCAGATATTTACCCCTTATTTATAATTTTTAAAACTTGGCCCACGTCGCGCCATGTGTTCATCGCTTATTCGGGTCCATTTTCGCCTCAAAACAGTTTATTACATTTCGTGTTTAGCCCAATTTTATGTTACTGGTACTTTAATCCAATTATACTTAGATTTTAAGAAAAATTTATTTGGATGTCTTTGTGGGGTCATCCGCCACCCAGTTGCCTCTAAATTCGATTGGTGACTAGATTTCGCGATACGAGTCCAGCGGTGAACTCTGTTTCCTCATCCGAGGTCTATAGAACCCGTATTTCAATTTTGTGTTATAGTGGTAAAATGATCATTTTGCCCTTTCTGAAAAAAATTTAAAATTTTTCGGGTTTTACATTCTTCTCCCCTTAAAAGAATTTCGTCCCCAAAATTTACACACACATGCACATATAATCTCATGCATATGCAACAGCCATTTAATGCTAAATGACTGTAAGAGAGTACTTCCATCCTCAAATAAGAAAGAAAAATTGGTATGCATGGTGTCCTCACGCTCCCATGTTGCCTCCTCCACTCCTCAGTGCTGCCACAACACCTTCACTAGCCTCACGATCTTGCCTCGCAAAACCTGATCCCAGCTATCCATGATACACACTGGTCCCTCCTCAAAGGTTCCATTCGTATCAACATGAAGTTCACCCCAATCCACCACATGAGTCGGATCCGGGTGTATTTCGAGAGCATAGATACATGGAATACTGCGTGAACACTCGATAGACTTGGCAGTAGCGCCAACCGGTAAGCAAATATACCCACCCTCTCGAGTGCCTCGAAGGGCCCGATATATCTCGACGATAGTTTTTTTCGTTTACCAAACCTGACCACTCCTCTCTTAGGCATTATCTTCAAGAAGACATGATCTCCCACCTCAAACTCTAGAGGTTGCCGCCGTCTGTCGGCGTAACACTTCTGTCGGCTCTGAGCCGTAAGAATACGTTTTCATATCAATTTCAACTTCTCTGAGGTGTCTCTAACCAATTCTGGACCTATAGAGGTTCTCTCTCCCACTTCTGTCCAACAAACTAGAGATGGACAAGGTCTCCCGTATAATGCCTCATAGGGTGCCATTTGTATGCTCGCCTGATAACTATTATTATAGGCAAACTCCACCAGAGGTAAATAATCTTCCCAGCTACCCTTGAGATCTAGGACGCATGTCCGTAACATGTCCTCTAATGTCTGGATGGCCCTCTTTGACTGACCGTCCGTCTAGAGATGAAAAGTAGTACTCATCATCAATTGTGTCCCCATGGCTCGCTGGAAACTCTCCCAAAAATGAGCCGTGAACCTGGGATCCCGATCTGATACTGTAGATATGGGTACTCCATACAGCCGGACAATCTCCCATATGTATAACTTACAGAATTTCTCTAATGTGAAGGTTATCTGCACCGCCAAAAAGTGTGTCGACTTAGTAAGCCGATCCACTACCACCCATACTGCTTCATGTCCCCGCGATTTTCGTGGCAAGTGGGTCACAAAATCCATCGTGACATGTTCCCACTTCCACTCAATTACCTCCAATAGATGGAGTAACCCTGTTGGTCTCTAGTGCACAGCTTTCACTTGCTGACATGTGAGACATCTACTAACAAAATTTTTAACATGTTTCTTCGTTCTACTCCAGTAATACTGGCGATGAAGATCATGATACATCTTCGTGCCCCTAGATGAACCGCAAAACGGGAGCAATGAAACTCCCTAAGGATTTCCTCTCTCAGATCCGCTAACTAAGGAACCACAACCCTTCCTCGATACCAAGACTTCCATCCGAGTGAATGGCCCAGCCCTCATCACCTGTACCTGCCTATACACGATCCCAGATGGACAATAACTCCGTGTCCTGACTCTAGGACTCAATCACCTTGCTCAGTAGGGAAGGCATAGCCACCAAACTCCCAAAAGTACCTTGAGTCTGACCCATATAACGTAGCCCGAACTGTCCCACAGTCTCTAGCATCTGCCACTCTCAGGAAACCACTCTAGCCAAGACTCCCCATGACTTCCGACTGAGTGCGTTAGCCACCATATTTGCCTTATCTAGATGGTAATGCAAAGTGAAGTCATAGTTCTCTAGAAACTCCATCCACCTTCTTTGCCTCATATTAAGGTCCCACTGTGTAAAGATGTACTTCAGACTTTTGTGGTCCAAAAATACCTCGAATTGCTCACTGTATAGATAGTGGCGTCAAGCCTTCAAGACAAAGACAATAGCTGTCAACTCCATGTCATGTGTGGGATAATTCTGCTCGTGATTCTTTAACTGCTGAGAACCATAAGCCACCACCCTCCCGGACTGCATCAAGACACATTCCAGTCCGTCCTTCGAGGCATCATAATACATTGTGTACCTCTGTCCCCTCTTCGAAACTATCAGAATAAGAGCTAAAGTAAGCCTCCTCTTTAACTCCTGAAATGCCTTCTCACAAGAATCATTCCACTTGAACTTGACCTCCTTTTGGGTCAACTTCGCCATAGGTGCAGCTAATCGAGAGAAGTCATCAATGAATTGCCTATAGTATCCTATCAATCCCAAGAAACTTCATATCGCGAAGATTGATTTCGGCCATTCCAATTTGTGACTGCCTCAACCTTATCCGGGTCTACGGATACACTTAAAGTCGACACCACATGCCCCAAAAATTTTACCTCAATCAACCAAAATTCACACTTGCTGAACTTGGTGTACAACTGATGGTCTCTCAAGGCCTGAAGAATAATCCTCAAGTGACCCTCATGCTCTTCCTCAGACTTGGAGTAGATCAAAATGTCATCAACGAAGACCATGACAAACTGATCTAGGTAGGGTTGAAACACCCTATGCATGTGATCCATAAATACCGTCGGGGCATTTGTCAATCCGAAAGGGATGATAGTGAACTCAAAATGTCTATATCGCGCCCGAAACGCCTTCTTGGGGATGTCCGTTTCCCTAACCTCAACTGATGGTAACCAGTGCAAAGATCTCTCTTACTGTAGACCTGCGCTCCTCTCAGCTGTTCAAATAAATCATCAATCATCGGCAAATGGTATCTATTCTTAATTGTAACTCTATTTAACTGTCGATAGTCAATGCATAGCCTGAAGGGTTTTATCCTTCTTCTTTGCAAATAGCATCGGAGTACCCCAAGGTGAAGTACTCGGTCTAATAAGCCCCCTGTCCAACAATTCCTGCAATTAGACCTTAAGTTCTTGCAACTCAGCAAGCGTCATCCTATGTGGAGTCATAGAAATGGGCGATGTACCGGGATGTAACTCAATGGTAAAATCTACATCCCTATGTGGAGGTAATCCCGGTAGTTCATCAGAAAAAATATCCTCATACTCACGAACCACTCGAGGTAGACCAAACTCTTTTCTTGCCTCGTCCTCCAAGGTAAGACTTGCTAGCCAATCCATCAACTGCCCGTGCCATCGAGAGTCATACACTTCTCGGGGTATAGCGTCGTGCTTTTCCCCATGGAACTTGAAACAAACACCCTCAGGCGTATAAGCAGTGACCCTCTTACGATCATAATCAATAACAACCCGGTGTGTTGTCAACCAATCCATCCCAAGGATGACATCGAACTCCGATATGTCCATGACCCTAAGGTCTGCAATGAGTAGAATCCCTGAGATCTCTAACTCACAACCCTGATATATCTGATCGACCCTCACCCTAGCACCTAGGGGAGAACTCACATGCATTGACTTTTCTAAGGTCTCTGCCTCTAAGACCAAGTCTTTCACACATGATGCAGAAATAAATGAATGTGATGCACCAGAGTCAAATAGTACTCTTGCCCATAAACGAGAGAGTAGAAATGTACCCTAGATAATCGACTGATCCACCAGCTCAGTGTGAGTTATAATGGTGTAGACACGCCCTAGGATCCCCGAAGTCCTGGCTCGTGAGCCTTGACCCATGCCCTGGCCCATCTGGCCTGCTTGCGGAGTCCTCACTCGAATAGTGATAGGCGCTTGTGCAGCACCTTGAGACTGGTACTGGCTCCTTTGACCCATGGTGGGGTAAGGAGGAATAAACTGGGTCTGTGGTTGCCTCACCGAGGATTGGGACTGAGATGTACCATAGCTCTAGGATCCTTGTCGTTGAGGACAATCCTTCCTCAAATGACCCGACTGATGATAGAAATAGCAAGTCTTCTGACCTGCTTGATAAGTGGTCCTGAAGTTTCCCCCGCCTTGGGAGAGTCGACGTTGGCTTTGACCTTGATAGCCGCTGCTCTGCCCTTGTTGTCCTTGCAGAGCGGAAGTCCGTTGCTTCTTACCAACACTAGAAGAAGAGGATTGACCCTCCTTCTTCTTGTCCTTACCACCCGCTTCTCGGATGTTCCTTGCATCATCCATTTCTCTCTCAATGTTCATAGTAATCGTGATCATCGTGTCCAAGTCTTATAGAAGAAGACCCACAATTTTGCCCCGGATGGACAATTTCAGGTCATCCTCAAACTTACGCACTTTAGTCATATTTGTGGCCACATAGGCGTTAGTGAACCGGTCTAATTCAGTAAATTTAGCCACGTATTCTATCACTGTCATCGTTTCTTGCCTCAACTCTAAGAACTCTTTGGCCTTTGTATGTCGAGTAGCAACCGAAAAGTATTTGCCCATGAAAAGTTCACGAAACTCTTCCCATGTCATTGTCTCCAAGTCCCTTGAGGATTTGACCCAATCCCACCACACTTGGGATTCTCTCTCTAGATGAAAAGTAGCCAAAGTTATCTTGGTGGCATCGAAGGTGATCTCCATAGCCCTCAAGATCTTTTCCACTTGCTGAATCCAATGGTCAGCTACCATCGAATCCCCTCCTCCCATGAAGGTTGGAGGCTTGTGTGCCTTGAACCTCTGGAGGTTACTTGGCCCTCCTTGACTCACATTTGCACTAGTCTGTGCAATTGTAGCACCTGCAGCACTAGCTTGTGCAATGGTAGCAGCCGCCTCACCAATAGCCTCCATAAAGGCTTGTTGGTCAAAGGCCGGTGGTGGTGGGTTGTTATTCCATCCACTGCCTCAGCGTCCTCTTCCTCGATTAGCCATTTACATATACCAGATAACAAAATAGTCTCACACACTATCCCAAAGCAGGGATTCATATTTAAACATTGACATTCACACCATGAACCATTCCGTTCATCCCTTTCTCCGAACCAAAGGTTGTGTTTTCTACCCTAGTGTTCCTCCTTTCCATATACATTCTACAACGCATATAATTCACATGTCATTTATCACATAACATATAGCAAACAAAACACATAACATAAAATGCACATGGAATGCAATGGTCAAGACCCAATACCCATCAAGCCTTAGGTAATTCGTATACCTACGCTCTAATACCAAGCTGTGACACTCCAAAATCCAGGGGTCCTTTATCAACCATTGACAACTCGTCAATCCGCGAAAATACACATGAATGTCGCTTAACCCGACACAACGTCAATAACATTCCTCATAGTAGGAATTATTGCCACAAATAAAATCCGTAGTTCTATAATCATCTAATTCAACTGGGGTCCAATGTACCCCAATATATAGCAATTTAAGTCTATTTGTGTCATTGGAACCCAAGAACTCAAAGTCCAAAAGCATAGCAAGAAGACTTGAAAATTTTAGAATTCTAGGAAATCGTACCAGCACGCGTACCGGTACGGTGAACTCTCTAGAGTTAAGCATATCGGTACGCGTACCGGTAAGGCAAACTCTCTGGACAGCAGCGTACCGGTACACTCTGCCGATAATTGCCTATTTCGCATGTTTTTCATTTTCAATTCATTCCAAAACTTATCAATTTCATCCCAAACATGTATAATGATGTTTTCTACATTATACAAGATTCATACAAGTCCTATTACAATTGTTCAAATACGATTTCAATATTTACATAAAACCATTTGAAATCAAAAGTTTTACAAACTTCAAGGTAAAAGACCACATGTTGGTCTCTCTTCAACCTTGAGCCCCCGAGTGAGAGCCATCCCCGGGCGTGTACCCTCCACCTGAAATGTGTTCCCGTATAGGGTGAGCCACGCTTAGTAGAATAATTCCTACAGAGGTTACTCCCCACCTAGATGCACATGGAAAGCACACATGCAACATTAAAATTTTTCAACCATTCCATTCAAGTGTATGCAATCAAATGATGGAATTTATTATGATAAGCCATGCAATGAGGTGAGACTCATTCATGCACTCAATCCGAGCCCTTCCCGGCTCCTTAACAGATGCAAGTGCTCACCAGTCATCCATGTTGCACATCGAATGACATTTACTATTAAGGGTCTTTCTTGGGGGTGGATATTCATGGACTCACACCAAGGGTCACTAACCCACACGGAACTTATGGACTTTCACCGAGGGTTCCGCGTATACCCACACTCATTTATGGACCGAACCAAGGGAGTGCGTACCCCAACAACCGGACTTTTCACCCGAGGGATCTTCTAGTCCCTTCTTGTTACCCCAACCCAATTTCATGCAACCTTGCGGCTTAGCTAGGCCTTCGACCTAACTTCTTCAAGCCTTCCGCCAATCACCAAGTGCGGTGTTGACGACAACCATGCACACACCCATGTAATGAGATGTTTCCGTGCATATGCAATGTGATGCACCATTACACAACAACATAATGTTCAATATGTTATGAATGACATATGAACAATTGCAATATATCCATGATAAATTTTATCATAAGCATACAAATACCATCTTTGTCGCAATGTCAATACATCAAAACACATATATATCAACAATTCCTCTAACCCAATATCCAAGCATGCTCTACATAAATCATTGCAAAACACACTTAATTTTTCTTAGGTATTTTGTCAAACACCTTAAGGGAACCAAGTCGTATATTCATATAACTCATATACAAGCATAAATATGAAACACATAACATGCATTAGGATTTACCAAGTTACAAGAATCTATTCAAGCAACTTTCATATTTCAAAACAAGTTAGAATTTGGCCTAAACCCTTCTTCTACTCTCATTTCCTCATTACTATAACCTTAGACAAGTATAGGGCTAAATTTAATAATTAAACCCTTAGTCTACCCATATGTAGGGAAAGAATAATCTAAGATAGGAGGAACCCTACCTCACTAGAAGTGTAGAAGACTTCTATAATCATCAAAATCACCAAAATAACTCAAGAACTCTTGAATTCCCAAATCTCCATTTTTGAATCTTCGATGAAATCTCTTATTTTTGATACGTAGACATAACCCTCGTGACGGAGATCGATTACCTCTCTTGGTTCGACGGAATCCGACCGACGAAACTCCAAGAAATCGAAGAAGAAAGGTGAAGAAACAAGTTTTCTCTCTTCTCTTTCTCTCTCTCCTTGGGCGGTTGAAATGGCTGAAGAAGTGGGGTGAGAATATCTGATTTTTTAGATATTTACCCCTATTTATAATTTTTAATACTCGGCTCACGTTGCACCACGTGTCTTTCGCTTATTTGGGTCCATTTTTGCCTGAAATAATTTATTACATTTCGTGTTTAGCCCAATTTTATGTTACTGGTACTTTAATTTAATTATACTTACATTTTAAGAAAGTTTTATTTGGATGCCTTTGTGGGGTCATCCGCCACCCAATTGCTTTGAAATTCGACGGGGTGACTAGATTTCGCAATACGAGTCTAACGTCAAACTCCGTTTCCTCATCCAAGGTCTATAGAACCCGTATTTTAATTTTGTGTTATAGTGACAAAATGACCATTTTGCCCTTTCCAAAAAAAATTTAAAATTTCTCGGGTTTTACATTCTTCCCCCTTTAAAAGAATTTCTTCCCTGAAATTCACACACACATGCACATACAATCTCATGCATATGAAACAACCATTTAATGCTAAATAACTATAAGAGAGTACCTCCATCCTCAAATAAGAAAGGATAATTGGTACACATGGTGTCTTCACGCTCCCATGTTGCCTCCTCCACTCCTCGGTGCTACCACAATACCTTACTAGTCTCACGGTCTTACCTCGCAAAATTTGATCCCGGCTACCCATGATACACACCGGTCCTTCCTCGAAGGTTCCATCTGTATCAACATCAAGTTCGCCCCAATTCACCACATGAGTCGGATCCGGGTGTATTTTCGGAGTGTAGATACATGGAATACTGCGTGAACACCTATAAACTTGACGGTAATGCCAACCGGTAAGCAACTGTACCCACCCTCTCGAGTACCTTGAAGGGCCCGATATGTCTTGACGATAGTTTTTTCCGCTTACCAAACCTGACCACTCCTCTCTTAGGCATTACCTTCAAGAAGACATGATCTCCCACCTCAAACTCTAAAGGTCGCTGTCGTCTGTCGTCGTAAAACTTTTGTCGGCTCTGAGCCGTAATAAAACATTTTCATATCAATTCCACCTTCTCCAAGGTGTCTCTAACCAATTTCGGACCTGTAGAGGTTCTCTCTCCCACTTCTGTCCAACAAACAAGAGATCGACAAGGTCTCCCGTATAATGCCTCATAGGGTGTCATTTGTATGCTCGTCTGATAACTGTTATTGTAGGCGAACTCCACCAAAGGTAAATGATCTTTCAGCTATCTTTGAGATCTAAGATGCATGTCCGTAGTATGTCCTCTAATGTCTGGATGGCCCTTTCTGACTGACCGTCCGTCTGGGAATGAAAAATAGTACTCATCATCAAATGTGTCCCCATGGCTCGCTGAAAACTCTCCCAAAAATGAGCTGTGAACTTGGGATCCCTATCTGATACTATAGATACGGGTACTCCATACAATCGGACAATCTCCCGTATATATAACTTACAGAATTCCTCCAATGTGAAGATCATTCACACCACCAAAAAGTGTGCCAACTTAGTAAGCTGGTCCACTACCACCCATACCGCGTCATGTCCCCGCGATATCCGTGGCAAGTGGGTCACAAAATACACCGTGACATGTTTCCACTTCCACTCAACTACCTCCAATGGCTGGAGTAACCCTGCTGGTCTCTGGTGCTCAGTTTTCACTTGCTGACATGTGAGTCATCTACGAACAAAATTCTCAACATGTTTCTTCATTCCACTCCAATAATACTAGCGACGAAGATCATGATACATTTTCGTGCCCCCTGGATGAACTATAAAACGGGAGCAATGAAACTCCCTAAGGATCTCCTCTCTCAGATCCGCCAACTGAGGAATCACAACCCTTCCTCGATACCGAAGATTATCATCCGAGTAAATGGCCCAGCCCTTGTCACCTGTACCTGCCTGTACACGGTCCCGGATGGACAATAGCTCTGTGTTCTGATTTTGGGACTCAATCACCCTGCTCAGTGGGGAAGTGATTAATCCTGATTAATGCATGACTTAATTAAGTTAATAGGTCAATTGTGTTAGTTAAACAAAGTTAAACTAATCAAAATTGACTTATTAAGGTTAGTGTGTGAATTAGGGATAATGCATTAATTGTTGTTCTTTTCAGGATTTTATGCGTCAAAGCTACAAACTACGAGGGAGCCAAGACTACAAATTCTAAGATGATAATTATTAAAGCTCTAAACAAAAAGAGATTAAAGTAATCCAAATATCATCTTTTGGAGGTCTGTAAATGATAACTTTTGGAAGCTTGTGAAATCACAACTTTTAGAAGCTTGTGAATGTCATCCCTTGGGCTTGTGAATGGTATTTTTGGGGTTTGTAAATGTTATCCTTTGGGGTTTGTAAAGGCTTTGCCTATAAATACTACCCCTTTATGGCTTGTAGAATATAAGTTTTTGCTATATAAATTTTTGCTAGAGTTCTTGGTTGTGGATATCCCTCCAAGTTGTTATTGATTTCTTTGTATTATTACTTTCTTTTATGATATTATCATCTCTTGGTTGTGGAATACCCGCTAATTAATTATTGCTTTCTTTTAATTTAAGTCTTGTTTTATTTTGCTTCTATTGTTGGAGCTTCTTTCTTCCCTTAGAGGAATGAAACTCTTCCACTTTTCTAGAGCTTTACCGAAGCCGTGAAGGGTGGAACGTGATTCACTCATTTTTTGTCGAAGATCGTTTATATTGATGTATTTCGGTTATTGCTTTCTTTTATTGTGTTATTATCTCTTGGTTGTGGAATACCCGCCAATTAATTATTGTTTTCTTTTAATTTAAGTCTTGTTTTATTTTAATTCCATTGTTGGAGCTTCTTTCTTCCCTTAGAGGAGTGAAACTCTTCCACTTTTCTAGAGCTTCACTGAAGTCATAAAGGGTGGAACGTGATTCACTCATTCTTTATCGAAGATTGGTTATATTGATGCAATTCGTTTATGTTTAGTTCTAACCTTTATTTATTCATAATGTCTTCTCATTTAATTGTTGTATTTACTTTAACCATGAGTAGCTAAGTTTTTAGTTGGCTAATCCAAGGGAGACCTCCTCTTCGGTATATCATTTCAACTTATTGTCTTTCCTCCTTTTGGTGTACTATAGTTCGGCTTGACTGGGTTGAGAGTGGATGTGGTTGTGAGTCCTTGATATCCGGTAGGCCTGGTCACGGGTTATGCTTGGATCCTCATCATCTCGTCCCTAGCTTCTCACAAATCAATCGTTCATCTATGCAAAGGTTTCGAGTTGAATTGAGATTCCCATTGGAATGACCTCTTTGGATTAGCCAACGCTTGTTTTCATTTTATTATCACAACTTAAACCACCACCAAATTCCAAAACAAAAAATAATTTTATCATTTTCTTTAATAAAAATCACCTTCATGATGCTTCACTTCCTTCCCTGAGGAGACAACCTTGGAATACTTTTCCAAGTAAAACACGACCCACGAAAGTCTACTTACGATTGGGGAGCACTTTTGTTCACACACACACACATTTCATTTATTCCATTTCATTTTCTCCTTGCCCTTTCTTTTGACATTGTCCCAAGGGAGAGTGACACTCCCCCTCACACATACATCATACATATATCAAGGGAGATGTTAGTAAGTTAGGAACTGCAAGGAAAATACTCAATCATTTTTGGCGCCGTTGTCAGGGAAGGCAAGCGTTGAACCTAGAAGGTGCTTTTTCGGACAACGGAGGTAAGTCTCGTGATATTCATCATGGGCTGAGGTACGTTGATCCTTGTATATACTTTTGTTGTTTGCATTTTTTAGATAGTTTGTTATATGTGGGGTCAGGACGAACAAAATCGACTAGTTAGACAACACTTGGACCCCAATATGAACCTTGAAATAGACCTACCTGAGGATGCGGGTGATAATTTTGATGATGTTGGTGCCAATCCTAATGTCCAGGAGGACGGGGGATTGTAACAACCTGGGAGGCCTAACCCCCGAGTGTATTTTTCCCCACCTAGGAATGAGGGGAATAACATCCCACTTGACCCTCCGACTAGGTCAATGAGAGACTTCCTTCAACCAACCCGATGCGTCACACCCTCATGCATTCTTCTGCCAGTCCAGGCTCATCTCTTCATAGTCAAACCAGGGATATTGAACTTACTTCCCGAATTCTACGGAATCGAGGGTGAGAACCCTTATTCACATATAAGGGATTTCGAAAAAATAGTTACAACTTTCACCCCTAATTATAATATGGAAGAAATTGCTAGGATGAAATTGTTCTCATTCACCTTGAGTGATAAAGCAAAGACTTGGCTTCAGTCCTTAAGATCTCGAACTGTGACAACTTGGGAAGAAGCAATCTCCGTGTTTTTGAAAAAATATTTTCCGGTGCACAGAACCACCACCCTTAAGAAGCAAATTCAAAATTTTTTGAAGAATCCCAATGAACAATTTTACCAATGCTGGGAAAGGTACAAAGAGTTACTACAGTCCATTCCACATCATGGTTTTAAACCATGGCAATTGGTTAGTTTCTTCTATGAAGGAATTATACCAGGCCATCGACAGTTTATCGACATGATGTGCAACAGAAAATTCTTGAATAAAGAACCCGATGAGGTGTTGGACTATTTTGATACCTTGTCCGAAAATTCACAGTAATGGCACATCACCGATCCTACCGATGTGCCAAGATCTTTGCCTCGGGGGAGTGGCCAACAAAAAGGGGGAGGGATTTATGAGCTAAAAGACCGGGAAGACCTACTTTCACAAATTTCCAAATTGTCTAGGAAAGTAGAGAACCTTGAGGTGAATAGAAGAAGAGAAGTATCTCAAGTGTCAAGAATCGAGGAAGCTTGTTCTATTTGTGAGAATGTTGAGCACTCGACATCAGAGTGTTCGGGCATTCCTACTCTTAGGGAAGCATACCAGGAACAAGTCTATGCCTTAAACCAACCGAGGCAATCATTCTCTCCATATTCTAACACTTACAATCCAGGGTGGAGCAACCACCCTAACTTTAGTTGGAGAAATGAGAACCCTATTCCCCATGGGTCCAATGCATATTCATCTCCCGTACCACCTAAACAAGGTCAATACCCGAGTCATGGGCAAGCATCTAGCTCCCAATACCCACGGACAAATCCACAAGGGTATCAATCGACACCACTATAGCAAAATTTTTCACAAAATCCTCCTCCACAAGGCTTTTCTAATCAAGGACCATCAAATCCATCCACCTACCAACCTCCTCATAAGAGGAACTTGGAGGATGTACTTTACAACTTCATTCAAAGCCAAACCACCTTCAACAAGGGCATTTCGACCCAACTCACCAAGATCACTAATGCCATTGGATTGTCTCAACAAGAGAAGAGAAAATTTTTCGCTCAACCCCAAGAAAACCCCAAAGGCCAACATGTGGTTGAAGTAGCCTCACCCATCCAAGAGAGTTGTGATCAACTCAAGGCGGTCACCACTCTTCGAAGTGGAAAATAATTTGAAAAGACCGTGGTGCCAAAGGTCGCACCCAAGGCCCCATTTCCAATACAAGGAGAAAGTGAGGGTGAGGCCAAGGAAAGTGTGGCCAGAAAAGGTGAGAAAGGCGAAAATAGAGATGAAGTTGTAAGTGAAAAAGAAAATGTGATAGATGAGAATTTGTTTATTCCTTCTATGTCTGCTCCTTTTTCCCATCGTTTGAAGCCATCTGTCAAGGTGGCTAATTATACTGACATTTTAGAGATGTTCAAGCAGGTGAAGATCAACATCCCCCTCCTTGACGCTATCAAGCAAATACCGTCTTGTGCAAAAATTTTGAAGGATCTATGCACGGTAAAGAGGTTGAATGTTCGAAAAAAGCCATTCTTGACTAAGCAAGTGAGCTCCATCTTGAGGACCAACACTCCTCCGAAATTCAAGGATCCCCGCTGTCCAACAATTGCCATAACCATAGGAAATTGCCTGGTGGAGCAAGTTTTGCTTGATTTGGGAGCAAGTGTCAATCTCCTCCCCTACTCAGTATATCAACAACTTCAACTTGATGAGTTGAAACCCACTTCAATTACACTCCAACTGGCGGATCATAGCATCCGCACACCAAGGGGAGTAGTGGAGGATGTCTTAGTTCAAATTGATAATTTTTACTTCCCCGTTGATTTTATTGTCTTAGACACACATCCCGTAGCTAATTTGAGCTCCCAAATTCCCGTTATTCTTGGACGACCTTTTCTTGCTACATCTAATACCGTGATTAATTACAGAAATGGTTTGATGAAATTGGCATTTGGGAACATGACTATGGAGCTGAATGTGTTCAACCTAGCAAAACAACCGGGAGATGACGAGAAAGTGAACGAGGTAAATCAAATTAACATCTTGGTCGAGGAGCAAATGGAGTTGGAAAGAATGTTGA
>CM042189.1:6733084-6745006 GCA_023539305.1 Ilex asprella
CTAGCTTAGAACAAGTAATATTTATGTTTAAAAACCAATAATGAAGGGGGAATTGAGAGAATCACACATCTCTTTTGTAACTAAGGTTCGAAATCAAGAAAAGAGGATTAGTGGTTGCTCAAGCATAATACGGTTTACAACAAGGAAAATATATTCAAGAGTGACAAGAAATGATGATTTTATAGCCAATGTATATGATTTAGAGTCAAGGGAAATACATATGTAATAACCCTAATCTCAATGTAAGAGAATGGAAGAAAACCCCTACCTTGAATCTTGAAGAACTAGGGTTTGGATTCTTGAATCTACCCGTAATCTCTTGAAATTTTCCTTTGATCTTGTGTTCTCTCCCTCTCTCTCAAGTTATCTAGGGTTTAGAATGAGTAATGGACGACTAAGGAGGCGGCCTAAAGTATTTATAGGCTCAAAAGTCGGACCAACGTCGCGGTTTAAAACATTCAGATTTTTATCGGGTGTACCGGTACCCGATACCCGGTACCATTTGGTACCGGTACCCAGTACCGGTATCATTTGGTACCGGTACCCAGTACCGGTACCAAAAACCTTCGGGGTACCGGTACCCAGTACCGGTACCAAAAACTTTCTGGAATCGGGGTTCCGGTACCCAGTACCAGTACCACTCAGCAGACAGAGTCCTCCTCCGTCTTCCAAGTTTCCAATGCACTTCCTATTACCTTTCCCAAGGTTTTTCGACCTTCCGGATTCAATGAAAACCTTATCTTGACCTAAAAGTATTTAGAAAATCATCTAATCCCCATTTTCATGTTTCAACGTCTTTAAAACTCAAACTTGTCAATCAATGTGCGTCTCTAGTATTTATCCTAGTATTAAAAATCTATATGGTTTATCCTTACCTTATTATACATATCTACACCTTCACAACAATATTTTATTATGTATATATCTATACAAATATATAAAAAGAAAATACGGGGTGTTACAATAATCCCACGGAACACATTCAAACAGGGGACGATTCCATGCATAAAGATTTAATGCCTAAGGTTATCATAACATTTCTTATTATCCAACAAGGCAGCGATTGATGTGTACAATACTCCGCATAATCCTGCTAACAAACTGAAATTGTCTTGTAATAATGGTTCAGTTGCTGAAATTCATAAGGTCTGTTTTGTTTTATTGTTGATTATGTGACAAACTTGAATGTTATTTTAATGTCACTACTTGGGTAAACAAATTTCAGATTCCACTTTGGGTATTCCGAAGCATGTTGAGGAATATGAAAATGTAGACATACTTTATCCAGCAATTGATTCTGAATTACATATTTGACAAGAATCTTGATATGAGCTATGGTTATTTTAAATGTAACCCTTAATAAATTTTAAGTATGCATTAAAGTGTAATCGAAAATATTGGTACGCTTATTTTTTTGTGTAATTTTTTATTTTTTTTTATAAAAATAGAGAGATTTTAATTAGGTTTGAAAATGACCATGTTGCACACCATTCCCTCATGACACTAGTACCAAAGCAGTGGTTACTTGATTCAGTTGTTAATTTGTGGTTTTTTTTTTTTTTTTATCCATACCTTGTTATCATAAATTATACCATTTTCATTTTACATTGATACATTGTGTTGAATGTTACAAGTTGTGGAATTAGCTCACAATTTATTGTCTAAGGAAGATAAGACAAATCCAAAAACCGGGTTAGAGATGTGGTACCTACCCACGTGGTTCTCGCTAAGAAATTTGGGATTTTTTGGTAGTACCTATTTTTTAAAAAACAAAATTACATACAATAGGTTTATGTAATTTTGATTGTTGTATTCAACAATAGGCACTAACTCGAGCTGTGGATAACAGTGAAGACCGAAAAAAGGTTTGTTTGAATCTATGTGTGTTGTGCATGTAAAGTACACAAAAGATTTTACATACTGTGACAAGGTGTGTAATAACCATATTGTTAATCTGTTTTGAATTGAAAGACCTAACATTAGTTACATTGATCCACACTTATCAACAATGTTTTTTATGTATGAACAAATTTAGATATAAATCCCAATCAATGAGAACAACGATCATTGGTATCTCTACGTCATTGACGTAACTGAACAGAATGCTCTTTTGTTGGACCCGCTTCCTTTTGACGATATTTCCATTTGGATGAATGATGTGCATAATGTGCAATTTGAATTAGATGATGTGCTTGAAGTTACACAGGATAACTACCAACCTTTCTTGGAAACGTTCAACTTGTCCGCCCGCCTTGGGCCCCACGACAAGGGAATGGATATGATTGTGGAATATTTGTTGTCAAGATGATCCTAGTTCTAGTGCTTTCTCCAAAATTTAGCATTAAGGTGAATTATATAACATGTAACATACAACATGTCGCAATTGTAATTGTATAATTTGTTTATATCCCTCATCAAAGCTAATTAATTTAACCACTTGGTATCATTTGATTGCATGGAGATTCGAATGAAATGCGGATGAACTTCGCTTTTTCATTAGCTACTCACGCTAACAACAAAGTTCAAAACAAACTCACACATAAGGCCTAAGAACAAGGGATAGAAACGGGGAAATGTAGAAGTATATTAGCTGGAATGTGAGTAGCTAAGCGGTATGTATATAGTGGAATACAATGCAACAATCGAATGGAATGTGATTAGGTAGACGATATGTATATAGTAGAATACAATGTTGACTTGTGAATAAAATGTGATTAGGTAGGTGGTATGTATATAATGGAATACAATGTTGCCTGGGAGCTGGAATGTGCCTTGCCAGGCGGAATGTATATATTGGAATACAATGTTTAAATTGGTGAATGAAATGTGCATATGTAGGCGGTATTTATATATTGAAATATAATGCGGACTGGTGACTGGAATGTACGCTGACTGTGTTTTTTTTTTTTTTTGAGAAATGAGATAATTTTATAGATTGAATCCCAAAAAATTACAAGAATTAAAAAACAGATAACTGCTTACAAGAAAAACAGAAAAAATTGTTACATGCTAAAACTCAAATTTTGTTACAAGAAAAACAGAGATTCTATTTTCAAGAGTAACAGAAAATCTATTACAACGAATCAGTCTTCTGCTCCTCTAAGTAAGAACTACATCCTCCTTGTAATCACATACCAACTTCCTCGTAGTACGCAGCATAAGGAATCCTCTTAGATCCTGCATCAACACCATCCTAACTGCAAATAGCAGCCTGACAGAACTCGAAAGATTAGAATAGCCTTTGTCCAACACTGCTTTATTGGCTAAATAGTTTGCAACCATATTTGATTCCCTGAAAATATGCATCAACTAATATTCCAAACATCCCAACGTCTCCTTTATTTGAACCAGCATTCTCAAACAATTCCAAGCACAACCTACAATCATTCAATTAAGTTGCATTTCTGACAAGAGTCCTAGAAACTATAGCACATAACACAGCATACCACAATGCATGCTCACAACACCAGGCAGCTGCAAGAAACAATAACAACAACATTCACTTCAACACAAAAGCATCATTATCTCTCCCATTTGTAAATAACACAAGCCAGTCACCAAAAAAAACATAAGCCAGGCACAAAAAATAAAAGGCACACATTTATGTGCCATCAAGATCCATTTCACAGTTTCCCATTAGACAAATCAGAATTACAAGAATCAAAGGAGAAAGACAAACCAATCTCCATAACATAACAAAATACTTTAAAAAATGAAAGAAAAAAAACAATCACTAAAACCATCCAAGGCACTTCCATGCTTCCATACTCCTTTGAACATCTTTCACTAACTACATATTTCAAACAAATCAACACTACATAAAGAGGACAGACCATCACAAATCATAACACAACTCCACATCAACACAGGCATTCACCCTTAATCAGCTATGTCAGCCCATATCAGCATACATGACCACCCTTTTCTTTCTTATCATTGTCAATAGCTCCAGCATAGCTCCTTCCCATTAAAGAAGTCATGTAATAGCTGCTTCACCTTTGGGAATTTTGGTTGATCCATCAACAAGAACAACATTAGGGACAATGCTTTTGTCCATCTTAGCATACCTCAAACATTTATCCATAGGCTATATACACTTTCTAAAGATATCCATGTTTAGCTCCTCTAATATGTCACGGTCGATGCTCCAGAAATAACAGTAGCATCATTGATAGCCTGGTGTTGGGAGTCATTGAAGTATGCAGGGTAAATGACAACATCATTCTTCACATTTCATCCATGGAAAGTTGCAACAATCTCCTCCATCTTGATAAGCACCATATAGGAGATTTCGTCATAATCAAACTGCTTCTCTTCCCCCTTGTAGTTGACAACAATCATTTGCATGTCCCCATGACCAAAAATGACCTGAAAATGCCACAAGTTGATGTCACTTTGTACGAAGCCATCAATAAATCTCCTATCAATTAGATGTTTTGCAAATGGCAATAAGAAACAAGAGTTGATTAGCTGCGATGCATCAATAAATATGTTGAGCAGCTAACATGCTGCAACCAAAAGTCCAACCTATAAAGCAACGATTTGATTCATCTTAAATTACCCAGGCAAGCACAAGAACAATCACATAAGCCTAACATAGAATTAAGAAGAACAAATTAATCAGATTCAATGACGAAACTAAAACAAGATAGTCCATAATCCATAACCATCTGCAATGCATCACACAGGGCCCTAAACTCAACAACACTATTTGAACAATCCCCATATAAGAAGGATGCAGCCTACACCACCTTACCAAACTCATTGCTGACAACTGTTCCACCACCATCAAATACTGAACCCATATACACTTCAAGATAGAACTTGTGACATATGCATGATTTTATCTCTCACTATGTTGTCCCCAGCGATGACCAAGTTAACATCCACCTCCCTTTGCATGTCCTTACTCTTATCCAGCATTTAACAAAGATGTTGCACCAATACGTAAACACTTTTTTATTGTTTTTTTATTAAAGCTATTAGCCAATGTCAGCACAGAATGTGATTGTTATTCACCTTGATTGTATAACCTGGCCCCAAATGTGATGCTTGCATCATCTTTACTACGAAAAGTTCACAATCAAACCCATTGCCTTGTTTGGGCATCCAGGTTGGTTCAACAAGCTTCCATTTGCGCAATTTGTGGTTAAATTCGGGAGCCCTATTTGCAATAATGTCGTCCAAAACCTTAATCTACAAAACAAGATTGGAGTGTAATTGCACCAAAAATTGTTGACACGTATTATTTTGTAAATGAAAACCATAAGTATCTTACAACTCTATTCGCATTTGTGCGGCGAGTCCTAATTCTTTTTGGAGTTGGCAGAGGATCGAGTAGGAATGTTTTCTGCTCATCTATATCCACCAATAGTAGATACCAATGTTTTGCTTCATCATTCATTGGGACATATATCTACATACAAAGAGACATTTATTCATAACATCCGGTATAGGTATATACTATTCATCATGGATTAACTTAAAAACAATTAGAAAATGAAATTTTCAATAAAGAATACCTTTGTAGTTGTTCTAAAATTAGGGAGTGTGAGACGACTAAACTTCTTTTTTTGAGTTCCACTTGTGCACCCTTACAGCGGATGATGGTACTTGAAAGGGCTTGTTGTTGTATGACTTCATCAATTGACATGCATACTTTAAGTGTTTGCCACATGACACAAACTGTTGATTGCATAATGCAACTATATCCAAAAGCAATGAAAACATATACTTACAGAGAAGACCGTAGGTAAGTATTATCGTCCCGTTTGTGGAGCTATGCATGCACACAAATCTATTACCTAATACATTTTTTGATACGATACTTTAATTTCATTCTCATAAGTCACAACAATAAAATCAAGAAATTAATATTCACGAACAATTCCACTTAGCCATTGTTTGGGGGCAAGTGACTGCAACACTTCCCTCATGCCTCGATCATGGTCAACAAATGATATCATAAACTCACTATACATATTCAAAACACATTAATTTTAAGCATTGTTGCATTGGAAAATGATACAAGTAGCAGGTGTTAAGCATAAAATATAGCGTCAAATATAGGGTCGACAAGCACATACTCAAATGGCAGATTTTTGTCAAATATGTAATTGTAGATTGCGCGCTCCACATTAGCATCGATATGGATTAATCATGGGAACACCACATCTATCATCTACACTGTAATTTATCTTATAAGGGGTTCAAATTGTCACTCACCTGAAAACGCATGTTGAAGTTTTAATGCAAAACACAATAACACATACTTCATCTTGGTGGTGTCCCTCTGTGACTTGTGAATCATCCAATTCAACCTACAATATAAATTTCTCATTCGTCAATTCACGTCATGAATTCATCAGTAAGAGATGTGATAAAATAGGCCTTAACACATATATAATGTTTCACCATTTAAACGGATAATATACACACATTCGTGAGATCAATTTCATCTTCCTCTTTATTTCTCCCCATCTCATGTGGCACATCCTTCGCAGGCACCGATTTATCAACAAATTGGGACACAATATGTCCAATCTCTACTCAGTATTTTCTCCATCACAGACAAAGAAGTTGTGTAGTGTGATGCAAAAGTATCAAATTTTTTTCCATGCATTCGGCAACAACCTCAAGTCTTCCAATTCTTACCAGCAAATCCTACGAACCAATATACGTAATAATTGATAGTACGGTCAAATATTTGCAACCACAAATTAAAAAAAAATAAATGACCAAGCATACTAAAAGCAGTATTCACCATGATCTTCTATAAAATGATTTGGAAAATATACACATTCTACAAGGTATATTTACATACATCAGACACTGCATGATGAGTTGCGGTACCAAGTGTGTCATCAATTAGCTCCTCCTCAACAAATACATCCAACTACATACCTAAACCCAATGAAATTTGCACATCAAATAATATGTAAGACATTACAATACAACAGTGCATACGAAAAAAAATAACAATATGTTTATCTCTTCGAGATTGAAGCCTCTTAACTTCAAGATAGGACTCATTCGTTTACTGATGTCACTCTCACCCCACTGCCCAATTCGTGTTATCTCCCAAAAAACAAAAGGAATGATGGTTTCTCCTCTTGGAGTTACTCGTTCAAGATATAAAACCTACATACCAAATAAACTGAAGACCATAAGACACTATTTACCCATTGTATACCACATATACATTAACAAACATGGTTTTTATAAGTAAATTATCATCAGAACTACCAAAAAACCACCCAATGATCCCTGTTTGGAACATTGAAATTTTTTAATGCCTTCAATGACTCCATCAAAACAAACTTGCACCAATTAGTATGTCTTAAAGAAGGCACGTCAACAATAGAATGTAATGCAGCAACACTTAACGTAATATGCATTGTTGGACGAAGCATACAACCATTAATATATTAAACAGA
This sequence comes from Ilex asprella, assembly GCA_023539305.1. NCBI lineage: Eukaryota > Viridiplantae > Streptophyta > Magnoliopsida > Aquifoliales > Aquifoliaceae > Ilex > Ilex asprella. Next base: position 6,740,521 of record CM042189.1, read on the forward strand.
CAGCCGTATAAATTTGTCAGAAGCATCTGTGATTGAAGTAAGGCACTCAGCCAAATGTTTAAAAGAAACCTCTGGTTGTCCATTAAATATAGAAGTGCAAAGATCATTAATGATGTCATTTGTACCCGTTGTCACCACATTTGTCCCTGCGAATTGTAAACCTAGTATGTAGGTGACACCTTGAGGGGTTAACTTCACCCATTTCCCATACAAGTTGAATGCACACTTTTGGGGATTAAATCGTTCTGCAAACCACGCACACAAATAATGCCTAATATATGTGCATTGTATGCTAAGCAATCCCCCCCAACCAATTTTGACAATGGCTTTGTTTTTGTGCGGCATTTAAATTTTGCGACAAATTTCACCAGTTTTTTTTATGAACATCTTGTCGCCACAAAATGGTGTACACGTAAAGTAATGGTAGTATTAAAAAGGAACGTTACATGTCTAGTTGAACAACAAACTGATTATTTGTATGCATAATTGTCAACATAACTTAATGTAAGAATGTATAACATACTTATACAGATGTCTCGCCTATAGTATGGCTTGTTTTCGTCACCATTGCTTCCCTTCCATGGCAGTAGCAACCAGTTGTTTCTTCTTCACCCTGGTGCAACTTGTTGTCATTTAATACAAACTGTGAATATCTAACATATAAAATATATAAGAACAATCAAATTTCTTTACATTGTGTTTGCTTCAGATGTAAATAAACTCAACCATAACAGGCCTTCTAAGATGAATCGCCGATACCTACAAACCACCATGTATTGGATTAGCTTTGATTATAAATAGAACTAGGGATAACTCCTGCCTGAAGACGCGGGTCAACATAAATCAACCGGTTAATATGAAGAAAAAAAATTACTTTAATTTGCAAGTGTGAAATGTACTTAATTCAATGCGGATGCCTCAGTCATCAGTCAATCCCTAGTGTGTGTAAAAAACCCTTACCTTCTTGTGCTCAACCACAAGGCATGATTCAAAAGCTGAAAATAGGAGAGAAGTGGCAATACAACCCAAAACACAACCAAACATAAAAAAAACAATCAATTTCAACATAACAATAATCAGTTTCAGTTATGAACCATCAAATGGCACACATGCCCGCTTTTAACCCTTAATTTAAGTTATGAACAATCAGAAAACAACACAAGCAATCAATTTCAACTTAACAATAATGTGTACACAAATTTTAGATGTAAGTCTCACTGTTTCTCAGCTAGAGATCCAACAATTGTCATAAACAATATGGAAGATCTAAATCCTGCATTAAAGACATGTCCAATCTCTCCTTTCTCGAAGCCATATGTCGCGTAAAGGTAGTAGACATATGGACCCTACAACCAATCACCAGTTATTGCCACATAAACCTAACTCATCAGAAAAAATATACATTAATACATCCAATAGGTAATACCTACAATTCATACGATTCTTGTCAGCAGCTCATGAAGTAAGGTATAAATAATATGCAAGGAATGCCACCATTAGATGCTTAAGTGGCAACACTTGGACTGAGATATAAAAAAAAAAGATTCTTAAGTGGGTTGTCAAAAATCAATTAATTTACTCTAATTAGGAATATTTATAATGAAAAATGCTTCCAACTGTTTCTTTGCAAACAGAGTGATCAAAAAGAAAATAAAATTAGATTTTGAATTCAACATTTACAATTTTCCACTTGCAAACCTTTTCTAAAAAAATCCACTAATATCATTAGGGTAAATAACAAAAGTACTTAAACTAACAAAACTTATATAGAATTGTTGCATTAAACACTCATTTAATACTGACAACCCATGGGATCAAACCCAGACCGTGAACCAAACACCATGTTCCTCATATCACTTCCTACCAGTGACTCCACAAGATAATCAGACTAGAGGACAAAAACAACTAAGCTGCTCAAAGTGTTAGTCGCTTAGAAAATCTAGTAAGAATATATTCAGGTGCATTTAAAAAATAAAAAAATTCACTTCAATTAACTCGAATAGATGAATTAGGGTCCCTTTTAGCATTTATTTCTTCTGTTTTCTAAGTCCTAGCCGATTAAACTTTTGAGAATCACAAAATCAATTTTTTTTACCTCCTACATTTTCTTAGTAAACCCATAAAACACTCAACCAAAAATGAGAATGAGATCCCATGTTTCCCCAAATATCCATCGCACAAAACTAATAGCCAACAACCAAACACTATATTCCACCATCAATAACCAAATTTCAACTAACATTTGAAAATAAATTAAAAAAAATTAACCATCAATAAACTACTAAAATTTAAAAAAAAACAACAATCTAAAAAACTTAGTGTTCTATGTGCGTGTGTTTGTGTGATGTGTTATGTGTGTGTGCATGAGTGTGTTCTGTGTCGTGTGAGTGTGTATCAGAGAAGAGGGGATGTCCATTTTGGGTGGGAGAGGTTGCATAGAGAGAGAGAGAGAGATACTTTTAAATAGTCTATTTTTTATCGATTAATTTAATTATAGAAAATCCAAGTACAAACAAAATGATGCCAAAAAAATCTACTTGTCTCCATGGAAGCAAAAAATTCAAGCAAAAACAATTCTATATAATTTACACCGTGAAATTTCACATCAATTAAAGCTTAATAAATAAACTCACAATCCCCAATTACAGATAACTCAAAATCCAAATAAAATCGAACCGTAGCAAAATCTAAATCGAACCAGGCATAATGTGAAGATCTCTTGCTATGTCACTGTTACGGGTGACTAACACAGCCAGCTAGTAAATAATCACAACATCAAAATATAAAACAATTATGCTTCTAATACCACACAACACAAATAACTTCCAACAATCCAAAAGTGACATTATTAGACACTCTTATGCAAACACTAACCAAGTCAAATACCAAAAGTGAAATTATTCATGAACAATGTACATATAAAAAAAACAATGAACCATATGTACATATAAAAAAATTTAGCAAAACCAAAAAAAAAAGGCCAAATTTCAATGAACAATGTACATATAAAAAAAACAATGAACCATATATCATTCTCTAAATTACTCTCTTTATTAAATCCTTCTTCCCTCACAAATAATAACCCATTTTTTCACTTTCTACAACAAAAAATACAAATTTCTTCCCTCATTAACACTAAAGAAAATAAAAATAATTAAAACTCAAAATGTGCAGACATAAAAGTGGGTGCATGGGCAAGTGATCAAGGGAACATATATAGACTGTGGAATCATGTAGGTTTGAAAAATATGCGACTACCACTACGGCATGCTAACAATATCAAAAGTTTTGCACTCATTAAACCATCCATTAAATAAACATAAAGAATGATGACTTCGCATAATTATTTGGAATTGAAAGATACACAACCTAATTATTCACACCTAAAGTAACCTAGAGTGATGCAATTACCAATTCAATTCAAGTAGAAGAAATGCAATTAGCAATCCAAAAATTTGAATCGAAACTAAAATAACTACAAAGTTTGCACCAAAATCAAACATGAAGTAATTACGAAATTCATTGAACCTTATCAAATAAAATTCAAATTACATCTCAAACTAAGTTCACCTAAAGTAATTGTAAAATTCGCATCAAATTAAACATTTATCAAACTAACTTCACAAAATTCAAAAATGTGTGGGTGTGTTGTGTGTGGGTGTGTTGTGTGTGTGTGTGTTGACGAAAAACAAAAGGTTTGGGGTAAGGGTGTGTGTTGTATTATGTGGGTATTGTTTGGGGAGGGGTTGCAAAGAGGGGGTAAGAGGGAAGAGTTGTTCTTCAAGAGACTTTGTGTGTGTGTTGTGTTCTATGGGTATTATTTGGAGAGTGGGTTGCACAGACAGAGAAGAAGGAGGGGTTGTACTGTGAGTGTATGTGTGTGTTGTGATTTATGGGTATTGTTTGGGAGTGGGTTACGCAGACGGGGAAGATGGAGGCGTTTCGCAAAAAAGGAAAAGCTTTGTGTTGTAGGAGGAGAGTTGCGTATATGCGTGAGAGAGCAGCAGGGAAGAGGGAGAATTACCTGGGAGGGCTGTGGTAGTGGATCTGACAGTGATAGACGGTGAGAGAGAAGATCAAATGTGATAGTTGTGTGGGGCTGTGGTGATGGCAGATCGCCATTGCCGGAATGGGCAACAGACCCATCGACCTATTGTGGAGAGATAGAGGGGAGAGAGAAGAGAGAGAGAAGGAAAGAGAGAAGGGATTTTGAAAATGTCGGTTCTAAGAGAGAAGGAGTAGAGTAAGAAAGAAAAAGGGGGAAAATGGAGGTTAACAATTAAGGGATTTGGGCGGGGAAATGGCCGGGTTTTTTTTTTACTTTATTTGAATTTTGAATATGAGATTATTTTGGGTGTTTAGTTTGTTCAAATTTCATAAATGGGGTTATAAATCGAGATAAGATAAAAAAAATTATTATTTTTATCGATTTTAAAAAATTAAATAAAATATTACTATATTCCAACTAACATAACATGTAATTTAA
>CM042189.1:6755254-6772022 GCA_023539305.1 Ilex asprella
TCCGAAGTGTAGGTGTCTTCTCTATAAATTTGTTTGGGAATTATTTTAAAATTTGAATGACTAGGGACCCTTGCATGAGTAGGTTCATTGAAAAAAATTAACTGATCCTATACAAGAGTGACTACTAATTTGCGATCCCCTAGCATTAATCCGCCCACACTCCCCATTTTTATCCAACGATCTATTATCCAAATGATGTCTAGCTTTCCTTTCATATAGAAAGATTTGATTTGTAGAATTTTCTCTAATTAAATTTTTTTTTTTGGATACATCAAAGTTAATCTACCCAAGCATTTGTAGGACTCATTCTTAATATAAACTCGAAATACTTATAGTCATTCAAATCGGGTCATTCGGGTTCGCAAAACTCAGACATAGGGCCTGGTAGTAACTTCTGAAAAGACACAAACTAAGGGACTGTTTGATAATACCACTTAACGTTTAAAATTGAATACTGTAAGCACTTAATAAATTATACCAGTTTGATAACCTAAAACTCATGCTACTTAATATTTTAAGCATTTCTTAAAAATAGACTAAAATTTTAAGCAGCAAGCTACCTACTTATCACTTAATGCTGAAAATATTAATCAATAATGATTTTATCAATTTCTCATAATGAACAAATATATCCTCACCACCATTGTATCGTCGTCACCATCACCAACACCACCACAATTGTACCACCGCCACCATTACTATTGTGCCACTGTCACCACCACCATCACAACCAACATCTCTGTTGCCACCATTATCGTTCTGTCATTGTCGCCACCATCACCACCATCACTATCACTATCACCATCATTGTTATCATCACCTCCACCACCATTGTGCTACCGCTACCACCACTGCTAATGTCATTGTCACCACCACCACCACTACTATTGTGCCACCGCCACCACCACCACTATTATTGTCGCTACCACCATCATCAACACCACCATCATTGCCGCTACCACCTCCATCACCACTACCGTCAATATCATTATGTCGTTGTCACCACCACTATCATTATGTCATCGTTACCACCACCATTGTGTCATAGTTGCCACCACCACCACAGTCGCCACCACCTTCATCGTCACCACCACCACCACCACTATTGTGTCACCGTCACCACTACTACCACTGTCATTGTCATCATTGCTATCGCCACCACTACTACTGTGTCACTGCCACCACCACCACCATTATGTCACCAGCAATAACACCATTGTCGCTGCCACCACTACTAGCACCATTGTGATGGTGGTGATAGGAATAAAGCATTGCAGAGAGATGATTAAAGAGAATGACAAAATTAAAACAATAATAATTTTTAGATTTCAACACTTTATATTTGTCAAACAGTTTAATTAAATTCAATACTTAAATTTCAGTTGTTAACAAATAGTTTGTGAATTAAAAAATTCAGCATTCAACACTTAAAATTCAGCATTCAATTTTTAGTGTCCAACTTTCAGTTTTATTAAACATCACTTAAGATGACATCTTGTTATTAGGGTTGTTCACATGACTAGGGGCTTGTAGTCGTACATTAGTTCAGCTGCCTTATACAGACATGACTACAATATTGAAAAAGAAATTTTCATATTGTAACTTCAAATTTTATAATTTTTGTGGGTTTTGATATAAGTTTTATGGTTTATTTAGAACTACAAAATGCAAAATTTTTAAATTTTGAATTACAACTTTTTTGGGCCGAGTTATAGTTTTTGTGGTATCTTGCGATCGATCTTAATTAAAAATGTTACAGTTGATTCTAACAATTGCAAGTTACCACAAAAATTATATAACTACCCTAAAAAATTGTAAGAGAAAACCCACAACTTCATATTCTGTCTCGTTGTTTAAAGTCTTAAACCCAAACCTGAGGGCGTACTCGACATCTATTCTGTCTGGGGAGGTTAGAATTAAGCATGTCCCGCTTCCTTGAGCATTGACAGCTCCATCTACTGACAGTTTCCACGTGGTTTTCCCTGAGAGCTCTGCTGCAGTAGTAGACTGGTTACTGAGCTCTGTCTTGCTCTCTTACTAGTGTTGCGCTGGTTGAGAAGTCTGAGATGGCTAGGTAGAGAGTAAGCACCTCTCCCTCTAAGGGACTTACTAGAATAAGAGGCGAGCTCAGATAATCCTTCAAGGCTTTGAACGTTTCTTCACATCATGTATCCCATTGGAATGCCCTCTTTAAGACTTGAAAGAAGGGTTGACATTTATCACTTGATCTGGACACAAAACGACTCAAGACAGCTATTCTCTCTGTCAGACGTCGAATCTCTCTTGTGTTGGATGGTGGTTGCATATCGAGTGTTGCTTTAACTTTTTTTGGGTTGGCTTCAATTCCTCTACTGTTGACTATAAAGCCTAGGAATTTTCCTGCTGATACTCCAAAGGTGCATTTCACAAGATTGAGTTTCATCATGTATTCCTTAAGGACCTGGAATGATTATGTTAGATGTTGGATGTAGAGCTCTGTCTTCAGTGACTTTACCAACATATCATCAATATAGACCTCCATGGGCGCCCCAATTTGCTTTTGGAACATCCTATTCACCAGTCGTTAGTATGTAGCTCCATCATTCTTCAACCCAAAAGACATGACTTAGTAGCAGCATGTTCCCTGTTCAGTCACAAAAGAGGTTTTCTCCTGGTCGCTAGAGTTCATTCTGATCTAATTATAACCTGAGAAGGCGTCCATGAAGCTAAGGAGCTCATGTCCACCTGTAGCGTCCACTATTAAATCAATCGGAGGTAAAAAAAACTGTCTTTAGGGCATGCTCGATTGAGGTCAGTGAATCAATGCTGAGTCACCACTTGCCATTGGTTTTCTTGACAAGGACCACGTTTTCTAACCAAGTAGGGTAATTTGCCTCCCTGATGGCTTTGGCATGGAGGAGTTTGCTGACCTCCTCAATGATTGCCTTCTAGTGTTCTGGAGCAAAGCTTCTTCGCTTTTACTTGATGGATTTGCAAGTGGGATTCATGCTTAGTTTATGCGTGATAACCGAGAGGTCAATCCTTCCATGTCTTCTTGCTTCCAGGCAACACACTTCCATGTTCTTTTTTAGGAACTGGATGAGAAGGTCTTTAATTTCTATGCACAACTTAGATCCGACGAAAACAAGGTGCTTTGCTTCCTCGTCAAGCTGAACAGGTTCTAGTTGTTCTGATGGTATTGGTATGTTGTCCAACTCGTCTCTCATGTCGAGCTCATCCAATTGGATGCTCTCCACTTCTTTCAGCTTCATCGAGGCGGTGTAGTATTCTCTGGTCATACGCTGGTCTCCGTGGACCACTCCAACTCCATTTTATGTAGAAAATTTCATAACTAGGTGATAGGCAGAGGGGATGGCCTTCATGGCATTGAGGGAAGGCCTTCCTAGCAGCATATTGTATGCAGAAAGGGCGTCTACCACTAGAAATTTTACAGCGGTGGTGGCTTGGTATGGGGGATCCCCTATAGTCAACACAAGTTGGATTGATCCCAAAGGTAACACCTTCTCCCCTGAGAATCCTAATAAGTGAGCACTTACTAGCTCTAATTTTTTCCTACCTATGCCCATTTTATCAGAGGCAAAAATAATATCTGTAGAGCTCCCGTTATCGATCAGAACACGATGAATTGTCCTATTAGCCACAACAAATCTTATCACTGGTGGATCATCATAGGGATGTTGACAGCCTTCCAAGTCCGAGTTTGAGAAGGAGATGGCTATGCTCAGCCGCAGTGCCTTGGAGACAACTTGTACCTCCAAAGCTTCGCCAGCTCTGACTTTGCGCAGGTGAGCCTTTTTGGCTGAGCTGGACTCCCCACCTCCTGTAAATCCTCCAGATATCACCCTGATTTCTCCTAGAAGCTGTTAAAGCTGAGCTGGGGCTTGCTGCCGAGGTGGTGGAGGCGGAAGAGCTTGGTTCTGATTGTCACAGGCAACATAGCGGCGTAATTGCCCTCGTTGGATCAATAACTCAATGTCTTTTTTCAGTTGAATGCAATCATCAGTGTGATGGTCATGATCCCTATGGTACTCACAGTATTTGGTGGGATCCCTCTTGGTTGGATCTGTTTTTATCCTGGGTGGCCACCTCAGAAATTTCTCGTTTTGTACTTCATACAAAATCTGTGATATCACTGCGGTGAGAGGGGGCAGCTACCGAGGTACATACCTTGGCTTCAACTTTAGCTGGAGAGGGCCTAAGCGATCCCTTATGTCTCCCCTTCTCTTAGGGGAAGGATCTCTGTCTCTTCTTGGAGACTTATCTCATCTTTTTTCTTTAATGGGATTTCGGCCCCTTTTCTTCTCCTCCTTTCCTTTCTCCTTATGTAAGGAAAAGCTCCCCACCTTTGAGAGGAGGACCTCCTCACCGTTGATGTACTTCTCTGTCTTAGCCAGCACCTCAACCATGCTCGCCTGAGGGTTCTTTGATATGGAGAACATCATGTCCTTGGATTGTACTTCCATTCCAGCGATGAAAGCGGTAACGGCAAACTTTTCGTGTGGGACGTCCACTTTCAACGACACCGAATTGAACCTTTGGACATAAAACCTCAAGTTTTCGTGGGAACCTTGCTTTATGTTTAACAAATGGTAACTTGACTTTCTATAAATTCGAGCTCCTATGAAGTAAGATACAAAGGATATAGATGACTCTTTGAAGAAGAAGATCGTTGTTGGGGGAGCCTATTAAACCACGCTAAGGTCGAGCCCTTCAACGTGATGGCAAAAGCTCTGTAATGCACAGGATCCTAGTATCCATGCAGCTCAATTTGATTTTTGTAGGTATTGAGATGATCTACGGGGTCTTTCGTTCCATCAAAATCCTCAATTTGTGGCATTCTAAACTTCAGTGGGAGGAGGAAGTGGAACACTCCGGTGGTGAATGGGAGTCAGTCTGTTGCACTAGGGTGTCCATCGTAACTGGAGCTTTACCCCTCACTGCCTCCTTCATGTGGTTGTGCTCTTGTTGGATATCCTTGAAGCACTGCTCCCAGTATTGTTCTCTCCTTTCTTGTTGATAAGGGAAAAAATCATTTCTCTCTACCCCCTCGTTCTGACTTTGTACTTCTTCGTTGTGGCCATTCCTAGGGGATAGATGGGGAGTTTCCCCCATGGTTTGACTATTTTTTCCCCTTTCATTAACTTCCCTGAGGGGGTCGAGGTGCAGTTGTTCTCTGTAGAGTGGGTTATTTTGGCCTTCATGGGCTAGTTGTGCCTCCCGTGGGCATTGCAAAAGCTTCATGAACTCTTCGTTCTGCTGTATCAAGCGCTGATTAACTAGGCGAAGATCCTCTAACTTGTTGTTTGTGGGAAAATCCCCTATGGGTAAATTAGCCTCTGGGTCATTCTCGGGTTGTCTGCCGTTGGTAACTTTCTATTGGTCCTGCGTTCGTGGTGGATTGGTTTGAATTCGACTCATATTGCGAGTTGAGACCATCAGCCACTGAAAGATCAATGTATTTGTAATAAGAACAGTCATTTCCCACAGACGACGTCAAACTGATGGCGTAAAACTCTGGTGAGTGAGCAGAAGACGTGTATGGTGCTTGTTAATAATGGACTGAGCTACGAGACTCGTGAGAATGGTAGTAATTTGGGGGATGACTCTATTTCTAGGAAGGGGATTAAGAGATTAGCACAGTAACGTATAGTGGTTCACCGGCTAGGCAGTTCGGCTAGTCCACTCTCCAAAGGAGGCTCTTACTTCTTTTTCTTTATTAACTGCTTGGATGCTTTACAATATATATGAAGTTGTTTTTTTGTTCAGTGGGATCTCTATCGAGATCCTTGCCTTTCATGCGTGGAATCTTCCTTGATTTTAGGAGAGGATCTTGGTTGGTTGAGAGTTTTCTGCCTTGAATGTAGCGTAGCCCTTGTTTCAAGGATGCCTTCTGTTATCTGATTGTTTGTTTCTCACTTCCTTGTTTATGAGTTTAGAGGGGAGCTCGAGATCTGAGCTCTGAGCTTTACATGCCGGGCTGACCTCCTGGTCTAATCGAGCTCATACTTGAGATTTATTTCAGGTATCATAAATGATAAATTCTTGGGTCCCACATTTATTTATACTGCTTAGCAAACATAGGATTGGATTAAGTTTATGATTGAGGTGTGTTTGTTAACTCAAATTCAACACTTAAAATGAATGTATTTGACACTTATTAATTAAGCTTGTTTGATAACTAAAATTTAAATCTTAATATATTAAGTACTCGTTAAAAACATGTTACAATATTAAGTATAAGATCTCTTACTTAATTCTAAAAGTTGAAAGTGCTCAGCAAAAATATCTTTAATAATATTTACAATATGACAATTATACCCTAAAATATTTCACAATCATATTAAAACTCTTATTAATCTTCTTTCTAAAACCCCCGATTTATCTATCTTCTTCGTTGTCTTTTTCCCATTGTCTTCTTCGATGACACAAGAAGTCTTCTTCCCTTTTTTCTGGTAGTAAATCTTCTTCTCTTGTCTTCCACTGTCGTCTATAACACACACACACACACTTTGCACACACAAACACACACGTTGCACACATTCTGAACACACACACACTTTGCACACACAAACACACACACGTGTCACACACAAGTACACACGCCACACACAATTTGCGCACACATACACACATTGCACATACATTAAAATCTAATTTGTTCTATTTTTTTAATATTTTTTCAATATTTATTAGTTATTGTTCACTTATTGTGTTATTCAATATGTAAACTACAATATGATAATTGATAGTACCCAGAATCAGTTTTAACTAAGTATGAGCCCAGAAATCGAGGTCAGATCAGCATATCAAATAAGGCTAGCAGAGCTCAGAGGACTAGAGCTCCCCTTAGGAGAGACAATAACGGGAATAATAATGAAACAACTGGATGACAACAGGACTAGAGGCAAGGCACAAAACTCTCAACCGATCAAGATCCTCTCCTAAAATCAAGGAGGATTCCACGCATAAAAAGCAAGGATCTCAGCAGAAATCCCACCAAACAAGGAATATCTCTATAAATAATGTATAACACATCCATTAAAGAGGGAGATGACCCTAATTACAGAGACATTGTCCTGTAAATCATTCAAGCAATTAATAAAATAGAGAGGAGCAAGAGCCTTCATTTAAAAAGTGGACTAGCCGAGCTCCAGAGCCGGTGAACCACTATACTTTCTCTGTACATCTATCCCTAATCCCTAAAACACTTTGCCACAATTCTCACGAGCCTTGAAGCTCAGATCTGAACTACTCAGCATAATTCATACCTTCTGCTCATCCATGTTAATTTACACAATCAATAATAGTGATTTATGTTTTAATAAATAAAAACTTATTTTATAAATATTTTCAAAGTAAAAAAAGGAAGGGTAAAATTAAAAAATAAATTATTTTCAGACATCAGCTTTGTGTAATTATTAAACAATTTGATTCAATTTAATATTTAAATTTCAATAGGTATCAAACAGTCAACGAATTCAACTTTCAGCTTTCAATTTTCAAACTTTCGCTTTGAGTTTTATCAAACACCATCTAAATCTCGTGTAGAAATCCCTTGGATTGGGTTTGAATGAGTTTTCTAAAACCAATTCAATCTCCCCACGTGCATCATCTAAACATGCCCTAAGTGATAATTGTACCTTTATTTTTTAATAATTTTTGATATAGTATAAAAAATATCAACTTTCTCTTTTTTTCTCCTGTAACTTTACCACCATTTAATTATAACTTTATTTGAAAAATTATAACTTAAAAAAATTATAACTTTTAACAATTTATGATTCCACCTCAGATATGTAATCTTACACCCTTTCACTTATTACATGGGTTGAAATTTGAGTGACTTTTGGGAACTCCCAATTGCACATTATATAATGTGGTTGTTGGGGGAGAGACCTATATTTTAAATCCAGTTTTGGGTTCAACTGGGGAAAGTTGCTCCTCACTACACGTATTCAATTTCACCACAAAACCACGACTAAATATTTAATAAAACAATTGTATCATGTCGTTGTTGTTATGTGGTGTTAGCAATTAATAATAAATATATAAATACAATAAGTGAATCTAAGTAATAGTATTTGGGGTGTCAAAATATGATATAATTAGTTAACACAATAAGAAATTAGAGAATTTTGATATTTTTTAAGTCATCCGTTGCGTAAACAAGTCGACTTGACACAACAAGGTTAATAAACAAATCAGGTAAGGGTGAAACAAATAAAAAGTAAATAAACGACGCGACTCGTTTATATACCGGTTATACACGATCTATATATAACACGAATCTGATATGACATGATTTGTCAGACACAAATTAATAAACGAATCGGGTATGAGTGAATTTTTTTTGACACAAATCCGATAAAACTCGAGATGAATCTGCCTCACCTGATAGAATTGACAAACCGAACTAATACCAAATAATAGGTAAGTGTGAAATTTATTAGTGGTTATACAATTTAGTGGAATCTATTAATTCTACATATTCATTTATTATTAATTAGTGACACAACATAGCAATGAGTCAGTCTTATATTTAATATTTGTAGAAGTATATGGTACCAAAAATAAAAATTCAATATTGTAGCACCATTTTCAAGTTTTGTAAGTTTTTTGTTTTTTGTTTTTTGTTTTTTTATAATTTTTCAAAGTCATTTACAACTTCTGAGTGTCATTTATAGTTTTTGGGATCATTTACAACTTTTTAGGTTATTTGAAATCCTTCATAAAAATTTTGGGATAGATTGTTAGTAATCCTCAAAAGATGTAAATAGCCCTAAAAAGTAATAACTTTGATCATAAAAGTTATAATATGACCTCAAAAATTATAAATTTTTTTATTATAAATAAATTCAAAAATTTATATTTTACCCGCAAAATTTATAACCTTTGATGTTACCGTACCAAAAGATTTGTTTTGGTATGTAGTATTCTCCTTAATATTTTGGGAGAATTATACTCATACCCCATAAAGTTTATAACTTAATTACATAGATCTTCTGATATTTAAAACATTACAAACAGACATCCTAAGATTTGTACACACGTAACACTTAGACCCCCTATTGTTAATGTCTGTTAGTATATCTATTAGTAAATTATATCCTGACCCCCTGAAATTTGTAGGCGTGTAATATTTAAACTTATCAAATTTAAAATGTTATACTTAGACAAAAAATACTCCAATTAAAGATAGAATATGAAATATTTTAAATTTTACAACCAAAATTCATATTATATTATGACATTTATTGAAATAAAATTAAAAATAAAAATTAATTTTTTTCTAAAAAATTCATAATTAGTATACAATTATACTATCTATTAGAATTTAATTTAGTCGTTTGAATGACCAAATTAAACTACCAAATTACCCCAATTAAAGTTAGAATATATTGTGTCCATTACAGCTTCACATCTTGTTTGATTTTGTAGTTTTATTTTAATAAATAGTATAATTATATACTAATTATGATTTTTTAAGAAAAAAGTAGATTTTTATTTTTGACTTTATTTCAATAAATGACATAATAGAACATGAATTTTGATTGTAAAATTCATGTTATATTATGAATGATTTAGACCCCTTGTTTGAGTTTTTAGTTTTATTACAATAGTTAGTATAATTGTATACTAATTATGAGTTTTTAAGAAAAAATTGGCGTTTATTTTTTATTTTGTTTCAATAAATGATACAATAGAGAATGAATTTTGGTTGTACAATATAAAATATTTGATATTCTATTTTTTATTAGAGTATTTTGGTTTAAGTATAACATTTTAAATTTGAGGGTCTAAATATTATATACCTACAACCTTCAAGAGGTCTGGATGTAATTACAAACCGATATACTAATGGACATTTGACGGCAGGGCTATAAGTGTTACGTGCGTATAAATTTTAAGAAGTCTTTGTATAATATTTCAAATATGAAAAAATTTAAGTGATTAAGTGAAAAATTTTAGAGAGGCAGGATGTAATTCTTCCTAATATTTTCTCCAAAACAATGCCCTAAATCTGCTGTCTGCAGTCACATCAGCTTTGTTGACCTTATACGGTGCATTGTGGGAGCCCCCTACTCACTTTCCAGAAGATCATGCGACGGAGAATATAAGAGAGTGGGGGGGCGTCTTTGGCAAACTAGCAGGTAGATGACTTTAAAGCCAAGATGGTCTAAGTTTTGTTTTCATAAAGATATAGCCAAAGGAAGCAGCATAGTTTGACCCTTTTCAGAATCTTTGAATCTTTTTTTCCTATTAATTTGCTTCTACTTTGGAAATATTTTAGTTTTTTTAAGTAAATTATTTAATTTTCATCCCCTTGAGATAATGACATCTTACCTTCATTCTCACACTTTAGTAACAATTAATGATTCTGTTTAATCCTCTAGACTTGTTTTCTCTATCAATTTTTAATAATTGATAGATACACAAGATAATATCTGAATAAGAATATAAAAAATAGAATCGATCGGCACGCGTAATCTCCAACTTTATGTTTTTTTCTTTTTTTCAATTGAAAGATTCCAAATTAATATGTATAGCCTTGACATTCATTGCATCATTCTGCAAGTTAACGTGGTCCAAGACCGTACGGTGCTCATGTACACTCTTAAATCCTGAATATTATTCTATAAATGATTAAGACTTTAATCCCTTTGCTTCCCATATATTCAAAACTACTTAGAATTTTATTCTTATGTCCTATGTTTTGAATCCTTAATAATATCATAAATATAGAAAGGTTTTTAATGAAAGTCATTGAAAAAACATAGATCGAGATTATGTCAAGGTTTTCGTAACTAAAGTGGTGTTTTATAAAACTGAAAGTTGAATGCTGAAAAATGATTGCTGAATTTTAAGTGTTGAGTACTGAATTTTTTAGTTCGCAGACTGTTTGAAATCTACTGAAATTTAAGTATTAAATTGAATCAAACTCTTTGACAAATATAAAAGGTCAAAGTCCGAATATTCTAATTTTGCTCGTCTTTTTTTAACTATCTCACTGTAACTACTTTTTTATCTATCACCATCATCACCGTGGTGATTGTGGCTGTGGCACAATGGTAGTAGTGGCGACGATGGTGGTGGGACAATGGTGGCGATGGTTGTGGTAGTGCAATGATGGTGGTGGCAACACAATAGTGGTGGTAATGGAGGTGGTGGTGGGCCTAGTGACGGCACAATAGTGATAGTTGTGGATAGTGGGTATTGAAAAGTTAAGAGTGTAAAATGTATTGAGGGTATATTTGTCCATTATAAAAATTTTATAAAATTCTTACTGACCATCCTTTTCAGCATTAAGTGATAAGTAGGTGTTTTCTACTTAAAAGTTGAGTATATTTTTAAAAAGTACTTAAAATATTAAGTAGTGTGAGTTTTAGACTATCAAGCATGTATAATTCATTAAAATGTTCAATTTCAAGCATTAAGTTGTGTTATCAAACATCTCATAAATCCCACTCTTTTAGTCTTCATTTTATTTTTTTTAATTATTTTTACATTATGTTATTTTATCCAATTAGGACGATAGAATTATATTCACATCAATAGCATAATCGATTTCTTAACCTTCACTTCTAATATAGCATTTATTGCATTCACAAACATTGTACCTCGAAAACAAGTATCCTAAAAATGAATGAAGGGTCCGCCCCTCTTATTTGTCTGTGTTGCCTGCAAGTTCTGGCCAGGAAGATTGAAAAAGATAAAACCAATTTGAACTACGTATTACCACAAGAGTACTAATGTAAAAGCCTCGCTTGTGTGACCGGCCATAGTGTAAGGTTAATACTTTCACATCACTCTATCCTAACTGAGTGAGATAGAGAGCGATCTATCACCTGAGCTACTTGATTGTTCTTGCTCTAGAGACCGCAATCCATCTTTCTTCCCAATAAGCACATATATCTTTTTACTTCAAAAATTGGCGTTGCGTTTAGTTCAAAAGGCATGTTATCTTGTTATAGCGCAACGCTTGGCTGTTGTAATGATATTTTAAGAGGTGGGAGTGTTCATGATTAAAAACTTCTCGTTAGCAATCAAAAAATATTCAAGACAGACTCCAAGATTTGTAAGTGATGAAGAAAGTCCAAGAAATTATGGAAACTTCCCAGAAATTCCAAGTTTTAGGGAACCAAGAAGCGTGCAAAAAGCAAAGTCAGCGGTCCCTTGAGTTTCCAAAATTATGATGGCAGTTACAATTTTGGAAAGTAGGTGAGCATGTGCAATAAAGAGTGAATCGACGTTTAACTCTGTCTATCCAACTCTGCTACTTCTAAAAGCTAAGGTCATTACAGGAAGACCTCCGAACATAATCAATGCAGTTCTGTGTGTGCCCAAGCTAAGGCTAGAAGAGTTTTAGTCCAACCTAAGCAGATCTCAGGCACACGGCCTAAGCAAATCTTTGTTCACTATGGATAACTGGATTCTTTGATGTAACATTAGATAATTTGCGAACTTTTAGCAAATATTTTCTATTTATATATCATTCTGGTATGATTAAACATGTAGACATCAGCTTCCTTCATTTTAAAATGCTTTAATTCTTTAAGTATTGTGCTCATGCAAAAAGGAAACGCCATGAGTTGATCCATAGGTATTAGAGTGTTGAGTTGATCCTCAGTTTTGAGAGTGAAGGGTCAATCTGACCACCCTTTCATTTCCACACGTCACAAGTTTAAAGAAACTATAGAAGTGAAATGAAAAAAGATATTAGTTTTCTTGTCGTGCTCGAAGAATTAGTACTCAGCATGCCTCTCAAAAGATCACTATTGATCCCAGTTAGTATACATACATGTAAAAGCAATGGTATGATAATGAGTAATGATGACAATGCAGCAGTTGTCATTGATCAAGAAGGAAGTCCAAAAGGATGTCTACCGCATTTTATTTCATGGTTTAGTAATCTATAATATAAAACAGAGCGGGACTTCAATAAGCCGATCGTACGGTCTTCATCCATCCAAAGCTTCAACATCCAAAGGCTCACAATACATTTCATTCAAATTCAAAAGTCCATATTTTAATTTCATCTATTTTTACTCATTATATTTTTCAAAATCAGCCACCTTCCGTCACTTCATCTGTCCGAGCTGCAAATCCTCCCTACAAGTCTTTTTTTTTTTTCCAGACCTCTCTCAATGCCTATGCTTCATTGCTGGTTCTTTTTTTTTTTTTTCTCATCCGTCAATCCTCTCTCTTTCTCTCTCTCTCTCTTACACCCCAGCAACACAACCACCACCACCAGCGCCACTTCGTCTCTATTCCCTCTCACCCTTCACCGGCCAACCCACCAACCCAGGTAAGCTCTTCTCCCTCTCCCTCTCTCTCCGTCTTTCACTCACTCACCTCCCCAGCCAGAGCACTCAATGACAGTCACATACACACACATCACACGGCAGACACACACACAGAGCATCACACACACACACAGACCACACAACACACAAATCTGGGTTTGAGTTTTTGTATTTGGGTATTTCAATGTTTGTATTTAATTTGGGTTTTTGAATGTTTGTATTTAATTTGGGTGTTTTTAATTTGGATGTCTTTAATTTGGCTCTTTAATTTGGGTGTTTTTATAGTTATGATGAAATAGGTTTTTTTTATTAATTTTCATTTGGTGTTCGTTGAAACTATTGCTTAGTGAGGACCATTTACACAAATGTTTAGTTTTTTTCCCTCTTGTTTGATATATATTTCTGCAAGTTCTCTGCATTGTGCTTTTTGTGTTGAAATCTGCAACCATTTCAACATTATTTTGTGTTTAATGCTTGCTTACACCCATCCATATCCATATGACATATATTATGCAAAACAACTTGTATAAGTCCAGCTAATTTATGGTCAGTAATATGGTTTCTTTTGTCATATATATTGATGCCCTAATGCCTGTCAATATCATCTCTCTTCCCATTCCTTTATTTCATGGTAAGTGTAATTTTGGATTCAGCTGCTGTTACTTTTGATTTGCTTGGAATTTTTTTTGGAAGAGGACATTTTTTAATTCATCATTGTTTATGTAAGAAGACTGATAATTTTTTTCATTTTATAAATATAGAGTTCAGAGATTTTCTTTCTTTGTTTCCCTAAAGTTATCCATATTCTGGCTACTTGACCCCTTATTGTAGGAGAACTTTGGGAAAACCAAAATCATGTTGCACTTTCCCTATCAAGATTATAGAAACCTTATTGGTTTTCCATTAGGTAGAAGGTTCTAGGCTTTAAAAATGAAAAGAAGGAATTGAACTTGCTTGTTTTATAGATGATATATTGCACGAATTTTGGGAATGGTGCTCTGGAATTTATGGGCAGCAAGTCTGTTAACATTTAGTTACATTAAAAAACGAAACATAGAATATGTTGAGTTAATTTAGGTTGTTTGTATTTAATTTGGGTTTTTGAATGTTTGTATTTAATTTGAGTATTTTTAATTTAAGTGTTTTTTATTTGGATGTCTTTAATTTGGGTGTTTTTATAGTTATGATGAAATAGGTTTATTATGATGTTTTAATTTTTTTTTAAGTTACAAATGTTAGGATGGATAGAATATATCTTGAGTTGATTGTTATTGAGTGTTTATTTTGTAGGAGGTTGACCCAATCCCAACCTAAATGCATGCATTTCATATTAATTGGTTCATCTTTGCCGGACTCGAAGCTTCTTTCAAGGCATTACCCGGTGCTGTAAGTTTATGAATTAAACACTTTTAACATGTTTTATTTTGTTTTTTGTGATTTGGTAATTTTGAGTTAACTTTTTTCTTTTCCAGTTTTGAAGCGATTCCGTAATTTCTTATAAGCAAGAAGCAAAGGACTCGCTCATCATCATACATGATAGATTATAATGTTGTTCACCTTTTTTTTAATGTCATTTTTATGAATAATGTCTAGGTTATTCATTTTTTGTGAACAAAATTTCATTTGAGTCGTTTGTGTGTGAAGATAGCTTTTTGATCTATAACTTTCTCTCAGCTACAAATATTGCAGAGGCTCTTAAATGCCTGATTAGATTCAGCTCATTCTTTAGCTTGTTTAACTCCCAGCTCCAATTCTGCAGCTCACAACTCACATTTCTTGCTCTGTTATGTCCTGCTGCTTCATTATTCTAGCAAGTATTTTTACTTTTCTGATGTATCTTCTCCTAAGTTAAGTATTAGGCACTTCAATATCTTATCCCTAGGCAATATAGGCCTTTTCCAATTTGAAACCATTGCTTGATTTCATGAATATCTGTGTTTTGAATGAAGAGTTGATTAATTCAGTACTTAATGGCTCATCAGGACTAAACACTGCCGCTTTAGCGGTGCCAAGATATACCCTGGCAAAGGCATCAGATTTTTTCGCTCAGACTCGCTAGTGAGTTATGTTAATTGCCTTCACGATGTTCGATTTTGAAATAGTGATAGTGAGTTTGAGAGTTTAATTATTCATTTGTGGTGTTTGTTTTTTAATTCTGTCTATTGTGCTATAGAGAGATTTTTTAGTTTCCTCAATCTTTTTTTGTGCATGAGACTTATACTGACCGTGTTTTTAATTGAAGATCTTCCTCTTCGCCAATTCAAAATGCAAGAGGTACTTCCACAATCGCCTGAAGCTGTCAAAGCTTAACTGCACTGCTATGTACAGGAAACGACGTAAGAAGGTGAATTATATTTTTACTGCTTTTTTCCTATTACTTTGCTTTCTTTTGTAATTCCTTTTTTTTTAAGTGTTTGATGTGCTCAATGTATCTTTGACATACTCATTTGGTCTGATGGATTTTGACTCACTTATAGGACATTGCGGCTGAAACTGTAAAGAAGATACGTCGGATTTATGACAAAATATTCATGTAAAAAATTTTTTTAGCCATTTGTGTTTGCCTGTTTGGCAATATGTATTTGAAATCTAATCTAAATAGCTTTTGATTGATATGTGTAGGTGATATAATTGTAATTTTAATAGGTTTGGTTTGAAATTAGTTGTCTAAAGAACTCAATTTGTTATTTATATTATAGTCTCTTACAACAGGTGCAAGTCACAATGGAGACTATACTTAAGATGATAAAGTAAACTACATTTTACTTTTTCATTTCTCATTTTCGTGTCTCATTGAGTTTTGTCAGGTTTTTTCATTGAACTATCAAATTTTTGCATTTAAAAAGAATGGTGTTGTGGTAATTGGTACATAGTTGGATTTCAGTGTGCATATGGCAAGATTTGATTATGATTATGATAGGTTGACATATTTGTGGCATCATATTTTTAGAGGATATTCCATAAAAAATTTGACAGAGTATCCACATTTTGACCATTTTTATTTCACTAAAGTCATGACATTAAAAATGATAAAACGATTTTCAGCTTATATTCATTGTTTGATTATTTCGTGTTTAAGAATTATGTATATTGTATTCAAAAACGTGATATAGAGTGAGTTTAAACTTTCAGTTTAGTGCGTGTCCAAGTTCAGTGTTTGATTATTTCGCGTTCAAATTCAATGTTCGATTTTTTTTAATTGCACCATGCCTTCAGGCACGGGTTATCCCTAGTCTAAATCAAACCAGGCATAATGTGAAGATCTCTTGCTATGTCACTGTTACGGGTGACTAACATAGCCAGCTAGTAAATAATCACAACATCAAAATATAAAACAATTATGCGTCTAATACCACACAACACAAATAACTTCCAACAATCCAAAAGTGACATTATTAGACACTCTTATGCAAACACTTACCCCGTCAAATACCAAAAGTGAAATTATTCATTCTATTAAACCC
>CM042189.1:6772122-6794836 GCA_023539305.1 Ilex asprella
CAAATTGTATAGAAAATTAATCATCAAACAATCACAACTTTAAAAAAAATTAGCAAAACCAAAAAAAAAAGGGTCAAATTTCAATGAACAATGTACATATAAAAAAAACCAATGAACCATATATCATTCTCTAAATTACTCTCTTTATTAAATCCTTCTTCCCTCACAAATAGTAACCCATTTTTTCACTTTCTACAACAAAAAAGACAAATTTCGTCCCTCATTAACACTGAAGAAAATAAAAATAATTAAAACACAAAATGTGCAGACATAAAAGTGGGTGCATTGGCAAGTGATCAAGGGAACATATATAAACTGTGGAATCATGTAGGTTTGAAAAATATGCGACTACCACTACGGCATGCTAACAATATCCAAATTTTTGCACTCATTAAACCATCCATTAAATAAAAGTAAAGAATGATGACTTCGCATAATTATTTGGAATCGAAAGATACACAACCTAATTATCCACACCTAAAGTAACCTAGAGTGATGCAATTAGCAATCCAAAAATTTGAATCGAGTCTAAAATAACTACAAAGTTTGCACCAAAATCAAACATGAAGTAATTATGATATTCATTACCTTATCAAATAAAATTCAAATTACATCTAATCAAACTAAGTTCACCTAAAGTAATTGTAAAATTCGCATCAAATTAAACATTTATCAAACTAACTTCACAAAATTCAAAAGTGTGTGGGTGTGTTATGCATGTGTGTGCGTTGACGAAAATCAAAAGGTTTGGGGTAAAGGTGTGTGTTGTATTATGTGGGTATTGTTTGGGGGGGTTACACAGGGGGTAAGAGGGAGGAGTTGTTCTTCGAGAGACGGTGTGTGTGTGTTGTGTTCTGTGGGTATTATTTGGAGAGTGGGTTGCGCAGACGGAGAAGAAGGAGGGGGTTGTACTGCGAGTGTATGTGTGTGTTGTGATTTATGGGTACTGTTTGGGAGTGGGTTACACAGACGGGGAAGATGGAGGGGTTTTGCAAAAAAGGGAAAGCTTTGTGTTGTAGGAGGGGAGTTGCGTACGTGTGTGAGAGAGAAGCAGAGAAGAGGGAGAGTTACCTGGGAGGGCTGTGGCAGTAGATCTGACAGTTACAGAAGAGGAGAGAGAAGATCGAATGTTATAGTTGTGTGGCACTGTGGTGATGGCAGATCGCCATTGCTGGAATGGGCAACAAACTTGTCGACTTGTTGTGGAGAGATAGAGGGGAGAGAAAAGAGAGATAGAACGAAAGAGAGAAGGGATTTTGAAAATGTCGGTTCTAAGAAAGAGAGAGTAGAGTAAGAGAGAAAAAAGGAAAAAAAAAAAGGAGGTTAACGATTGGGGGATTAGGGCGGGGAAATGGTCAATTTTTTTTTGCTTTATTTGAATTTTGAATATGAGATTATTTTGGGTGTTTTGTTTGTTCAAATTTCATAAATGGGGTTATAAATCGAGACAAGATAAATTTTTTTTATTATTTTTATCGATTTTAAAATTTTAAATTAAATATTAATATATTCCAACTAACATAACATGTAATTTAATTCATCCAAAATTAATAATAATTGACATTAAATTAATCAGACTAATTGAATAAAAAAAGAAACAAAATTGGAACCATAAAAAAAAGGTCTAAACTAATTGTAAATCCCCACATGTCTATATTATCAACAATCATCTTATTAGCTCCGTTTTGCTTTTAACATCTTTATTTACATCTTAAATCAAACTATCAGAATAATAAGTATAAATGGCTAAATAATAAAAGAGAAAAATATGACATTTGCATTCTCATCAATGAGCCAGCTTAGAGGAATTGAAGAAAAATTTTGCTAAATATACTAGTTCTACATCATGTTGTTATGGATGATTCTAGGAGACGGATGGTAATTTGGTTTTGGTTAATGAATGATGATAGACATGGATCTATATGAAATTCATCCTACCTATATTGGAGATGGGTACGAGATAGGATTTGTGACAAAAGACACCCAAACTCGAGTTAGACAAGTATAGAAGAACCAAACAGTCCGGCAGACTACCTTTCACTAATTTGATCATAACTCTCTGTTGAAAAGTCCAAATTGCGCACCGTTATTTTTTTTAGAACCCTAACTCGTATATCTTTCCAACTATATAGGTCACACATACTAGAAATACCTGAGTTAAATCATTTTATTCTCTAAAATTGACCAAAAATCTGCACAATGGTGTTCCTTGGATAGTAAAGTGTTGTGCTTTCTTCTTAGACCTTGAAGGTATAAACCTCCATATGTTTATATTAATATAGTAATGTACTTGTTTAGTGATTCTTATATATGTAATGACTTAAGAATAAACCATATATATATTGAAACCGTAAGAATAACACCTATAGCAGTTCGGAGGAATAAAATAAAAAATTTAATGTTTCGAGTGTGAATTTATTTTAGTTTTGAAATAAATCATAAAAATAAATATTTTTAGGTTAAAATAACATTAAAAAGGAATCCGGAACGTCGAAAACCTTAGGGTAGTTCTATGGATCAAATTAGAGATTTTAATGGCAAAACCGTAATTTTGGAGAAGACCCAAACAGCCCATGAACAGTGAAATTCGGGGCTGTTGTATCTAAAACCCCATATTCAGCTCCTTTTCTCTCATTTCTTTCACTCCCCTTTCATTCAACACCTCTTAGAGTCCTAAAGGAAGATTAAGGGAGAAACAAAAAGGAAGAGGGAGGTCTCTAGAGCTTGGACTTTGCTTGGAGATCTTGATTCAAGGTAAGAGTTTTTCTCTCATTGCTCATACATTGAGGTTACAGTTGTATATATATGTATGTCTTTCACTTGTCTTCACATATGTATGTCTTTCACTTGTCTTCACATATATATGCTATTTACTACATGATTCTTAATATTTTTGCAATAAATAGCATGTTTCGAACATTTTGATGGTTGGGTAACCATTAAACCATTCTTTTTCATAATCAAACCCGAGTTTTTAAGAAAAATGGATTTTTTCTCTTAAATTTCCTTTTGTCTTGATTACCAAACTTTAGGGCTTTACATTGTACAACCAAATGATGTTTATAATGATCTCTTGTTCATTTTCTTAAATTATGATAAGATGGATTACTTAAGAAATAGTGGAATTTGGTAATTCCTTTGAGATTGTTGCAAATGGAGATATTCTTGGTTTCCTCTTGTGTATGGTTGTTTGTGATGGACTTGAATTACTTACGAGATATGCCATAGAGTGTAAATGTTAGTCGAACCCAGTGGGGGGATATGGTTTCTTGCACTTGTAGTGGATTGGTGTTTGGCAACACAACCGCTATCGTACGCCTGGAGTTCGAACTAGGAGTGGTATACCTTTCCTGGGGAGGGATTTGGCAATGCCATTGGTATGGTATATGCCCCTCTTCAAATATGCTTATGATTATTACAGGTGGACTAGGTATAATCGTTAGGTAGATTTAGGAGAAACGATCAACATACATGGCCTTGGGGATGCACCAGAAGACATGGGATTGTTATAGTGTTGAGAATTATTCTTTGCACTAGAAATAGTTTCTACAAGATTTTGGGGAAGTATGGGATTCCGCAAGAACTTATGAGAAATTATTTATAGTGGAATGGTTATTTAATTGTATCTTGTGTTCATTTATTCTTTAATTACTGTTAACCCTTAAACTTGAGATCTATTTTATATGCCATGTTTTCTTTCAAAAAGTTATATATGATATTTTGGTGAAAATGAGACCGACCGAATTTTAAATGTTTTCTAAACCTTGTTTGGGTTTGGGAGAAATTTTCTGCAGAGCTTCGTGCGCACTCCCTACTGCTAATATTTTTCAGATTATATACTTGAGGAGGAGTTAGAAGCCGAGGAGGCCGCTCAGTGGGAGGCTCCAATTGACGGGAGTGTGGATCCCGAGATGGACGCATAGAGCGACCCTTTTTTTTGTACTAGACTAGGATACTCTTTTATATACTCTAAAGTCTAGTTTATTTTGTTAATTTTGTTGCGTTATATTAGTTAATTTTTGAGATATAAATGTCATGGTTTGACATATTCTTTTGGATAATGTTGAAAATATTTTATGGATAAATGGACACAGTGTGGTCAATGTAATATAATTGCACAGGTTGTGTTTTGGGTAGAGCTCCCAGAACAAAGGAGACTCTGCCCGAATTTTGTTAAATTAAGGACCCCCGGTTATTTATAGATTTTATTAGTTGGTCTCATGATATGAATGGTTATAGATAGCAATGCTTCCCAGGGTGGATTTTGGGGTGTTACACTAATCCAATCTGATGGGTATATATATTAAAATTAATTTGTTAACGGACTTACAAGGATGTGCAACAAATGTACTACACCATTAAACGACAAAAATCAAAAAGAATTAAGCGGATTTTAATATGAGATCTTAGCGAGTTCGTGTGGTAAACAGGTTAACCTGTCATACACGTTTATTAAGTAGTGAATTTTCAGGCGAGTCCTATCAACCCTTTTAATACTCACCTACCCATTTAATATAATAATAACTTAATAATTACTATTAAAATGTTATCCATATTTTTTTTAAATGCCACCAAAAAAAAATTACATAAATTGTACTTAGTTACACCCATAGAATTTAAAACTATTATGAGTGTATTTGAACTCAATGGTGGTAAATAGTTTACAATTTTGATGAAAAGTCATGCAACCTTGATTGTAATTTATTACATAGCAATAACAGCTACCCACCAAATACCAGCCTGAATTTAATGAGCCTCACCTACTTGTAATTACGTTTTGGTAGCAAATTTTGGTAATAGCCGTGAACCAACTCCAACCACACATGCTTGATTCAATATCTACATCTGCATGTGAGGAGAGGAAATTCCGCAGGTATGTCATACATGATACTAAACTATTTTGAATGTCATTTATTTTGAATACTTTAGAATAATGTTTGATTATGTGTTCCTTACATGAATTCAATTATTTTAATAAATATATGTCCAACAACAATTTTTTCTCATTCTTGTAACCCATAATTTTCAATTTTTGCAAAATAATAATAATAATATAAAAAAAATTGTATTTTAGGTTTCACACATAATGGCTCGTAGTAGCTTTGATAAGAAAAAGCAAGTCGTTATAGTCTTAAATGAAGCAACTAAAGATAATGATATGTATGAGTTTGACACATGTAATGGTGAATATGGGCATCGTCATTAAAAATCAACTTCGGCTTCTTCGAAACCTGTCGAACTGAAAAAAAATTTACAAGACTTATCGACTGAAGAAATCATTCACATGAAGTTTAACTCGGAAGCTGAAGCAGGTAATTTTTATAACACATACACTTTGCAAGTGTTGGAATACGCACTAGCCAAATACAAGATGTTGCATCAAGCTGGCGGCTACCAAACTGTTGGCTTTACGCGAAAGGATTTGTACAACGCTATTGCAAGCCAAAGAAGAGATGAAATGATCGATGGAGATGCCAAAGGTGCACTAGCACACTTGAGCGCGAAAGAGGAGTTAGACCCATTATTTTATTTCAGGTACAGCGTTGATGATGATAATTCATTAAATTGTCTCTTTTGGGGGGATTCAACTTCCCGTGTTGATTATTCATGTTTCGGTGATGTTTTGGTGTTTGATACAACATACCGCACCAATGCGTACAAAAATTCATTTGTCATACTTGCAGGTGTAAATAACCACCACACTACTTGCATTTTTGGTTGTACATTACTTTCATGAGACCGTGGACACATATGTGTGGGTGTTGGAGATATTTCTTAATGCAATGGATAATAAAAAAAGCCAATATCAGTTGTCACCGATGGGGCACAAGGCCATGGCCACCGCAATCGAAAGAATTTTTTCACATGCAAAACACAGACTATGTAGTTGGCATTTGGAGAGAAATGCGCTTCAAAATAGTCATGCTGAAAATTTTCTTCGTGAGTTCAAGAAATCTATATGCTCCCGATGTACACCTGAGGAATTTGACGTTATGTGGGAATCAATGGTACATTCATTTGAGCTGGAGGATAACAACTAGATATCAAATGTGTACGCAAAGCGTTCGAAATAAGCTGAAACAGTCTTACGGGGTCATTTCTTTGGCACATCAAAAGCATATGCAAAGATCAGAAAGCTTGAATTGTTTCCTAAAAATAAGGCTTCGTTTGTATGAGTTTGTTAGACAGTATGATAAGGGCGTATCAAGAATCCGAGAGACCGAAGTTTATGACAACCATTATTCTGAAGACAGTACGCCAGTGTTGACCACTTCACTGCGCTGCTTAGAGCTGCACGTTGCGTCATTATATACCATGTCACTTTTTTTTAAAGTACGGGATCATATAAAGGCCGAAGGACTCTTCTTCGTGGTCCAAAAAATTCAGCACGGTAGTCATTCGAGTTATTATCTATCGAAGTACACAAAATCAATATTTAGTTGGAATGTGATATATGATTATCAGAATCACACCATCAAATACAATTGCATGAAATTACAATATGTTGGACTTCCTTGCTCACATATCATTACAGTTTTGAAAACTAAACACATATCAGAGTTCCCTCCTAGTATTATTCTAAAACGATGGACAATTACTGCAAAATCAACTTGTCCACCAACCTCTGTGCCTCAAAAGTCAAGAACTGTGTCAATTTCTTGTTGATATGCTGGATTAATGTCAATGTGTAGCCGGATGTGTCACTACGCAACACAATTTCCTGATGATGCATAGGAGTTTCGAACAACAATAAGTACAATAACCAACCGCATGAAACAACGTTATGATACACGTGAGGCAAGACAACTGTCAGCATTGCATGACAAAGATAATGACACTGTGTCGAACAAAATTTTTGGTGTCAGCGATCCCAAGACAGTGACAACTAAAGGCAATCCGGGTCGTATACGGAAGAACCTTCCAATAGCTCCGCGACAATGTAGTAAATGTCATGGCATTGGACATACTATTCGTAAGTGTCCGCAGCTTACATGCCATGCGGATGACCCACATGATGACATGCGCTTCTCACAACCTGGTGGCTCCCAATATCCCATGCCATCTACTCAAGAAGACGACCATTGGAATCCTACTTACAATTACAATATTGTCTGATAACAGGTTTCATACATTATCACTTTTTAATTACTTTGGAAAATTCATTACATACCAACATGATTTTTATATCCAATTTTATTTTTTTTAACAGCAACTAATCCCTACTTTTGATCCAAATGTGCACGAGCAGTAGATTAATACTTCTTTAAACATTTTGGAGGTGAGTACGACTACATGTGCTTTGTCATTGCCTTCAGTTATTTGGTACAAACTATTCCATGATTTAATTATCATACTATACTAAATACTTCTTGCAGTGTTAACATGTACACATCTGCCCTCTGGAATATTCTAGGATAATCACCCTTTTACTCTACGGCAGCTGACCACACAATGCAACTTTCTTAAGTTGCATGGAAGGTTCAACTTCACTACGTTGTCTTTCCTGTATACATGACAATGACAAAATGAAGGAAGCATTTCTAAACATCTAATTATGTTGTTACAATTAATCCCACCTAATGTGCATATGTACAATTTATCTGCATCCTTTGCATTACTTCATTGTTAAATCAAATAAACATGAAAGAACGCACAAACCTTAATTTGTTTGTAACTACTAGCCAACACTATATTTAACAACCATGCATCCAACATCTACAACTCCCTTTCCAAAATGGAAAATATTACTATACAACAAAAGATTCACAAAAAAAACACGAAATCAATGTGTCATTTTTTGATGCACTCTTTAAAGTCCTTATAAAAACAATCTAATTTTGTCTCCAGATGTTGGAATGACCTGTTCGTTTCATCCTCAAACTTTTCAAATCGGGCCTCCAACTTTTCAACCATTTACTGAAGTGTTTGTCCAACCTCAGAACTACCTTGATTAGCCCTAGTTTGACTACCCAAAATCGTTCTCACACTTTTATTAAGTGTACCTATACCCATTGCATTCATGGGGTACATAAAACTGTCATTCTGCTGAAATTCAACCCCACTATGCTTCAAAATCTTGGAAATTAATATTGAAAATGGAAGACATGGCCTGCAATCCTCGACAGTAGATGCTTAGCAAACATGGTTGAATATGTAAAGGGGTAGATCAATAATAACTCCATGTTTAGCAATAACATATAATAGTTGGGTCGTATTGTGTCCATTCTCAGCAATATGCCCCCTCAGATGTATATTACAGGCAACAATTCGGTTTATCATCCTAAACGTTGGACTAAGGTCAATGTGAGCTATTTTGATTTTCTCATTCCCCTAAGGGACAATACCAATACAAATACGTCGAATAGCCGTCGCCATTTCAAGAACTTGCTCCTTACTTGAAAATGGAAAGACAATGGAATTCTCATGAATGACTGATCTATCAATTTTTAATATATTTGAAATAAGATCAGGCGAAATAGTGATGGATTTCTTTCTAACCAGTGTCTTAAATGTCAGTTCATTCTCTTTGTACTCATGAACATTTGCATAAAAAAACTTAACCAAATCAGCATATGTTTTATCTTCCACAGTCACTTCAAACAGAGGATCCCATTTCCGAGCCCAAAGTATTTCAGGGCAATCCACACTGCCTATTAGCTCATCAAGGTAAACATCACGCTCAAGTAACAGAGGACGTTCAACAATGAATGTACCATACCTCTTCTTAGCATCTTTATCCACAAAGAGTTTCACATTGCCAAAACTCCCCCTGCTAACCACCTTCTTCCATTTCTTCGTCTCTCCACCCAACATCAACAAAGCTCTAAAGGGAAATTTCACTCTTCTTCAAAATAGATTCACACCGAACATTCACGATGGAAATTTCACTCTTCTCCGAATGAAGATTCACAGTGGAAGTAGTTTGTGTAAGCAATCGCATTTGTGTACACGATCGCATGAAAAGGATTTGGGGTGTTGGGCAATTTAGGGTTTATGGAATTGGGATATTTTGAATGGGTTTTATAGGATTTTGAATGAGTTTTTTTATGTAGGATTTGGAATGGGATTTTGAATGGCTTTTTGTAGGCGCGATCGAGTTAGAGCTAAATTGGTAGGATTTGGGGATTTATTTGGGTAACATACGATGTTTATTTACGACAAAGCTCCCCTTACAACACTTCAATTAATTACTCTTTGAGGGCATTTAAGTAAATACATCATAACTGATCTATCATATTTATTTTCGATCGATCACAATCCCACTTGCCCCTTCAACTTCTACATTTGTAACTCAATGATCGATCATTAAACATATTTGATCGATCAGATGTCCCCAATATTTATAATCTGTAACAGTGTGATCGATGAATATAAATTTTTGATCTATCAAAATAACTTACCACTTACAGATCTATCATATTTTTTAAATGATCGATCAAATCTCCCCAGTATTTTTTACCTCTAACTCACGTTAGAAATCCACAAAAATTTGATCGATCAATACATAGTTTTGATCGATCGAATTCACTTACTCTTAACTGATTTATCCTATTTTTTACACAATCGATCAAATCTCCCCAGTACTTTTAGTACTTCTGATTTCAATTTAAAATCCACAATAACATGATCGATCAATATATATTTTTGATCGATCGAATTCACTTACTAATTCGATCGATCAAATTTTTTAACGATCGATCATCTCTCCCCAGTACTTTATTACTTTTGATTCACATTTCAAATCTGCAACAATATGATCAATCAATATGTATTTTTTGATCGATCAAACTCACTTACTACTTAATGATCTATCCTATTTTTTACACGATCAATAAGTCATCCACAGTACTTTTATTACTTCTGATTCAAACTACAGTCTATAACAATATGATCCATCACCATATACGTTTGATCGATCAAATTCAATTACTTTTACTTTTTTTAACACTTCACCTTACCACATACTGATCGATCATACACTTATTCAATCGATCAATATTTAATGATCGATCATATATTAATTTGAGCGATCATCCATTTTGTTGACTACGAGTATGTTAACCTCGTAAATTTATTCAATTTAGTTGTAAATATACCTTTAATTTTGTACTTATTCCCATGACTATTGTACATTTCTTACTGATGTAGTAAATAATTCATTCCCTTTGTAATTGGTTCCAATCATGTTCAAAATTTCTCACTCTTGGTATAATTATGTCATTCATTTTGTACTTTGCCCACTAATATCGTTAACCTTGCAATGATCTTGTAAAAACACATTATTGAGCCAAAATGATCGATCATCCATATTCGTGATCAGTCAAATTACAAAAATTTTTATTTTTTTTCCCAAAAATTCTTTTTTCTTACACCACTCCTTAACACATATTGATCGATCATATGTTTATTCGATCGATCAACATGCAATGATCGATCATATATTACATTGATCGATCCATTACGTTGACTACAAGTATATTATCCTTGTAAATTTATCCACTATGGTTGTAAATATATCTTTAATTTTTTACCTATTTCAATTGCTATTGTATATTTCTTACTGATGTAGTAAATACTCCATTAACTTTGTAGTTGGTTCCATTGATTTTCAAAATTTATCACTCTTGTTGTAATTATATTATTCATTTTGTACTTTACCCACTAATATCGTTAACCTCGCAATGATTTTGTAAAAATACCTTATTGAGTCAATATGATCAATCATTCATATTCGTGATCGGTCAAATTATATATTTATTTATTTATTTTTCAAAAATTCCATTTTCTTACACAACACCTTACCACATAATGATCGATCATACATTTATTCGATCGATCAATATGTTATGATCGATCATATATTACATTGATCGATCATCCATTACAGTGCTATCGTCGTAAATTTGTCCACTTTTATTGTAAATATACTTTTATTTTTGTACTTATCCCATTATTTTTTTATATTTCTTACTGATGTCGTAAATACCTCATTACCATTGTACTTGGTTTTACTGACTTTGTAAGAATATCATTATCTTTGTTATTGGACTCATTATTATTGTAAATCTTACAAGTAATATTGCAAACATTTCATTATCTTTGTAAGTCACTCATTGTTATGGTACATCTTCCATCTATCATTGTTGTACATTATAATTGGGCAACAGGTTAATCTAGTTGCCTTAATTTTGTTTTACACGTGTCTATTTTTGCATCATTCTAGTGCTTTTTTTTCAACTTTTTGTCAGCCAAAATTTTTTGGTATCATACCAAATCCCAAGAGCTGTACTCTAGTGTACTCCATGTGGAGATTGAGTGTTTACCTAGCCAAAAACCATCCAGTGTAGGTCTATCTAATCGAGAAATAATGATGAAGTTTCATGTGGTTTTGGACCATAGAACATAAAGAATAGAAAGTACTTTTTTTTTCCCCACAGGATAAAGTTAACATGCGCCTTGTTTGTTTCCACATGAAGATGTTTTTCAACGTTAGGTGATTGTTTATGTGATTAGGTCAGTATAAATGCTTTGCTTTTTGACTAATGATAATTACTTGAGGATTATAGTACAGTCAGAGTACGGAATTTCTAGGTCACTGATTTTTTTAAATCCCCCCCCCTCCCCGTTTTTGATCTTATAAATTTATTCTGAATTTTGGTGAGGTGAGTTTTGATGCACCATTAAGGTTACTCGATATATTCAAATCTCGGTTCAAGTCATGAAAACAGTTGGATGTCAATTTTAAGAATAGTTCAAGTAATAACAGAGACGATATGTAAATTCAGACGTTTTGAGTTCAAATCTTAACATTCTTTTGAAAACCTGTTTTTAACCGAACCAAAAAAGACTGTTAAAAAAAACAGTTGCATGTCCACGTAAAACCACGTTGATATCTAAACTTCCCGACTATACAGTGACGAAAATCTCATACACCAGACAATTTTTTCTGGGTTTTTTGAATTTTGTAGCTTAATGGAATTACACTGGGGTGGAGAGTTTAGAAGTGAGGACTATTTGGGTTGTATCTGAGGAAGATATTGGAAGAATCTTTAAAAGAAGAAAATAGTTCTACGCAAAAGGACAGCAGGTCTCTCTTTCTCTCTCCTGAAAGACTCTTTTTCTCTCTCCTAGTTGATTTGTTTGACAGATAAGGGGGGAGGTATGCAATTTTGGTTTTTGTGCATAGCTCCGTGCTTATCAGGGGAATGTAGGACTCGGGGAGGTTCATGTGATTCCTTGTATAATGTTACCAATTACCATGTTAATTTTTACTGATTCAGACAAATTTATCGTTAATCACGCCCTTTAATTAAGGATTAAAAGTGTTTTATTCTGCTTTGTGCTTGCCATGGCTGTAATTTATAAACATCCAGGTGATTTTTGTTAGGGTTATTAACTTACTATCTGAATTTGTCCAAATATAATCAAAAATAGTAGACAGTTTCATCCCATTTTGGAAAAAACCCGTTTCGAAGGGAATGCATTATTGACAAAAATGGAGTGGTGACATATCAATTCAACGAGTGGACATTGATAAACTAATGAATTTTGGAGCGTGTTTTTGTTTTCTAGAAATAACAACATTATAAAACATTAGATGTAAATATTAAATTGTCATTTACCATCCAAACTTTGAAGAAAAAATGTGACACGGAACGAAAAACGGACTAATTTTTTATTATCCTTCAATAAAATCGTGATATTCGAATGATTTGCCTTTCGATTTCCTTTTTAGTGACCAATATGAACTTAATTCAATTTGGGTTTTCACATAAATTTGGCAAATATCAATGTTCTGCCATTAAATTAACAGATCAATACGGACGGTTCAGTGTCTCCAAGAACTGAGGTTCATACCACAACTACCTTAGTAGTAGGCTATAAATTTCCATTGATTTTGTTGTTAAGTGCACTTGCTTTTCCATTGTAGTAGTCACTGTACTGATATCCCCATTTAGTCACAGCTGACAAAACAAAGGTCAGCTTCAAACTCTTTTCGATGTGAACTTCTGAGCTTTGCATTGTTTACTAGTAATAGCGTGGCGTTTTCGTTGCATTGTTTTTGATTCCACTGGAACTTTTTTTTTTTCCTTCCTGTTTTTCCTGCTTTCATCTCCATGTATTTCTTTTTTGTTAAAGTGAAAAGATTATGCATCGATTTTCTTTTGTTCAAAACCTAATAAATCACGTTAACAAACGTGCAATCTGCATGTCGGAATTATCTTGAATTCTGCTGTGTGTTGATCTTAAACCCTGGAAAATTGAATATTTCAGGCTGCAACAGAATTGTGGTTGAAGTAGCTGCATTGAAAGCACAGCACCCCTAGTGTTAGTTTTCAAAACCTTAAGGCTTTTGTTAATCATGGCTGAGGATGGTGTGCCGCCTCCCCCTGAGAGAAAGTGGAGAATACCACTCTTTGCCATGTTCAACGACGCCAGGTACAGTGTTTCCATAATAGCATTGGCAATTTGTCCGAATTAGCTCTGCAACTTTGTATAGAAAAGAATATAGATGTTACAATTCATTGCTGGACACAGAGTTGATATATCCAAGCTTGCAATGCTTTTAATGGACATGATTTATTGTGTATCATTCATAGAATCCTTGTTGTTTAATCTACATAAATTTGTCTCTAGAAGTACAACCCGAAAGAGAAATTTGTGTTCGATGTGTTGAATCGAATGTTGGTTTCTGGAAATGTTTCTTAGGCTTGTTTTCAAGAAGGATGCGCTCGGGATGGAAATACTACACATTGCATTACCTGCAGCCATGGCATTAGCTGCTGATCCAATTGCTTCACTGATTGACACTGCGTTCATCGGTCGTTTAGGTCTGCTTGTATATCCTTTACTTGTCCATTTTTACTGGCTTCTGCTTAAGAAATCTCTTGAATATAAAGTGAATCAGTAATCCCACCAATTACCTTGACAATTAAGCTTCCTCATTCCTTGTCATGCTTGATCTCAAAGATCTTGTGATAAGATCTTTGAAGAATGGCTTGTTAAGTATGTTTTTGTGTTTGAGCCCTTTTGTGCTTATGCATAGGTCCGGTGGAGATTGCAGCCGTGGGTGTTTCGATTGCCATTTTCAATCAAGCCTCAAAGATTACTATATTCCCACTTGTTAGCATTACAACTTCTTTTGTTGCCGAGGAAGATACTGTTGAAAGATTAAACAGTAAAGTGCCAAAAGATGAAAACTTGGAAAAGGTTTCATCCAAGGACAACGAATGCAAGGAGTTGATGCCAGAAGACGCTAATACTGAGAACTTGCAAAAGGGTTCAACCATGAACAATGAAACCAACAAGTCGATGACAGATGATAGTATGCCCTCTCTCTCTCTCTCTCTATATATATATATATATATACATATATTATGTGCGAAGATTTAGAAAGAAGATTGGCTATATGTTTGTGTCAGCTGCACATTGTATGTCGAAATTTAATTTTTGTTGATGTAAAAGGAAAAGATATGTTAGAACCTTGTTTAACTTGTTAAGCATTATGCCTTTTGGACGATTAGCAACCGAATTACATGACTTTAACATGCATTACTTGCCTTGTGGTTTCTTTTATCAGATGTCAAACCAACTGAATACAAGTCCCCAACTGTTACAAGCAACAATCCAAAGAAGATGAAACTCAAGAAAGCGAAGCGAAATATTCCTTCTGCATCAACCGCCCTTGTTATTGGTGGTGTGCTGGGCATTCTCCAAACCATGTTCCTCATATTTCTTGCAAAACCAATTCTGAGCTTCATGGGTGTCAAATCTGTGAGTTTCTTCATCATGAATTACAGTTATCGGTTACTTTTCGCTTTATAATCATGAAACTATTTGAACTTTTTTCATGTAATTTGAATAGGGATCCCCTATGCTAAGTCCAGCACAAAAATATTTGACACTACGATCACTAGGAGCTCCTGCAGTTCTTCTCTCTTTGGCCATGCAAGGGGTCTTTCGAGGTTTTAAGGATACCAAAACTCCTCTGCTTGCCACCGGTAAAGAGATTTTTCTTCTTCATTACTTTTCTCTAAGTTTCATTCATTCCAAAATATCAATTTAACTGTTATAATAACTACATACCAATGAATTTTTAAGTAGAACATCTTAATATCTTGCGCACTACAAATTTCTGGGTGGTTTGACTTAATTCAGCCTCATCTTTGTGATTTAATACAGTTGTGGGAGACTTGATGAATATAATTTTGGACGCTATCTTTATATTTCCATTGCGTATGGGAGTCAGTGGTGCAGCTATTGCCCATGTACTCTCTCAGTAAGTTTTCCCTTTGAAACTTTCCATTCATCAGTGTTCTCTTACAACGCATTTCATACATCTGTTTTTTTACTATTGTTTTTAACTAATGAGTATTGTTCTTCCCAGGTACTTGATTTCTTTGATCCTTTTGATCAAATTGATGAAGAAAGTTGACCTATTGCCTCCGAGTGTTAAAGATTTGCAGTTCAGTCGATTTCTAAAAAATGGTAAGAAGTCTAATGTGGGAACTCTGTCGAGAATATTGTTTTGGCAATGTACACAATATCAAAGTGAGGATTCTTAGATTTTTTTGAGTTTCGATCTTTTGGGAACCTCTTAATATTTTTTTTTTGAATGTTTTATACAAGTGCAACGACTCCTCTTCGCTTTACTTCTGATTATATGTTTCGAGTCACTCCTCATTTTGTCCTACTGAAACTCTGTTTTTGTGGTTGGACATAGGTTTCCTATTACTAGCAAGGGTAATAGCTGTGACATTCTGTGTAACATTGGCTGCATCAATGGCTGCAAGGCTGGGCTCAACACCTATGGCTGCATTTCAAGTTTGCTTACAGGTCTGGATGACTTCATCGCTTCTTGCCGATGGCCTGGCTGTTGCTGGGCAGGTAAAGGACATCTCTCTCTCTCTCTCTCTCTCTCTCCACCACAGATATTTTTTTATAACTAATTGAATACATAATCAATCACAAGATTTATCAATCATTAATGTGTTTGCCTCCCATTCTTTTAGGCAATGCTTGCTTGTGCATTTGCTGAGAAGGACTATGCCAAAGCAACAGCTGCTGCATCCCGTGTATTACAGGTATGTTGAGCATAAACTCCTCTCATTTGTGATTACTAGAAATTTTCACACGACCACTGATCACAAGTACTGGGAATTCCTCCCGGAATTGGCTAATTTTCCATGTCCCTTGTCATAATCTTCAGAACATAGTTTTGTTAACACTTGTAAATTTATCTGTGTATCGTTCAATAATCCCAACCTTTTTCCTTTCCTTTTGATTTTGCAGATGAGTTTTGTGCTAGGCCTGGGTCTCGCGGGTGTTGTTGGACTTGGTTTACAATTTGGATCAGGAATTTTTTCGAAAGATAAAGCTGTTATACACCTCATACATATAGGCATCCCGGTATTACCCCTATCAGAAAACACTGATTTGTTTCTACTTGTAGTTTCTCTTGGTTAATCATTTCTTGAATCTTCGACTGAAGCTTTCATTTTCTACTGTCATCAGTTTGTTGCAGCTACACAACCGATCAATTCCTTGGCCTTCGTTTTTGATGGTGTTAACTTTGGAGCATCTGACTTTGCATATACTGCATACTCCATGGTAAATTTCACATACTCTTTCCTACACTACAAACACAAAATCAACACAAACAATTTTTCGACTTTTACCTCTATAAGCTCCTGTAAGTAAATTTAACATTATGTTCTTGTTTCTTCAGGTTCTGGTGGGAGCAGTGAGCATTGGATCCTTGTTTGTTCTCTCTAAAGCCAATGGTTTTGTTGGAATATGGATTGCTTTAACCATTTATATGGTTCTTCGCGCATTTGCTGGTATTGGCAGGTAGTTTTCTTTGTTCATACCATAGTGTACATTATACAACAATAACAACCATCATTTTTATCAGACATCCTAGTCTTAAGTTTTTTTCTTAGTGCTCTAACTTTGATCAAAATGGAAAAGTTCATGCTTCTATTAACACCTATTGCATCTATATTTGCAGGATGGGAACCGGGACAGGACCTTGGCGGTTTCTCAGGGGTCGATCGATGGAATAGAATGTGAAGTTCTTCGGATTTCTTTGACCTATTGATAGACTATTCTCCCTTTTTTCCCTTTCTTTTTGTTGTAGCCCGTCTGTGGACAGAGGTTTTTTTTTTTTCTTTAGCTGTAAAATAAGTGGACCTCTATATCTTGTTTTTTTTTCTTGTACTTTGAGTTCAGATCCTACATGTATATGTAGGCGCTAGAATTCACTTTGTGTAGAAGTTCTATGAGATGATTTTGGGAACTGGTTACACACACTAATATGAGAATTATAATTCCATAATTTGCAAAATCATCAAAAACAACACTGTAAATAAACAACAAAGATTTTTTATTGTTGCACACCACAATCACTTCAATGTAAATATGTCATGTTAGCCCTCATGTTAGGCGAATGGCAATGTACACTAGGAGTAAGATTACACGGTCTCTTAATTGTTCCATAACTTTTTATTCTTCTTTTTGTATGTTTCAAAGACGTTAGACTCTGCGACAAGAAGGAATTATTGTTTGACAGACCAAATCCTTTGGATAAATATGAGAGACAATTGTGAAATTGAAAACAAAAAAAGTTTGGCGACGAACCCGATATAATTGCAAAAAAAATCACTCAGAAAATTTTCAATCCTTAAAGACGTTGTCGACCTCGTCGGGTGCCCGGTGGAGTCGAGAAAGTTCAAGACTATGGCAGAATGTTTAAGGCATATTGAAGAATTTGGAAATTCCAACAACGTCAAAGACAGTGAGAAACCATCAACACCATGTATGTCCTTTAGGAAGTGCAATAAGAGTTGATGAAGGCTTGGAAACCACTATGTCCACCAAGCTCTAACAACCAATATTCTGTGGGGCGGTTGTTTATAAATGTTTGTGTACATATTTATAGTTACCAGCTTTTTAGCCGCTTTTAAACTGTTAAACATCGTGCTTGCTAATAGCCATTTTGGGTGTATGTGCTCTGTTGGGCTGTTGCCAATCAGTATTCAGTAATCTGATAAAGCCGTACAAAACCCAAGTCAATTCTAGTAAGTAGTAACCGCCCAGAAGTAATCTTGTTTGAGACCTGGTAGGGTTTTATCTTAGGTTTGATTCACAGAAAGTGGACTGTTAAGTTGTTTCTACTAGTTTGGTAAGGTTGGAGTCCAACTATAGTTCAAGCCTATAGCTTATCTCCGTCTAGACTCCCCTGGAGGGTTTCCCCAAGGGGTAAGTGATGCTACGGTGACGCCTTGATACTGATTTCACATAAACCTGTCAATCGTGTCGGGTGAGGCAAATTTGTATCGGGTCTTAGCAGGTTCATGTCAAAAACCACTCTACCCATACCAAATTCGTTTATTAATTCGTATCTAATAAATCATATCCGGTTCATATCGTATATGAACCGTGCATAACTAATATATAAACAAATCGTCTCGTATATTAATGGTGTTGTATCGAGTTCACCCATTTACTAAACAGGTTATTTAAGGAAGACCTAATCCCTCTAATTTCATACCGGGGGTGTTTGGTACGGTGGATAAACCCAGATTACACCATTTGGATTGGATAAAAACAAGGTGGGCTCCATTTATCCTTGGTTTGGCAAGGAAATTTAAGGCCGGACAATCGTTGCCTTTGAAAAACTCGGCCGTAGTATTTGGGATCCTTTATCCCTTCTCAAGAGGATACACAAATCCCACCAAAACTTTGGGATTATGCAAATGCTGACCGGATTGAGGGAGGATTTTACCATTTCATCCCTGAAACCACCCCCCAGAATGGCGCAAACTCCTCCATTGGCAAGGGCAAGGTATCTTTCCTCTCTCTCTATGTCTCTCACCGTCTCTCTCTCTCCTAAACTCAGTCATGGCGATCTATCTGCCCTCACCATTGACGATTCTATCATCGCTTACCCAAATATCTACCTAAACTCAGTCATGGACGTCCACGGTATTGGCGCCATTCTTGATTACACTGTCAATGGTGGTGACTTCTTCGCACCATCGGTGGTTCTGTTATTTTTTCCGATCGGAAAAATCATAGGTAGCCGGAGGTCTGACTCAGCATGCATGTGCACTGAGTTTCCGATGGTTTTCTCGATTGTTTGTGTTATTTTTGCATTCAAGATTCTTAGAAACCCTCTTGCTCGTTGATGGGTTTGTTCACAAATCAATGATTGTGGCTATTTTTGTTATTCGAAGGTAGTCTCAGTTTCTTTTCTCTCTCTCTCTCTCTCTCTCTCAGACGGTCACTTCCCCCAAAATCATCCCGAATACATGCCGGCAATATCTTCTCTCGGCCAGCCACTTCCCCCAAAATCATGTCAGACACTTCACCGCAAAAACCCTCCCCCATCCCTCTTTTGCGCAAACACCATCTAAAAAAGGTTTTGAAGACTTCGGTGGCTGAGAAAGTCGATCACCACTGCCGGCTTAGTCCGTTTTGTCACCACAATCTTCTTCGTCACCACCACTGCCGACTTAGTCCTCTACATCATTCTCATCTTTATTCCAATCATCGGTATTCTCATAATCAATTTCTCCGTTTTGTATTTAGAATATTTTACTAGTAATTTTTTATTATTTATTTTTTCCTTTGATTTTTCATAATTTTTGGGGTTTGACATTGTTTGTATGCAGTGTTGATACCGTTGTATTACTATGACCAGCATCATTCAGTGAATTTCCTCCTCCTTGGGATTTTCACGGTGACTCTTGTTTTCGCAGTTGGATTGACTTGCGCTTTTACCAGCAGTAAGCAATCTAATTTTATGAACGGAATTTCAACAAGTTACCCTTTAATTTTGCTAGTGTGGGCTCGAATTGGGACTACTATGGCGGTCTTGAGTGGGAATGGAATTTTTTTAGATAGCAAAAATGATGAGTGAACTTGGGAATTACTTGTTTTTGCTTTAGTTTCATAGATTATGTATACACACACTCACACAGATATAAATTATGTTTAAAAGGCTGCCTGAATTGGATTATGAATTTAAATTGGGATTTTGGTTTGGATATTTGATGAAATGGGTAGGACGGTGCTATTGCGTGGTTGGGTGCTAAGAATTTAATTTTTTGTTTTCGGAGGAATATTCTAGTTTTACCATTTTTGGAGTTTATGATGATTAATGTTTAAATTCAACTGGATTGTCTGAAGAAAAAGAGGAAGGGGAGGGGACTGAGCAAGTATGATAAATTAGCTCCGCTCAGCTTTCTTAAAAGCTTTTGGTACTTTTTTTTATGTCATTTATGTGCACATTATGAGTAATAGATTTGGTTGTGGACTTTTTTATACACATCTTGAAGAACCAGTTACTATTTGTATGTGTGTATGCATATAAATTATGTTTAAAAGGCTACCTGAATTGGATTATGGATCTATGTTGTGATTTGGGTTTGGATTTTGATGGAATGGTTTAGTTGGTCCTTAGCTGGTTAGGTGCTATGAATTTTATTATTTCGGTGGGGTGTTATACTTGTAGTTTTTGAATTTGTGGAGTTTGTGATGATAAATGTTTTGAATTCAATTGGATTAGCAGAGTTTTCTGTGTAAGGAAAACCAATTTGATGCCACTGCTTTTTAGGTACTTGTTTATGTTGTTTCTTTAACCAATTAGAGTATTAGAATTTGTTCTGGCATTTTTAAGAGAAACAATGAACAGCCAAGAAAACATGATGGACTTATCACTCAAGGATCACTCACCTTCTGTGGCAAATTGCTTTAGTTTGTTGATCAGGGACATGCATATGGGTGTAATGTTCATTGTTAATTTGGATAGTTCTTAGTTGCTTTCAACTTTTCATTTTCCTATTTTTCTTTTTTCTTTTTTCTTTTTTGTCAGAATATCTTTCTGGTACATCCTGCATATCAGCAATTCAGAATTTTTTTTTCCCTCTGGTTTGCTGAGATTAGGAAGTTGTGTGGTTAATATGATCCTTTGTGGATTGGTGCTGATCTGTGTGGTCAAATGCTTGATGGTTTGAAGGCAGCCTGTGGTCTCTCCAAATCATTCTGTGCTGATGCTGAGCTGCAGACTGCTGATAGAGGTTCCAAAGCATTTTTCTGATAGGCTGCAGTTCTGCTGGGTGTTATGGAATATGTGTCTGGGTAGTAAGGCCTCCTGTTCCAGAGCTTTGTCCGCTGTTCTGGTAGGCCGCTGTTCTGGGCAGGAGTTCCTATGTTCCAGACTCTGAAGCTGCAACAACTGACCTGTGAGGACAAATGCTAAGCAGTGAGGATCTAAATACAATGACTGCGCAGAATTGTATTACTTTGTACAGATTACAAGTTTTGATTTGTTAAAACAGTTACTATTTCTTAATAGTTTCTGTTTCTGCTTCTTGTAATTTTGGATTTTAATAAATAAAATTTTCT
Source organism: Ilex asprella (assembly GCA_023539305.1). NCBI lineage: Eukaryota > Viridiplantae > Streptophyta > Magnoliopsida > Aquifoliales > Aquifoliaceae > Ilex > Ilex asprella. Next base: position 6,793,534 of record CM042189.1, read on the forward strand.
CTAGATTTTCCCTAATCAGTCCTTTGTCTCTCTTGATGGCTTTTAACACATTCTCATATGTGTGAACAATGCGTCTAAGGTCAGGGATGTCCATTGATTTTACACTTGACACCATGGTTTTTTTTTTTAACGGTCAGGGATGTTCATACAAAATTTAAACAATTAACTTTTATTTTTAAACACACAACTTCGACTTTTCTATAAATAAACAAATAACGACTTAAGCTCGAGTGGTATCAATATGTGTATTGTTTTTGTGTTGAATTTTTTTTTTATGATGCATATAATTTTTGTGATTAAAAGTGTATTGTACAAATTTAATTAAATAACTAAACAAATTATTTATTGGTATATTTTGTAAAAATGAGTAATTTATTGCTTCACAATATTTTGTTGTAAAAAAAACAATACTAATGGATTGAACTTTTTTTTTCATTCCATTTCAAACATGGTATAGGATTGGATCACATTGTTTACACAATGGTGAAATGGTTATTTTAGCATACTTTATCTCTACATGTTAATGGGGCCCACACAACAAATAAATCCTATCCAAAGCTGGGATAGGATTTGAATTCCATCTTTATAATCCTCCAATCCTGATCACTTTGCATTGGATTGGATTGGGTTCAGATTCAAATCCAATCCAATCCTCCCAAGGTGAACCAAACACCACCATCGTGTTCATGTTGTATTAACAGATCATGTCGTATTTTGACACCCCTAATTTCAGATGTGGTTGTCCTCCTTACCCTTTTTCCATCAGAAAAAAAAAACATAATTCGAGTGAAAGATAACAGGTTTAGTGTGTCTGGAAGTCCTGCCAATATATGGTGGTGACGTTAGAATTACAAGTGACAACTATTGAGCTATTCCCGAGATTTGGGACTCTAATGCTCCGTTTGGTAGGAAAGATAGAAAGTAGAAAGGTTGAAAAATATGAGGGATACATTTTCTATCCTTCAAGGAAGGAAAGTAGGAATGATACACTTTCCTTCCTTTGTGTTTGGTTAGATGGATAGAAAATAAAAATGACTAATTTTTTTTTTTTGTTGGCTAAAATTAGGGGTGACAATTGAATCGTATCGTGTCAGATTCATGTTGAGTCATTACGAGTTTGTATCGAACATTAGTCACACCTAACTCAACTCATTTAACTAATTGTGTCGTGTCGAGTTACAATTTGACATGTTTATTTTTGTATCGTGTTCGTATTTGAGTTAATCAAGTTCGTGTCATAAAATTGGTGTCGAGTTCGAGTCGTGTCATTGTGTTAGTTAAAATTTTGCACCCCTAATTAATA
>CM042189.1:6794936-6829356 GCA_023539305.1 Ilex asprella
AAATATATATATAAATACATATTTTATCATTATATTTTATATGTAATTAATGTATACATAATATATGTATATATGAAAAGATATATAGACAAATAAGATATATCTCAACACAAATAATTAACTTTCCATCCACTTTCCGTCCTATTTTGGAGGGATTAATTTTGGTGGGTTGGAAGGAAAGTTAATTCATCCACTTTTCCATCTTTCCAACTTTCCTTCCTTACCAAACATGATGTTTTAATTATCCTTCTAACTTTCCATCCTTCCAATTTTTCATCCTTTCACTTTTTCATCGTACCAAACGAAGCATTAAGGATGCTAACTCCAATCTAAGAAGATTAGACCAGTTGCATTCTTTTATCTCACTATTACACCCCTGCAAACTATTAGGGGGTCCAGTAATAGTTTGGAACAGTGTCATACAAATTCTGGATGTGTAGAGTACCATCCAAAACAAGATCTCGCACAAAATGATAATCAATTTCAATTCGCTTGGAGCATGGATGTAGAACATTATTGGAAAAGAAGTATTTGTTTCCGAAAAGGAATAAGAAGATCATTAAGCAAATAGGATAGCCATTTCACTTCGGATGTGGTTATGACCAAAGCTTTATACTCAGCCTCAATGCTAGACCTTGAAATTGTTGGTTGTTTCTTGGAAACCCATAAGACAAGGTTTTGTTAGGTAGATACAAAAATCAGTGGCAGATCTTCGAGTAATAGGATAGTTTTCCCAATCGACTTTGAAAAAATTAATAAAATATGATTAAAAACCAAGGGAAATATGGAGACCAGAACACAGGAATCTTTTGAGATAATATAAGATGTGCTTGATTGCCTTGAGATGTTCACAAGTACAAAAGTGAAGAAATTGACAGGCTTGGTTGACTGAATAGCAAAGATCTGGGCGAGCGAATGTAAGATATTGAAGAGCTCCAACAAGATGGCAATATTAAGATGGTTCGGCAAGTGGAGTGCCATCTGTGGAGGACATCTTGGAAACCGAAGGAAGAGGTGTGAAACATGGTTTGCACCTGACGGTGTTATAACAAGAATGAGCAGAACTTAGGTTTTTATGTGCAAAATTGGATCTGTGCTTCCAGGCTTGAGGTGTTAGTGCATTGATAAAAAAGCGGAGGGAGGAAATGACACAAAGAAGGTATAGTGGTTCACCGAGCTCAAAAACTCGACTAATCTACTCTTTAACGGAGGATCTTACTCCTTGGATCTGTATTGATCGCGTATGTGGTTTACAAAATGTTTTTGGTACCACTAGGATTCTTTTCCCCTCTCATGTGGGCATTATACAATATTTATAGTCCTAGCTCCTAATTTCATGGGATTTTTAGCAGTATCCTCGCCTCTCGTCCGCAATATCATCCTTGATTACAGGAGGAGATTTTGGTTAGTTGAGAGTTTTGGACCTTGATGGGAGCTAGTTTCCATTTGGGGATGCCTCATGGCTGTCAGCTATCTTTCATGTACTCACTCTTGAAACGTAGACTGAGGGGACCCCAACTCTGGATTGCCGAGCTTCAAATCTCTTGGCTGGGCTCCCAACTTGAGCTCCATATCCGAGCTCATACTTAGAATTTTCTAGGTATCACTAGTTGCCAATCATTCCTACTCACTTCAAGAGATCCAATGCATTAGTTTAGCCTCAATGCCCAAAAAGTAATGTATGTCTCCCAAATCCTTCAGGGAAAATTCACACCCAAGCTGATGTAAGAAACTGTTAATAGGGCGATTGATTGACGCAGCTTAACAAAGAACAATGTGATTCTTTATGTATCGAACCAAAAGTAACACTACAAATTCACAAAGTAGATAAAAACTCTGAAATATAATATTATTAAATAATCAATTCGTAGTACAAAGGAACAATATAAATAGGAACGGTCAAAATAGTAATTGTTCCTAAAATGGAACAAAATCCCAGAAATTATGAAAAATATCAAAAATAGAAATATGCAATTTTCCAAATTAACATAAGTGTCTTCTGAAGTCTAACAAAACTAACAACGCTTAATTTAGAATCTCCTATAATTTATTATTATTTTCTGAAATCTGTCCTAAAACGGAAAAACAAGGTTTTAAGGGCCTAAACGATGGAATTCGGTCCAAAACTGAAGGAGCTCATAGCATAGCAATGAGTCTTGATCATTAGTCCGATCAGGATCAAACACCACTGGTCCCAATGAATTCTGAGTCTGACTCATTTTGCCTCTACTATTACTTTTTGTCTTTCCGTTGTACTTTGAAAGTATGACGGTCAGCCTGTTCCAAGTATTATACTGCCACCTGCTCTACATCAGTCCCAACCTCTTAAAAAAACTCGTCATCGAGTTAACATATGGGAGCTGAATACCATTTGAATGGAACTCAAACAGATCTTAAACACTGAAGGTGTTAGAGACACATATTTCAAGGGAGGTCAACAACATACGCATTGTCATTGATCTTCCTCAAAATTTGAAAAAGGCCAACATTTCTCTGATTCAAACTGTTGTAAGTCCCTACAGGTAGCCTATTCTTGTGTGAGTGAACCATAACTATGTTATCAATCTCGAAAAGCTTCTAGCGGCAATGCTTATTTGTTGTTTGCTTATACTTGACTGTTGATTTCTCCAACTGTTGTTTCACCTTAGCATGCACATCAATCAACTTTTCTAACATGTGCTCAGCTACAATGTTCATTCCTTGAAGCTTGGGTAGGGGAACTAATGTAGATAATCCGAAGAGGGACAGGCCAATAGACCTATTAGGAACATTATTGTAAGCACACTTCGCCTAGGAGAAATACTATCCCACTACCTCAAATACTCCTTGCAAAGACTCCGCAAAAATATTCCTCAATATCTGGTTCTCCACTTCTGTTTGCCCATCTATCTGTGAATGACTCGAACTACTATACTGCAACAAAGTATCCAACTGTTTCTATAAAGTGCACCAAAAATGGCTAAGGAACTTACTGTCACAATTAGAAGGTGATGGTTTTCGGGACGCCATGTAAAAAAACAACCTCCCAAAAGAATAAATGAGCCGCATTAAAAGTATTTGAGGTTTTCTTACATGGAATAAAGTGAGCCATCTTGGAAAACTTATCAACGACAACATAAGTGGAGTCCACACCCTGTTGAGTCCACGGAAGACCCAACACAAAATCCATGAACAAATCTTTCCATGATGCATCTAGAAAGGGAAGAGAAATGTAGGGGCTGATATTATGCGCATGTCCCTCGGCAATTTGTCATGTATAGCACCGCTTGACAAACCGCTCCACATCCCTCTTTAGCTGGGGCCAAAAATGACACTCCTCTACCAAAGCCACACTCTTATCTCAGCCCATGTGCCCTCTTAAACCACCATTGTGTTACTCCCGAATGATATGCTCACGCAAGGATCCTTAGGGTATGCAAAGTCATTTAGCTTTGAACAAGAATACATCATGGATCTGAAAGTCTCTTGAGGCTCCATGTGCAAGTGAACATTGAGCCCAAATCTCCTGAAAACCCTCATCATCTACATACAATTTCCTCTAGTAGTCAAATCCGATCACTTCACTGCAAATAGTGGTTAATAACATATTTTGACAGCTCAAGGCATCACCACCTTGTTTATGCTTGAGGATGAAGGTGAATTTCTGAATTTCAGTAACCCACCGAGCATACATGTGATTGGGAATAGTAGAACTATTGAGATACTTTGATGTTTAGTGATCTGTATTCAGGGTAAACTCCCTCTGAAGCAGGTAATGTTGCCAGTGCTGCAAGGCTCTCACGACTACATAAAATTCCTACTCATATGTAGACCAATTCTATCGTGCCTCACTAAGCATCTCACTGAAGAATGCTACAAGTTTGCCCTCCTATGACAACATTGCTCCAATGCCGGTACACAGAGCGTCACAATCTACCTCAAAATAACTTCTCAAAGCTAGGCAGTGCCAATACAAGAGTTGTAGTAAGCTATTTTTTAAGCAGCTCAAAACTCCTGACTACTCCAACAGTCCACTTCAACTACTTCTGCTTTTACTTCTGACAATCATTGAGGGGTGCTGCAATAGTGCTAAAATTCCTCACAAACCTCTTGTAGAAGGTTGCAAAGCCATGAAAATTGCGAACCTCACTAATTGTCCATGGTGTGGGCCACCCTTGGATAGCCCAAATCTTTTCATCATCAATATAGATACTAGTAGCACTAACTACATAGCTTAAGAACACAAGACTATCAGTCATGAAAGTACACTTTCTGAAGTTCACGAATAAGTTATTCTCTTACATTACTGCAAAAACTGCTCTCAAGCGCTACAAATAGTCAATCTCATTATGTCAATAAATAAAAATATCATCAAAATAAGCAACCACGAACTTCCCACTGAAATGCTTGAACACTTGGTTCATAACCCTTATAAAAGTGTTGGGAGCATTGAACAGACCAAATGGCATAACCAACCACTCATACAATTCCTCCTTAGTCTTGAAGGCAGTCTACACTCATCACCTAGACAAACGTAAATTTGATGGTACCCACTCTTCAAGTCAACATTAGAGTACACCCTGGCACCCTCCAACACATCTAACATGTCATCCAGTCAAGGTATAGAAAATCGGTACTTCACAGTAATCTTGTTACTAGTACGACTGTCAACATACATCCGCTAACTCTCATCCTTCTTACGAGTAAGTAGAGACGGAACAACATAAGGGTTCATACTTATTCCATGTCACTTTCGCAACAACTCATCAACTTGACCCTGCAAGATCTCAAACTCTTTGGGACTCATCCGATAATAGGGTAAGTTTGGCAGACTAGCCCCAGGTACTAAGTCAATATGATGGTGTATGTCCTTTAGAAGGAGTAAACCATCTAGTAACTCCTCTAGTATGATCCCCTTAAACTCGGCCAACAATGGCCTCAACACATCAGGAACTGGTGTTGGCTCAACTGCCCTTGCCTCCTCACCATTAACTACTAGGGCATACACCTCCCTACTCTCCTTCACATCCTCGTCAATGGCAGACACCACAAAAAAGGACCCGCCCTTAGCCAGAGATGCTATGGATGACCTTCTCTCACTATGAGGGCAAGAACAACTTTGTCATCATCTTTGAAAAAGTTGTAAGTATTGTTTTTCCCTTTATAGACAACGTCGACATCAAACTGCTATGGCCTCCCCAACAAAATATGACAAGCATCCATATCCATAATATCACATATAATATCATCTTTATACTTTTCAATTGAAAAATAAATATAACATTGTTATGTTAACTTAGGCCTGTTTGGTAACTGCTTTTGTCCTGAGTTTTGTGTTTTTGTTTTCAAATTTTGTCCAAAATGAAAAGAAAAATATGTTTGTGTATTGTTTTCGGTTTTGTTTTGTTTTAGTTATATTGGAGACAAAGACAAAAAAATGGGAACAAAAAATTTTTGTTCTAGGAAACACAGAAAATAGAAAACACGCGTTTTTGTATAAATGAGGTCTCCCCTTCGACTCTTGTTAGCCACAAAATCTCACTTAATATGACAGAATATATATATCGTCTCAGTCACTCTTGTTCTTCGCACAGTTTATTACCTTTGCAATCCACTCTCAACCACTCTCTCTCTTCTGTTAAGGTAAGCAACGTTTCTCTCTCCTCGGCTCTCTCTCAATACGCCTCTCTTATTCGGAGCTCTCTCACCGACGATCTCTCTCTCTTCCACTCACAGATCGACAACGAAGAAGTCTCACAGCCGAAGACGAAGAAGGTAATGTAACCCCTTTACTTGTAGATGTATATGTATGTATATATATATATATATATGTATAGATCTACACAAATCTATACATTACAGACCCAAATCCCTTTTTCTTTTATCTGGATTTTTTATGTACATAGATCTGTACGATTATGTGCTCCAATGACCATATTTTTCTGCCTTTTTTTCTCAACGTTGGAAATTTTGTTTGCAATGACCGGTTGCTCGATTTTGTGGTTTAATTTGTGTTGAAAAATGGAAGAGGGGGTGCTGGTGGTTTTTGTCACTGGTAGTGGCAGTGGTTTCTGTCATAGTGATCGCGGTGGTTTCTATCAAAGGTGGATATGTGGATTACTAGTGGTTTTTAGGTGCTGGATTGGCGGTGGTTTTAGGAGCAGAAATTGTATGGTGGCTACTACAAATCATTTTAGGAGTTGGAAATTGCACAGAGTAGCTCAAGCTGATTTTTGGGGTAGAAATTACATGGAAATTGTTGGTAGTGGTTTGGGTTTGGGTTTGGGTTTGGTTTTGGGGGGTTGGAAGTGGCATGATAGATGTTTTGGCATGAATGATTTTATTTTGGGTGTGATTTAACTTGGTTTAATGGTCTGAGCAGCAGAAGGGGGAGCAAAACGACAGACTCTACTGGTAGGGTCTACCGGTAGGGTTTACTCCAGTAGCTTAACCCTACCGGTAGGGTCTACCGGTAGGTTACCCTATCGGTAGGGTCTACCGGTAGGGTTTCTGTTGTATTATTTTCCTGTTTCTGATTTCCTGATTTCTTCACTCCAAAGCTCACCACAAGCCATCATTTCACCTCCAATCATCACAAGCAACTTAGGAAAAATCATAAGAAGCCTCTTCTAACACATTTAATCTGCAAACACGAAATATCAAAGTTAAAACTTCCAATGGCATAACTCCTGTGATTTAATCTTCAAAAGCAACCAAGATGAGATGATTAGCACCTAAAAATATATAAAGTTTTGTGCTAATCACACACCAAGAAGACAAATTCAATAGCTTAATCCAAAAACACGTTCTAAACCAGTGACAAGGCAAAAAAAAATGCCCATTTTCTCCTCTTTCCCATGCTGCATAATTTTTTTTCTTTGATCTTTCACATATATCTCAATTTTATGTTTTTGATATATCAGATTTTGCCATGTTCATATTAGATATAGTTTATGATCATCTTAATATACAGTTTAGAAATTGAAATAATTTTACATATTCTTTTAAACATTCATCTTAATTAATCGACACGGTATTTTACAGTGCTATGCAGTTTTTGCTTTTCCATTGTTTTTTTTGCCCTTGGAAATTTCATGAGCATCCTCTGTGTATGATTTTAATTTTAAACAAATACTCCCTGACATCATTGATTGAATTCTTGATCCATGTTGCATTTTGTGAATTGTTAGTATGATTATGTGTAGTGGTTGAAAAATTGTTAGTATAATTGACAACATTGTTGTAGATGGAAACGGGTAACGAACAAAATCACGATGATGAAGTTGTAGAGGTTGACAATGACAAAAATGTAGTCATATGGACGTCCGATAAGGAGACACTTTTCATTGACTTGATGGATAGGGAAGTAGTGGCAGATAATAGACCAAATACTACTTTTACCAAACTTGGGTGGAAAAATCTCGTAAGAAACATGCAATTAAGCACGGGGTACAACTACACGTATGAACAACTATGGAAGAAGTTTAATAATTTGAGACCTATTTACCATGCTTTCAAGAAACTGTTGACTCAAACTGGAGTTGGTTGGGATCCCGTGAAGAAAATAATTGTCTTGGAGGATGAGGTTTGGAGGGATTTGTGCAAGGTAGGTTTTAGTATTGATTACTATCCATTTTTTTTAAGCATAATGGTTTTAGGTTAATAAGTATTGCTTATCTTTCATTATTTTCTTTTAATATAGGTTAATAAGCATGCCAGACAATTTAGAAAAAAAGGGTGTCTACATTACGAGAAACTGTGTAGGATTTATGAATCGACAACGGCAACCGGTGATAATTCTCATCCATCTACCCAACCTCCATCGGACAATGAGGAAGATAAAGACCCTACTTTTGATCCGTCACTTGAGGTTGATGATGATGATGAGAATGTGAAGAAAGTTGATAAAGGGACAAACAACCATCCTCGAAGTAGGTCTACCACTCTAACAACCAATCCTCGTAGGAAGAAGGATAACTATAGGGAAGTACTTACATCTGCCCTTAATGTGTTGGTTGAGAATTCAAAGAAGAAGTCAGATTATATTGATTATAAGATGTCTAGTGCGTCTATGACGATGACTTCATGTGGTGATAGTGAGGCTGTTACGCAAACTGATGATCTGTTAGAAAAATGTGTGGCTGCTTTGAATTCTCTCGAGGACATAGATGGAGCTTCATACACAAAGGTCATTAAGTTTTTTGGAGATGGTATGAGCTATAGGAAGATGTTCTTGTCTATGCCAGATCATAGGAAGAAGGATTTTATTACCAACCTATGATGGTACAAAGGCCTAACATTTTTGGATGTGTACTTTGACATTATGTGTACTTTGGTATTATGTGTAGGAGTTCGAGTATGTGGACTAAATTTTATTATATGTACTTTTGTATTATGTGTACTGTTGGAGTATGTGGACTTTGGTATTGTACGTGCTTTTGGATTGAAGCTTAATTATTATGCGTATTTATAATGTGTTGTGATAAATGTCTGATAAGTGCATTATGTATGGATATTACAGGTAGATTTGAATATTCAATAATGAATTCAGATGAAGAATTTGATATGATATTAGATAGTGATGATGAGATTTATATTGTATTGACTGCAATAGAATTAGATAGTCACAATACATCACAACGACCATGTAGAACGTCTGCTCTTAAAGGTCATGATTACGTGTTGGAGCTATTACATGGACATGAAAATAAGTGTTATGAGCAATTTAGAATGGACACACCTGTGTTCATGTTGTTGTGTGAGACATTAAAAGAAAAATGATTGAAACACTCTAGGTTTGTAACCGTGCAAGAACAAGTTGCTATATTTTTACTTACAATATCACATAATGAGCGAAATCTCATAGTAGCTGAAAGGTTTCAGAATTCGGGGGAGACCATTTCCAAATACTTTAATCGTGTTCTAAAAGCAGTTTGTAGACTTGGAGTTGATATCATCAGCCCTCCCGATTTTAGTATGGTTCAACCTCAGATTCGTTTCAACCCAAGATATTACCCTTTCTTTAAGGTAAGTGACAGTAATTTGCAATATATGTTGTAACAAATTCTACCATTTTCAATGTCATTCATATAGTTTTCTTTTTCTTTGAAGAATTGTGTTGGTGCCACTGATGGAACTCACGTTGATGCACGTGTTCCAGCGGATTCGTAGATATCATACCGTGGGAAGTCTACTGTACCAACTCAGAATGTAATGTGTGCATGTTTTTTTGACATGCGCTTTATTTTTGTGATGAGTGGGTGGGAGGGTACTGCTCATGACTCAAGGATATTTGCTGAGTGTGTTGCTAATCCAGCTAACAAGTTTTCAATGCCGCCTGAGGGTAAATATTATGTTGTGGATTCGGGCTACACAAACATGCCTGGTTTTCTGTCCCCATATCGTGGTGAGAGATATCACTTGCATGATTACAGAGGTAGGGGTCGACAACCAACTGGTAAACAAGAATTATTCAATCATCGGCACTCTTCACTTCGGAATGTAATAGAACGTTATGTTTGAGTTCTAAAAGCTCGGTTTCCCATCCTAAAGCTAATGCCTCCATATCCCTTAACCACACAGAAATACATTCCCACAGCATGTTGTACAGTGCATAACTTTATAAGAATGCATTCTCGTCAAGATCAGTTATTTGATGATTGGGAAAGAAGAGAATTTGTTGATAATGAAAGAACTGTTGCTGGATCAAGTTCACAGGTTCCAATAGAATTAGACATAAGTCCGAGTCAGCTGCATGAAATGGCTCGTGTCAGAGATACAATTGCTAATCAATTGTGGGCATCAATACACCATTGATACATGTCCTAATGTTATTATTTATTATGATGGTAAAAATGTGTTGATACTTGCATTGTTATATTCAATTTAATGTTTATATGACTAATTTTTACTTGTTGATGTTAATGTAATTAGGTGTGTTATAATGACACGTATTGGCCCTCCATGTTCATGTGGATCCGGGAACATGAATATTTTGGTCGCAAGGACCAAACGAAACAATGGATGAGCTTTTTATCGTTGTCCACGATGGCATGAGCATGATAATTGTTTCATATATGTTGATGAGTACAACACAATTACAAATGAACCGCATGTGATTAATCAAGCCCAGTCAAGATGGAGAGAGAAGAAATGGATTACTATTTTCATGCTTGCTTGTTGTGGATGTAATTTGATTTTTATTTGTGCATTATTGTTCGTGGTATTTGTATTAATTATTGGAATTTTAGTTAAGTAAAATGACATATTAATGTTTGAACTTAGGGGTTGTATCTTGGACACTATAATATATGAATGTGATTACTGACTTATGTAATATAACTATCTTTCTTTAGATGTTCTTTTGATAAATTAGTGGATGTTTTGGTTTAAGGAATGTTTGAATTTGTATTTTGATGTAATATAATGTCTATTTGTATTTTATTTAGGTTGTCTGATTTTGGGATTGATTGCGGTAAAGTGCAGGTTAAGGCCTTTTGGGTGAGTTGAGTTCCTTATTTAGGTGTTCATGCAATATCAATTTAGGCATATGTATAGAGAGACAAATTTCATGGCTAATTTTTTCTAAAATTTGGCCGTATAAGATTGGTGCTTTGTTGAATGTCTTTAATTCATGGTTGTAAATTATTTTTCATGAAATAAAGTGTTGATTTGTTTGAAAACAAAAAATGAGGTATTATAAGATAAAACTTGAGGTAGTTACCAAACATGTTTTCTGTTTTTATTCTCATAATTTGATAGACAAAAAACAAAAATGACTACCAAACATGTTTTCGTTTTCATTGTTTACCACAAAACAGATACAAAAAATTGTCTCTGTTTTGATTGTTTTGAAGACACGAAAACGAAAACGTTACCAAACGATCCTTTAGTTTTGCTCACACTACTGATCCATCAAATGGTATAGAGAATGGTGTTTCTCAAATTTTTTATCAACAACCTCATTAGGCACAATATTCTCACTACTACGACCGTCAATAATCAACTAACAAACCTACTGATTCACAAAGCATGTGATTCAAAAGATGTTCTTGTTGGAATAGAAATTCCAAGATCCGTTGACAGCGCGTATGTATTGAATATTAAAAAAATTTCTTTAAAAACCTACAAGGTGGAATTAGGGTTTACTTTTGAGAACTCTCGTGATTGATCTCGTCTCATCACGAACGCAAAATAGGACAATGACTACAACTCGACGAACCTCGCAGTCTTCTGTCATATATCCTCCAACGTCAAAATCCGGATGTAGTGTGGGCTGTCAAAACCTCTGAATCCTTGTTCTCTCTTTCAGCCTCCGTAAAAAATGTGAGTAAAGAAAGGATGCTGAAATAGAGAACCTAGACATCTATATATAGGCTACAACAAATACCCTAAGGAGAAATAAGGATCGGGCTCCCAATGGGCTTAGGATTCCTATGTTCAACCAAGAACAAACATCCTACAACTCATTAATAATAAATCAGTTCACTAAAGACTTATTATTGATCTCCTGGGTCTTATCTCAAAATTATATTCGAGCTTCTTATTATTAGATGCTTAATAATTTTCCCACGTTTAAGATTACAAATGTACATCAATTAAATAAATCATTGACAATTATATTTAATTGACTTCTTTTATTCCTTGAGACCTTACCACTCAACTTATTTATCGTGTCAAATAATTAAATTCACCTGCAAGGTTTGGCATGGACAAAACTTATGAACTTTCTCAAGAGGACATCATCAACACATTTAAATACTAGGTGTGGTTTCTTTTAATATTTAATTTTCACCATACAAATAATATCGTCTCCCAATTCATCGAGCTTATTGACCCAATATGAATCTCACTCTTCGATGAATTAAAGTGTCAAACATTTGCACGTGGTAATTAAATATTTAGGGATTAAGAATATAAACAGTCATAATAATCATGAGGTATTTATTATCTTATTAAATCAGTAAAAGATAAGAACATCAACATGGATTTGTTCAATACACAAAGTGCACTAGTGCAATAATCTAAGACAACAAACAATCTTCTATAGTCAAGACAAACTATGCCAGAATATTACACTACAATCATACCAATGACGTGTCTAATTTCATCTACGATTATGAACAGATACTCATATTATACAAGGATCCGATAATCTGGTCTTCTATGCATAAATCGAACTCTACACACCATATTATCTACAATGTAAAAAATAAGATACACATGCATATCATATATAATATATAATACAAACATTTTGTCCATATAGATTCTCAATAAAATGGAAAGAACAAAGTTTTATTAATTAATAAAATGAGCTTCACTACAAAAAATAAACTTTTAGTATACTATTATATCAGTTGTGTCGTTGAATGTTTTGATCAATATTGGGAGTGTACATCAACTAACGAATAATAAGAGAGATCCCATTATCACCATAAGTCCATGCACTATCATCCTCCTCTTCCACAATCTCTTCATCCACCAGGTAGACCTCCTACCGATCAACTCTCTCAGTATCAACCAAATTTACTAAACCCTTTTTAGGGCACTGGTTAGATCCATGGCTAGGTTGACCGCATTAATAACACTTATCTCCCCATGTCTGGCATTGGGATTCTTTGGTACATCATTAACCATTGGACCCCAACCCGAAGCTACTGCCCTTGCAAGTACCCTATATTGCCAAGGTTTAGCGATGATGTTGTATGTACATAATCAAATTACATGTGTTTTGAATTACAAGTGGTAGCTATTGCAGAGACTTAGGACTCTAAAGGATGCTAATCCCAATCTAAGAAGATTAAATCAGTTACAATCTTTTATGTCATTATTATCTAGTTCTAGAGCTACAACTGAAGTTCTATTGCACTGCTAATTGCCACATATGACGACCTCGACAACTCAAGCTTAAATTTCTCACCCTAGTACATGAACAATTTCGAGTATACAAAACAATTTTGCATGTAATCAAAACAATATTGTAATGGAAAAAAAATTCAGATACTGTAATGAAAATTTCAAGTATACAAAACAATTTCGAGAATACAAAACAATATTGTAATGGAAATTTCAAATGTCACATTGTCAAAGATAAAGATTATTCCAAAAAAAAGTACCAAGAAATGGAGCAAAAATAAATTAAAATCAACGTTGTAAAACTACTGTAGTTTAGGCATTAAGTTAAAAACTACTATAAATAGAAATAAAATTGAAAATGTGTCATAATTGGGTTTTGGGGGGGGGGAGTCAAATCAACCCTTCCCACTAGGGATGGCAGTGGACCAAAGCAGGAGCGTAGGGTGTACTCTCCATCCCTATACCCGCTTAAAAAAAAATATTCATCCCCGGTCCACTCCCGTTAGCGAGTGTAGTTTACGTTCTCGTCCCGTTAATCCAACATAACATAATTAAAACTTTATCTACAACATAATCCAACATAATACAATTAAAATTTTGTCTTCCATGCAAATCCAACACAACATCATGCAACACAACATAATGTAACATAACATAATTTAACATAAAAACACAAAGATCTACACTTTAACAAGCCAAAAACATAAAAAAAAAAAATAAAAACAAAACAAAACAATTTTCAAAAGAAAAAATATTTAATAATATGTAGATTTGCATTCATAGCAATATGCATATATATAAAATAAAAATAGTAACAAAGGTTAAAGCGGGGCTGGAGTAAGTGTCGGTTCATCCTCATCTTCATCTCCACACGGATTTATATGAGTATCCCCGTACACGTCCACCGTCTAATACATATGGTCTATCCGCGGTCCAAATAAGACGGATTTGGACGATTACTCATTTGCACATGGTCCACTGCCATCCCTACTTCCTGCTCAATGTTTTTTTTTTTTTTGGGCTTTCTGGTGGAGAAAACATTAGGTGTAACGGTGACATTGCGTCAGCAATGTCATGTGGTATCACTAACTAGTAACAGAATACCAACTAGACTTAGTCGACTCCACAGTTTTAATAATTATCAATAATCATCTTATCTAATACCTACCATGTTGAAATAGTGAGATTCATCAACCCTATTTTTTATTTAAATAGGAATAACACGTGCTTAACGGTACTATGCAATGTGAAGAGTTTTGAGAGGGATGTTAATGGCCGTTAAATGAATCTATTTGAGACTGACGAATAGACTTATTGAAGTCTGCATTTTTTTTATTATTATGAATGATTAGTTGGTGACACCACATAACATTAATGATGCGATGTCACCATTACACGCAATATTTAGTCCTTCTAGTGAGTGGAGATAATTTCAATAAAAAAGATATGCATACAGAATCAACTCAGTCGTAGCAACCCCATCATCATCAATGGTCCTTCTCTCACTATTCCCTCATCCATTAAAGTTAGTGGATTTTCTTGCATCAACTGTACAATTTCCATTGCCTAAAATTTTCACTCCTCAGAAAGGAAAATTACCAACAAGATCTTCCCACTCAAGCAATCACTCACAAATGGATAAATTTATAATTCCGAAAGTTTACACCTGAATATCGTACCAAAATACAAGTTCTAAGTGCATTTCTAATTCTACTTTTTATTTTAGAGGATATCATTTTTGAAATAAAAAGTGTTGATGGAATTAGTAAATTTCTATGGAAGAGCTCGGTTCCCCATGTCATATTTTTCGGCTCGGGAGCTCAGTTCATCAGTATTACTTGTGGACCTCGACTTTAAACCTCAACTCCCTATATCCATATCTCAAGGAAGTTTGTTTAAAGGACAGTTGGATCCCCCTAAGTCCCCTATCTTTCTGGCGCTCGTTGCGCAATAAGGGCAATCGTTACGAGGAAAGAGCAAGGATCTCGCCCCAAATTAAGCAAAGCCCAGGAATATCTATAAATAATAGGCAAAGCCCTCTAGAGAGCATATAGTCATTGTAGCCTTACAAAATATTCTTTGTAAATCACATACAGTGATTAATAGATTCAAGAGCAAGAGACTCCCTTAGGAGTGGATTAGCCGAGTTCCTAAGCTGGTAAATCACTATAAATACTATGCGTAATCATCCATTAATCCCAAAAAAAAACCTATCCTTTAGAGCCTTGAAGCTCAGATTGAACTGTTCAGTGCCCCTTATATTCATATCTCTATCCAATCGCGTTAATAACATCATCAGTTAGCTTCGTCTGTGGGAACAATTGTTTCCCGTTAAATAATATATTGATCTTCTTCAGTAATTAATGGTTTCTACACGCAATATGGGCAGAGGACAAGCAAATCATCCTCAATTATAGAACCAACAAGAAGCTACTACCAGGAGGCAGCAAGAGAATTCCCATGATTTTTTACCTACACCTAAAGTCGATCTCCCCATAGTGAATCTCACACCTAACAACAAATTAAAGGCCTTTCACCTAGCCAATCAACGTCTCCTCAACATCCACAGAGAGCACAGCCAGCCCAAGATGATCCCCATTAGAGGGAACGACAGCACAACCCCCTGAAAAACATCACTAAAGGAGATGAATGCAGCCAAACTATGGGCAATGCTCATCGTCGAATTCGTAGGAATGAGGATGATGAGAAAGTGCAAAGTCAAAATAAGGAAGCTCATAATAATGAATTTCCTCTGTTTTAACTGGAAAGAAAGAACAATATTAGGAAAAACGCTTCAAAGACATTCAACAGGAGCTTAGCCACATGAAGAAGGCTATTAAAAGCAAAACTCCAATGACTATGGATGCCTCAGTTCAACAGACTGAGACCCCATCTATCGCACAAGTGCTGCACTTTTCACTCCCACCTAAATTCAGAATGCCATAAATGGAGGCCTTCAATGGAACCGATAAAGGAAGGAAAGAAGTGGAGATAAATCTCCACAAAGAGATAGGGACCGCTCTTCGAAAAGAAAAGGAAACGTTAGAGACCGCCTTGGTCCACCATCGCAAGAACTGCAACCAAGATTTGTGCCTCAGCAGTACACTCCCTTCACAGTCACAATGTCTCAGTTCCTTTATGAGATACAAAACTAAAAGTTCTTCAAGTGACCACCTCAAATAAAGGCATATCCCACAAAAAGGGAAGCAACAAAATATTGCAAATACCATAGGGACCACAGTCATCTCACTAATGACTGCATCTTACTGAAGAAGGAGATCGAGTTCCTAATCCAGCGGGGACAATTGCGCTGCTTTGTGACGTAGGACAATTAGAACCGAGCTCAACTACCTCCAGCACCTCAGCAGCAAGTCCCTACACAACATCAACAACTTCTAGGTGAGATCAGAATGATATCTGGAGGGTTTGCTAGAAGAGGGGAGTCCAACTCATCCAGGAAGTCTCACATGCGCAAAGTCAGAACGAACGAGATGCTGGAAGTACACATTGTTCAAAACACCTTGGTTGAACATGGACATCACTTTCTTAAATATAGACATGGAGGGTTGTTAGTATCCCCACGATGACTCCTTGGTGATAAGGGTCATCATCGCCAATAGAACCATCCATCGAGTTCTAATTGACAACGGGAGCTCTGTTGACATCATCTTTGCATCTACCTTCAACAAGATGAATATAGACAGAGACAAACTTAAGCCAGTAAGGGCTCACCTATTGGGATTCTTAGGGGAAATGGTGCTAACCCTGGGTTCAATCCAACTCATGCTTACTATGAGAGATCCTCCTTACCACTCCAACACCACTGTGAGGTTCCTAATGGTCGATGCACCTTCAGCATACAACATTCTGCTAAGAATACCTTCTCTCAACGCCATAGGGGTCGTTCCTTCAGCCTACCACTGTGTCATGAAGTTCCTTACGGATAACGAAATCGGTGTGGTCCGAGGAGACTAGCGTGTAGCACGAGAGTGCTATATGGCATCCATGTAAAAGAAAAAAGTCAAGAATATCCAACTGAACAAGCTCGATATGAAAGACAAGCTAGAGACTAGGCCAATGCCCTCAGAAGAACTGGAACCTATTCAGCTTGACGAGAAGCCAAAGCACATAGTATACGTGGGACATAAGATAAACAGGGAAGTTAAAGACCTCCTGATTCAATTCCTCAGAAGGATTATGGAGATGTTTGTTTGGAAACAAGAAGATATGCAAGGAATTAACCCCTCAGTCATCATGCACAAACTCAGTGTGAATCCGACCTTCAAGCCCATCAAACAGAAGCAAATGAGCTTTGCCCCAGAACACCAAAAGGCGATCAATGAAGAGGTCGGCAAATTTTTTCAAGCCAAAGGCATCAGAAAGGTGGACTATCCGACCTAGCTAGCAAACGCAGTCCTCTTTAAGAAGTCCAATGGCAAGTGGCGCCTCTACATCAACTTCAACGACCTTGCCCCAAAGACAGTTTTTCTTTACCTCGGATTAACTTGATTGTGGATGCTACAGCTAGGCATGAGTTCCTTAACTTCATGGACACTTTTTTGGGTATAACCCAATCAAAATGGAACCCAGTGACCAGGAGAAGACCTCCTTTATAACAAAGCAGGGGACATACTGTGACTAGGTTATGCATTTTGGATTGAAAAATGCTAGAGCTACTTATCAGTGTTTGGCAAACCGAATGTCCCAAAAACAAATCAAAACATCAATGGAGGTGTACATCAATGACATGCTGGTAAAGTCATTGAAAGCTGAGCTCCACATTGAGCACCTTGAATAATCTTTCTAGGTCCTCAAGGAACACCAGATGAAGCTCAACCCTGCCAAATGTGCATTTGAGGTCTCTACTGGGAAGTTCTGAGGTTTTATAGTCAACAGCAGGGGAATCAAGGCAAACCCAAAAAAAGTCAAAGCAGTAGACATGTAACTACCTTTAAACACAAGCGAGGTCCAACACTTAATAGGAAAGATGGCGGCCCTAAGTCGCTTTGTCTCCAAATCAAGCGACAAGTGTTAGCCCTTCTTCCAAACTTAAAAAAAACGTTCCAATGGGATACCTGATGCGAAGAAATGTTTAGAGCCCTTAAAGATTATCTGAACTCACCCCTAGTTCTGATAAGTCCTTTGAAGGGAGAAGCGTTCACCCTATACCTCACTGTTTCAAATTTCACAACCAACGCGGTGCTAGTAATAGAGCAAGATAGAGCTCAGCAACCAATTTACTACTATAGCAGAGCTTTGAGGGGACAGACGAGAGCTATCCAAAGATTGAGAAACTAGTCCTAGCTTTAGTTATGGCAACAAGAAAGCTCAAACCATACTTCCAAACTCACACCATTAAGTTCCCACCAGACTAGCCAATGAAACAGGTGTTGCATAAACCAGAATCTTCATGAAAGCTAATCAAATGGGTTATAAATCTTAGTGAGTTCGATATCAAGTACAAACCCAGAATCGCAATCAAAAGGTAAATTTTGGAAAATTTCATCGTAGAATTCACTACAGCTACAAAAGCACCTAAGAAGGACATCCAGCTAGTACTCGACCTCCCCACATGGAAGCTTTCAATAGATGGAACTGCCAACGCCCAAGGAAGCAGTGTGGGGTTGATCCTAACCTCCCCTGATGGAATAGATGTTAAGTATGCCCTTAGATTCGGTTTCAAGTCTTCAAATAACAAAGCAGAATATGAAATTGTTGTTGCTAGGCTCAATCTAGCCCATTCAATGGAGGCAAAACAGCTCGAAATCTATAGCAATTCCCAACTTGCGGTAAAACAATTAGAAGAGACATATGAAGCTTAGGGAGAGATGATGATCCTATACCTAAAAAAAGTACGATAACTGATACACAAATTCGTACAAGTCAAAATCAAGCATGTTCTCAGAACTGAGAATTCTCGAGCAGACACTTTAGCAAGGCCTGCAACGACATCTCAGGAGAGTCTGGATAGGTTAATCTTAGTAGAGCACCTAGTTGAACCATCTGTGAGCCACGAAGATAAAGAAATGTTCCCCGCATTGGCCTAGCCAAGCTGGATGGACCCAATCAGAAAATACCTTCATAATGGAACTTTGCGAGTAAATATCAAAGAAGCCACGAAGCTAAGAGTAAGGTCATCCAAATTCACGATCCTGCAAGAAAATATGTATTAGCGAGGGTTTTTAGCACCTCTTCTTAAATGTGTAGGAGAAGAGGATGCTAATTACATTCTAAGGGAAATCCACAAAGGCATTTGGGGTAATCATATCTGAGCTTGAGTTCTGATAGGAAAAGCACTGAGGCAAGGAGTCTTCTGGCCCACTCTGCTCAAAGATGCTACAGACTTGGTTAGAAGGTGTAAGTTCTGTCAGTTGCACGCCAACATCCTATATTGCTCTCTAGAGCTCCTCACCTCAGTGGTATGCCCACTTGCCCTTCCAGCAATGAGGGCTAGACATATTTTGGCCTCTTCCCACTAGTACTGGACAATGCAAGTTCGTCATTTTTGGAGTAGATTACTTCACCAAATTGGCAGAGATGGAGCCCTTGGTGACAATTACAGAGCAAAGAGTTCAAAATTTCACCTGAAAATTCATAATCTGCAGGTTTGGAATACCCAAGACAATCTTCTCGGACAATGGGAAGCAATTTGACAATCCTAAGTTCAAAAATTTTTGTGCCAAGCTGGGAATAAAAAATTACTTCTCTACTCCAAGTTCAAAAAGTTTTGTGTCAAGCTGGGAATAAAAAATTACTTCTCCACTCCAGCTCATCATCAATCAAACAGGCAAGCAGAAGTGACTATTCGAACCATAAAAAAGGCTCTGAAGACCAAGCTAGAAGCCCTAAAAGTGAAATGGGTGGAGCACGTCCCAGAGGTGTTGTGGGCTTACAGAACCACAACTAAGACAGTAACTCAGGAAACACCATTCGTTTTAGCATTCGGAACTGAGGCAGTGGCACCTATAAAGGTCGATATTCCATCCCCTAGGGCGGAGCTCTCAGATCCTGAGCACAATAACGAGTCACTCCTGCTTAATTTCGAGCTCTTGGATGAAAAGAGGGATAAGGCCTTGCACGCATTATGAGTTACCAAAGGAGAACAACAAGATACTACAACAAGAGGGTCAAACACCATATTTTTTCATTAAAGATTCAAAAGGTTTATGATAAAAATGAAATCCCCCATCACTAATAATAGCTCCAGGTATACGAAATTTGGACAAAATATTTTCTTTTAAAAATTTTAAAATTTATGATCATTTGTCCGACATGGTACAACTTCGACCTATTTAGAAACATAATATACCGCCACTAAAATATACATGTATCCATAAGATGGGTGAAATGTCTAATGAAATCAATGTCTCAACAGTCAAAAAATTCTATTATCAAAATCGGATTAAGAGGCATCATATTTCTATGGGTTAATCCCCCTAGTCTTTGACAACACTCGCAAACCTTATAAAAATTATATGCATCTTTAAAAAATGTTGGCCAATAAAATCTGCACTGCAAAATTTTTGCAGCAATTTGCTTCATAGAAAAATAGCTCTCACATGCTCCTGAGTGACAAAAGGATATAATGCTAATTACCTCATCATTAGGCACACATCTCCAAATAATTTGATACAAGCAATATTTAAAAAGATATGGATTATCCTAGAAAAAAATTCTTACTTCAACCAAAATTTCTTTTTATCTAAGGCAGACCAAAATGGTGTCATATTACTTGTAACAAGAAAATTCACAATATCAGCAAACCAAGGTACTAAAGAAATTTCCAGCAATTGTGCATCGGGAAATGTATCATTGATCGGCATTGTCTCTATTGGACCAAGAACAATTCCCTTTCGAACCATAAAGTGGCATTTTGTTCAGTTAAATACAAGGTTCTTTTCTTCACATCGAATTAACACTTTCTCAAAATTTAACAAACAATCATCATATGAATCACCAAAAACAGTAAAATCATTCATAAAGACTTCAAGAAAACGTTCAACCATATCACTGAAAATACTAAGCATACACCTTTTAAAGGTCGCAAGTACATTGCAAAGTCCAAATGACATCATTCGATAAGCAAATGTACCAAAAAGACAAGTAAATGTAGTCTTCTCTTGGTCTTCTAAGGCAATTTCAATTTAGCTATATCCCGAATAACCATCCAAAAAACAGTACCTATGTGATACTCCGCTTTCCAAAATTTGATCCATGAAAGGCAAGGAAAAGAGATATTTTCTAGTCACATAATTTAATTTGTTGTAGTCAATGCACATGCTCCAGCCAGTTATTGTCCTAGCTGATACAAGTTCATTATTATTATTGACAACTACAGTGACACCTGATTTCTTGGGGACTACCTGTGTAGAACTTACCCACTTACTATCTGCAATAGGGTAGATTATTCTTACATCTAACAGTTTCAGCACCTCATTCCTTACATCTTCTTTCATATGTGGGTTAAGTCTCCTTTGCATCTCCCTAGATGTTCTAGCCTTATCTTCTAAGTATTTCTTGTTAGTGCAAACCAATGGACTAATCCTTTTTATGTCAGTTAAAGTCCAACTAATAGCATCCTTATGCTATCTAAGAAGTTGTAGTAATATATCTTCATGTGTTGAACTTAAATGAGAAGAAATTATTATCGAAAATGTCTCATCATCTCCTAAAAATGCTTACTTTAAATATACTGGCAAGGGTTTCAATTCGAGCTTAAGAGTTTTATCACTTGATGGAACTGGTGGATTGGTTCTTGGTGGTAGCTCCTCAAATTCATGTCTCCAATCTTTTATTTCAAAAATCTGTTAAGAATTCAACAAATCAATTAATTCAGAAATTTTAGAATTATTTTCATTCATCTCTAACAAAGATGATTGTTCCAACAAACATGTTTCAAGTGGATCAAACAAAGAAAAATCATATACTTTGCTTGGAACAAAAGACTCAATCATATTAATCTCATGCACATCCTCATCAACATTCCCTAATTATTTGCACACATTAAAAATATTACCAAAAGATAACTTCATCACACCATTTGTGCAATTAATTAGGGCATTTAGTTAGGAATTGTCTAACTAATATGACAGGAATTTGAGCATTAGAACTTGACACAGGTTGAGTATCCAAATTATGAAATCCACAAGAAAACAAAAATTGTCAACATGTACCAATATATCTTCCACCATACCCCTCAGTATTCTAACCGAACAATCAACCAACTGAAGTGTAACCCAAGTAAGTTTCAACTCCCCTAACCTTAATTGCTCATAAACTGAATAAGGAAGCAATTTCACACTAGCTCCCAAATCTAATAAAATCTGTTCAATTATGTGGTTACCTATAACACAGAAAATGATGGGGCAACTTGAGACTTTATATTTTGGTGGAATCCTATGTTGTATGATGAAAGATACCTGCTCAGTCAAAAATGTCTTCTTTTGCACATTTAATTTCCTTTTAACAGTATACAAATCTTTCAAAAAATTTGTATAATAAGGTATTTATTTTATGGCATCCAACAAGGGGATATTCATTTTCACCGGCTTAAAATTTTTTAACATGTCATTATGCATGTTTTGCTTGATAGACTTAATTAATCTTTATGGAAATGGTGCAGATGTCGAACACCTCACAGGCTTAATGATTTCAGATTGGTCAAGGTTATCACCACTCTCCATAGATTTTGAATTTTCATCAGATTCTTGAACTTTAGTGGGAACAGTCTGGTCAATTACTTTTCCACTACGAAATGTGGCTATAGTCATTACCTACTCATGGATAGTATCAGATGTGCCAGTTTCACTCACATTAAATTGACCCTGCGGATTTGGTTAGGGTTGGCTGAAAACTTACATTTTTCCTTGTGGCATGTCGCAGTGATCAATTTAGTGAGTGTACTTCTAATATCATTTATAGCCTGTGTGGTTTGATTGTTAAAATTGGTCTGACTCTGCATGAATTGTGACAATAACCCCTCAAAATTTCTCTTTGGATGTGAAGTGTAATGAACAAAATTAGAGGAATTCTGCTGAGATATTTGTGATGCATAATTATCATATTTCCAACTAAAATTTGGAATTTTTTTCACTCAGAGTTGTGTGTATTAGAATATGGGTTGCTATAAGACTTTGAAAAAGTGTTTGTAATATTTTCTTGATCATGGAGAACTTCTTTTATGATAGTAAGTGTTGGGCACTCCTTTATGGGGTGCCCAAGGATTTCACAAATGCTACAAATCTCCTCGATAAGGACAGTGTTAATTTCATTAACCTTTATAAACTCCATAGCCTCAACCCTCCTAGCCAATGTGGCAATTCTAACCCCTAGGTCATCATCATCCCTCAACTAATACCTACCCCCATTCGATGAAGATTGTGTGTTCTTACTCTTGGAAAGTTCTTGAGATGTGGTATCTCAAGATTGTGCATTCTCGGATAAACGATCTAAAATATCAAAGGCCTAATCTGATTCCTTATTCATAAAGTCACTGTTATACATTATTTTTACAAACTGACGCATTTGTGGAGTCAAACCTTCATATAAAAAACTTATTACACGCCAACTTTCATAACTGTGATGTGGGCAAGATGCAAGAAGGTCTTTAAATCTATCCCAACTTTGGTAAAAAATTTCACTCTTTTTGAGAAAAATTCATAATTTACCTTTTAAAAGAGTTTGTGCGATGTGTTCTTTTTGCATCTCTAGTCATGTGCCTATAGACCTAGGTCAGAGGGAATACAACCAATGCTTGTACTTTTTCTTTTAATGAAAATGGAAAAAAATTCAACTTGATTGTATTCTCAGACACAGTCTGATCATAAAATGTAACACAAACCTCCTCAAAGTCTCTAATATGCAAGTAAGAATTTTCCGATTCCATGTCATGAAATTTTGAAAATAATGCAATCATGTCAGGTTTTAAAAAAATCATGACATTCATTGGAAAGATGATGCATGAGGGTAACGTGTAACGTGCAAGTTGCAAATATTCATACAAAATTCGACCATGGTTCGTGTTCAGATTATCGACATCATTCTCATCATGATTACTTATTCTTTCCTCGTGATCCTCATGTTCAGGAAAATTATTTCGCCTATAATTAGGATCCGCAGCCATTGTATGAGAAGTGTGATTTGAATCAAATGAACCCAAAAGATTTCCAAACAGAGTATCTAAATCTTTTCTTATCAATCGACCACTCATGGCACAATGTCAAGAACTCATAAAACAGATAAAAGAAATAAATAAAAAGGAAAACAAAATTAAATGACAAAAAGAAGATAAATTTCAGCAAAATAAACATGGAACGAAGTTATCGGATCTCCGACGAATTGTAAGTATCCAAAACTTCAATTAAGTGTGTTGGTGACTCCTTATCTTTCAACAGTTCCCCGGCAACGGCGCCAAAAAACTTGTTACAACTTCAAATATGTAAACTCAAGCACAGATTGTCCGAAATAATATAAACTCGAAAGACCGAGGTCGAGCCCTCAGGGAATTGTAAAAACACCAGAAACTACACTAAATTCTGTAAAAAGTTTGTGAAAATATTTTATTTGAAAAGAGTATTTGAATTGGTAAAACTAATTAAAGTGATAAAAACAATATGAAAAATACTAGAGCATCAGGTACTCCCTCTCAAATCCATACAATAATGATTAAAGACTTAATTTTCAATCCTGGACAAGAATCAAATGTCAATTAACTCAAGTCACCAAATTTGGCAATAAGAACAAGAAAACGCATTTGTTTATAATCAAAAGTTTATCCAAGAAAATCAATGAACTAATTGCAAATCATAGGCATTTATTATGCTCGGAGTCTACAATAAATCAAGAGCAATGTTATTGGGACTTAAAAATTTGACATAATTTATTGACCTAATTCACTATAGTCTTTAAATTGATTGTGAGTTATATCAAGCATTAAAACTTAGTATTGATTCAATTGTTTGATTAAAACTACATTATTATGTTAGCAAATTATGTCAGATTTTTATATCCAAATAGTATTACTCATAACAGGCCTAAAGGTTGTCTTATGTAGTATTGCTTTTATTATAGGTTAAACTAATTCATGTTTATTTTCCAATGTATCGGGGAAAAAAAATATAGAGAGCTAAATAAAACTCTATATTTTAGCTAGTCTAATTAGAGAAACTATTAAAACTTATTTTTTAGTGATTAGCTCTTTCAAAAAAAGAGTTGAGTGAGAAAAAATACCCTATGAGAGATGCTCTAAGTCATAAACCTTAATCTAAATTAGTTGCATTTATTGACTAACAAAATAATAAAGTAATACAATTCTATTCGTAATTTTTCATATTTAGACTGATAAAAAAAATGATACATGATAGGAAAGGTAACTTTTTCCTATAAAAGTCCAAGCCTTGAGGTGTTTATACTCCATTTTCACAGGTCCCCCAAGTCCCAACTACTACCATGACAAGCAATTCAATAGAGTGAGGCCACCTAGAGATTAAATAGTCGTTTTCTAGAGGTAAGCAACCATGTTCATTGTCCAACATTAATGGCCAAGTTTTCTAAGTCAAGAAACGATATCCTCTAGTCCCAATCCAACCCCATCTG
Source organism: Ilex asprella (assembly GCA_023539305.1). NCBI lineage: Eukaryota > Viridiplantae > Streptophyta > Magnoliopsida > Aquifoliales > Aquifoliaceae > Ilex > Ilex asprella. The sequence continues at coordinate 6,820,368 of CM042189.1, forward strand.
ATTTTCCAACCCAACTTACACAAGGAGTCCAAGTAGATAATGCCTTCCACCTACAAGAGTTTCCAACAACCTTGCTCAGGATGGATAACATGGATGAAAAAGACTTGGAATCAATACCTCTCTACTCTCAAGTATCTTTGCACATTTGAAATTTACGTTATAATTACGAGTCGAACTAACAAACACAAAATAGGCAGAAATCACCTCTGTTAAGGATGACAATTTCTAATGCAACACAAAAACACGATTCGATATTGAGGTAAATTAGTTGGTTATAATTGGTCATTCCGAAGTTTAACCATTTCTCAACAAAAACTCATCTAAAATGACTCATTTACACAAATAATAAATAAATTTGATTAGTATCAAACACAAACAACACAAAATTAACACAATTAACACGTTTAAATAACATTATAAAAATAAAATATCAATATTTAATTATATTTTATCCAGTAATGACCTAATTCTTGTAAAAAAAAATTACTCATTTTTATCATTATATTTATTTAATTAATTTTTAGTTTATAGAGATGGTATGAACTTTAGTTCAATAAAGTAAAATATAATTTTAAACATAAAACTAACATAAAAACACAACACAATTAATTAAGCAAGTTAATTGATTAATGTTCAACACAAACCTAAAATGACACCAACAAGACACTCCTACACTTCGCATACAGAAAAAATATTATGTACACCTGACTTCCCAGAGCCTCATCAACTGGCCATCATTTAACCCGTAAAGGGGTAGAGGACAGACAGACAGAAGGAGGGGGGGGAGGCATGAGGTAATACAAATTTATTTTCATTGCAGTGAAACTTCTCTTCTTCACAAGATACAGAAGGGACTACAAATATACCTAAAAACTTCCAATGAAACAGCCAATCTGGACTGGGTTTCTTTTAATATAGCCCCAAAACAAGCCACTTTCATCATTTTATTCTGCTTTAAAAAATAACAATAAATGATAAATTTTTCAGCCATCCTACTATCCTTCAAAATCTCCCAAATCAGCTCTTACCTTTCTCAAAATCTCTTTCAAAACCAGCCACGAACATCCCCAAAAAATATGTACTTCCTAAGTTTTGTTTAACAACAGTAAGAGAAAACGAATTCGGTGTTAACTTAGGCTACGAGCTGATCGAGTTGCATCTGCTCGAGCCAAGCTCCTAAAACTGAATGATCAACTGAATCAATTTGAGAATTGGATTTCAAACCCTCACCGGATGGCACAGTTCCTGAAATCGGAACCACAAGCTTTTCTTTCATCTCAGGTGGTGATTCCTTGACAAGTGACTGGACCCATGATAGGTCAGGCTCCTCTCCATTATTATTGAGCTCAAACGAATTAGACCTTTGCAGGCGACCCATTCCATCTCCATTAACAGACCAATCTACTTTTCCATTGGGTGATCCCCAGTTTGACCAAGAAGAATTCACAGGGGACCCAACAGTGGAGACATTGTTGGATCCGAGATCCCTGGAGCTGAGGCTGCGTAGTTGTTGATGCTGCTTTTCACGTTGAGCAAATACAGAGAGCCGAGCACCCATTGGGGAGATGGGCTCCACACTTCTTGGTGACATTCTTCCAGGAGATGAGACGCCAAAGGAAGCCTGCAAAAGAGGGTGTTCAACATTTTTGGGAGAGAACACATTAGTGTTAATTGGAGAGAGTATGGCCTGCTGCTGTTGGAACTGATTGAGAACAGTTGATTTGTGCGATGGTGAGAAAACACCAGTAGCCGCTGCCATATCGGAATATCGGGGAGAAGAAGTCATCTCAGCAGAAAAAAACTCTTCAAGGTTCGAAGGAGTTAGTGTATTAGACCGGCCCGAACGGTTCAAAGAAATAGAACTAGGACGGGACTGCGAGAGACAGGAGAAGTCATTTAGCAGTTGCTGCTGCATATCAAAATCCTTCAATATACTAATGTCCTCCGCAGGGATGTCTCGAGCACTAAAGGAAGATCTCAAGCGACTCGATTGGAGATTACTTCCAGGCAAATGAAGGGTTGGAACATTTGGTTGCTGCCAAGCCACAGATGAGTGGGAAATGCCATTTGCCGATGGGGACATGGGCTGATTGAAAGCAGAAGAAGACATCACAGAGTGTGATGAGGGTGAACCAGGTAATAGGCTCAAAGCAGCAGCCATGTCCATAGCACTAGCAGCTAAGGCAGATGATCGAGGAGATGGAATTGCAGAACCAGTATTGACATACAGGGGTCGAAGCTCCTCAGCTGTGTGGGCAAAAAAACAAACCCGCCTTGCACAACTTGTGCCATCCTTGCAAAGCCTAGTCCGGTATTGAGCGGGGTGTAGCCAGCACTCAAACACACCATGAGCATATTCACACATATCCCCTCGCCTACAAGCGCCCTTGCGAAAATCAGGGCAAGGAACACAACTGTAATGGTATTTCCGGGGATCTCTTCTGCGAGCATTCTCCCCTGGGTGGACAAAAGGACATTCAGTCCAATCATGGGAGTAGGCCCTCGAACAAGGCCGGACCTTGAATGAGAACATACGGAACTCATCCGTTGAATACATACTGTTCTTGATGTCAGGGAGAGATGGATCAATTGGGTATTCTCTCTTCTCTGAGGTAGAAATTGCAGGACCATCATTGTATTTAGATGCCATTGGAGAGGAAACAGAATCAGAAGGAGAAGATGGGGACCCATTATCTGGCGATGAAGAGAGGGTTGGCGAGGAAGAGTTCGATGTGGCAATGGACAAACATAAATTCCACTCACCAACCGAGCCATCAGAGACATTATTCATTAGCAATTCTTCAAGTGCAGCTCTTATACCAGGGAGCTTTGGAGGGATAACGATCACATCAAATGGCCGGTGACCATTGGCATCTTCAATATTCGGATCTGAACCCATAGATAAAAGCAGCTTAACAACATCAACAACATTGACAGATCCACCAGAGGCAGCACAGTGAAGGGCAGTACACTTATCCGGACCACATGCGCGATTCACATCAACATCTGGCTGGGAGATAATTAGCTTCACCACATCAAGACTACCAAAAGTAGCAGCAACCATTAGAGGAGTTCTATGCTCAAGGACTATTTGTTTCGAGCCTTTCTTTCGGACATACCAAAGTCCAACCTCATCAATTCCAGAAGCATCACGCTCAATCGTTTGTTTAAAATCCTCAAAGTCATTGTTAGCAGCAAATTCAAGTAAACCAGAAAACGAATCTTCAGTTTCTAAAGTTAATTTACTCATATCTTTGGTGTTAGATGTGTTCTCTACAGTAGACGAGGTTGATTTTGACCGATCTGGACCACCGCACATACCTTCAATCAGCTGCGTTTCAATCAGGAAAATCGCTTCAATCAGAATGGAAGTACATACCCAAAAAACACTCAAACCATTTTCAAACTCTGCTTTCTATAATCAAATGTTCTAACCCACCTGATTCTCCAACAAAAACAATAGATTAAATTTAATAAATGTCCCCTAAACTATAACCTTTGTTTAAATTACCCCGAACTACCAATTGTCTCAATTTGCCCCTGAACTATGTAATTTGTTTCGATCAACCCCGTTTGTTAAGATTAACCGATATATGAGACCAATTGCGCTAAGATTAACCATTAATCTGTCTCATATAACCGCTAATATCAACCGGAGGGTCGATTGAAACAAATTACATAGTTCAAGATCAAATTGGGACAATAGACGTTCAAGGGTATTTACCCAAAACAACAAGGTCTATGGGTAAAAAGTAAACTTATTGAAAAATTGCCGGGCCGAAAAAATAACCCCACAAAATAGATCTGCAAGAATAACAACACCCCCAGAAAACATCAATTTTTGTGAAGAAAGATGAAAAATTCAATCAATTTGGAAGCTGAAAAAAAATGAAAATTAAATATACGGGCATGAACTTGAAACTGCGTCATCATCTCTTAAAAAAGTCAACCACAAAAAAGCCTAGAATTCAATTTAACAAACCACATACAAAAGTATCCATGGAATAGAGTAAACACTCCTCCGTTTGATTCCCAAGAAAATCAAGGAAAAGAAGAAAGTAATAGGCTCACTCCATGCAAAGTTGTCTAGTTTCTTTCTTCGTACAACACTCCCAGTTATGTTATCTTCAATTTCCCACTTTCTCTCGGCAACCAACCAAAGGGTAAAATGAAAAAAAAAAAAAACCATTATCCATGACATGAAAGTTATTTCAAATTCATCGATGTAAGTTTTAACAACTGAAACAAGAAAGAGATGAATGAAGAGCGAGGTATGGAGCTAATCAAACAAACTCACCGATGCTCAAGATCTCCAAGTAAAGTCCAGCTCTAAGATCGACGAGAAATTTGACGGATCTGAACAAACACACAGTAACAAGTGTACAAGCATTCATTCATCCATGGATGAATCAGTAGTGAGAGAAAGTTGGTAACAACAGCGCGACAAGAATCGGAAGCAAATCGCTTCCCTTTTTATCTCCCCCTCCATTCTCTAAAGTTCACTCGAAAACGATAGATACCCAGATCCAATACATACACTGATTTTGATATTCGATATTGATAAGCACGCCCTTATTCGATACCACCGAGAAGAGAGAGAAAATCTCTATCTATATGCCTGCGTGTATGTTTAGACTGATATAGATCGCGAAAGTGAAAACGAAGGCTTGGATTGTATTGTAGAGAGAGAGCGGAAAAGAGAGGGAGTGCGGAAAGTGTGAAGAGTTCAGAGAGAGAGAGAGAGACAGAGAGAGTAACGTCTCGAAATTGAAATTGAAATGAAATGGAGATGGAAATGAAATGGCATTGAAACTTACAACCAAATGCAGTGGAAATGAGAGTGAAATGCAAAAATATTTGAAAGTAACGGTAAATGCCAGTCAGACCCCAATAAAATATGGTTCCCGTTATCACTTTACCCCTTCTAGAAGTATTTCTCCATTAACACACCCTCAATTTCACTATATCTCTAAAATATAAGTTTTTTTTTTTTTTTGTATAAAACCATTGAATAGGTATATTGGTTTCACTATACTTTGACAGAAATTAATCAGATACTAAGGCCCGTTTGGTAACGTTTAAATTTTTCGTTTTTCTTTTTTATTTTGATATTTAGAGAAAACAAGAAAAAAAAATTCGTTTGGTAACCGTTTATGTTTTTTGTTTTTGTCATCGTTTGATAAATGAGGGAGATTTTCAAAAATCAAAAAAAGTCATTTTTTGTTTTCATTTATTGTTTTTCAAAAACGAAAAACAAAAACGTTACCAAACGGGGTTAAATTAATCACATCAATAAAAGAATTAGGGTTGATTCTGGAGATCGAACTCAAATTACATTGTATTATAATTTAATCCAAAAAAATATAATTTGACCCAAAAAGTATGTATTGTAGTGTTTTAATGCCGTATGACATGTGAAGTGGGTAGCTATTTTGTATTCAAAACCTAACCATGGTTAAGTTTTGGAGTAATAAACTGCATAGAGTTTAACTTTCGATGGTATCTCCCACATTAATCAGACACTTATTATTAGTAAATGATTATAGATATTCATTGTTTACTCTTGAAGTGGTTCATGGTTAAAAAAAATGAAGAATAAAAAGAAGAAGTTTGGAGGAAAATGATAAAAATATTCCAATAAAATCAATTATCAATTTAATTTGAGGTAGTTATGCAAAGGATTGATAATTCAAGGATTAAAATGAAATAAAAAAGGTCACGGATGTGGGGTCGGGTTTCGGGTGGTGAGAGTTTTACCGGTTGGGTAGGTAAAAGTCGGGGAGGAGGCGACCGGTTGACCGGGTCGGTATGTCAAATAGAAAATTCTAGTGCGCGACTTGGGATTTTTGATTAAACTGGATTGAAGAGTGGGCGTGGCGTCCGCCAATGAGTTGAGGAGAGAGAGTGAGGTAGAGGACGGACGTCAGGCAGTAGTCTAATTTGGTTAATTGTGTAGTCAAATCGAACGAAAAAGGCATGAAGCACCAAGGACGGAAAAAATTTTGCAATTGAGGACTTTTTTGTGGATAGACCCCTTAGATTTTATCAAATTCTTATAAGTACCTCTAATATATTTCTTTTGCTTTTTTGCCCTCTTTGGATAAATATGATAGCGAAAAATACCACCATTGCAAATTAAATTACACTTTGCGAAGTCCAAGTTACAATTGTTCATAATCAATCACAAAATATTATAATTTATCGCAAATAATCTCAATCAGGTATAACTTCACTTTTAAATTGTGTAATTTATTTTTAAAACTTATCCTTTTTATGATCGACAAGAAGTCTCAAGTTCGATATTTTGTTTTTTCTTTAAACTAATTCGAGCTATAATGATCAGTATTAGAGCTTGATGAAGTATTCGGTACAAATTTTAATACCTTATAATTAAAATAAAAATAAAAATAATGAGGTACGTTACCAAGGTCAAAAGGAAATAAAAAAAAAATGTGTTTTCTATAGCCAAACCCATCTTTTTCATATTCAGCACATAAAAACTTGAGCAACTTTGTTTATCCTTGTTTACATCTATAAATATATTATATAGTTTGATTAGTTAGGAGAAAAAAAATAGAGTGTGCAATTAAAGTTTCTACACTAAACTATATTATTGGCTCCGCCCCGGTTTATCAAATGAGTAATACTATTTGGACTTAAAATACTAACCTAATTTGTTGATATAATGATTTGACTGCAATAGAACTATTGGATTAAAACCAAGTTGTAATATTTGATGACTCTCACAACCTCTTCAAAAGTCATAGTGCATTAGGCCAGTAAATTAGGTCTCAATAACATTGTTTTAATCAAAGACCTCTCTCATTCATTAATGATGGGTACTCTGTAAAAAAAAATTAAAAATAAAATGTACTGTAGGAGATATTGTGCGAAAAAACCAATGAGGTCAATGGCGAACTTGGCAAGGTCTCTTTGCATATCATTATTCACAGTCTCTATTAGGTGTAGATGTTTTCACATCGTTCTTCACGGTCTATTTATTGTAGATTTCTTGTAGGAGTTGGTTGGGCCCATTGAACGGTTCCTTTTTAATTACTACATATTCAATTTTTTTTTTTTGTTAGAATCAAATGAAATGTGAATATAGTAGAGTGCCTCATGCAAAGAACCTTTTTTTAGAGCTGTATTAAAATAATTGTGTTTTGTTAAAATACTAGTTATTACATGTGTCTGAAAGTATTATGCGACAAAAAGAATTCACTAAAAGAAAAAAGCATTAGCAAGAGAAAAAAATAGTGCATATAATGATAACAATAAGTATTTCGGACCGATGAATATATAAATAAAAAATAGACAAACTGATGTCTAAAAACATAACTCAAAAAATTTGAACATATACACAATTTACATATTTTATCATCGTATCTTAAAAAGCTATTACTCATTACATATTATTAATTTTCCCATTGTAGTAAAAAAAAAATTAAGATGCATATCAAATAAAAGAATGCTTTTTGATATCAAATAATCACTCCCTCCATAGAAAGCATTGACTACAAGATATTGTAAATGGATGGTAAAAGTGCAAATCCTCATTCTCAATCAATTTGATCTGGCAGATAACTATTATTTTTCAAATACAAATACGCACCATAGAAAACAGGTATAAAAGAAATTACGAAGCATCAAAGCATTCACCAGGTTGTCTAAACAATTGCTCGAAAATAACATTGGCTATTTAAGTGACTTGAATTCCAATAAGTTCCGAGCATTGAAAGTGTACCCAGGAAACTATTGAAGCACTATTGCATTTGAAGTAATTAAAATCAATCCTCCTCACCTCCCATTGAAAAGGTTTATTTGAATATGTGATACATTTCTATTTCTATAATTATGTGTGACAATAAGCCCGCAAGAGGATCCAAACAAACAATTCAAACTGTATAATCATTAGTACAAAAAAATACAATTCAATCAACATATAATCAGTTCATACCACTCTTGTCTCACTATAAGTCGAGACCGAAATTTTCTAATCGGAGATATAATCCTTTGTCGACAAATCTACATTGCAATAAAGTGGAAAAAAATAAATAAAGAAAGAAATATGAATCAGTGTGTGATTGTATGATTGTGTTTGTGTGTGAATGTGATTCGATGGACCTTGGACCTTTTAGATACAAAATTAACAATAACAAACTAATTACCGGACCCACTATCACGCCGTAGTGGAGGTAGAAGTGGCTATGTTTCGGTGGAGATGTGGTGGTGGGGATTTCATTGGTGGAGGGATTTTCGTCCAAAGAGAGGGATGAAGGAGGGAATTTCGATATAGGACACTGGGCGTCGGTATTGCCAAATATGGAAACCGTAATCAACACCAAATTCTTTCAAGCATTTTCTCAAACAGGTGGATGGTAGGGAGGTGTGTGAGTGAGATTTGTTTGAATGAGACAGAGGGAGGCATAGAGAGAGGTGAGAAAGTAGAAAGTATGTAATCAAACCATTAATTTAAACATGCGTATTTAAATTCAAATTCACAAATGAGATTCATATACTCAGTTGAATTCACAAATAGAAGCTTAATAACACAATTGAAACATACTATGTTGGATAATCGCACGGACTACCGGGAAAGCAAGGGAGCTGAATTTGGATTGAGAGACCTGTTTGAGATACAATTGAAGTCACCAGAGACTTTGGAGTTGCCTGAAGTGGTTGGAATTGTCTGTCGTATGAGGTAGACTCGAATGAGTGTTCGAGTGAATTTGAATAGATAGTGTTTAAGTATGAGATTCGAATTTGGACAGAGAGTGCTTAAGTATGTGAATCTCACAGATGTGGATGTGAGAGAGAAGGATGTCGCGTGGAGAAAAATCAATGGAGTTCGTAGGAGAAAAATCAATAGAGTTTGCAAGAGAAAATTTGATATTCAAACATTTAGAGAGGAGGAGGAGTTCGTCAGGGAGAGAGAGAGAGAGAAAGAGAGGGAGTTCTGGAGAGTTTTTTTTTAAAATTTTTTTGGGGG
>CM042189.1:6829456-6844717 GCA_023539305.1 Ilex asprella
AGGAAAAAAAATACTGACAGAACCAAATCAAATTTATAATCTTTAAACAATAAATAAAATCAATAAAATCTTTCTTGTATTCGTCACCATTACCATATTCTAATTCAATAGCATAACATAATTATAAACTCAATCCATCCAAGTTTACAAAAAACTTGGAATATAATACTTCTCACAAATACTTCTTGTATCTCAAACAAAAAACTTCTCACAAATACAATCATCTATATAATAAAAATAAGTTTACAAATGTTGTCAAAAAAATAAGTTTTGTCATTTGAAATTCCACCAACTTCCAAAAGAATGAATACAACTTGTAAAAAAAATCATATTTTGATGTTTTTCCATTCTCTAAAAATAGACAAATATTTTTTTTCAATTCATCCACATTCAAATAATAAAAAGATTGAAAAAATATATTTACCTGAAAAGTATCATTTCATAGGTTCTGATGTTCAATGTTTGTGGGAAAATGATAATGACGATTAGATTAGTTTTGAATTTTTTTTCTGCGACTGCAATTGGTTTCAATTGTTTTATTTTTATTGGGCACTTGTTATTTTTTTATTTTTTATTTTTTGTTTGATTGGAGGAATTTGTAATTAGCATGGATTTTATTTTTTATGGTGTAATTGATATCACTTATTTTTTGTAATTGGTGATTTACTTAGGCTTTGTGTTTTTGTTTCGTGGGAGAATATTTATATTTTTGTTTGTGTGGAAGTGGTGATGGTGATTAGATTGATTTTGAATTTTTTTGTGCAATTGCAATTGATTTTAATTGTTTTGTTTTTACTGATCACTTGTTATTTTTTTATTTTATACTTTTTGTTTGAATGCAAAATTTAGTTATTGGCTAGGATTTTATTATATAGATTTTTTTTTGTGTAATTAGTATGACTGTTATTGTTTTCATTGGTGATTAACTTGGACTGTGTGTTTTAGTTTCTATTATTTTATTTTTATTGATCACTTGTTTTTATTTTTTATTTTATAGTTTTTGTTTGCGGGGGAAGAATTGGTAATAAGCTTGGATTTTATTATTTTTTTGGTATCACTTATTTTTTTAATTGGTGATTAACTTGGGCTCTGTTTTTTTTTTTGTTTCTATTTTTGTTTGTGTGGAAATGGTGATGGTAATTAGATTAATTTTGGCAATTGTTTTGTTTTTCCTGATCACTTGTTATATTTTTATTTTATACTTTTTGTTTGCATGGAAGAATTAGTAATTAGCTTGGATTTTATTATATAGATTTTTTATTTTTTTGGTGTAATTGGTATGACTGTTATCGTTTTTATTGGTGATTACCTTGAGCTTTGTGTTTTAGTTTCTATTGTTTTGTTTTTATTGATAACTAGTTTTTTTTATATAGTTTTTGGTTGCGTGGAAGAATTGGTATTTAGCTTGGAATTTTTTTTTTGTATGTAATTGGTATCACTTATTTTTTTTAATTGGTGATTAACTTGGGTTTTGTGTGTTTTGTTTCTTGGGAGAATATTATATTGTTGTTTGTGTGGAAGTGGTGATCGTGATTAGATTGATTTTGAATTTTTTTTCTGCGATTGCAATTGATTTCAATTGTTTTGTTTTTATTGGTCACTTGTTATTTTTTTATTTTATACAATTTGTTTGCATTGAAGAATTAGTAGTTAGCTCGGGTTTTATAGATTTTTTGTTTTTTTGGTGTAATTGGTATGACTTTTTTTTTATTGGTGATTACCATGTGCTTTGTGTCTTTGTATTTTGGGAGAATTGTTTTGTTTTTATCGATCACTATTTCATTGTTTTATTTTGGTCATTTGCTTGGGTTTTGTATCATTATTTTGGAGGAATTGTTTTTGACGAGTCCGAATTTGACTGGGACAAACCCAATTTAAATAAACCGAAGAAGCCCAAATAAAAGTCCAAGCCGGATCAACTAAGTAGCTAAGTGGGCCACTTATAAATCATCAAGGAGAACGAAAGAAGGAACCAATGCAGCCCAAGGCACCAAGGGCGTCGCCCATGCCTTCTCCACCAAGTGGCGTCACTCACCCCTTATCCCAAATGGGCGTCGCCCATGAGGACCCAAGTGGGCGCCGCCCACTTGCTTTTCCATGCCATCCTCCTCTCTCCACTCAAGTCCAAGGTCTCCAAGTCCAAGTTCAAGTCCAAGGTTAGATTTAGTCACTCGAAGAGTCCTCCTCCGAAGGAATAGGAGCACGCGGGAGAGAATGACGGGATACGGAGATCTATTCTTACTTTAATTATGCTTACCAAAGAAGTCTACTCCGACCAAAATTGTACCTACCAAAATAGTGGAAGACCCTTTCCTCATGTCACCGCCTTGGTGAGCCTATATAATGTAAGCCCCTCTTCACATTGAGAGAAAGGACCTTAGCACCACATTCAGACCTCTACGGCTCTGAATCCCTCACACACACTGCTATCTCTCTCTCTCTCTCTTTCCCTCTCTTTAAGCACTGTAAACTCTCCGAAGTACCTTGATACATTAATAAAGATCGCCGGCCACCGCTATCATTCAAGAAAGTGGACGTAGGTTACCCGGACCGAACCACTATAAATCTTGGTGTTGACTCTATATTTATCGTTTTACCATTGATTGCCTATTTATTGCACTTTAATTATACATTATCATTCTTTTGATTGTTGATCTTGCACGAAGACGATTTTGTGCATCATCAGTTTTGTTTTTATTAGTCACTTGTTATTTTTTTTCTGGAGTTTGGGGAATTTTTTTTTTTTTGAGAACTATATGTTTGCATGTAGTAGTTTTTTTTTTTTTTTTGTATAAATAATAGCTTGAAGGGTGAATTTATGAATTAGATATTGGTGATTAGATTGAGTTTTATTTTGAGTCAACTTTTTCTATCAGAAATTCAACTAACTTTCAAAAAAAATGTAGAACCTGATGATTTTTATTTATATTTAAGATTTTTTCTCATTCTATGAAATCATAGAAAAAAATAAAATATTTTCTTATTTGAGTATTGATTGTGATTTGTTAAACATGCAAATCTTGAGTAAATAAGCAATTAAAAATAGCAATACACATTTAACATATAACATCTTTGCATAATGATAAATTCATGTCAAAGCATGCACAACTAAACCAAGACAAAAAATAATTAAAAAGAACAAATATTTAATGATAATCACACAACAAATTTTAATATAAATTAAAAAAAATAAATTCATTACAACTTACCTGGTGAAGATGAAAATGCGTATTTTGTAAATGTGTAGTTCTGTGAGAAAATAATAATTAAATTGACAAAAATAATTAGTCAAAATATCACATCCATCACAATTGAAATAGATTCAATTACAATAGAAAGTAAGTAAGCAAGAAAGAGAGTGCTTATAATTATAAAAAATTTGGAGAGAGAATAAACCCGAAACCAAAACACTCATGAACACACACAAAAAAATTAGACAGACATGAACACAAGCACAAAAAATAATCCAAAACACACAAAGGCACACAATCAATGCTATATTACATCACAGTTCAGGCAGACCTCAACTAACGGGACTTATCATCTTGCACGTAATAGTAGTTGTTTAGAATGTAATTGCTATGTTACATAGTAGTCATAAAGGCATCTATTGTTCCCTTTTCTCCTTGATTTCTTTTGTCTTATGTTGTTTTGTTGTAAAATAGTTGTTTCAAACCTCTCTGTCGTAGGCACTCTCTCATAATTCCAAAATGCCATTTTTCTTCCTTGGATGCAACTTCTCCATCTGTAAGTTATTCTCATAAAATAAGGTCAAATCTTATCCTGCAGTCTATAATTTCATGGATTGCCAAGCTCATTCAGAAATTTTTCAGAAATTATAGATATTGTTGTATCTTATTGACATGGAACTGTGGCATCATTAGATTACAGTGGGTAGGTTTGCGAGGCAGATGCAGTACAGAGATAAATTATGATTGTAAGTAAGAAGAAACTTTAAGGAGGGGGAAAGAGCTTAAACAAAGGCTGTAAATAAAGGACTCAAATATTTTAGCAATGTCAGTAAAGAGAATGGAATGCATCCACAGATACCCTAAAACTCGATTTTTCCTTCAGTTACATTATGCACTGACACATTAAAACCAAATTCAAACTTTCATTAATAAAAATAACAGATGAAAGCTCACAATGTGATCTGTTATTTTTATGCTCTGTCAAACAAATGAAAGCTCACAATTACACACACAGAGATTACGATCTCATAAAACCACAGTTCATAAGAGGCAGAAAATGAACACACAGGCAAAAAAAACCCAGAATACACACTCACACAAAAAATCCAGAATACACACTCACACAAAAAACCCATAATACTTGGACTCCTTGCGTTATGTTACAGTGGGTGTTACTCTAGTGTGGTAAGTGTTGCAAGGGCAAGGTAGAGACAGAGAGGAAAGGGGAGAGAGAAGGGTATCGTGAGATAGTTAGACTTGCTAGAGATGTGTCGGGTGAGTTAGCAATTGAGATAAGGAATAGATAGGTTATTTGTTTTTAAAAATGAGAGAGAGTTAGAGGGGTGTCGGGTAGAAGCAGATAGGATTTTTTAAAAAATTGGTGAGGGATGGAGTAACGGAGAGAATTATAGCATGTGATAGGGAGATAGGGTTAGATGAGATGTAAGAGTCTTTTGTATCAGTTAGTATGAGATTAGGGGAGAGAGTTAATGAGAGATAGAAGTGTTAGGAAAATCCATGATGAGGACCGTTGGATCAAGAATCGTCAAGTAATGTAAGCCGTGAAAAGCTCAAGGCAAACATTCCTAGCTACTTTATTATATAGATATTTGCTACAGTTAACATATTTGTAGTGGTTAATGGGTTAAAAATAAATTGTAAGTCGTCGAACCTAAACCTTTGGGTCATTGTTGTGTTTTATTTAAGTCTGAAGTTTAATTTTATTGTAATAAATGAAACTGAAATTTTATTTTAAGAGGGGTCAAGCAATGGCGTAGTCAAGAGTTTTTATTTAATGAAATCATTCGATGAGCAATTGTCAATGTCAATTTTAAAAGAATTGTTTTGTTGTGTGCTTGGCTGCCTGCAATAGCATATCAATTACTTTAGTTGTTTATTTGAATTTTTTTCAAATTGGGTGTTTTGTAGGAAATTGAATGTTATAGTTTCAAATTGGTTGTTAAGTTTTGAGCAATTGATAATAGGGTTTTTAATTTGGGATTTTTTATGAAACCGTGTTTGTCACATTTCAAATTTGGGTTATTTTCAAGAAATAAAATTGTAGGCTTTTGATTGAATGTTATAGTTGTTTGGGGTATTTTGATTGAATGTTAGAGTAGTTATGGAAATGAACTTGAATGTTAGGTTTATTTTGATTGCGATTGGGGTTTAATTTCATAATTTGTTTGTTTTTTTTAATGAAATTGGATGTTGGGGTTTTGTTGGGTGTTACTTTAATAACATAGGGTTTTGCTTTTTTGAATTGTTTTAGTTGAATATGACTCTTTTTGTTTGCTTAAAATTCTAATGCTTAAAGCTAATTGTTATACTATTAATCTGGGATCTTTTCGAAGAAATTCGCTCATTGGCCTATTATTTGAACTACGCTAAGGATAGAACAAGTGGTATGGAACGACATACCTAAACAAACTGGCAAACTTGACTAGGCTCAGGGCCTTATGTCTTTAATTTAACAGCTTGAAAGGTATGCAATAAATTTTGAATATAACTTAAGACTTTGTTTTTATTATATAGTATGTTCTTGTTCCATTACATGTTCTTCTTTGCTAATAATGTGGTTTGTTGTCAACTAATATTATTAAAATAATAAGGTTGAACATTGTTTTGACAACTTTACATGTCATATTCTAAAGGAAATGAGTGTTCTTGAACATCTAGAAGAATCAAGTATACCAAGTGGCTCTCTAACATGCTATGTCTAGAATAAGTTGTGGGAAAAAATTTGTAATTGCATAAGATAATTTTGGTGATCATTTATTTATTTTCATATTTACTACTATTGAATTGTATGGGAAAGATTGCTTTGTGGGTAATACGACTGGGATCTTGGAGAGATTAATAAGAACACAAATTGTAGTGGATTACATGGAGGGATCGATAATAAGAGTTATTGGAAGGGTTGCAATTTTATTATTGATCGATGCTTCAAAATATGAAATGTTTGAACCAAATGATTCTTATTTATGTGGATTTAGTTCTTTGGTTGGACTTGCATGTATAATGTGTCTATAACTTTCGTTATTATTATATAAGTGAGATTTTAGATTCTATTATGTAGTGATTAAAATTTGATGTTGTTTTTGGGTTAGGGTTGAGTAATTTATTCTTGAAATTGGTTATGTAATGGTTTGTGTTGAGAGATTGAAAGGTTTGTGTTAGATAATGATGCAATTGATGTCACTGTAGACAGGTTGAGATATTTATGGGATAGTATTTACAAAAAAAAAAAAAATAGAAGGAATTATATTGATTTCAATTTCTTTAATTAAAAAAAATTGAAGAAAAAAAACTATTTTAAATTACAAAGTGTCTTTAGGCACATGTTATTACTAGTAAATATATATAGATGAGATAGAATAAAAGTCTATTTAGGATCGTCAATGATGATGCACGAATTAGTTTGCACACCACAGTCAAGTTAATAATATAAAATGCAGTAAAATAGGTAGAGAGAGAAAATACAATGTTTATAGTGGTTCGGTAAATGAAGATCTACGTCCTCTTTTAATGGTTGAGTTTGTCGGGAATTTTATTAACTCTGGTCCGGAGGGAGCGCAGAAGGTTATAAGCTTTTAGAGACGATGAGAGAATGATCTTGATTTTTTAGATGCCCCTCAAGTGTTGGGGGAGCTTATAATTTATAGTCGTTTGTGTAGCAATTGCATAGCCAGTCTGATGGTCATAACGGATTAGGGGCAACTTAATAGTATTAAATAGCTTGACGACTTCTCATCTCCTTGGCGACCTCTCATCTCCTCAACAGGCAAGGAAATTATGGTGTTCTCCAAAGGACTTGGTCAAAGGATGAGTGAAGATTGACTCTCTCCAAGCGGTGAGGGTGAAGCTCTTGGATGACCCTTACTCCAAGGTGGTAGAGGAGGAGGTTCTTGGATTCTAAGATGGAGAGGGGGAGGCTCCTGGACTCCAAGGTGGAAAGGAGAAGACTCTTGAACTCCAAGGTGGAGAGGAAGAGGCTCTTGAATGACCCTGGATGCTCTCCTCCTAATGTAGCTCTTTGAACATGATGAGCATGACCAGATTGACCACATTGGACTGAAGTTGTTATACCTCTTAGAGTTGGGTCTTTTGGGCTTGTAACAAAAGTTAGGCCCTTGGGCTTGGTCCATCAGTTAAGACAAACAATGTTACGTCCTACTTTCTCTCTTAGCATTATTTGTTTGTCTTGAAGATCCTAATTGGATTTATTTACTCAAAATATTTGTATTATTTTATAGATGAGAAAATATTTAAATATTAAAAAAAATTCTCAGGTTGTAGGTATTCAAAGCCAAGCTAATCACTAATAAAAAAAATTCAAAGTCAAGTTAATCACCAATAAAAAATAACAAGTGATACCAATTGCACAAAAAAAAAAAAAATTCAAAGTCAAGCTAATCACTAATAAAAAATAACAAGTGATATCAATTACACCAAAAAAACTAAAAAATTCAAAGTCAAGCTAATTACCAATAAAAAAATATCAATAACCAGTAAAAAAAACAATGAAACCAATTGCACAAAAAAAATAATATTTTAAACCAACTACTAATATTTTTTCCTTATTTGCATCGCTTTCCCCTTGCTAATGTTCATATTTTTTAAATAATTGAATAGTACAAAATAGACACCGAAACAATAAAAATGTCAGTAAAATCAATTTTTTATTAAGTAGTGAAATTTTGATTTTGTTAATTTGGTTTAATTACAGCGTGAGAATATTTATGTAGCATCTGAGAAGTCATAGAGGCAGATAATTTAAATAAATTGTCCTTATAGCTATAAGTAGATTCGCTGGACAATGTTAATTCAGTTTGTTTTTTTTTTCTTTCTATTTTTTTGGAATTTTTTTTATGATATTACTTTTTTTGGGGAGGGGTAATGGGAGGGTGAGAGAGACTTGAACCTTTGACCTTAAAAAAAATAAAGCCTTTACAAAACAAGAAATACCAGTGGACCAAACGTCCATTGGTTTTTGTAAATTTGATTTGTTGTTCAATGTAAACTAGACAACCTATTCGTTAAATTTAGAGGTTGAAAAAATGAACACTTATTGGAAAGAAGAGTCGTTATGAAGAAATATATGACAAGATAAATTTATAATGGTTTTAATTTAAGTTCATAAGAATTTTTGAGTAGTGTTAATGTGATATAAATTCTTCATTTCATTCCTATCACTTCTTTTATTTAAGACATTCTTGAATGCCTCATTTTGTTTGGCAAATTTTTTGTGTTAAGAGTTCCTATATGCACGGATAATAACTAGTATTCCATATTAGTTCAACAATTTGTCCTATAGGATTCACGATAAATAAATTTAGTATACATGTAATCAACTATAAATCAAGCGAATTGATCAGCGAAATCGTCTCTTAAGAGACTTAAACTTCGAACGTGAGGTATTAACCACTGAATCCTTATCATTCAAGCTACTCTGACAATCATCAAATCTTTTTTAGCAGCATTGAAAATATATTAAAATTATGTTTTTTTTTTATTGATTAAGATACAAGAGTTACTTCTTACATAATTTTCAACTTGAAAAATTGATATTAAGTACCACTTTTACACACAAAAAAATAAATAAATAAATCATCTAGTCCTATGAGTTTATAAAATTGACCAGTAAGTACTAAATAATTACATGATCTATCTTATTTCCTATTTTACCCCTAATAACTAGAAGAAAACAAATACTTTTGCTGTTAACTCTGAATATATCCTAACATAATAAAACATAAATCATAATTTTTTGAAAAGCTCATCATATTTTTAATTACCAAAGCAACTGTAATAAATTCATCAAAATTATTAAGTTAATGAATTTCATTCTTATTAAAGACTAACATTAAGAATTCATCAATATTAACTTAATGATCGATTAATTTTTTATAAGTTTTACTTTAATGAATAGATCTTACTTATGGGTAAGAGTAAGAACATTTATTAGTTCGTATCATCAGTCTATTTGTTACAAAAGACGAACATCCTCATTCTAAAACTTTCACATAGATCCTTAACTAGCCTGATCCTTAAGCTCTCCTTTACAACAATCATATCCTATATTTAGTGTGAGATAAATTCAAGCGCCATGAAGGAAATCCAATCAATAAGCAAAATGTCATTTTGAAAAATTGTGAGGAAGTCAAATTGAGATTGTATTCGATTTCAAATCAGATGAAACTAAGAGTTATTTACTTTTTTTTTTTCTCCTAGTTTTGGAGAGTGCATGGTCACTTTACTTAGCCATTTATGACTGAATATTACTATTCTTCGAACCCTCCGAAAGAAAAGTGAACACAGACGGTTCAGTAGCAATAGAGAGGGCTAGAGTTGATGGCAAATTTATTGTTTTATTTCTAAGGGGGTACATCAGGAATTTAATTAGAATTTGAACTTACCAAAAACCATCTTTAAACAGTAGGACTTGTTGGCCCACTTTTACAATTTATAAAACTTGATGGGTTTTTTGCTGGGTAAAGTATAACTAAATAATTATTTTCTCTCTCCAAATCTATCCCATCATTTATTAAGTTCCATTCCAATCACTTTCATACTTTATTATATCCCATGGTTACTGAGTTCTGATCCAGAAACGCTCAAGCATTCATTAGGTACACTACATTTTCAGCCTCAACATGTACAAGAACAATCCAAAGGGCAAAGTCAAAAATAGTTAGCAAGCTCAAAACAGTCTGAATCATCATCCTCACTGTATTTTAGAGCAAGATTATATTTTTCATTTTTTGTTAGTCCTTTACCTTTCTCATAGTCTCATTTGCAAGTTTGTATTTTGGACTAGAAAAAATCACCATACCGATTCGGTACCACCCTACCTAAACAGTTGCAAGTTAATTCGATGTCATACCAAACAATTTATAAGTTAATGAAGTAAAGAAATAATCTAATAAGAATGAAGATATTAGTTGATGAAGTTCAAAAATAAGGAATTGATTCTAAAACACTTGGGATTAATAGCAAATTGTTTGGATCAATCTTTGTCGGCCAAAAGAATCATGACTTTATTCGAGTCGTATTCTAATTTGATTGAATTGTAATATACGATATGATACTTAAAATTGTACAAAAACTCCTTAGCTCAAGGCCAACCTACACCCTAATCATTAAGCCATGATTAGTAACTAATCATGATTCAGGGTATCAATTGAGTTATATCGTGTTGCAAGTGTTGTATTAAATTCTTATCAAGTATTAGTCAGTTATAACTTCACATGCTTAGTTAAACCTAATTTATTTATTAATCGTGTCATATATTAGTCACAAAGAAATTATCCCTAAAGCGGAATTTCATGGTTGTGACCACTTTCTTTCTCAACTAAAACAACTACAAATGGAATTTTCATAAATTAAAAATCCACTCACTCTACATGCTAACCTCATCAAGTTAAAAGCATCTGATTTTACAAAGCTATATATACACACATATCAAGAAATAAGAAAAATATCAGACATTACCTAACATGTTTACTATTCTTGTAAGCTAGTCATTGTAAGAATGATTAGGCTAAGATTATGTAACAAATGAGCCTAATCATGAAACTTATCATATTCAATATGTTGGTGTTTGAGGGTTGTCGTTGGCCTAATAACGACCGTCTCGTTGTTAGATTATAAGATCACGGGCTCGAATGTCATCGTCCCATTTCCCTCTAATAATGTCTAATAAAAGATATATTGTTGTTTAATGATGTACTGCGAGAGTATCTGAAATAAAAATAAAAATAAAAAATTGCACAAGTTGGCGATGCTAAAGTTGCATACAGGATCAAAGGTGATTTCAATAGAATATGGGAATCGCTATCTTGTGTAAAATGAAGATTATGGGCTGCTTTAAAATCGCTATCAACAGGAAATAATTAAGTGGGCATATATATAAACGAGTGATAACTCGTGTCTGATAGTACGATAAAATATAAAATTCAAGCGCTCAAAAAATCGATCTCACTATATTAAATTTTTGTAACATGTGTATATTATTGCATATGAATAATGTTTAAAATAAAAATTATATTAACTATAAATTAATCAAATATTAAATGATTAAACATATGATAAAAATGAATGATGTAATATTTTTAGAGAGGAAATATATAAATAATTAAATATGTGAAATAAATAAGTGATGCGACTTGACGTTTGAGTCTGACAGAGAGATGATGGGTGAGATAAGTGATTGGTGATGATTTTGAGGGGACAAATATGATTGGAATAAAATTCAAAACATGAGCTCTTTAATTATATAGATAGTCCCATCTTGCAATGAGTTATTTTATGCCAGATTTAAATTTATTTGATTTATATCTGATACATTTATAATTTTATACATTTAGATTCATATCAACTCGTCTAATTTTTCAAATTGGTTATGATCAAATTCGCTAAAACTAGTTGCTACTGTTTGATTTATATCTATTTGATATTGAATCAACAAGTCATATAAAAAACTACCAATCCTATTGGTAATTGAATTTTTTGGAAAAATTTCATTTTATTCTCTTAAAAATAAAAAAAATTCTCAATTTGTCCCCTGAATGATTAATATTCTTACATTGTCCCTTCAAAGAAATAAAAATATTACAATATGATCTACTGTCTTATTTTTGTTTGTTTTTTCAATTATTTTGTGTTAAATCAACCAATTAAGAATAAAAAAAACATAAGAAAAAATAAATGAAAGTAAGATGACATACTAAATTGCAATGTTTTTATATCTTTGACGGGACAATGTGAGAATATTAATGATTTGGAGGACAAACTAAAAAATTTTGTATCTTTCTGGCCAAAATGGGATTTACTTGCTCCTCTTGATTTTTTTTTCTTGCTCCTCTTGATTAAGGTAGATAAAAAGTCACCTATCTATAAAGAATAGTGCATGTTCATAGAACCAACCCCGCCCCCCCCCCCCAACCACTTATTAGTCAAAGGCTATTGCAATCCACTCCCCCCATATATTTTCATTTCATGCAATGAAAATATATTGAATAAGGTAATCAAATAAATTCAAGTAAAATTCATTACATTCAAATAAAAACATTATCAATATACTTGAAAAATGTATTATGTTGATATGGTAAGTGAAAAATGAAAAAAATAATATGAAAATCGAATTATGTCTACAATGGATTGGACTTAAAAATCAAATTATAGACATTAATAAATTAATGTCTATAATTGGATCAAAATTAATTAGATAAATTAAATTGAATTTGACCTAAATTCCATAAGCTCAAATAAGGCAAATCAAATAGGCACGAGTTTGACCTAAATTCCACAGCCCAAATGTAATTAATCAATCTTGTTAAATTAAATTAAAATAAACCTAGATTTCATGAGCCCAAATAATAAAAGTTCAAATTAAATTGATTTGAACTTAAATTTCATAAACCCAAATTAAAAAAGACTTTTAAAGGTAAATTGGATTGGACTTAAATTCTATAAATCAACTAAGGTCCACAAATGTATGGGTAGCGCACTACCTAAACCTCATATAAGGGTAATCACATAAAAGTACCCCCATATGGATAACTATTACCCTTATAGGGATAACTATTCTTAGCATTATAAGTGGAGGTCTTGGGGGGGGGGGGGGGGAAAGGAGGAGGCCAAGAAAAGAAGTCAAGGAGGAGGGAAGATTAAGTAGTTCTGTCCAAGTCCATCTCAGGAGGAGAAGGGAAGATCAACAGCGAAGCTCTATCGGAGTCTATCTCTAACTGAGGTCTTGCAAATTAATCTCTAAGGAGAAGAAACATTGTCAAGGTCCTTTTTCAAGAGATCCAAATCATCTTTAAGTCATTCAACACAAAAAAACGATGAGAATATTCGACAAAGGTAAGACAAAAATCAAAGAACGAGATTCACGTCAATCTAATCATCGTTTTCAACAAATCCACCAAATCAAAGATTGAAGAACGAGAACCACATCAATCCGTTCAACAAATCACCAAAGTCAAAATCAAATCAAAAATTAAGGAACACGAAGATCAAGCCTCTATCTTCTCCAAACCCACCAAATCAAAGATCGAGAAACACACCGATCAGATTCTCGTCATCATCAAATCCACCAAAAATTAGAGGAAAGTGCACATGAGAAGCACGCTGAAAAGAGTCAACACAACTTTATTAAATTAAGTCAAATCATCAACAATTGTAATTTTGACATTACTTTTGTGTTATATTACATTACAAATTTTGTTATTACATGAATCATTTTTTTTGTATAAGTAAAAATGGAATCCTATGCTAATGAAACTAGTCATCGGGGATTATTATTTTTAACAAACTGTTCTAATCTTGAGTATGGATCCGTTATGTCATATTTCATGGAATCGAATTTAATGTATCAATGTGATTCAATTAATATAACATGTGTCTAAACACACGGTGTAATGTAAACCAATCAGTTAATTTAGTAAAGTGGAAAATGAAGATCTCATAGAGAGAGAGAGTGAAAAGTGATGAGAGGAAGGTAAAATGCAACTTAAATGGTTTTAAGAGGAATGTTGATGATTGTTGGATGAGTCTATCTGATACCGTCAAATAAACTTATTAAAGTCTACCATATTTTACATTATAGATATGAATTGTAGAATCTTTACTTAACTCAGTCTAAGCATACTCTAAGACACTCATACCTTTCTCAATGGCATACATATCTATCTAATATTATAGTTAAATAGTTGAATTTTTAATTTATAAAAATACAACAACAAGATTAATCTAATTTTCATTTACTTCGATTCAATGGTATAAAATTCATCTCAATTTTTTCTTGCTCTAAAACATCATCTTTTCTATACGGACTTTAATGTCAGACAACTCAATCAACACACTTCACAATGCTAGACAACCCCACTAATATATGCCTACCGTTCTCTTCTTTCTCTTATTTTAGCTTTATTCACTTTAATTTTAAATTTAAAAAATTTGTTATTTAAAATATAAATATTGTACAATTAATGTTCAATTTTTAGTATTACAAAGTGATTTCAGACACGAGTTATAACTAATATATTTCTATTTGACGAAATTGAATGATTATTAGAAAAAACTATTCTAAATTAAGATGTGATTTTCTAAAATTCAATTCTATTTAAATTGATGAGATTGAATTTAATTTTCAGATCAAGTTTTTGATTTGACACATTTAGCTATATAAGAAATTGGTAATTAATAATAAGATAAATAACTTATTTTGGAAGCTCCATAGATTTATAGAAACGGTTATTAAATTTAAATCTCAAAAAAGATAAAAATAATAAGAATGGGTGATGGTATTGTCTCTAAATACTACACATATAATAAATAAATAAAATACTAAAGATAGAAGCCATATGAATCAAATATGAATTGGCCAAAATCTGATACGAATTTGATTGATAACCTAAAACGATTCAAAGAAACTTCACTTTCATTGAAATTAGGTCATGTTCGTTTGTCAACACCATACGTGTTGTCGATAAATGAAAAAAAAATTACATCACAAGGATATGGCAAATCCGAGCTTCTTCTTACAACAACAAAAGAATAATTATAATTTTTTGGGACATATTGTAATTTTTATAGTCTAAGTTATAACTTTTAGACGATCATTTAAAATTTTGTTCTCGATCGCAAGTAATGCTCAAAAGATTTAAATTACCCTTATAAATCTATAACATAAAACAGGATAGGCTTCAATAATTTCATCTAACGCTTTCAAATAGACTTATTCAACTGCTACTAACATCTCTCTCAAAATTATTTATACTATACCATGTCTTCAAACACGAATTACCCTTAATTATAAATAATCTTCAAATTTTATTATAAAAAAAAAAGTAACAAAACTTATAATGATAGTATGATAACAATTTTTTTTCTTTTTTTGTATGATAGATTTTTCCTTAATCTTGTTACAATCTTTGCCCACATTCATGTATTGTCCTTTTTTATGCCTAGAGATGCTAGAAGTTGTCATCTTCCAGCCCAAACCGGGAATTTGCTATACCTGTTGTTCTACAAGGAATTTAGCTATTAAATGGGTGTTTTCATT
>CM042189.1:6849717-6880439 GCA_023539305.1 Ilex asprella
TAATAAATAATATAATAGAATATAAATTTTGATTATAAAATTTAAAATATTTGATATTCTATCGTTGATTGGAGTATTTTTTGTCTACCTATAATATTTTAAATTTAAGGCATATTGTAGTAATTATGTAATATATCCCATTGATTGGGTTTATAACCCATGGGAGAGGTGAGTTAATTTTAACCCACCTATGAGGGTTAAAATGTACTGTAACAACCGGATCAAGGTTAAACCTAAGATTTCTATCCCACTTCTATTTTACCTTCTCAAACAAGGGATATATGGGACCTACTGCCTTATAAATTTGTCCTTATTGGTATTATCCCACTTTAACCCATTAACCAAACGCACCCATAGAATAAATGCATTGAACATCAAAATAAGATCTTATATCAAACTGTCTCTCCCTTTACCCATCCGAAAAAATTGCCCTATGAGCACGAAACAGCGCCAATGCTGTGTATGGATACAAGCAATCTAAAGACGAGCCTTTTCCATATAAAGGTAGGATTGTGTATAGATTCATTCCTTAGTCCTATAGCATTTGCAGTATAATAAACTAATGAATATATGTTATTCCATTCAATCCAACAGATTACAGTACCAAAAAACAACGAAAATTTGGAAAAATAAATTAATACATAACATCTATCATTGCAAACTTACAAGATTGCTCCTCTCATTAGCAAAAGGCTGAGGGCAAATCAGAGATTGAGTTTATGATTGATCTCGAGAACACTGAAAAGGCTGAACATCTGTAATTTCTGCAGAAATACATACACAACTTGGTTGGCAGCCAGATGGGAACAAAACAAGCACGAGAGGATCACATTAGAACCAACTCTTAAAACTTAAGAGAGGAAATCCAGATTGAATTCATCCTATCCCCAGTGGCTTTCTCTATTAGCAGTTAATACCGCACACCTCAACATCTGGACCAGTAACCTGGGTGGTAAAGGGGTCAATCCGCACCCATAATAAAGAGAAAATCGAAGCAAGGAGAATGGACCATACAACGACGATGGTGGGTGTCCGGTTCTGGCGCCCCATCAGCCCTTTGAGGAAGGGATAGAGATGAACAATCACCCAAAATGCAAAGAACAGTTTGCCAAAGAGTGGACCCCATGACTGGTAACCACTGTTAATGGCGTACGAGATGCCTGCAACAACACCCACCAAGTTTACAATGAGGAGGGTTGTTGGTGGAATCAGGAGAGTTGTCCATTTGAACATGTACAATTCAGTAAAATCCCCATCCTCATCTGACGCCTTGGATGTGACAGTAAAGTTGGTGTCAATTCCAGCAAGTACTTTAAGCAGACCTTGGAAAACAGCAAAAAGATGGGCTGAAACACCACCGATGACCCAGAACTGCTCGTTCCTCCACCATTCATCTATTCCCACACCACTCCATCTCATTTCCAGTATGCCAGTGGCAAAGATGGAAAGAAAGAGGGATATGAACCAAATACTTGCAATGTTACTAATCTGCATCATAAACGAACAAGTGAATGGAATCAGTAAATGGAGAGAGGTCCTTCTTTCAAAAATTCACAGGTTTGATGTCACTGGGTGTTGTTTCAAAAATTTACACGTTTGATGTCACCATTCAAGAAAGCAGGGACTGCATAGATGCTAGCTGTTGAAAGGCTGCCTATTCAAATTTAATATAGAATATAAATGTAAAATAACAGTTCAATGACAGGAGAATAAGGGTTAGATAACAAACCTGTGGAATTATGAACTTTCCAGTAAGCAGGCAGACAGCTGGTAAAGTACAATAAAGAAGAAGAGGAAGGGCAGTGATCGGGTAAATGGTAGTATTTACATATGCAAACCTTTCAAGCCATTTCAGCCTTCCTCCATAACCATACCATATGGGGCAGTGTCGACTGAAAAGAATTTCAACAGAACCCAAAGCCCAACGAAGCACTTGGTTCAAACGATCCGACAGATTAATAGGAGCAGACCCTTTAAAAGCTGGTCGCTTAGGCATGCAATAAATTGATCGCCAACCACGGGCATGCATCTTGAATCCTGTAAGAATATCTTCTGTGACCGAACCATATATCCATCCTATCTGCAAATCCAGAGATGAACAATGTCATACAGAAATACATCCAACAGTGCCTACCCAGTTTAACAGGGTCCTTAAAAATCATATAACACGGCCATATTATGTTGAATTCGTGAAGATACTGCTTAAGGAAGTTAAGATTTATGGCGTACAAAAACCAACATACCTCACTTCCCCAGTCCGTTTTATCCTCATACCCACAACTGATAACATGAATTGCCTCTTTAAGAAGATTTTCTGGCGTTGCTGATTGAGGAACACCACCATTCTCCATCAATGTGGATGCAACAAAAACAGCAGACTGACCAAATCTTTTCTCAAGGCTCATTTGTGACATAAGCAATGACTTCTCATCATCAAATCCAGTACCTGAAAACCGCAATTGAACAAGGAATACAAAAGACAAATAGAGTAAGTAAAGAAATTTATGTAACCAATTCATTGCCAGACTAATCCCAGTTATATGGTATATGCAAATACAAAAAATTTATAAGGGCAGTAGGATTGTGCACCATTTTTTCTTAGTATCAGTTATTGACCCCTTTTTGACCATTGATTGCCAAACAAGTTGTGAATTTTATCAAGGTAATATGTTACCGCATATTCTTCTGGTGGGAATACCAAAAAATATTATTGGAAGAAATGCTACAGAATCAGGACATGGCTGGAGGGTTGAATTCAGGCCTTTAGTGGCCCAGTATTATGTCACATTTTTAAACTCAGCTGACCAGGCTACGAAGTAACCTTCCAATCAGGAATATCAAAAGAATTCAAAAGGATCCACAAAGACTCCATTTAGACCTTGAGCAGAAGCAGAAAAGAAAAGGTAAAATCTCTAAAATGCCTTTCTTTCGAAAGCATTTTCCAGCATTCACCACCGTCAGAAAAGGGGGAAAATATAGGTAAGCCCAAAATTAATGAACTAATGTATACGCGGGACTTAAGGAAAAGGAAGTATGTTGGGGGCAATAGCTAGCCTTGACTCTTGACACCCCAATGCAGCACTTTTTGTGCTTCCAATTTATGAGGACTAGGTTACAAATGACATTAAATCATATTATAGTAAAGGGGATGTATACAACTGCATATGCTCACGTGCAAATACATATATGCTTTATAATCTTATTTAAATTGTTAAACATTGATGAATAACAACTGGCAATACTTATGTACTAAATAATCCAAGTATTCAGCTCTATAACTGATCACAAGTTTGCTTCACTTTAATGTAATTACTTATTTTTGTTGGTCAAGAGTATCTTAAGCCAACGAATACGAAAGAGCAGGCTGCACCTGTATGTTGCATTCAGAATCGACCATGTCACTCACAGGTCAAAACAGTGACTCAGGTTATGAAAGTAACTCACTCAATTGACAAATGATATTTCTGATTAATATGCGTGAAATGACTAGTGTAGAAGCATTGTAACAGCATATTACAAATTAATGCCTTGATCAACTGTAGAGGCTTCAATGTGTTTAACTATAAGAATTTCATGATAGATGCAAGCATATTGAAAGATGAATGATGTTTTATGTATCCAACTTGAAAAAACCAAAACATGTTAAACTTGAACATCAAGGAAAAGTAATAATAACAGATAAAAAACTATACCTTCCACCCCTTCTTCTATATCCTCCAAATTGAATACTGGCACAGTAGGGTCAACATGCTTGCTAGATTTTTTTTTCTCTGAACTCTTCTTACTTGATTTAGAACTTTTTTTTCGTGATCCACCACACAATGATGAGAACAACCCTGGTTTTTTATGCTTGGGTTTGAGAGGAGGCTCATAACCGTATAAAGCTGTTCTATTGAAAACGCATCCAGTACCCACATAAACAGGGCCTTGAATGCCATCCAAACCTCTCAAGTTTATCTGATTCCACAAAGAAAAGACAAGGAAGTTCAGATAATTGTGAGCATAAGATTGAAGTATGGCTTCCTGAGACACTTAGATTGTTCATCTATTCGATGGAGATGCACGTAAACTCAGCTGTTACCATCTAATAGAAAAACTATAATAGGAAAAAAAAAATCTGAAACTATATTTAAGGAATGGAAGGACTCACATCAAAGAAAACAGTGTTACGGTTGGCATATCGATCATTCCTATCAATTCCATCAAATCTCTGTGGAAACTGAACATAACAGACGTATTTTCCAAGGTTTGGATCCATCATAAAACACATTGCTTCTCTCAACGCCTTGCTATTATTAATGTAGTGATCACAATCAAGATTCAACAAGAAGGGTCCATTCGTAAGGACTGCCGATACACGAACCTGAAAACAGGTACATCAACTGTTACTATTCATGGCAGGACATGAATTAAATCAACTGTTAGTCTACATGGGCAGTGCAGGAATAAAATACTCTTTTCATAAAACCATAAAACACTCACTAGTGCATTCATGGCCCCGGCTTTCTTGTGATGTTGGAAGCCCGGACGCTTCTCACGAGATACATAGACTAACCGTGGCAGCTCATTACCGTCGCTGTCAAGCCCTCCACTTTGGCCTAAGAAAACCTGCAAGTAATGAAATAGGATGAATTTCTAGAATTAGTAGTACTGCAAGGACGCAAAAAAAATTAAAGCTGATTGGGCAACCTATTGCTGCACAGTGACATGGAAAAAACCTAAGAATAGGATTAAAGAAGGGAGTACAACCACAAATGAGATGACCAAAAACATCATATAAAAGTAGAAGACAGAAGAGTGAACTATGATATGCGTGACTTTTATGATTTCACTAATAGCGTTAAGAGACTTGTAACTTATCGTGTCATGTCGGATGTTCTAACAACCGTCCCATAAGGAACAATCAACATGATATGTTGGCGTAACTAAATCAACCAATGTGAGACTGAGGTTACCTGGATCATTCCTGGATGATCCCTGGTGTTATTTCCAGGCCATGGTGTACCATCTTGCATGATCCATCCTTCTTCAGGAACTTTCTGGGCCTTGGCAACAAGTCCATTAACACGGATTTTAAACTCTTCATATTCTCTCTGCACAGAAAGTACATGAAAAAACGTTCAAAGAATGCACTTAAAAAAAAAAAGACAGCACACTCATCTGCGTCAAGAAAATCCCTACCTTCATAGCCCTACGATCTTTGACAAATGATGGCTGAACTTTATCTTTCAGGTAGTCTATCTTTTGAGCAAAATACCATTCTGGAGCCCGGGGCTCAATGTTATACTTCTTGCAGAAAGGAACCCACTTCCTAGCAAATTCTGATGTTTCAGAAAGAGCTTCAAATGTTAACATTGCAGAACCATCATCAGAGACATAGCACGAGACCTTGTCAACTGGATAGTCAACTGCAAGAATGGATAGGACAGTATTGGCTGTAACAAGAGGAGGCTCCTTTAAAGGGTCAACAGTACTGACAAAAATGTCAACAGCTGCTAATTGTGATGGTTCTCCTTCTCTGTCATATCTGTTACCACATAATTTTGGTCAGAATTCAATAATAAGAAAACAAATCAAAGATCATATGACATAAATCCAAAAGCTGTAACAAGAAATAAATGAAAAAGATAGAGGTGGATGACTGCAGGTTATCCTAACCTAAGTGCAAGCCTGTCAAGATATGTTTCACGGTTCACAGGGAGCCACTTGGGGAACTGATCCAGAATCCATGATATTGCAAACCAAATCTCACATATCACCGATATAAGCCACAATGCGTAGGCATTTTGAACAGGATTTGTTAGCCGGTAGTGCAGAAAAATGCTGAGAATAACGAGCCGCAGGACAATAACCATCCTGTAAGGGTTTATCCTGGATGATGAAACAGAAACCTTCCTCGAAAGAGGCTGCCGAGCTTCATCATTCCTGCATCAAACAAAAATAAAAATTGTTAAGCTCTGAAGCTACCCTCTAAGCTACATTGAGATGAAGAAACTATCAGACAACCTTTCACAACAACAGTTCTCTGACACAGTTCAAATGAGAGTGCTTAAATGACATACAACAATACGTTATCATTTGCTACAAACTAATAGAGATGCAAAACCTGATGGTGCTAAAAATTGATAATAACAAGTAAAGCTACCAATGTTATGATCCCAAGAAAAGAACTAGCGCTACTCATGAAAAACATCTCCAGTTTACTGAAAAGAAGAACCACAAAATATGCATGATTAACATTGATTATGGTTCCTAGAAACTAAAGAAGAGAAAACTCCTGAGTGCAAAAAATTCTTTCATATTTACATTAACCAGTAAGGCTAGCAAGTAAAAGGTGGTCATTAACTTGGTAGCTCAGATCTCCGATGGACTGACAACAAGAACAGCAAATATAATCGAGTTCATCTATTACTCTGATGGCAGCAGAAATTTAGGAAAATATACTCAAGTTGGAACTCACAGTAATGAGTCATCCACTAGCACGTCTGTACTGGCATCAATGTCTCCACCTCTTTCTGAAGCAGCATGGCTAGTAGTCATAGGAACAACATTCTTCTCCTGCTTCATCTTCCAGCCATCAACTCTCTCTTTCCATGCTACGTTACCTAATCCTGGGGATCCAAACTCCCTCACTGGATCAACAACCCTGATATTAGCTGTAAAAATAATATTGCTTTGAAATTAGATTCACCAGAGAATAGGAGACACCATACAAACTTAATAAGCTATGCATAGAACAAGAAAATAGATATATGTGATTGACTAATATCTGCTGCATACGTTTTCCTCCACCACCAGGTCCAGGAGACGCCACTGAAAGACGTTCAGGTGATGCTGCCGACAACTCTCCAGAAACCTAAAAACAAATCCATCAAGAACATTATTCAGATTGCATGCAAAAGTAGAGACGCACTGGAAGCTTATTTGCATACCTCTTGTCCATTTGTGAGCAAAGGAATGTGGTTCTGAGAGACCTCTTTATCATAGTTCGGAGGCCCAATATCTTCCCCTCGTCCATATGCCATTTGCCAGCTCAACATGCGCTCCGCAACTTTCTGCTTCTCACCTTGATTCCCTGAAGCGTAACGAAAATCACTGGCACCGTCATTGGCATCGCCATCCTCTTCTCCACTGCCACGGATAGCAGGGCTTCCTAGGATCACGTAAACGGAAGATAAATGACACTCATATTGAGATTGCAAATTTGTCAACAGCTGTTGAAAATGCAGTAAATTTTCCAGAACATATGTAGGAACAAGTTAATTACCTAGTGGGGATAACAAATTTTGGCATAGCAGTAACAAGGGCAGCTTATCCACATTGACAAGTATCTAGAATCTTTTCAAAGTTTTTGGCACGAAAATTGTTTGATATTTCACGTTATTATTCAAAACTCTAATACGTTGGTAAATAACTATCTACAAATTAATAAATCATTGCACAATCTAGTTACAGGTACTTAACGTCAAAACTCAAATCAAAATGCAACTTTTGCCAATGTTCTATTATTTCCAGAAAATCAGACAGTGCTGTTAATGTTCTATCATGTCTACACGATACCACTTCTCATTTTCCCAATACATAGTAGATCCATCAAGCAGATACACATAAATATAAATCAATACATATTTTGTCCCTGTAAATATTCTTCCATCTAATGCTCATTCAGTCAAGCATTGAACAAACCTTTATGCCTTTTATATCTGGTCTTGCATTGAGGGCAAGACTGATTTCCGTCCTTCCTCTCGTACTCATAGCACGGCCTGCAGACAGGAAATGCACAGACATCGCAAGCAACAAATGGTTCACCCTCCACAGTTGTGCCAACATTATCACCACAGATCTGGCAGACCTGACCACCCAAGCTCTTCAAGGACTTCCCCTGAGTAAACAATCACAATAATTCACCCAATTTAAAACCCAAATAACAAATGATTACGGACCCACGTATTCTTTCTGATAAAAAGTTCAGATCAAACCTATGCAGTCATATAAACAGGAGAACTGCTATAAAATCGTACGCTCACACACAGATTGTTTTGGATTAGTTAATACAAAATCTATTCCTATACAATTCATAAGATTCGGCTGGCAAATAGCAGAACCCACTTACTGGAAGATCTAGAAGAAATTAGCATACCCAAATCTAACAAAAACAGTAGCAATAAACCATCAAAGTTCACTCTTTAAATGTACCTAAACATAGGGTATATATGGATTTTTTTTCTTAATACTAACCCCAGTTTCTCCTTCTGATTCCATTGCCACTTTGTTTGCTGAGAAATGAGAACAACGGACTGAAACTAATCAATTGTTAGTGTCACCCAGAGATATTGCCGACATGCCTAAAGATTTTGCACCTTCAATTGCAAAATATAACAATATTAGAATCTGCTTTTTCAATATCTTCAGCTTCAAAAGCAGTATCTTTTCACTACAATTTGCTCAATTGGCAGCCCAGATCTGTACCACAATTATTACCTCGAGTAAAGATCTGAGCGTTATCGTAACCTCCGTCACAAATCAACGAAATGCCTCCTGATTGATCAATCAAATATACGCCAGATCTAACCCCAAAACCTTTACTAATAAAGATCGATGAATAGAATTTCACACTAGGAAAATGAAGATCGATGAAGTGCCGAATAGAGATTGATTGGTGTCGATACTGACTCAAAATGAGGATGAAAGGAAAGCAGAGCACAGCACACCACAGCTGTCTCTCTCTCTCTCGCTCTCTCTACACAATTTCTATTTCTTCTTATCTTAGATTAGACGTCTCTCTCTCTCTCTATATATATATATATAATTCATTGTATAATTGGGCAGAGGTATAGAAAAAAAGTTTAGCTTAGAAGCGACGATAACGACATTGGAGCTGTATTATGCTCACTCGCCTGCTGTATCTGGACTGTCACTCACATTCGCTCCAAGCCCACCGACAGTCACGGTTCTGTTTTACTTTACAGACGGCGATGTAGTGTTACATATCACAGTCAAACGGTAACATCTGCTATGACGGTCAAACACCCATAACTTACCTATTAATTGGAAAAGCTTTGTGTGCACAAATCTTATATGGAAAATATTATGGTATCGAAATGTATTTTTTAAGTATTGTATTTTTATTTTTTGACCAACAAAAAAGGGGTCATGTGTACATTTTTTATTTTATTATTTTTTAATTAATAATTGTACATCATTTAATTTAAAATTGAATCATTTTTTTCACACGGTATTACAGAGGTATTCAAATCTTACTCGTCTTATGTATGGAGTTAATTTTGATTTGAACTGTTAGAATATAAACTTTTTTGCTTACTCTATCCAAAAATGATTGTCTTGTTTAGATATGGCCTATTTATAATTGTTGAATTTAAAAATAACAAGATAATAAAAACTTTACACGTGTCAATCTATAAATGATACAAAAAAATTATTTTTTTCAATATCATAGAATAGCTCCTACTTGATGAAATGGCAAGGAGATTAACATATCAAATGAGGATGAAAAATAACAAGTCAATTTTGTGGAACCCACTACAAATAGGACACATCCTCATACAATGTGAATGATTTATTATTTAGTAAAAATTTTGTAAAAAAAAAGTATAATGAAAATAATTTGGATCTCGAATATCCTATCCAAATAACTTAATTGATGTTGGATTTACCAAATTAGTTATGAATTTTGATTGAATTTTATCAAAACAATAGATCAAGTTCATTAGACAAAATATATGTATGTGGAGAATTTGGATTGAACCACAATCTAAATGAAAATTTGTATATGTTCAAATTTAAAGCATTGAAATATTACATATTGCATTTAAATTTAGATCCAATTAATTGATTAAAATTAGACGGGAGCTTCCTAATCGGCTTTCGACCTTCTTCATCTGTTCTCACACATGAATTCTCCCACTTAACATCTTTTTGTCGGCGTCTAGATTCCTTCTATTTTCGTGCATGTCGATGCTTTCAACCTTGCTCAAATTAGGGGTGTACTAAATCAAATCGAGCTTGGGATCTTCTTGGGAATGGGAAGATCTAGGATAGGCAGCCAACCTCTAGGAGAGAGCAATGTGCATGGACCAGGTGAAAAAGGGATGTAGCTCCATGGACCGCTCGTTGGGCCTAATAAGTGGTGGTATCACATCCTTTTCAAAGGAACCGTACATAACACTCTTCAATTCATTTTTTTGGTTAACAAGATTTGGACTTCTTAATCACAAAAAATGATTCGGACCCGAATTGGAAAAATTAAAATCTAATACATTCATCTCTCTTTGTTAAGCCTCAACAATAGGGTAAGCAGGCCAATCCAACACATAATTTGTGGGACCCCCAATCTATCTAGGTATGACTTTCAGGCTTGACTAGTCAACAAATCGGACTTGTGGGCAACTTGGTCAAGAAACAAATGCCACGCCCTACCCACGGGTTAGCGTATTGGGTCAAAGTTTAGGTCAGTCTAAAATTGAAGGAATTTAGGAATGCTATTGAGAGAGAGAGAGAGAGAGTGATTTTCCATTCACACACTTTCAATACTAGTTTGTGCACACGTGTGTTGCACGCGATCAATGATCAAATATTCTATATTATTACTTGAAAAATTATGAACGACAAACACATCAAATCTTGAATGTGTTTATCCATGTTTTGTACATAATTTTTTAGACTTTTCCTGTCATGTTTACAATGAGTGTTACAAAAAATGCTTCTAACTTTTCTAGTTAATTATCAGACTCAGTGGACCACACTCCTTAATCAAATCTTGTGCATGAAGCATTCAAAGGAGGGGAACAATAATATTTGCGATAAAAGTGATAGTATTTATTAATAAGTGAGTTCCATATTTTTTGAACCTAAAAATCTTATCTAATGTGATCTAATGATATGTGAACTATCAAGTGATAATGTCGAAGTTGCAGTTACAATAACATTTTGATGATTAGATATTCTAATATTTCTTTGAAGATTATGAATGTCGTCAATCAAATGTACCAGTTCCTATCTGAAACACTCTAACATAGTTAATTTTCTTTTATTTGTTTGGCTAAAACTAACTCACTTAACCGTGGCACTATATGAAAAAAATCAATAAATGTAAGTAGCACAACTTTTCCAACATCAACTACTAACATGGAAAAAGATCCCATTGAAGTATCGAACAACATTGTATAAATCAAACATGGTAAGACAATGGAAGAAAAAAAGAGGTTCTTCATAGTTTTGAGTCATTCAGGAAACCAAAAAATTAACGCTCAATTCAATTACCCAGAAATTTAAGGGCATAAAGAAAATTTTGAATATCACAACCAATAGAGCTGAAACTAAGCGTATTGCCACAATCATGCTTTAAACTTTCGTTGACATGTTGTAGAAAATGAAAGCAATTAGATTTCGACAAAATGCAAGTGTAATTCTGCTAAGTTTAGAATTATATGATAACTTAAACACAAAGTTAAAATAAATTTTGATAAGCCTTGAATGTTTGTTTTAGATTCGGAGCTCGAAACTGATTGGATATTTCAGTTTGATATCTCTTTTGAATACTTCAACCTCAACTGCTTGTTTGATATTCCTTGTTCGAACAAGGGAGGAACATCATTCATGTGGTCAACCCCAAATAGTTGGGTTGAAGCTTCGTTAAGTTGAATTAAAGGTCCCCTGAAATAAGATAATAGGTACTAATGTAGTGCAACATTAATAGGGACTGGTATAGCTTGGAGGGTTGTTACAACTAAACTCTATGAATAAAGTGCACAATGTGCTTTCTAAGTGTCTGAAACAACCACAATTACCATCTAATAATTAGGAGGATGAAACACTGGAAATGTCAAGTTGAAAATCGGGTGCCAATAGTGGCTCAAGCCAATAACAACCCCACGTGCCAACTACATCGATAGGAAGCCACTTGAAAGAATGTTTATCCCCATCAAGCATGTGCATAGAAAGAGACTATAATAGGATGCAAAGCAATCTAAGGTTGAACACCATAAAAGTAATTTACTATATATTATGGATTATGTTTTAATGTCAACCTATTGGCACCTATTACAAGGAGGATATGTAGAAATTCAAACATTAACATTTCAATCTAAATATAAGTTGCACAAGTAAAAAGAATGTAAACTTTACCTAACACCATCG
Organism: Ilex asprella; assembly: GCA_023539305.1. Classification (NCBI taxonomy): domain Eukaryota; kingdom Viridiplantae; phylum Streptophyta; class Magnoliopsida; order Aquifoliales; family Aquifoliaceae; genus Ilex; species Ilex asprella. Next base: position 6,861,874 of record CM042189.1, read on the forward strand.
TAAATCCCCCTATCCCCTTTCCCATGCAGCATATACAATGCAAGGGAGTGCTTCCAGACCCTAGAATGTAAACTTTACCTAACACCAACTTCATATGTTAATTTAGTTAACATAAATTACTACCAAATAAAATGAATTCTTGAGTGTGCTGAGGTTTCATAATGAAATGCCACTACTGATATATTTGTTTCAAGATCAAGAAGGAGTTGTTGACAATCAACATACCCATTCAATGCAGTGATATGGAATAGTGGTTCCACCATCAGCTATTCAGCTACCTTGTTTACAAACTTGGATAGGAGATTGCAACACAACAAATTAAATAAATAAATACAAAAAATTGTTCATTGTTTGGTAATTTTGTCAAACGTAATTTAAACAACTCTTTTATCATATGAAAGTCATTGGTGTAGTTAAGCTTGTCAGAACTACTTCCTTGAGAATTAGTTCATCAAAAGTTAACCAAACTATAATCATACACCCAAAGTCTTAGAGAAGGCTAATTGTATTTCACCAATTGAGTATCATTTTCAACCATAATAATTTACTCTACTGATTTACAAAGCAACTTTTGATAAAACATCAAAACAAAAGAATCTAAAGAAAACTCTGCAACATACTCAATACCTTGCTTAGGTCCTTCATCATCTCCAGTCATTCTTCGGGGCTTCGACCTATATCACGCCACAACTTCTAAAAGGGCAACTATTTTGGAGGGACATAGGCAGTTTATGTGACTACAAAATCTATGCTAGAACTTAAGTTTTTTTGTATGAAACTAATTTGATCAAAATAAGTGGCAGTTTAACCTTCAAAACAAGGAAAATGATCTAAGCAGCCAAGCTTTTTGAGGCAATCTCGAACACATTCTCTAAAAGTCCATTGGTAGACATGATCATCTCCACCTGGGCCTGTAAAATATCATCTTATGGTTCTTATGTAAAATCTGGGCATTGTCAAGCTGCACAACCATTTCTCCTAATAATTTGTAGCCTGACCCATCTTTTGCATGGAAATTAACAGGAGACCCACAAAATCCTCCAATCAGCAAATATATTTGTATCACATGGAGAATTCAACATGAACATTATGCTTCCCATCCAAAGTGAAATATTTCTAATAGGCTAACAATCAATTTGTGGACAAGAAAAAATTTATACACAGGGTTCCAATCCTAGAAAAAAAAATAGGATATCATTGTGTGTGTGCTTAATTAAACTGTCTTCATCATATATGTAAATGATAAAATGTTCGCTATATGTTTAACCAATAGATGTTAAAAGTTTATGTATCAAAGTGAAAGTAGCAAAAGGAAAATTTTCCTGTGAGTTTAATTAAGCACACAATGATATCTAAGCATTCAAAATATTCTTTTGCCAAGGCCTTGACAGAAACAAAGACACATGTTAAGCTTGAGTACAAAGTAGATGGGAGTTATAAGGGTGGGTTTGATTAGAAAGGAAATACAGTCAAGGTAATTTTTGAATAAACCTAACTTTGGGCCTTATATTGCAGCTTTAAAATGATTAAATATCATCCTTATTCACTTGTCTACTGTCACTTCACATAGACCACAGAACACAAAAAAGATGATGATACACAGTGGAAATAAAAAAGTGGATAGAAAAAGAAGATAAATAGGTAGAATTTCACTTTCATCCCCAAAATCATGCATACAAACACTGAATCAGTCACCTAAACGGAATTTGGAACCTAATTTCTTTCCTCCCCATCAAAGTACTCTTCTTCCCCAACAAGAAGACCCCATGAATCTGAACTGTCAAGATCAAAACAGTCAAAAATTGGAGATGCGAAAGTGGAAAATAATTGAATTATGGAATTTCAACCAAAGAGGTGTAGGCCAAAATAGAAAAGAAAATCACAGAGATGAGAAAAATTATCTGTTGGATGCTCCTACCTTGTTGCCATTGTGAGATGGTGGAATCTACTGCTCTGACGTGAGACGATGGGAGAAATTGCATAGATCTACTCCTACTCGAAGTGGTTCTTGGTAGAAAGAAAGATGGAGATGAGATGAGGATGATAGAGTAAATATTCGATGTGCTCACCGGAAATTAGGGAGTCAGTGAGTCGTGAAAGTGGCCTACCTCTGAGCATGAAGAGGAAACGGAGGGAGCTGATATGAGAATGGAAATGAAAAAAAAAACGAAAACGGAAAAGGAAAAGGAAAGAGAATGAAAGGGACATGGAGAGGGAGAGAGGGAGAGAGAATAACTGGTGAGCAGTAATTAGAGCGAATGATTAAATTTAGTGTGGCATTAATTTTGGAAGATAAGAAAGGTATAATTGTATTAGTGGAGGGTAAAGGTGGAAAACAATTATTTTTCAAAGATACTAACTTTTAAAAGTAGTATAGATATGACTATCCATGTATTTACATTATCATAACATTACAATTGGAGAGTTTGTCATTGGTGAAGTAAATTACTCAAACAAACACCTCCAACACCAGTGTCCGCGGATTTTTACATTTCTGAGATAAAATATTTTTTATATATGGTATAAATTTTTGAAAAATAGCATTAACATCATAGTCGTTGATCATGGGAAAGATCAAAGTATATAAGCAATTATGCGGAATCTGATGAAGAATCTGAGAAGATGGATGGCCTAATCTGGAGTGCCACACGTCAGATGATGTTTTTGATCCCATGAAAGCCCAAGGAATGAGTGAAGTTTTGGGTGTAATGATATAGAGATGAGGTATAAATCATTTATAGCTCTTGCCCGGGTAGAGTGTCCTCATGTTCTTGTCCTAAATAACAAGTTGATTGACATAAAAAATGAACTTGCAGTTATTATCTGAACATACTATTGAACTAAATTAAATTTGAGGTAATAAAAGGAACTCTAATAATTTCGTTTAGATTGAAAGTATGAGAATTACTTTCAAGGGTAGAGTGACCAGTGCATGTGATTTGCAAACCTTGAACATTACTAATGGAAATTTGAGTTGATCCATATTAATTTGTTGGCAAGGAGAGAGTAGCCAAATCTAAATTTAAGTGATGTGTAAATCCAGTATCAACTAGGCAGTAGTCATTGTTTGGTGAAGTATGGTCAGAGGCCACCATAACTGTCAAATGTGAAGGTGGATGTTTGCCTTTGTAGGCAAAATCCATTTTATGATAACAATCAAGAGTTGAATGTCCAAATTTGTTACAAAATTGATAAATAATGAATGGAGAAGAATCAATTTGCAGGCAAACTATTACAGCCTTGAGAGTTGGATGAAGGTCTATTATTAGACCATTGCTATTCTTGTGAGATAATTTTTTGAAAATATGAGCTATTATTATTACTTGATCTTCCTCTTTCTGAGTAATTTAAAAAATCATATTTGCCTCATCCTCCTTAGTTGCCAAATCTACCTCTACCTTTGTAGTTGTTACAACCTCTTCATCTGTAGGAGTTAGAATTAAATTGATAGGTATTCATTGTAGCAGGTATGTATGAACTTGTTTGTGCCTTGACTATGGTTTGAATTGACAATTCCTTCAACCTTCAACATAACATGAAGTTATTCGAGAGTGATTGTTTGTGAACGAGTTCTAATCAATGTCCAAAAAGCACTATACTTTGAAGATAAACATTTCAAAGTAAGAATTAGAATATCTTCGTCATCTATCATCACTTATGCAACAAAGAGTTTGAGCAGTGGTAGACAAAGGGACACAAGGAAATCACCATTTCCAAGTGCAAAAAACACAAACACTCTGAATGCACAGAGAAAACAAGAGAAGAAATCTCAAAATATATTAATAGTAAAACTTGAATGATTCGCATGGTTATACAAAGACCCTTCATATAGGGATCTTATACCATCTCCCAACTACTTACATTTAATGCATCCAACCATTTATAATAACTCTACCCCTCCCAACTACCTAATTTAATATATTTTTTAAATATCTCTGCTAACTCCACCTACTCACATTAATACTTCTATTATCTTATAACTACATCTTCTAACTATTCACATTAATATCCTTCTAGACACTTCTAGCAGTTGGGCTCAAGTTGGATATCTATAATCTATTATATTTGGGGTTATTACAAAACTAGGTCAAGATCAAGATGGATCCAAGCCTGCACCCTATTCTACATTAGTCCTTTACTCTTCAAAAAAAACTCGCCCTTGAGTTAACATGTAGTAGCTTGATGGAAATTAAATGAAACTTGAACAATTCTTGAACACTGAAGGTGCTAGAGATACTCATATCTACTAGGAGATCAAAATCTGTAATGGCCCGATCTTCTTCTGGTTAAGCTTGCTGTACGTTCCAATGGGTAGCCTTTCTTTGCATAGACGCACCATAACCATGTCTCCAATATTGAAAAGCTTTTGTTATTGGTTCTTGTTTGTTGTTCCCTTATACTTTGTTATCGATGCTTCCAACTAATGTTTCACCTCTGCATGTACATCTGTCACCTTCTCCAACATGTGTCTAGTCATAATGTTCATCCCTTGAAGCTTTTGCAATAGAACCAGATCAAGTGTGTGTAGAGGTGCTCAAATGTAAACAATTTGAAATGGAATTTGTTGGTGAATCTATTCAACACATTGTTGTAAGCAAACTGTGCTTGGGATAAAATATTATCCCACTACCTCATATATTCCTTGCAAAGGCTCCACAAGATATTCCCCAATGTTCGGTTTACCACCTCTATTTGTCCATCAATTTGGGGATGTCTCGAGCTACTATACTACAATGAAGTATCCAACCGCGTCTACAAAGTTCACCAGAAAATGGCTAAGGAACTTGCTATAATGATCGTAAGTAATGGTCTTGGAGATACCATGCAAATGAACAATCTCTTAAAAGAACAAGTGAAAAATATGAGTAACATTTGAGGTTTTCCTCCATGGGATGAAGTGCATCATTTTGGAAAACTTATTAATCACAACATAAATAGAATCCATACCACGTTGAGTCCGTAGAAGACCCAGCACAAAGTCTATGAATAGATCCTCCCAAGGTGCATCTGGAATGGGAAGAGGAGTGTAAAAGTCAGTATTCTGTGCATGTCCTTTGGCATTCTGACATGTGTAGCATTGCTTGACAAACCGCTCCACATCTCTCTTCAACTAAGGCCAAAAATAATGTTTCTTCACCAATGCAACACTCTTATCTCTACTCACATGTCCTCTTAAACCACAACTATGCAATTCCTAGATGATATGGTTGTGCAAGGACCCTCGGGGAATGCAAAGATGATTGGCTTTGAACAAGAAACTATCATGGATCTGAAAATCTCTCGAGAACCTATATGCATCTAAACACTAGGCTCAAATATGTGGAAGTCCTCATCCTCTACATATAACTCATTCAAATAGTCAAAGCCAATCACCTCAATGCGAATAGTAGTCAGCAACATAGTACAACTACTCAATGCATCAGCCACCTTAGTTAATTGGCCCAACTTATGCATGAGGGTGAAAGTGAATTTTTGAATTTCAGCAATCCATCAAGCATGCATACGATTGGGGGTAGTAGAACTATTGAGATACTTCAATTCTTGAAGGTCGATATTCAGAATGAACTCCCTTTGAATTAAATAATGTTGCTAGTGTTATAAAGCTCTGACAACTACATAGAACTACTACTTATTCTGTCTCGCTTCACTAAGCTTCTCACTGAAGAAGGTCACTGGTCTACCCTCTTGTGATAATATCGCTCCAATTCCGGTACAAGAGACATCAGAATCCACCTCAACATCTTCTCAAAGCTTGGTAGTGCCAATACAAGAGTTGTAGTGAGTTTTCCTTAAGGAGTTGAAGACTCCTTGCTACCTCATCAATTCACCGCAACTATTTTTGCTTTATGCAATCAGTAAGTGGTGCTACAAAAGTGCTGAAAATCCTCAGAAACCTCCGATTGAAGGTTACAAGGCCATGAAAACTACGAACTAACCGATTGTATGTGGTGTAGGCCACTCCTGAATAGCTCGAATCTTTCTCTCATCCACTGAAATACCCGCATCATTGACTACATAGCCCAAGAAGACTTCCGGTCATGAAGTTGCACTTCCTGAAGTTCATGAATAGGCTATTTTCCTTCAAAGCTGCAAATATTGCGCTCAAGTGCTGCAAATGATCAGTCTCATTATAGCTATAAATCAGAATATCATTAAAAAACACAACTATGGACTTTATAATGAAAGGCTTGAGTACTTGGGTTATAACCCTCATGAAGGTACTAGGGGCATTAGACAACTCAAAAGACATAACCAACCATTCATACAATTCATCTTTCATTTTGAAGGTAGTCTTCTACTCATAACCTAGATGAATGCGGATTTGATGATACTTGCTTTTTAAGTCAACCTTCAAGTACACCTTGGCGCCCTCTACCATACCTAACATATCATCAAGTCAAGGTATGGGGAATCGATATTTCACAGTAATCTTGTTAATAGCCTAACTATCAAAGAACATCCTCCAACTTTTATCCTTCTTAGAAGTGAGTAAAGTAGGAACAACACATGGGCTCATACTTATCCTAATATGTCATTTCCATAGTAATTCATCAACTTGACCCTGCAATATCTCAAACTCCTTGGGACTCATCCAATAATGGGGTAGATTTGAAAGACTAGCCCATGGTACCAAGTCAAAACAATGTTGAATGTCCAAGGCAAATCATCTAGTAACTCCTTCGGCATGATCCCGTCAAAAACACCTAGCAAGGACCTTAACACATCAAGGACTAGTTGAGACTCAACATTTTGTTTGTCTTCTCCCTTCACCAGGGACGGAACCAAAAATATATACAAGAATGGGCACTAATTATAAGTTTTAACTTTTGATTTCCTATTAATTAAAATAAATGATACATATAAACTTTTTAAATCATATATAACACCTTCATGAACACCTATTTTTGTAGGTGATAATAACTCTAACTCGGACTTTCTTTTAAAGTATTTATGCATGATCGTTTCATTTAATTAATAAAAAGAATGAGTAAGAAGCAATTGTAGCAAGAAGGAAATACAAATACAAATACAATTTCTACTTTATTTTTATCATTAACATATTAAAAGAGAAATTATGGTAGGAAGCAAATACAAGTACACAACGGACCAAAGAATTCAAGAAAATTGGAATACAAAAACGCCAAATTATAATTTCTAATCGTGACCAATTTTTTTATCAAGTCACAATTTTAAAAAATCTAAGAAATTTCAAAAAAAACAACTTAATTTAAAAAAATTATAGATAGTTTCGAATTGAGAGTTACCCAAAAAATTGTTATTATTGCCACAACTCCTCCATCTCTATGATTGTTTTGAGTGGACATAGCTTTAAAGACTTGTTAAAACCTAGCCAAGGCTTTAGCCTTTACATGCATAAGGAGTTAGTGGACCCAACTTTTTTTGTTTGTTTTGAGTGGACTCAACATGTTTTAATTTGATTTGAATGGGCACAACTTGGGGCACTTAGAGGGTAAGAATAAAACATATATAGGTAATGCAAAAAAAAATCAGGGTGGGCAGGTGCCCCCCAGACCAATACTCCACCCCTACCCTTCACCACAAGGGCATACACTTCTCAATTAGTATTATTTAAGACATAAAGTGAAGCAAGCGAACTAGTCTATTGAGACCTATGTGAGAAGCAAGAGGAGAAGTGAAACGCTTCATCAAAGCGAAGTGAACAGTAAAAAAAAAAACAAATATTTTAGTTTAATAACTTCTAAATATCAAAGTTCTAATTTTACAAATATTAAATATTTAAATGCAACCAAAATCATAAACATTTAAATTCAAACAAACAGTAACAATATATCAAATATTCATGATTATCATAGCTCAAACAATTAAAATAAAAAAAAACTCATAATAATATCTCAAATCCTAATATTTAAATACGTAAGACACATAATTCAAGCAACTAAACATTTAGTTTATGCTCCACAAATCTCAAGGACTTAGAAATCAATCCTCATTACTAAAGAAACCATCTTTTTTCATTATCCTTAGATCCATGTGCCTTTGTATCATCCTCCTCTACCTTATCTAAAATTGTCACTTCTTCATCTATGAGTCCAACTGACAATCCTGTAAACCTGATCTAATATGTTGGCTACTTTCCCGAACTCCAAAGGCTTGAGCAACATCACCCCAAGTTAAAGTATCATCACTAAACGAGAGCTCATTATCTCTATCTCTATCTCCATCTCCATCCATTCTCCTAAGCAACCACTCATTTCTATCGTCAATATCCTTCAAAGATATTGAATCAATTGTGTCACGTGAATCATGTCAACATCTCAAAGCTCTTTTATACTTTACAATCACCAAATCATTGAGACGAGATTGAGCTAGCCTATTTCTTTTTCTTTTTCTTTTTCTTTTTTGTAAATCTACAAGAATTTATTAACAATACATTAAAATTTATTTTAAGATTAAAAAAATGGAATTGAAGAGATTTGAGGACGATACTCACATGCTCAAACACGCTCCAATTTTGCTCACAACCGAATGCACTACAAGCAAAGCTTAGAACTTTTTTTTTAAAATCTTTGCAAATTCAAAATTATAAACTCGTATGCACCCCAACAATCAGCTATGAATATCAATTAATTAACAAACATCTTTAAGCAATGATAATGAAATAAGCTTGTGGGACAACATAGATTACCTGGCGCACTTATAGTTTTTTGCCTAATTGTCATGGGCAACTTAAAGAGGTTTTCACTTTTTATGTAAATACTTAACTCCTGACCAATTTGATCTTGTATCTCAGGGTTTGAGACCAACTTTTCTAACATTTATATAGGACATTCATGACTTCTAGATCTTTCTCAACCTATGGATTAGAATAAAAAAACTCTGGGTTAAAAAAATACCAAACTGCATGCAAAGGCCAATGCAATTAAACTTCCTACCTTTGGTCAATGATTTCAAAGATGTGTTTGTATTTCTCATTATTGTCAATAGAGGACTTAGCAATCATTTCTTTAGCCATGTCCATATCTTCATAAATGTACCTCATGGGAGACTTCTTCTCACCATCGATCTTTCAAAGTACACGAACAAGAGGACTGCAAGCTTAAAGGAATAGATTACATTATTCCAAAATGAATGCATTAAAATGATTTGTGATGTCCTTTTGCCTTATTGTTCCTTTGCCCATTCGTTTATAGTCCATTCGTTTGAAGTGAACATTTTCTTGAAGTTACCTTTTTATTGATTGATCCTCGTTAGGGTAACAAAAGTCGTGGCAAATCTGATTTTTGCGGGCTTAATCAACTCCTTTGACTATGTAAGTCATCTCATCATATTTAATAAATTTGGACGTGTAATTCTATTCCTCTCTCAAATGTCATTTTGAAGTTTGACAAATTGAAGTTATCTTCCAACATCAAGTCCGAGCAATAGGCAACACATAACGTCCAATATAGGTGGGGTCGTTTTGCCTCCAAAAACTTTCCTACTAAACAAAGATTTTTTTTATATCTTTAGTCATTAGTGTGCATAAAAAAATCAATGTAACAACTTAATTGTATATATAGTTTATATGTAATACTAACTAGCTATCTTTCTTTTTCAGGAGGCTCATACATGTTAACACACTTGCTACAACACTATCAATGGCAATTTGGAACACAATAACTTCACCAATATGCTCCACAAAATTATCAAGCAATTCACATATTTTTTGCCCATCCTCTAAGTATGTAGAAGCGTCAACGAGTTCAAAGAACATGGTCCTTTTTAGACAATTCACTAAGAAATTAATCAAGGTTCCCTTTCTCTTGTCAGTCCATCCATCAGTCATTAGGGAACATCCATATTTCACCTAATCCTCTTGGTGATCTTTATCCATAACTTGATATGCCCTACTTCTTTGTTGAGCAATGGGACCCGGTGGTTTCTAACCAGGACCATACTATCTGGTAGCTTCAAACATTGTTTCAAATTTTCGTAGTTCACAACATTCAAGGTAATTCCAGTGTCATATATCCTTCATGCAAACATGAGCAGAACATATTTGACAAGTAATAACACTCGTAGATTTTCCAAAAAGGTGTTGCTTGACCTGATTGACACCCTTATTTGACCATTCTTCACAAAAATTGTACTTAAACTTGTTTGGATTTTGGGGATTTACCAACTAAGCATATTTCTATGTCGGATATTGTTTGTTCACTTCGGCCGATGTTGCCATTTATTTTTTTACGATTGACATTATAACACTACAATCAAAGGGAACAAAACAACTAAGTAATAAAAAATATTAATCAATTGACTATCACACTATAACATATTAAGCAAAATTAGAGAAGCAAAAATAGGATTAGCATAAGCAGAAATAGAAATAGAAGAAACAAAACATAAACAAAAGTAAAATAAGCAGAAATAGAATCATCAAAAGCAGAATTAGAAACATAATCAGCATAAGCAGTACAAAAACAAAATAAGCAAAAATAGAAACCATAAAAAAAATCAACATAATCATAAGCATAAGTAGAATCTACATAAACAAAAATCAGCATAAATAGAGAAGAAGAATCTCATCCAAAATAAAATAGAAGCACATAAACACAAGCACAGAATCCTAACCAAAATAAAACAGAATTAGAATTAAAAGAAGAGAAAAAAGAAGAAGACACAAACAAAGAAGAAGAAACAACAGAACCAGAGAAGAAAAATAAAAACCATAACAAAAACCAGAAGCCAAAAAGAAAAGAATGAGAGAATAGGCAGAACTAGAAGAAGCAGAATCAGAAGATGAGAATAAGGAGAAAATAGAACATACATATGTTCTGTTGAAGAAAAAGACAAAAGCAACAGCAGAAACAATAGCAGATCTGGTTCTGGGCTATGTTTTCTGTCAAAGAAGATGATAAGGAGAGAAAAGAATATCATATCAGTGTTATATCAAAGAAGAAAATAAAAGCAACAACAAATATGGACTTTCTATAATAGAAGAAGAAGCATAATTAAAAGAAGAAGAAGAAGCATAATTAAAAGAAGAAGAAGAGAAGTAAAAAAAAAGTAAGAGAAATAGAATAGAGAAGAAGAAGAGAAGGGGCAAACTTTTTCAGATGGGTTGTCTGTATTCTATCAGGACTTCTTCAGGATGGAGAGAAACAACAACTTCAGTCATTGTTTAGGCAAATTTAGGGTTTGAGTGTTAGATATATTGGGATAAGGGCAATTGGGTGTATGGACATCTCACAATTTTATTCAAATTGCCTTAATCCAACGGTCCATTATACAAATAAAGTAGCTTAAAAAACTTAACAAATGTGCTCGTTTTTCTTACTTTAGCCTCACTTCACCCATCTTCGCTTTTTCTACGATGTTCAATGTGAAGGAGTCTCACTTCGCTTCGCTTTTCACCTAGACGTGACTTTCACAACACTGTCTCCACTATCCTTAACATCATTATCAATGATAAGAACAACAAGGAAGAACCCACTCTTAGTTTGGGGGTTACAGGGTGACTCTTTTTTATTGTAGGGACAAGGACAATGTTGGCAGTGGCTCAAATTTTTGTTTTAATTGATTAGGTGACATCATTGCTAAAAAGATCTGTTTTGATTGGTTAAGCGACATCATTGTGAAAAAGACTTATTTTGATTGGTTAGGTGATATCACTGCTAAAATCTTATTGGAGGATACAAGTGGAGCAATTCCATTGCTTGAATGAGATGAGAGTTCCTTTGTAATAGGTTACATGATGTCATTGTTAAAATCTTATTGGAGGATACAAGCGGAACAATTTCATTGCTTGAATGAGATGAAGGTTCCTTTGTGATGTCATTGATAAAATCTTATTGGATGATATAAGTAGAGTAATCAAATGCATTGTTTAAATGAAAATATCTTGAGATGCTTATAAATAGGCATGGGCCTCTTTTTTTGAGATTATCCCAAAAATTGTATTTGTTCAATTTTCATTCTGTTGTTGAGAGTACGAGAGGTTTTCTTTACAAGGGGTTTGAGAGGGTAAGGTTGAGTGGGCTGTACAAGGAGTTAAGAGTTTGAGTTTGGGATTTAAACCTGAGTGATGATGCTTGTACCATTGTACTCATTTTTCTCTCAATAGTAAAGAAAGGAGATGGAATCACGCCTCGTGGATGTAGGAAAAATAATTTTGCCGAACCACATAAATTTTAGTGTTGTGATTTGTACTTTGATTTTCTTTATTCTTCTTATTTATTTTCTTATCGTTGTACTGACCAAATTCTTGTGAGGATTATTCCCAACAGGACAATTTTAACACCATCTTTGCAAAAGGTGTAAATGTTGTCTTTATGGATAACATCTTTGCCTTTATGGATAACATTTAGATCATACTACCATGGTCTCCCCAACAAAATATGACACATCCATATCTATAACATCACATACGATATCGTCTTTATACTTACCAATAGAAAATTGGATACAACACTATTCTGTTACCATAGTTTTGACGACGTTCTTGATCCATCTGATAGTATAGGAAGAAGGGTGTTTCTTAGTCCGCAAATGTAATTTGTCAACCACCACATATCGGCATCAATAATTAACTAAAAAACTCTCTGGTTCATGGTGCATATGGTCTGGAAGATATTGTGCCTCTGAATGTCCTGTTTGATCTTAGGAGTTTACAATTGTCGATGAACAATGAGGAAAATTCCCTCATCGCCATACATCCATGCAATCTCATCCTCTTCCTCGAAAGTTTCATCATCCACTTGGTAGTTCTCCTCCCAATCAACCTCTTTAGCATCAACTAGATTTATTTTACCCCTCTTAGGGCACTGATTAGAACGATGTTCCAATTGACCGCATCAATATCACTTATCTCTCAAGTCTAGCATAAAGATTTTTGGTGCTTCATTCACCACTAGGATAGAACCTGAACCCGATGCTACTAGCTTTCCAGGTACCCCGTTGTTATTGGATTCTCGACTTGGGATTGAAAAAGTGTTTAGAGTACTCATAATTTTCTTTCCTCTGTTCACTACACGTCATGATGAATTAAAGGAATTTTAATTCTGCACTTGAGTGCTCGCCCTATCTAACTAGGTTTCCACACGTGTGGCTAGGTGAATGGTCCTAGCCAAAGAATACAAGGTTTGCAGTGAAACCTTGTCCTGAATAGTAAAATGTAAGCCTCTGATATATCGAGCAATTTTTTGGGACTCGGTTTCATTAAGATTATTGCACGAAGAAAGCCACTAGAATTCCTCTATGCATGCTTGAATAGATCTATTTCTCTATTTGTAATCTTGATACTACAGAAATAGGATCTGCACATGATATGGGGATAAAAATCTCGACCTCAACAACCTTTTCATCTTTGGCCAGACACAGATTGGATATCTGCCCTCTCTAGTGCAGATAAGTTGTATACCTCCTACTTCAGCCAACCAATCAAGAAAATCCTCAATATGAAAATGGCCATTAAAACTGGGCAGGTCAACTTTCATATAAAATCTCTAGATTGACGATCATGATTTTTGTAGCCGGTAGCGTTACCATGCAAATGATTCTCACTATCATCGCTGGAATCTGTGGTAGGTGTTGCATGAACAAGTATGCCATGAACATTCTATCTTGCTAGATAAGATAGGAAGATGCGAGCTCTGTCATTGTTTTGTACATTCTCTCTACTGGAATCCTAGTTTGGACCCAACATTAACTAAGCAACCATAGTATACAGCTCTTGCAAGGATTGCTTGAACTGTTGGAACTGTTATTGTTGTCATCGTTGAAAATCCAAGAATTCGGCTCTTGTACGAACCTTTTCCGCATGATCACTGTCACAAAAAGATTGTCAACACCTTGTGGATTAGCCATCATACCAAGTCAGTTAAGGCTCTAATACCAATTGACGCTACGATAGAGGTAGGGACATAAGGAAATCAAAGTTTTCAAGTGCAAAGAATACAAACACTCTAAATCTACAAAGAAAACAAGAGAAGAACTTTCAAAATATATTGATCCTAAAACTTAAATGATTTACATGGTTATAGAAGGACCCCTTATATAGGGTTTTTCGACCATCTCTCAACTACCTAAATTTAATGTATCCAACCACTTATAACAACTCTACCTCTCCCAACTATCTAATTTAATATATTTTTCAAATATCTCTACTAACTCCACCTACTCACATTAATACTTCTATTATCTTTCAACTATGTCTCCCAACTACTCACATTAATATCCTTTTATACACTTATAGAAGTTGAGCTCATGTGGGATATCTATGACCCATTTTATTTGAGCTTATTACAAGACTGGTTCAAGATCAAGATGGATCCAAGCCTACACCTTGTTCTACATCTGAGTTTATCTCAAATTTTCATGATCTTCTGGGCATAATTGTCCACTAAATCAGATCATTTGGTTAAGGTTTGAAGTTCAGTTTTCAACTGCAAGATATTGGATATGGAAAGTGAGGAATATCATCTCTCAAGGGCTAACCAAACAGCTTGAGCAGTTTTATAGTCTACAACACGGAGAAGTGCAAGTGCAAAGAATGTAGCATTACCTAAAGTTACCAATGATTGATCATGTGTAGTCCATGACAAAAAAAACCTGGATTTACTTTTGAAGTAAGTTATTCGACTTCATTTATGATAAATTCTTTTGGATATGACTTTGTTCCCTTGATGAATTCTATCAATGAGTGTGCACGAAGAATCTTAGTGATTTGATATCTCCATGGAACATAATTTGTGGAATCGATTTACAAATAAATGAGATTGCATATATTTGATAAAAAAAATGGTGAATACGAAGTATTGGTGTTTGTCAATGGTGTTGATGTAGTCGATGATAGTGATTTAGATGACGTTGAAAAAGATGAAACTATTTGAAGAAATTTAGAGGACGAGGTCTTGGACTGCTCTAGTACCATGAAGTTACTGTGTGTGTGAGAGAGATTGAGAAAATGATTATTCATTCACATGCCTTCAGTACATGACTGTTTATATTTATTTATACTACTAATAAAAATATCTTAAGATGAAAAACTTTTGAATCTCAATTTTACCCTTATAAAATATTGCAAAGACAACTGTACTATTTCACAATTAAATATCTAAATTACCATCATATCCTTATGTATTTAAATCTCTAAATTATTTATAATATATCTTTTAATTATCTATTCTCTATGTATAAGTATTAGTTTTTCATAAACTTTTTCATGACAATATTACCCTTAAAAAAATATGCATCATTATATTTTCAATAAAGTGTTCAAAAAACTTTCAAAAACATCATCAATGTAGTATTACTCATCTCATATGCAAAGCAAACATTATGCCTACACATATGTATTTTTTTTTTATCAAAAAGTTTAACCATTTCATTTTGAAGATAAAAAATAATCATATATATAGTTTTTTAAAATCAATTTATATTCAATATAATTCTTCAGTCACAATAAACTTTCTAAGTTGTACTAAGGATTTATGTAAAAATAGATATTTTAGTATATTTTTAAGTTCTTAATTATAGTAAGGTTCCAATGTATTTAGTATATTGACAATTACTTTTATTTTATTCAAGGAATTATAAGTAAAATCTTAATCACATAAATTTCAAAAAA
Source organism: Ilex asprella (assembly GCA_023539305.1). Lineage (NCBI taxonomy): Eukaryota > Viridiplantae > Streptophyta > Magnoliopsida > Aquifoliales > Aquifoliaceae > Ilex > Ilex asprella. Next base: position 6,877,463 of record CM042189.1, read on the forward strand.
CTTTAATTTCTCAAACATCACTAAAAAATCAATATCAATCACAATTTTTTTAAAAAAAAATAGATCTTTAACTATTTTTTATCTTTTTTTATAGTTAGAACTAAAAAATTTGGACACATACAAAGATTTCATAATCTTATCTATATAATAAAGTAGAAAGAGTTTCAAACCCTAAACTTATAAAATAGTTTGAACACCTCAGATCATTTTAAGATTGTTAATCCGACGATCTTAACTGATTCTCAAAAAAAAACATTCTACCCAAAAATTGAACTAAGAATTTTGTTCCATTTTCAACTCTAGAGTCTCATCTCTCTTCTACATCTCATCTTTTAGACACACTAGAGTCGCAAACACACATTCAACTTACACACACAAACACACTCAGACACAATACCTCTCTCTATAGTTTTTTATGATTGTATAGTAAACATAATACTTGATCAGAAATTCAAATAAACATATTAGAAAAACAAAATCCCCCAATATCAAAGTTTGAGTTAGAAAAAAATTAAATTAGGTTGTATGCTACAAAACATAGGAAAAAACATAAGTGAAGATTATATTATGCAGAAAATAGCATAGACTCTTCCTATCATCTAAAATTCTGCAAAAGAAATTTTTTTTAATCATAATCAACCAACTTGTGCAGTACGATTTATACAATTATTAGCAAAAACGGAGCGCAATATCCAAAAATTGTGGATACAGTTTGAGACAGAAAATGGATTTAGAATCAAATGTCGCAGACCGTATAAAAAAGAAAGAATCATTATATTACAAACTGAAACTAAAAAGTTTCAGTTCGAATAATCTGATAATGTTGCATGCTATTGTTAGCACGCTTCTATCTATATGACCGATTGACTTCATTTATACGAAATTTGAGAATGACTTCATCGATATGATAGAATTAGAGGATCTATTAGAGGATATAAAAAATGACCAAATTTGTTTGCGAGCATTAGAAGACGTGGAGGCTCAACTAAGAAACAATGAACATCAGAACCTATGAAGCTATGAAGCTATTTTTCAAGTAAATATGTTTTATCAATCTTTTTATTTTTTGAATGTGGATTAATTAAAAAAAATTGTATGTTTTTAGAGAATAAAAAAAAATCTGAATAAATGTTTTTTTACATGTTGTATAACATTCTTTTGGAAGCGGTAGAATTTTCGATATCAAAATTATTTTTTTGACAGCAATTGTGAACTTATTTTTATTATATAGATGGTTTTATTTGTGGACATTTTTTTGTTTGAGGTATTTATTACATAGGTGGATTGAAAATTTGTCGATTAAGTTTAAAATTATGTTGTGTTATTGAGTTGAATGATGGTAGTGACGATAAATGCATGATTCATATAGATGATAAATATTTTATTATTGCTTATAGATTGTAAATTATATTTGGTTCTATAAGTATTTTTTTTTTTTTGAGGTATTTGTATATGTGGTGTTGTTTTAGAGAGTCATTTGTAAATATAGAGAGTATGGTCGATAGTGTATAAATATTTTTGGATAATTTATTTTTGAATTTGAGATTGTTTGCGATTGTTGATTTTTATTACATAGTGTCTCCAGGTACGGACAACGACTAGTAATATAATATAACCAATGAAAAATTAAATTTGGTAAATTTAAGATAATATTTAATTCTAATCCACAAATGCCTAATATATTTTATTAATTTTTATGTACAAAAATTATTTACGTGCAACACACACACTATATATATATATTTATAAAATAAAATAGCTAAATTTCTTTGTTTTTAACTTTTTGCGGCTCAGATCTCTTGACGATTATTAATCCGACGATCCTAATTGGAATTAACTCTAACAATCTCACCTCTCCTATCTAAACACAGACTCACTCATCTCTTTCTCTCTCTCATATCTCTTTTAAACACACCCTATATATCTCTCATATTACTCTCCCTCTCCTATCTCTATCTCATATATCTTTTAAATTGGACTTAACTTTGACACTCATCTCTCATATAACTATCTCTATATCTCTTATCTCTTAAATACACATTCTCTCATATCTTTTTTTATTATTTGAATGTGGATGAATTTAAAAATTTTGTATTTTTTTAAAGAATTAAAAAACACCTAAATGTAATTTTTTTACAGGCTATATACATTATTTTGGAAGCTTGTGGAATTTGATATAGCAAATTTATTTATTTTTTTAACAGTATTTGTGAACTTAGTTTTATTATATAAATGGTTGCAATTTTTATTTCATCAGAGATAAATTTTATTTATTAGTAGTATGTTTTGTTAGTATTTATTTGTTTTTGCTTGAGGTATTTATTACATGAGGTGGGATTGCAAATTTGGTGACTGAGTTTATAATGATCTTGTGTTATTGGGTTAAATGATAACAATGGTGATAAATTCATAAGTCTTATAAATGAGCAAAATTATATTTATTACTTAAAAATTATAGATTTTATTAGGTTTCGTTAGTATTTTTTTATGAAGTATTTGTATATGTGGTGTTGTTTTGAAGAATTTTTTAATACATTTTTGTAATAGTTCTATATATGGAAGATGTGGTCGACAATATATTTTAGGTCATTTTAAAAGAATTGATATAAATATTTTTTGGTCATTTTCTTTTTCAAGTTGGGCAATTACTTGCGATTTTTTGTGTGTTATATAGTGCCTTCAGACACGGGTAATGACTAGTATATATAATAAAATAGCTCACAAGTTGAATTTTATCCCTTATATATTTTCTCTTCCCTAAAATATCACATCACACATTTTTATCATATGTCTTTTAATATTTGATTAATTTATAGTTTAATATAATTTTTATTTCAAAAATTATCCATACACGATAGTATACATATTTTGAGAAAAAAATTTTGAATTACATGTTTTGAAATGAAATTGTTGATATTTTTAAGAAAATAATGGATAAATATAGATTTTAAATATTGTAATAAAAAAATGAAGGAAA
>CM042189.1:6890439-6923076 GCA_023539305.1 Ilex asprella
AAAAGTTAGTATATGTATTAAAGTTTTTAGGTTAGCGATTTGAAATATAAGAAAAATGAATAAAGGTAATTGAAACTAAGATTACAAGAACTATTAATATAATATGGTTGCCAGAAACTAAGTGAGCAGGGAAAAAAGGAAGTGAAATAAAAGTTAAAGGGTATACAATCTAAACAAGCATAAAATAGAGTTGGAATAATAATGGAACCGAACCGTAAACATGGAGTAGTAGCTACTTGTAGGAAAATAGTAATAATAATATTTCCTAAAATTCGTATTAATAGAGAATATAATTAGTAGTATAAGTGCCTTTATACATGAAGTAGAATTATATGAACATTTTAAAACTCCTTGAGGACATATGGATGTACTAATATGTGGGATACATAGTATACATAGGAGAAAACTTTAAATGTTTATATAAACAAAGTGTTTAGTTATTGGTGAGTTTAGTTTGAGTTGGTAATTCTATTCTAAGAGGTTGGGTTGCTTCACTTCAAACAATCTTGTGTCATTTTTTAAAAAGGGGAGAAGATCATCTATCTCATGGGAGTGTGTGGTTATGGATATTTTCTGGGTTGTACGGAAGGAAATGAATAATAGAATCTTCGAAGGTAAAAGAAGAATGTGGGCAGCTTATTTGGAATATAGTAAAATTCTTGGCTTCCCTTTGGACTTCAATGCAGAAGAATTTATGGGTTGACCATTGCCTCCTTCTCTCTCTCCCTCTCCCTCCTTCCAATAAAGTTAGCTTATCAAGAAACAATTGGACACAAAGGAAGCATGCAAATAATGAGCTCTTTATTTGTTGGATCCTAGTGTCCTATAACAAATGGGTGATGAACAATCTCCTCCATTAAAGAAGGAAGGGGGCTACAATCACTCAGACATTTTATTTGTATTGTTAACAAAACTATTATTGTGGTCAGTAAGTTGAATGTTGACTTTTTTATCAAAGACTTTTAGGTAACCACGGAATAGATTGTTATCAAGAAAGTTCAAGCCTACACTACAAAGTGACCATATCAACAAGAATTGGTTTTGGGGTGTATGTCATGTTAGTGTCTGTGAGTTATGTGAGTTAAGTACACAGTGAAAAACATGTATTTTTGAGCTAATTTGCATGCATTTATTTCTTCTCTTTTTAAGGTCTTTTTATGTTGCCATTGTTCACAAATTACAATGATACAATTATGTCTTTGTGTCCATTGTTTTGTATTATATTGACCTTCGATCATCTGTCTATTAAATTAAAGTAGTTGTAGATCATCCTTGGGATCATATGTCTATTAAAGGTGTGGTGTTTGTGGCTAAGGTGCCTAATCCATATGTAAGTCCTTTCCAAAAATGGTAGTTCCATGTAGTTTTATAGATAAAGCATGTATACATATCCTTATGGTTTTGACTTGATGATTGGACAACTTGATTTCCTCAAATTAGAGGTTTTGATTCCCTAGAACTTTGTATTTGTGAATATTAGGAGATCACTCTCCTCGACGACCTCTCTTAGAAGCAATGCTTGAATTGCTATAGGTATATAATTCCTATATCCCCAAAAGGGGACTACCACTTTAACCAATCAGAAGACATTTACACTCATCCGAGGAGGTGACTCCTAGGATTCTCTGCCTTAATGTTCTTCTCTCTTCTCTATTAATCGCAACATTTTCCACCGACCAGCTGGCCAATAATCCTCTCCTTTCAAGCCCATAACCTTCATTTTGGAGTTCAATCTCTTCATTCAACCTAAGATTCATCTCCAACCACTCAAAATGCACAAAATCTTGCAAGTTACAAATCACTGCTTGAAGTCTTGAACTGTCACAAGATGACCACCAAAGTATTTATTTCCCACTATCCTATAAGCCCAGCATGATCCCAACACTTTCATCTCACACACACAATCTTTCTCTAGAGCCTCAAACCCCTTGAATCTTACTATGAATGATCAAAATTTCGTTTCAAAACGGTTGAAATATTTTTATTTTCATAGAAATCGAAAAGAATCATAGATTGAATATCAAAATCCTTATATTTGGATGTGGTTTGGTACACTCCGATATGTTTCGAGTGCTTTGGTCAATCTTTTGAGGGTGTTTTGACCGATGTTTTGGAAACAAATTTTTAAATTTTTTCTCCGTTTCCATTTTATATCTGAAATCTTTATGAAACAGACCATTTCTTAGGTGACTGAAGCAATGCACAGAGACAAATATATAGCCAAACTGGTTTAGTGGTTAAAATAAAGATCCAACATCAATATCCTACAAGATCTACGACAATGTGTTGGAAAGAAGCATTTTTTTGTACTATTAGAAAAATATGTGCGGGGGGCACGGTATCCCTGCCATTCTGGGGTTTGGGGAGGGCTAAATGTATGCAACGTTATACCCATACCCAAATGTGGTTTATGTAACTCGAATTCATGATGCCCAGGTCACACATTGTACATAACCGGATCGCATTACATCTGAAGTATTGTTTTTGAAATTTTAGAAAGGACTTAGTTTTTTTTTTTGTTGTACCTTGATTTTAACACTGATGATTCCTATTATTATTGACCAATATTTTGTTTCGAAGTAACAATCTTTTGATTTTGTTATGTTGGTTCACAGTTGACTTTTATGGAAAAGAAAGATCAACAAAAGAAAAATTGCCAGTCAAAACTGATCAAGACACTCTAAGAGAAGGATATCGGTATGATCATCTTCTTGCTCTTTCCAACTCAACATTTTGTCACACACGCATAAGCAACTTTGATAATATTATTTGATATGTTTGTACGTATATTGGTCCTATATTTTCTATCGGTTTTATTTTGAATTGTGGATTGATTGTCCAGTAATGCTAGGTTTTGGATGGTGTTTAGATGTAGGATTTGTTGGTGATATGATTTTAACAGTGGTTTTGGTTACAAATTAAGGGACTTGGGATTTTGGGGTATGCTAGTTAATGCTATTGGCTTCAAGTGTAAGGATACCGTTGGGTCAGTAATTTTTTGTTATTTTATTGGGGCTATTGACATTGATCAAATATTTTTTTTGGACAGGAAACGATTGAATATTATTAAGATGAATAAAAAGGAAGAAGCACATTAGAGGACAAGGAGTCCTCAAGAGATAACTAAGGCGAGAGCTATGAAGTACGGATACAGATATTAGATACGGGTATGATACGATACAGATACGGCAATACGACAAAGTCTAGAAAAATAGGATACGAGTACGGCCAAGATACGACTATAATAAAATATATTTAATTTTTTTATTATTTTCAACCAACTTAATATTTATATATTTTTGTAGTTCTTTAACACACAATAAGGAAAATTAACAATTTTTTTTAGTTTCAAGAAAATATATATTGTATAATTATGGTATATTCACAAAGTGAAGTGACTAATTAAATGAATCAAAGATAACATTCACCTAGTATTTAGAAGTAATTTTTTCTAAGATTATAATATAATAGCTTTATTTTACACTCTTTTGATATATAATTGTAGATAATACTTAAAAAATACTCATGTGTCTTTTAAGTAATATGAATTTTTGTTAATGCAATGTATGGTATGTGAATTTGAGAAGAGATGTTAAAAATTCAATTCAAAAGTTATATATGTTGCTCAACCAAAAAAGTATTTATGAAGTATCCTAATATTTAATTATTATTAGATACGTAGAAGGTGTATTCGATAGGTATTTTTTAGTATCTGATGAGTATCGTATCCGATACGGTATCTGATACGGGTACGCCAACCTCAATGAAGTATCCATGCTTCGTAGGGCGAGAGACATTGATTTAATTGTAATTGTGGTAATTTGTAAATTTATTGAGGACTTGTTCTCTTGCCTTTTTATTTTTGGTGTGGTTGGAATTTTAAACCCATTATCACATGTTGCTTTGTAATATGGGTACTACTAAGAAATTACAAAGAGAGAAAGGAGAGTAAGGCTGGCTTAAACATTTTTCATATATTACAACCTGTTAGAGAAGTTATTCCCAGATTGATCTTTGGCTCTTTATAGTGATGGATTAGACTGCTAATCCACAATACTCTCTTAAGAGGCTTCACTACAGGACTTTTTTTGGATGTCTAAATCATTACCATGTACAAGCTCTCTACATCTCTAACTATGCTCTCTAGTGTCTAATAGCATGGACTACACCCATATTTCATTGCTAATTGGATATTTTCATTTTATTTTTGCTTTTGTTCGATTGAGAATTTCTATATGATTCCCCTTATTGATTGGAGAATTTTTGCCTTGTACTTATATTACAATGATGATGATTTGACATTTTTTATTGTGCTTGCTTGAATAACAAATAATTTCTTATTGTTGCTCATTTCTTTACACAAGTGTTATTTAAGGCGTAAAGTAAAGCAAATCGAAGCGAACCGATTTCCTGAGGGCCTAGGCGATAAGCGAGAAGTGAAGTGAGCGCTTCATTGAAGCAAAGTGAACAATATAAAAAATAAGCAAATATTTTAGTTTCATACTTTGATTACTCTTAAATATTCAAGTTTTAACTTTACAAATATAAATATTTAAATGCAATCAAAATAATAAACATTAACATATTTTAAATAGATAGGATATTAAATATTGAATATTATTGTATTCTAAAAATAATCAATTGATATAATCACGTTATCTAAATGTAAAGTTAGCAAATGTGGGTTCGACTTCCACCTTGATTGATTACTATCACCACTAAACAAAACACTCACAAGTTGATTAATCAAATAGAGCATATGAAAAATTGACTAATCAATTTGATTAACTAAGCAAATTGATTAACAAGAGCATTCGCATCAAAACAAAGTATTCAACATTATCTAATCATAATAAGATAGATTGTCATGTGATACAGTTCCACGAATCAATCTATTTATTTTATACATATAAAACACATAACATCATTTCTGCTAGGGTTTGGTTAACATTAAAGGAGGAGGAGGAGAAAATAAAAAAACTGTAGTTAGGCATTCATTTTTTTCGCCTGACTCATTTCTTCGCTTCGTCGTCTAAGCTCGTTTTTTCCTTGCTTTACTTAACCTTGCTTCGCATTGGATGTTCAAGGCGACCAAGGCTTGCATCGCTTCGCTTCTCACCTAGGTGCTCTCCTAGGCTCGCTTTTCACAATACTACTTTACACGATAGTAGCGACTACATCATTCTAGTGGGAACACGAGATGAAAGCAATATCTTGGTCATGTTTCAAAAACCAAGTTGGGATAATTTCTTATTATTGCTCATTTCTTTACACGATAGTAGCGACTACATCATTCTATCGGGAACACGAGATGAAAGCAGTATCTTGGCCATGTTTCAAAAACCAAGTTGGGATAGGGTGGTTTCGATCTTTCTGTTAATTTTGACCACGTTTGAATTGAGCTCCAGTTTAAGAATTTCTCCCTAAACCTGTATTAACCGCCCTATTTCATTAGAGTTGGGGTGGGGAAGGCACCCATAGAATCGCATTCTCATTCATCTCTGATGGATTCTCCATGCATATGCGATGTATGCTATAATTTTTTTCCCTCCTTTTCCTTCTTCCTTTATTTAAAATTTCCATTCATTTATTTCCTTTTTCATTTTTTTTATGTGTGTGCTATATAGTTAATCTGTCTCATGGCTATATGATTATTGAACTTGCACTCTTATAATTCTCAGTACTAATATACTAGATCAGGACAAAAGTTTTTTTTGCATCTTCTTTTTTTGTATAGATGTTCATTAATTGAATTTCTTCCTATCTACTACGTCTGGTTTTTGTTTTTTAAGGAGTTATAATACATATGAAGTACTGTGGTGTATCTTTTATGCTTTGGTTGGCTTGTTATTACCATGGTCTTATTATTCTGTGTTGATATTTGTTAATTTTTTTGTTCAATTTTTGTATTTACAATAGGTTTATACGTTCTGAGGAAGATGATATGAATCTGTCTTGGGAACAAAGGCTTGTGAAGCGCTACTATGACAAGCTTTTTAAAGAGTATCCTTTGCAAGCAGAAGCAATCTGACCTTATTAAATTATTTCGAATACTTGAACTTGGGAGTAATTAATTGAATGCATCATACTGGTATTGGATGTTGCTTTGTCGACTATGGCTGTTTGGAAGGTGTACAACATTAAAGAGATGCGTGCAATAGAAGTTGCTTGGATTTTGTTTCTGTTAAATTGGAATCCGTGCTTTGTTCCCATCTTCTGCTCACTTCTAGCAAAGAATAATGGATGGTGGTGCAATTGTATCCTCTCGCCGCCGCCACCACCACCACCCAACCAAAAAAAGGGTAAAAAAAAAAAGAAGAAAAAAATCTATCAATTTTCATCTTTTCACTTCCATGTTACACCTTATGCCCTAACCATGAAAGCATTTTCATATGCTTGGGCTTCAACTTGTTTGTCTCCAGTCTCCACTTTAAGTTTGTGTCTCTCACACCATCTCTGCTGTGTCCCAATGCATATGATGGACCAGAATGTCTGCTACTTGATTTTTCTCTATTTTAATCATGGTTACAAGCCGCATCACTCTTGGTCATTGGATTTTGAGCATACTTATGGTTTCTTACTTGATACTGCAGTCTTGTTGAGTTCTTTCGAACAACAGAAGTATGTCAACACATTTTTGGTCCCCTATACACTACGCAACATTTTTTTTTGTTATTGCAATGGAGAATAGATATGGCTTATCTAATATCTTTGCAAGCATGTTTTTGGCTTTCAAACTAAAGTGATCTGCTGCTATCCAGTAGAGATGATGAGAGTTCTGTGTATTCCCTTAAACTCATTGAAGATACTGCATAGCTGACATGTCACAGTACAAGAGTGGCAGGGTATGTAAGCATATGGTGGCATATCATATTTAGATAAGTGTTTGATGCTCTTTCATTAATCCTCCTCTCCCATGGGGGTGGGAACAACTCGGGCATTAAAGTAGAATAGGAGAGTACAAATTTTTAGGAGGGTGGAAAAGTTTTACTGTGCCAAACTGGAACAAAGAGAGGACATAGATAGTTTATGATGCAGATCAACTCCATGCCCAAAGACCTGTAAAACTCACCCAAGTGACTGCAAAGAGCTTATATCGGCCTCAGATGTCAATAAAGCTATCATCTCATTCTCTGAGGGGTCAATTGCCAAAATACTATGTTCTCTGCACTCTCTGATTAAGGTTGAAGGATCACTTGTTTATCTGACGCTTATCTGAATGAAAAAAGGAACCGACTCTTTCTAATCCTTGGATGTCTGGTATGAACTGCCGAGGATATACACGTATTTGCGTACATATTTAATGTATGTTTTGCATGCCAGTGTGATACTTCTTATTAGGCCTGGCTACTCATGCACAGATCCTTAACATGCAAGCTACCTCACAATAAAAATATAAAATATGTTGGAATTTAGAAAATTGTTTACTTCTAATAATTTTATATACTGTGGGAGTAAACCCGAATACATATTTCCTAATGTTTCTTGGTTTTGATTTTCCTCTCAGGTATTAGTTTTATTTGCGAACAACTTCTGAAAATCTTACTTCATATTAATGATAATTTTCTCGTAGGTTGGCCTCAGGTGGAGGACTGAAAAAGAAGTAATAGCTGGGAAAGGTACTTTCCTCTCGTAACTTTAGTTTTCCTTTCATTGGGTAAATCATTGCTTGAATTTATTGTGTAGTATTTTGTTGAACACTCATCTATGTACGATGGAAGCAAGTTTTTTGTGCCCTTGCTTTTGTCTAGATACTTTGTGCTCTTTTCTCATTGTTGTGATGCCAATGATGACTTTCGTTGGCCTCGCTAAATGCTAACTATCAATGCTTGAAATAAGGAAAGATTGGGGCTCCGCCAAAGAATTCCAAAAGTTTCTTATCTCTTTGACTTATTTTGGTCTAGTGAAATAAGAGTTATTAATTTTTATGTGGTATTTTTTTTTTTGTAAATATCTTCTTTTTTGTGGTCAACCCAATTTCCAGTAGTGCTAACAGAATCATTAGATTGTTTTTTCTCAATTTAGTAGTCAATACCTTAGATTTCATTGTGCTGAGATTATAAACGAGACGACCTAAATAAAGTAAAAACAACAGCAGGGTACAACTTTATTAGTCATTTAAAGGGGGAATCAATCAGTTGCACCACTTTCAATGTCATTGGTGGGAGCCCAAGATCTAGTTTTAGATATAAGACTGCCTATTACCTTTTGCAGGATCAAGTTGATGCCTAGAGGGAAGGGAAAAAGAAAGAACAAGAGATTCGTAAGATTAGGTCAAGAAACACAATTATCCACTGAGATAATCAAACCAAAATTCAACCCTAATTCAAATAATAGGGGAATACAAGAGTTCTTATAGAACAAGTACGAAAATAAAAACCACTCTCTTGCCAAAACTCTAGCAAACTTGTGCAAACAATCCTAATATGATAAATACTAAATAGTCCTATAAATAAATAATAAAAATTCCAATAAAGTCCTAATCAAAAAATAGAGTTAAGTACATAATAGAAACCCTGGTCTTCAATTATGTACTGACTTAATTCCTATTCGATCCCTCTTAAAGGTAAGAATAGGGACAAAAGAGACTACTAACTCCTCGCAAGTTTTAGGTCAAGAAACACGCAATTCTCCTCCCAGAATAATTAACTCAAATACACACTAATTAAATAATTTGGGAGGATTAGATATATGCAACCTTATCACCACATGGAGAGGGACTGTTTTTTGAAATCTTATTATGTAATCTAAAAAATAAATATTTAAAATTTCAAAAAGTCTTAATCACAAAATAATACTAAAAAAGTAATAAAAATCATAATATCCGATTACATGACTTCGCTAATTCCTTTTCGATCCCTACAACAAGCCTTTTGTGGTTTAGTGTTACATACTTTTTCCACTTGAACATAGGACTTCTTAACAAGGTTTCCCATTACAAAAGTATATATGCCTTTGACTATGAAGAGATCATTGTCATTGCTTCCGTCTTTGAGCATATTCAATTTCATGTAGTTACTAGTTAGCCTTCAAGGAATGTGACTCGGGCAGTTTATGTAGGAGCACAGTTACACACTAGTAACCCAGCCTCCACAGAATTGACTTAAACATTTCAGTGAGGATTTAAAAAGAAGAAATTTGGATGATCTAAAGAGTACTTATATTGCAACATGATTTTGAAATATGTACACGTCGGGTTTATGCCATAGATGACCAAATGGCTGCAAATCCAAAATTTATAGCTCAAGAACTGATCTTGATTGTGAAACTTTTCTAACAACCATTTGCAATTTTGTTTAGATGATGCAAATCAATGGGATTAAGATCCATTCTAAACTTTTATGTTAATTGAAATGGTTGTTATACTCTATTGTCTACGGAAATGGGAATCAATTCTAATTTAAGCAGATGTCAATGCAGATATCGAAGTCCCATAATATTTCTAACAATGAATAATGTAATGGCTAGGGAACCAATCTAAGTTGTGTTGGTTAACCTTCATAAAGTGACTAAAGCCTTCCACTAAGTCCCTCCAAAACAAAACAGTGTTCCACAAGTGAAAGGAACTCGAAAGGTTTAGTACATTGAAAATTTTGTAATTGGTGGCTCAATCATCAGTTGTCCAGTTTTTTGGCTATACAGATTCAGTTTGAACCTAGATGTTTGGTCCAATTTTTCCTGAGGCTTTGTATTAGATATGGTTTAGTTCAATTGAGAGTAAAGATTAAATTTAATTTTCATTTTTATTTTAAAATGTTCTCATGTCCAAAACTCAAACTTTTATGTGTGCGCTAACGATCAGAAGTTTTTAGTTGTGACCAAGGATCAAAATATCGTTTCGAAACATCCGAAACGTTCCGTTTCCAAGGAGACCGAAATGAATCAGTGATGGAATAAAAATTCTAATACTTCGAAGCGTTCCATAATATTTCAAAATATTTTGTTATATTTCAATACATTTGCACAATTATTTCAGAATGTTTCAATGTATTTCAAGATATTTTAGTATGTTTTGAAAAAAAAATTCTTAAATTTTTTATTTTTTTTCATATGTTTTTGAAACAGGTCGAAACGTTTCCGTTTCTCGGTGACTGAAACAGTGCACCGAAACAAAAGTTTAATCCTTAGTTGTGACAACTCTTAATTTGCAACTTCATTATTGGAATCTGGCATATTTATTCTCTTGGGTACTCCTCCTATAGATGGTAATGGCGCTCAGAATTAGGGTTGATTCAGTATCCTTGATTGTCAGGGCAGTTCGTATGCGGTAGCAAACATTGCAGTGAAAAGGATGGACTGGCAAGCTATGAGGCAAGTGTTTGTAGAATTCATCTTTAAAGCAATTTGTCTTTACCTCGAGTGTAGTTAGGATTGGTGGTAAAAACCAGATGTTTGCTTATTTGTTCTATTTTGTTTTATATTACATAGCTGTCAAAATTATGTTTAACAGATTTGTTTAGGTATACTATAGTTCCGCTATGTGCTTCACTTTGATAACCATCCCTAAATATATCTTGAGAGTGTTTTTTTGTGCTAACAATCAGCTTTTTTTAATTACTGATTGCTTTTACTGTTTATGTTAATTAATATTTCAGCCATCTTTCACTGACCAATGAGGTTGTTTCTCATAAGAAGGATATTATAGAAGATATTTTATTGAAAATGGTTACTCTTGGTGACGGGCTGGGGTAAGTAGGATGCAACTGGTATCTTGGTTACTCTTCTGGCAGAAACCAGTGTAAGTATTGTGTTATTAAAGCTACTGAAGCATTTCCTCTATACCAAACAAGGGATAAAATTGATCTTTGCTTATGATTCACAAACTATCTGTCTCGAGAGATTTTGCTGGTACCATTCATTCTTTGATCCATTTTAGGATGTTGTCCTTCTTATGTTTCAGTTTCACAAGGTGAAGTTTGGGTACCTTTTGGCAAATTTATGTCAATGAGATTGTAGATCCTGAGGTAAGGAAGACAAAAGAAGATGGGAAGAGAAAGGGAAGGAAAATAAACCCTCGAGACCACTAGCAGTTCCTCAAGCTTACAAGAAAAGAGAGAAAAAGGGAAGAAAAGGAGATTTCGAAGAAAATGAAGTGTGTGTGCGAGAGAGAGAGAGAGAGAGAGGTAAGAAAACAGGATTTCCATGAAAATGACGAAATCATTTTCCACACAATTCCTGTGGACGTCAGTTCTTGAGAGCTTTTTATGTTACCAACTTACCATCCATTCTTCAAATTATCTTAGGATGTTGTCCATGTTATGTTTCACAAAGTGACATTTGGGCATATTTTGGCAAATTTATGTTGAGGTGATTATGGATTTATTTTAAAAATGGAGTTTTGTTTGTCATATTTATATAATTTTTCTGAGACATCTTATACCAAATTCTCAAGGCACAAAGCAAGAATTCAGTAAATAACCTTTAAACATACCCTATCAAGCTCATTAACCTAAAATCTCAAATTTGCTCCCTCCCTTTCCTTGAGATTAAAGCTACAAACTGGAACTCCTGTCCGATCTTTAATGCTCATAGAACCAATGGATGGCCTTGCCAATTCAATACATTATACATGTTTTCCAAGAGACGGGTATCCTTTTGTTATGGCTTTGATGAACTTGGTGCTTCCAAGGCACTTCTGATGAGGTTAGAAAGAAAAAAGATGGAAAGAGAAGAAGGAAAATAAATCCACGAGTCCACTAGCAATTCCTCGAGTTCACAAGAAAAGAAAGAATAGGGTACGAAAAAGAGAATTCTGAGAAAATGCAGAGATGAGAGAGAGAGAGAGAGCTTGAAGTCAGAATTAGAAGAAGAGGAAGAGAAATGGAGGTGAGAGAGCAACAAATTTTTTTCACTAAACACTCAAATTTCTACTTGTTGGAGGCTTTTCATCTTGAGCTGCTGCTTATTTTAGGTTTTCACAAGATCCTAAAACTAGGCAGAATGACCTTGTACGTGCAGTGGTTGCGTAAAAAGCCTCCATTTGTAGTACTGTTTAACTTTTGAGCAGATACTATGCAGCCATTCTTACGAAAAGACTCCTACATAAACCTTTACAACTAAATATGGATGCAATATCTTTCTAAGAACTGCTTCACATCATGCTTGAAGTTGCTATCATTTTTTTTGGATCCCTCTTAATGAAAACTAAAGTAATTGAAGATATTACTAAATCTTGTTTCCATCTTTGAAAATAATTTCCTCTTCCATGACTCAATTTAGGATTTTCCTTTTCAATGCAATTATGTGCTTAAACATCATGTGGTCATGGTTCCTACAATTTTCACTAATTGATATGAAGATTGCATCTAGTCTTTTTCTACCAGAAGTTCTCTCATTGGAAGATTATGTCTTGAAGCACTTTTAGTGACGTCAAAATGGTTTTACTTTTGGCTTTGATGCCAGGTCTGAAGTTTGGGTCTAACCATTCTTGCACCGTACTCCATGTCATTGGAATATTTTGTCTTGGGGCAATATCAGTTTTCTTAAATTGGTTTCAAGTCATTATGATGTAAGGATGATTGGTCACTTACATCCTACCGATAGAGGTCACCAGAGGTCACTCAGTTCTGAGAATGAGACACACAAACACCTGTTCTTTGAATGCTCATTTGCTGCTGAAATATGGAGTCATGTGTTGTTAAAATACGGCATTAAATGGAATCCCACCCCATGGCCTCAGTTCATACATAGGGCATGATGTGAATGGAAGGGTAAATTGTTCCGATTTTCACTCCTAAAGGTTTGTTTAGTAGCTACCGTTTATAGTTTTGTGAAGACACAGGAATAATAGAATTTTCCAGCATGATATCAGTGATGTTGCTGCTGTCAAAATTAAAACTACTAATGCCATTAGAAGCAAGATTTTATCCATGAAGATCACACCAGCTCATAATGTCATAAGCATCCTTCAGAATTGACGCATCAATCCTTCTGGCTGACTCTTTTGGTTTGTTCCTTATTGAGTTTGCCTATACATGAGAATTTATCTAGATGGGTATGTATATGTTCCAGTACTCTTTATAGATAAAGTTCTCTTTGAGCTTGCTGCAGATTTATTTATTTTTTTGAAGTCCAGCAGTGGCAGTATTTATTTGCTTTTTTAACTTGTGTACATTTGCTTATTATCAGTACACATTTACTTATCCACAAAAAGATAAGTATGTTAATGACCGATTTCGTGAAGGTAGAATTATACCAACAATTTCATTAAAGCTTCAATGTTTACGCTCACAACCTCCTTTCTCCTTTATTTCACCTATGGCATAGCTAAGAAAACATGGGGTCTATCCTAATTTATCTTTGAAACTTTTCTTTGTGCAAGTTGTTCCCAGTTATCCAGCCTCGCCTAAAGAAATAAGACTTGAAACTTGCATCTTGGTCTCATTAACAATCTTGTTTGGATCTTCAAGGCCCTAAAGGCACTTGACAAGATTGGAGAGGTTTTTTTTTTCTATCGAGTTGGAGAATTGCTATCTGGGAGTTGGGTAGGAGCTTCTTACAAGGGTAATGTCAAATCATTGTCCTATAGTGGTTTGATTCATCCAAGGTTAGATGAGGTCCATGTTCTTTTAGATTTGAGAATATGTTGTTAAAACACCACACATTTAGATGGAAGTTTAGGATTTTTTTTTTGGGGGGGGGGAGTTTTGATGGATGAAGAGGTTTTGTTTATGAAAAAATTGGAGTTTGTGAAACAATGATTAAAATAAGGAAGTGTTTGAAGATATTAGAGTTGCAAAAAATCTAATCATAAATAGAATTGGGGAGATTGATATGATTGAAGGGAATAGGGGTTTACATGGGAGCTTAAGAAGGGAGAGGTGGGAACTTGGGAATAAGTTTGAGGAAGTGGCGTTCAAGTAAGAAATAAGTTTGAGGCAAAATGCAAAAGTGAAGTGTTTAATAAAGGGGGATAATAATTTTAAGTTGTTTCATAGAATTGTAAATGGGAGAAATAAGAAAAATTATAGTGATAAGTTGGAAATCGAGAATGGTGTGATTATTGGAGATGAAGGAATGATTGAAAGTAAACTGTGAAGTTTTTTAATCAGTTATACTCTCCTGATGGGGGTGTTAAATTGAGGCTTGAGGTCTTGAAGTGGAGTCATATTGATTAGAGTAAATCTAGATGGTTGGAAGGGACTTTTGAGGAAGAAGAGGTGAGGAAGGCTATTTTCGAGTGTAGAAGGTAGAGATAAAGTTTTAGGTCCGGATGATTTTACTTTAGCTATTTATTAAGATTGTGGAGATTTTGTCAAAGAAGATTTAATGAGAGTTTTCAATGAATTCTTTTAAAATGGAATGGTGAATGCAATAACTAACTCGACTTTTATTTGTTTACTCCCAAATAAGGATAGGTGTTTGCAATTGAGGGATTTTGGACCAGTTAGTTGGTGTCTAGTCTTTAAAGGATCATTACAAAAGTTTTATCTATAAGATTAAGAGAGGTTCTTTAGGAGACTATTTTTGAGTGTTAGGGGCTTTTGTGTAGGATAGATAACTCCTTGATGTTGCTTTAGTGGCTAATGAGCTTGTGGAAGACTATACAGATAAAGGAATTTGTTTTTAAGATTTATTTGGAGAAGGTCTATGATCATGTGAATTGAGAATTCTTAGATTATGTCCTTGAGGTGAGAGGATTTGGTGGAATATGGAGAAAGTGGATTTGGAATGTTTGCGTTCTATTAACTCTCAGTTATGATTAATGGGAAGCCTATGAGTAAGTTTAAAGCAACTAGGGGTTTGAGACTGGGTGACCTATTATCTCTATTGCTTTTTACTCTAGTTATTGATGGATTGAGTAGGCTAGTGAAGAGGAGGGAGGAGAGATGTAATCTTGTTGAAGGATTTGAAGTGTGAAGGGATAGGATAACAAGATCACATTTGCAGTTTTTTGATGTAATATTCTTTTGTTGGGGGATATGGAAAAAAATTTAAAATTTCAAGAACATTGTAGAGGTATTCGATATTGTGTCTGGATTGAAGGTGAACATGGATAAAAGTTTACTTGTAGGTATAAATTCAAATCAGGATAAAATTAGTAGAGTTACGGGCATTGTTTTCAAAATCTAATGATTCACATTTTAAAGCGTACAATTCAATTCTATTTAATTACCATTCGATTCGTATCATACTATAAGATCGTTTTTGGAAAATAATTGCACTCAAATTGTTGGAATCGTACAATTCGATTCATTGGAAAGGAAATGCACAATTCTGTTTAATGTTTTTTAACTATATTTTTAGAAAAACGTTGTTTTGATCGTTTATATATTCAAACGATGTTTTGTTTGACAAAGGCCCACACCCTAATTTAAAATTCAATGTATGTCTGTCTCTCTATCCTGTTCAAGGCTCTTCGTGTTTGTCACACAAAGACATCTTTCTCTCCTTCTCTCCTAGTATGCCCGTTCCTCCATTCTTCTTCTTCTTCTTCTTCAAAATATACTTTGTTGTTTGTTTTTCATCAAAAAATTATTTTTAAATCAAATGTGGGAAGTGATTTTCTAAGTTTACATGTTTGAACGAGTATGGGCTTTTCCTGTTTTAGTTTGAGTTGCAAATTCTTAGCGTACATATTTCTACATGCCTTAGAGTATGAGTTTGAAGGTTCTTTATGCTCTATGCTCTATGCTCTTGTGTACATCATTTTGTCGGGACTCATATTGATCTATCCCCATGCTCCTAATGTCAAGATGATGTTAGACCAAAGGCTAGGGAAAAATTAGATGATAAATATTAAATCAATTTCTGAAGGCAGTGATTTAAGACATGTTTTTTCTACAGGGATGCACAAACTTTTAATTTAGTTAAAAGACCATTGCTTGATAAGATGATGAAATTGGTTGGTATGGCAAAGGATTAAAACTCCCTAATTATCACGAGGTTAGAGTCAGTTGTTTGAAGAAAAAAGTGGACAATGTTAAGGTAAGTTTGAAAAAATATAGATTGAAATGAAAAAAAGGGTTGTACTTTGATGTCAGATGGGTGAACCGATAGAAAACAACATTTACTCACAAACTTTCTTGTTAATAGCCCAAATGGAACGGTATTCCTTGTATCAGTGGCCACTTTCGGTGTTATAAAAGATCCTCGTAAATTGTTTGAATTACTTGACACAACGGCGGAGGAGATAAAAGTGGATAATGTGGTTCAAGTGGTGACGGATAATGTTTTAGTTTATGTAGTCGCCAGGAGGATGTTAGAGGAGAATAGAAAGAACTTATTTTGGTCTCCTTGGTTCGTTCATTGTATTAATTTGATGTTGAGTGATACTAGTGATTTACGGGTTTTTCATGACACAATTTTAAAAGTCAAGGAAGTTATGGTTTTCATTTATAGGCATCTTGGATGGTCAAGTCAAAAGATTTGTCACTGCAGTTTTAATGATAGAAATGTCAGTTTTTTATGCATGTTTGCATCGTAAGTTTGTATAGTATTGTATAATACAAAGATTTGGAGAGCAATCGTATATTGTTTAAAATCTGAGCAATGGATAGAGTTAAGAAACAAATGACCCAAAATTTCAAACAAGAGTTAAGAACCTAAGATTATCGATGATAGATGGAACATGCAAAATACTAGCCCACTTCATGCAGCAAGTACTTTCCTAATTCCATGTAAGCTCACAAATACACTCTATATTTACGTTTAGTCCTTAATAAATTTTAACACCAATGCTATTTTTTAACATTAATGCTCTGACATAATTTAGGGATATAATTTGGGAACTTAATGTATTGTAATCATTGGATTGTTAATGGGGTCCATTCAATACTGGGACCCACTGATAATCCAATGATTACAATACAATAAAATTTCAAATTATGTTTCTATAGCATTGCTCAAATTTTAATATATAAATATTAAACATATTAAATATGCTTATATAAATACATTAAAAAGTGTAAAATATCTAAATATAAATATAAAGGGTAAAATGTAGACATAATTAATATGTTTAATATTTATATATAGAATGTAAAATATAGACATATTTAATATGTTTAATATTTAATATTAATATTTATACATGACTAAATGTAAATATAAAGTGTATTGGTGAATTTACAAAGTACCCAGCTACATGAAATGTCTATTATGTTGGGATATTCCATCTATCATTGATAATCTTTCAAATGCGTTCATAGGTTCTTGGCTCTTGTTTGAAAATTTGGGCCATTTGCTCCTTAATTCTCAAATTTTAAACAATACGGTCATACAATATTATACTCTCAACTTTTTGGCATTAAGTTTTGAAACTAAAGGCCCACTAGCCCAATATTTTGATGCAAACATGTGACAAAGACTAGCCTTCCTATCATCAAAACTCTTTAGAATGAGAAACGTAGTGACAAATCTTCTGACCGTCAGTTGTGTTAATTCTATGTTGTTGGAAACTTGTCTAAGGATGGCTATAAATGAAAACTGTCACGAAAAACTCGCAAATTACCAATATCTCCCAACATTAAATCAATACAATGAGCAGAACAAAGAGACAAAAATAACTTATTCCTCTTCTCCTCTAACATCCTATTGTCGGTTACAGAAGCTGAAAAACTATCCGTCACTACTTGAACCACATTATTCTCTCTAATTTCTTCCCCATTTAGTCTAGTAATTCAAAAAAATTTACGAGCATCCTTTATAACCATCAGAAGTAGCCACTAATTTAAGAAATACCGTTCCACTAGGGTTATTAACAAGAAAGTTTGTGAGTGAACATTGTTTTTCATCGGTCCACCCATCCAACATCAAAGTACACCCACTTTTTTTCATTCCAATCTATGTTTTTTTTAAACGTACCTTAATATTGTCCACTTATTTCTTTAAACAAGTGACTCTATCTACATGATGGCTAGAAAGTTTTAATTCCTTGCCATAATCACCAATCGATTTCATCATCTTATCAAACAATGATCTTTTTATTAAATTGAAAGCTAGTTCATCCGCGTCGAACTGGTTCCATTTTCTTCACCAATTGATTTAATGTTTGTTGTCTAGCTTTTTTCCTTGCCTTTAGTCACAAACATCCATAATACCCCTTTCAACATCTCTACAAAAAATGCATTGGGATCGTCATTCTTTTTTTTCATATCTTCCAAAATCTTGATGAATTTCAGTCTAAAATCATTTGGACATTTTGAGTCTCAGCAAAATGGTGTTTTCATCCTACTCACATCCCATTTCTGAAGGCCACTATAATTACACTTCAAGTGCATTCTATTATGTTTCATGCGAGAACAATTGATAGAGATCGAAAAGAGATTGGATGAGTCTAAATTGAAGAATTGAATTTTATTATTTGTTTTAATATTATTTTATTAGTTAAGGAATATTTGTTTAACTAATAGTATTAGTTAGAGTTTGACTAGGAAATTATAAAATTTTAGTAGAATAAGGATTCTAGAGTTTGATTATGAAATTTTTTTAGTATTTTAGTAGGAGAGTAGTTTTTATTTTAGTAGGGGACTTGTCCTATAAATATCGATCTAATCCAACTATTTTTACGAGAGAGATTATGAACAAGAATTGAGTATTCTCTGCGGAGATTTGTGTGTTTCTTGACCAATTCCTTACGAGGATGAGTTTAATCCCTTCCACCCCACTTATTTCTTCTTCTCTTTCTATTTTTTGATTTCTAATTCTTCGCGTCTTACATTAGTTTGGTATTAGAGTTCAACTTCGATCATTCTTGATTGTGGTTGTGTTTGTTGAAATCTGTATGTCATTTTCAAGTTTTATCCCCATTCCAAAAAATCTAGCAAAACCAAGTCAAACAAACAAAATACCCACGGCCCCTTACACAAAATTCAGTACCCAAACTCACGAAATTACACATACATCTCCAAGACTTTCTAAAATTACATATTTGACCCTTGGAGTTTCTAAAATTACACTTTCACCCCCGAAAAATTTTTGAAATTACAATTTGGCCACTAAAATTTTTGAAATTAAAGTTTAGCCCAATTTTTTTTTGAAATTACAAATTAACCTCAGAATTGTAAAAAAAAAATCTTAAAACTCTTTTTCAATCAATATGGTTTCTAACGCCAAATTAGATGCTAAAGGGGAGGCTTTATCACAAGCACAAGTTGATTCACAAACGGCCATGAATGAGACGATGGATTCACTAGAGGCGTCTATATCATCACTAAGGGAGATCATGGAAGTTTATCTCTTAGATAAGAAGGGTAAAGGAGTTGAGAAAAACGCTGATAATACTGCATCATCTTCAGTCCTCAATCCTCCACAGGTATTTGTACAAGCCCCTTCACCACAAGCTCTAGTTCAATTGAATGATGAGCCTAAAAGTTCTACTCATCCTACAATAATTGTTTTTGATAAGCTAATTTCAAAGGATCTTCTTGCAGAAGAATTAAAGGAATTTCAAAGGGTGTCGCTACAAATGGAGTTGCTATTGTTATTTTGTCTCCCCTAGTTTATATGCCTCTTTCACCTATAATAGTTTATGTGGATAAGACTGTGATGGATGCAATGCATGAAGGGATTGTTTTCTACTATGAAGATTTACAATGCTATTTTCTTGGAACATAAACTTCTTCAGATTTTTTGGAGTATTTATGGCCTTCCAACTCTTCAGAGAAGAGCTTTTTTCAGCCGGATAGAATTAATAGAGATCGAAAAAAGATTGACCGAGCTTAAATTGAAGAATTGAATTTTATTATTTGTTTTAGTATTATTTTATTAGTTAAAGAATATTTGTTTAACTAGGAGTATTAGTTAGAGTTTGACTAAGAAATTATTATAGAGTTTTAATAGGATAAGAATTTTAGAGTTTGATCATGAAACTTTTTTAGTATTTTAGTAAGGGAGTATTTTTTATTTTAGTATGAACAAGATTTGAGTTTCATAATTCTAAAATACTAGAATTGAGTAGTTGTGTGTTTTCAAAAATAGAGAGATGATGAACAAGAATTGAGTATTCTCTGCGGAGGTTTGTGTGTTTCTTAACCAATTCCTTGTGAGCATGAGGAAAATCCCTTCCATCCCTCTTTTTTCTTCTTCTCTTTCTATTTTTTGATTTCTAGTCCTTTTCGTCCTTCATCAACAATGCTCTCATGTTGGATTGTCATTCTTTTTTTGCTTCGTTTTCATTTGCTTAGTAACCATTTTCAAATTCACGAACTGATCAAATTTAAAATAAGTATTGCAAAAATTAGTTTATAAAAAAAACAGAATATAGTTAATGAAAAAGAATAAAGCATATAGAACCTTCAAACTCATGATCTATAAGGCCTATAGAGATGTGTAAGCTAAGAATTTGCAACAAAAGCTGAAAATAGGAAAAACTCATCATGGTTAGAACATCTAAACTTAGAAAATCATATCCTACATTTGATTAAAAAAAAAATTTTGATGAAAAACAAAAAATAGAGCATATTTTGAAGGAGGAGGAGAAGAAATGGGGTTATGACAACACAAATCGATTCTAGCTATTCTATGCTGAAAATGATCCTATAGTAAGATACGAATTGAATGAAATAGAATCAAATCGTACGATTTTGATAACAATGCTAATATGTTGAAAGGAGAAGTTTTTGAAGCCCATGGAATGTCATATCTATGAGAGTGATGGTGTTTTTCCAAGTACTTAAGTTGGTAGTAGATAAAGGGATGAGAGTTCATTTTGGGGAGAATGTTTGGGTGGGGGAGTCAACTTTGTCCTGTTTGTGTTTGTTTCCACATCTATATCATTTATCGTCATATCATGGTATGACCATTGCTTTTATGATTGTTTCTTATAATCAACCATATTCTTGGGATTTTAGTTGTTGTAAGAATCTTGATGATATGGATATGAGTGATGTTTTATCTCTCTTGAATATTCTTAATGATCCTTTTTACGTCAAGAGTCATGTGATAGAAGAAGATGGGTTCTTGAGTCGTTGGGAGTTTTTTCTTGCAAGTCCTTTTATGATTCTCTTATAGATGATTTTTTGTGTCCTTTTTTATACCTTCCATGATGATTTGAAAGGTTAAAGTGTTGATTAAAGTGCAAGTTTTTGCATGGGCTGTTGCACTTGATAAGATTAATACTGTAAATATGCTTCAAAAAGAGGTCTCGCTCTTGTCTTGTCCGCAATGGTGTGTCATGTGTAAAAGGTATTATGAAAGCATTGATAATTTATTTTTACATTGCCCTATTGTATTGTCGTTGTGGTACAAGTTATTATTGGGTGGTTACCGTTTCAACTACATCTTTGTTTGTTGGAGAACTCATAGTTCTTGGGAGGATTGATTAGGGAAAGACACTTTGGAATTGTGTCATTACTGCTAATTTATGAGTTATTTGGAAGGAAAGAAATACAAGAATCTTTAAAGATCGAGTTGAGTGTGTTGGGGGGCAGAGCTAGGATATATTTTTTTTATCTAACCTACTGAAGCTCCAAATAAGCAAGTCATGAAAGTTTATTTGGGAGGATGAATTCATGGAAAAGGATCATGTGAATTAATCACATAATTCAACTAGTTTGATAAAAGGAAGAAGAGCTAAAAAGTCCAATGTATCCTAACAATTCATAGAGGGGGCATCATACAATTCATCTTGTTTAAGCTGTTGATTTATCCTCTCTAGCAGTGTTATTAAATGCGTAAAGCGAACCGAAGCGACCGAGGCTCCTAATGCCTAGGCGAGAAGCGAAGCGACACGCTTTACCGAAGCAAAGCGAACAGTTAAAAAAAATGAACATTTTAGTTTAATTACTTCTATACATCTAAGTTCTAATTTTATATATACTAAATATTTCAATGCAAGTAAAACCATAAACATTTAAATTAAAACAAACACTAATAATATCTCAAATCTTAATAACAGTCATACCTTAAACATTTAAATTCAAACAAACACTAATAATATCCTAAATCCTAATATTTAAAAACATAAGGCACACAATTCAAGCAACTAAAAAAACCTGAACAGAAAAACAGAAATAAAAAAAAAAGCAGAACAGAAAAAAAAGAAGCAGAACAGAAATAAAATAAAAAAAAAGCAGAACAAAAGCTTACCTCTGTGCAGTCGATCGTTTCTGTCGATCGACTGAGTCCAGCGATTGTGTAGCATTGAGGAGTCTAGCAATCGTGAGTCTCTGTCGATGGTTGCAGTCGATGGTTGATGGTTGGTTGCACTGTGCAATCGATGGTTGTTGTCGAGTGCCGATCGAGTTTGTCGAGGGTTGCTGTGCAGTCGATGGTTGCTGTCGTTCGAGTTTGGTTGCTGTGTAGCCGATGGTTGTTGTAGATCGACCGAGTCCAGAGCACTGTGTAGAGTTAGCGATCGTGAGCAAGAGAGAGGTAATCCGATTAAAATTAGGATTTGGGTTATATTTATTGGATAAGGAAATAATTCGGTGTTATCCACATCTTATAATTTTTTTTTCAATTGCTAAATTCAACGGTCCAGATTAAAAATTAAACAATCTCGCCTCGAATTAAAAAAGCGAACGCTTCTTCGCCTGGCGCTTAAGCGTCAGGCGACCGCTTTTTTCGCTTTTAGCTCGTTTCGCTCACGTTCGCTTCGCCTGGGGTCCTCCAAGCGAGCAGGCTTCGCCTCGCCTAGCTTCTCGCCTAGGCGTGCTTTTCAAAACACTGCTCTCTAGGGTCAAAAGGTGAATTTTTAAAATTCTAAGGAGCAATCATATAGAATTTCTTATGTAAAAGGAGTGTATTTTGAGTTTTTGTGTGTGTTGGGGGGGGAGGGATGATGGAGGGTTACCCTCCTTGTGTTGTCCTACGAGGAAAAACCTAGAGAGAGAGTCAAGGGGTGCTTCTGTGAACAATTTTGTAACTATAGGCAGCCCAACCAACTTAATGATGGCCGTGCATGAGATCGCATGAGACTAGGGACTAAAGTATCGGCCAAGTCGTATCCGCCTCGGCCACCACCGATCCCATAATGATGCACGGTACGCGAATAACACGAGACTCAAGTGAATCGGCGTTGAATCGGTCACGAATCGGATATATCGGTTGGAATCGGAGTCAAATCATTTGAGTCGGACCGAGTCATCAACACAACATATCAATGTAAAAAACTAGAAAAAAAAAAAAGAGAAGGGGAAAAAAGAGAAAGGAAGGAGAAGAAAATCAATTCCATATGCAGATTCACAAACCCAAAGAGGCAGAAACTAAAGTAGAAGAAATCAACAAACCCTAAAACAAAAATTGAAAGGATTTGCAAAAAAACCTCTAGATCTGGTACATTCAGCGAACTGCGAACCAGCTCCAGTCCATACAGTGAATGGCGAACTGCGAACCTCGTTCTCTCGTTTTGTGCCTCTCTCTCTCTTTCTTGATCTCTCATTTCGCCTCTCTTTCTCTTTCTGTTTTTGTTTCTCTTTCTCTTTTTCTTCCTGGTTTAGTTCCTCGTCACCTTGAGTAAGAGCTACTGAGGAGTGAAAGGAGAGAATTTATTCTCGTCGCCTGGGTGAGAGGAGTTATATTATGTTAATTACACTTACAACCGCTCTTTTTTCTTTTTTTTTTTTGTCAAACGACAAAGACTGAATTTTTATTTTTTGATTTTTTTTTGTCCCCAATGGTCCCAAATGCTTGTCCAAATTGAGAACAAAATATTGCACACGTCCCAACTATTTTTGCATGTGTTTTCATGACACATTACACATAAATGATGACAAATATTTTTCGGTAGCACCCATATTTTTTTTTTGTAATGATTAATGTATTAAATAATATTTTTTGGGGATATGATACATGGATGATAATATTTACATTTATTACAATTTTTCTTTATTTTTTCAAAAGAAATTGAGCCTTCTACATAGTGTTTTAAGCGTATCGGCCGATACAGTGTCGCGATGCCGCGACCGATATGTCTCAGTGGCCTCCGAGTCGAGATCCGATATCGCGACTTTGAACCATGCATGAGACGACTTCAATTATAAGTGATGCTAACATAGCAGCGCTAAAATACCTTCTGCGCAATCTTAAAGGCAAAAAATCTCAAAAGAATAAAAAGCTGAAGGATTTTTTGCATCAGTGGGATGAAGAATCCATCTTCGTAGTTAGATTCTTATTACTCCAGCTGGTAGTTATGTATTGCTTCAAAGTCAGTCATTTAATGTTGACATGTTTGTCAAATATGCCACTCTTCATTTGATGTTAACTTGATTGTATGTATGGAGCAGTGTTATGTGGCACTTGAAATTTCTCAAAATCCCTTTTTTTTTCTGTAGGAAGATGTTGGAATGTTGGATGTTGCGAATGAAAGATACAGTAGGACTAGACTATTTAGGTCCCTTTTTTATTTTTATGAATGACCTTGTGCTTTGAACCATGCTGCAAAGAGTTTATCCAGATTTTAAGGATACTGATGAAACATCTTGTTTTCTCACTTGATGAAATTGTTTCGTTGTTGTGCTGATAGTTGAGTTGATAGAGCACAATAGCAAAACAAGATTCATGTAGCTGATCCCAATAATGTTGGGACAACGTTTTTGTTGAGTTGGTGCTAATGGTTGGTGAGACTTCATATTGTGCCATGAAAGCAAAGTAGCTTTTTTACAAGGGTTTTCTTTTAATTTTCATGATGTTTACTCGTATTGTATTTAAGTTGAGATTTTGTATTCCATCTCCTTGGCTGTTGTATTGCAGGTGAACTTTTCCTATTTTGAAGCAGGAGAAAACAAACAGGCCCTGGTGAAACTGGTCGCTTGTGAAAGGTGTAACTGCTTAACAGCTTCCAATGCTGTGTCTCTTCCTATATATGATTTCTCTATGGTTTCGTTAGTTTGCACTGATTCAGGTGGTTTGTAGTTCTTGGAGCATGCGACTTTCATATACTGTGTATATTTGTAGAAATTTTGGGCTCTCATTTTCAATTGTGCACTTCTTATTACGTATGGAACTATGCCACTCCTGGTGTCTGTTTGGCTTGTGCTCGTCTTGGTCATGGCATGCTTAACAGCCTAGCAGACAAGGTATAAACCTTTGACATGGTCATGCTGATATGCTACGAGATAAATTCAATTCCTTGATCTTACTTGCCTTTTTCTTCCAGTCGATCTTGCAATTTAGATGGACATTACGATTGTATTGCAAGATGGACATTACAATTGTTCCTCCATTCATCCCTACCAATGAATATCACAACTATGCTTTTGAATGTCTTCCCAATATCTAATGTAAAAATGAAACTTTTTTTTGGAAGCATTTTGGGCTCGTCTTAAAGCACATTTGATTTTGATTTGGCTACATAATAAGGTTTTTGAAGGAAATTAGACTGCAGTTTAAGAGTGTGGAAGCAATGAGGCCGAGGGAAGGGCCAGCCAATGTTTACTTATAAGCTCTCTGCTACCCATTGATTATTAAGTTGCCTTTGACTATGTAACTGTTTTATTGATTTGTTAAAATGGATTACCCAGTCTGATGTCACTACTTTTATGTGACCTTCTAACCGATTTCGAACTCTGATTGTATGCTATACAACTGATCAATGGATTTCTATTCACTCAATTTTATTTTATTTTTATGGCACTATCTTACGTGAGCAATGACTTCGTGAGCTTCTTGGGGGCTTTCTTTTGTTTTCTGATATTTTAATATTGTTTGTTAAAATTAAAAAATTTGACACAGAATTTTCTGCTGAGAACCTAAGAGCTGAATTTTCATAATTGAGAACTGTAG
The DNA here is from genome assembly GCA_023539305.1 of Ilex asprella. Lineage (NCBI taxonomy): Eukaryota > Viridiplantae > Streptophyta > Magnoliopsida > Aquifoliales > Aquifoliaceae > Ilex > Ilex asprella. The sequence goes on from CM042189.1 coordinate 6,916,105, forward strand.
GGTAAATTTCTTTTTTGTTTTCTCTGTTAGATATTGTAGAGAAACATCTCTACTTCCAGATTGCTTAAGATATAAAATATAAGTTCAGATTAAATGATAAGACCTTTTTGCCGGGGAGATTTGAGCCTCCCCGACTTGAAATTCAAGGTCATTATAAGTTGATTTTTTTTCAAGTTTAATCCATTTAGACATCATAATGGCACCTAAAGAAGGAGCCCGTGAGAGTTTATTTATTTAAAAAACTTGATAGTGTTATTAAAAAGCATCTAGTTGCCATAATTCCAACAAAGTAAGTTCTCCCTTACTTTTTTTTAGATTGATGCAGTTAGGTGGTTATTGTAATCAACTGTGTCGGCTTTCTGACTTCATTATGCCTCGGCTTAGTTGAAAATATCCTTCTCGGCATCAATAAAATGCTGTTTTTTAGGTTCCAGTAATTTTGAACTCATTATTTGGATACCTCCTCACACTTCTTTTCCTGATGTTGAAATAGATGTGCAGAGAAGCTGCTTTATAAAAAACAGAAAGAGAAGGAAATATTCAAACTAAGAGAGGAAGAAGAGCTCCGAAGGAAAAGGTATATCTGGAGGGTGTTCTGTTTTCCTCTTGTGAACATATTTATGCTAATGACAGTGCATATCCAATACTTCCTGCTACATGGAACTCACTTATCCTCTGTTTTCAGGGAAAGGTCAGAAAGTGATGACATGGATGATGAATACAGGAGGAGGAAAAAGAGAAAAGGTTTGGTTCTGCATTGATTGTGCTCCAGCGTCATTTACTCTCCATATATATATGCTAGTGTCCCATTTACTCTCCATGACTCAATTTTTATTGCATTTCAAGCTGCAGCTACTGTTATTTCTTAGCATTGTTTTCTTCATTTAGGGCATGACTTCTCTAGATATTTTACACCGAAACATATATCTTTATAACTGGGTCAAAACCTGCAAAAGGAGGGTGGTTGCATAGTTATAATATTAGAAATATGCTGTTTGATGGAGGTCTAGATGACTGAATAGCAAAATGGGAGGTTAACTATAGCTGTATGTGTGTTTGCTTGGAAGAGAACGTTAACTTTTTATTTGTTATGTTGGCGATATACCTCTACTTGGCCTTTCATTTCGCTCTACCAGAAAAGGAGAGGGGAGAAAGAGTGATGAAAAGATATCTTTGGTGAAGGCCATAGTACTTTCAGAAACATTTGAAAGCAATGCACGTGGCATTAGTTTGGTCATTCTATTTATTTCAGGCTCAAGTGTGTTTGGGTGAATGGCTGGTCTAACAGTGATTTCCAAGCAAACTTTGATCCTCCTGAAGTTAATAATTTTCACTTCATGTTACCAAAATAATGCTTTCTTTACAGATTAATTGGGGCAGATGGGTGGTGGAGTGGATCATAAACAGGATATACCATGGAAGCTGCTTGTTGGGAGTAGGCCTGTCAGTGGTTCGGATTTGGATTTGATTGTAGTCAATCTGAATCCGATTAAAAAGTTTTGACTAGGATCTGATAATTTGACGGATTTTATTTTCATAGGTCATATCTGAATCAGCTAAGGATTAGATACCCGATCCGAATAACTGAATTAAGTGGTATTCTAGCAAATTACATCTAAATTTCAAAACAATTTTTCTCTAATAGCTTAATTTCATCATACATTTATACATTTATATTCGGATTGGATATTGGTATATACAAATCCGAATCCATTAAATATGATGTAACAGATTTGGATTTTGAGTTGGATTATCAGTAAAAAAACAACAATCCTTGTCCACTTAATAGGATTCAAATTTGGGTCGGATTTGGATCAAAATTCGATCCATTAACAGGCCAAGTTGGGAGTATAATATTCTTTGACAAAAAATTACTATAGTCCACATAATTTATGTCTAGTATTTCCATATTCATCATGATACTAGCTAGTAGACTAAATAGCTGCTAAACTATAAAATTAAGCTTTGATCTTGCATCAGACCGGGACTCTAGCTCAGCTTTAATTCCTCAAAGCTAAAGAGCTTCCATGGAGGATATTGGCTTCTTATGGGCATTCCAGTCCAGTTTAAACTTGGTTCACAGATCTAGGCACAGCCCTACTCTATAAGGACAGGATTCCTTTCTGTAGTTTTGAATGGAATCCTGCCAATGCTGTTTGACTCGTTATTTATCATTTTGCATAATGCTTACACTGCTTTTACCTATTTTGTAGGAAGAAAAGAATCAACTTCTGCGGGTAACCTAAAGATTGAGGAAGAGGAAAACTTTGATGAGTTCCTGGAAGGAATGTTTCCTTGATAATGACAGAATGATCGCTGGCATACTGTATGTTGCTCTTCTATAACTGCAGAAATATCAGAATCAATTGAAAGTTGGTGGTTATTTGTATTACACATTTTATGGGGTAAGACCGAGTAAATCTGACCCTCTCCGGAGTTTGCAGTGGTGCACTGTACTTCAGTTTTTTTTTTTTTTTTTTATGGTGTAAATTGTAAAATAAGATGGTTGTAGTTTGGGTTTTTGTAAGAATTATCTGATGTTTTGCATTATGACTAATGAGTGCCACAAAATACATGTAGTGGCAGCTGGAAAGAACTTTTTGGGACTATCATAGTGGAAGATGACCAGATATATGAGCATGGTGACCCTCACTTGGAGGTCGTCTTTGTAATACTTAAGTTACACCCTCTCTAATAGCTTAAAATTTTGGAGTAGATAGTTGTTTAGCATTGTATTAGAGTAAATTCTATGTTTAAATCTCGTTGTCATCATAATTATTAGAAAATTTTTGCGTACTTAGTCTAAAATTTAGCTTCCACATGAAGGGGCGTGTTGAAGTATAATGCATAAATTATATCCTTTTTAATAGCTTAAATTTTTTGAGTAGATGATTGTATAACACTGATATAATGAGATGCCATATTTGTTTAGAACTGGTTGTTTTGGGTTTTTCCTATTGTTATAATGGGAAATGCTTAGCTGGCTAGAGGCATGATCCATTTCAATCTTCGAGACCTTGTCTTATCCAAATCTTACAAAATCTTCATGTCAAAACATAATGACCTAAAAATGATAGTTATTATTTTTTTACATATTTGAGGTGAATTTAAAAGTGTTAGAATTGTATAGTCGTCAATTATTGATGTTGGTAATCGATCCAAAAAAGTTGATTATAATTTAATTTGTGATAATTATATTTAAAAAATTCATATTCTTCGGTTATTGATAAATAATTGGATAAATTTTATTGACATTTATTAGATTTAGGTCATATTTAATTGACAACCCTATTTGCTATCTAAAATTTTACCGCATACTCTTTTCTCAGAGGCTGAGCTCCACCCCAACAGTAAAGGTGCAATTTTGGTCAACTAACACAAAGAGGATATAGTTCACTCAACCATTGTCTTTGGGCCCCGAATTCTATATGGGGAAGGAGCGTTGTTTGCGAGGTCTTGATCATTTACATTGACCCATTTCTCATTCCATTTGTGAGAATTTGATGATCTATAAACCGTCCCTAAAGTCTTACATAGTTGTCTTTGTCTCCTTGGTACCCCTCCCTCTTATTCTTCCTCTGTAATAGCTGCCCTTATCTGCCAACCTTGAACTGATAGCCTGGAACTTCCTTATTCACTTTGGAACTAAAGGAAGGGCAACTTAAGGATTTTCGCTTCACCGAAAGAAGAGAGCAAGAGAGCCCTGGCCAGGGGTTTTTCGAAATAAAGTGGCAACCGTTGTAGTATCGAAGTCCTTTGCCTACTTCCCAGATATTTCGACTTGTAGCCATCAATGTCCGCCTTCTTGTACATTATGGGTTGGGTATCTCAGCCAAGCTAATAAGCAATTTCGCGCCCCCTTGAGACCTTTGTGATCTTATCAGTCCACAATCTAAAGGAGTATAGATGACTCCGTCCTAGTGTTGTAGACAACCAGACTATTTTAGCCTGACTAACCCTAGATACTAGTGTTTTGGTGTTAAGAGATGCTTGGTTCCCGATCCAATTATACATGCGTTTTAAAAACCACTCTTTCACATGTTACGTGATAACTTATTCTCCTCTAAGTTCCCTATTTTACCCTTGCTTGTATACAATCAGCCTCTAACTGGTTTGGATGAAGGCAGTGGTTAATGTCTAACCAAGTTATGTACTAATTTTAAAAAAAATGCAATTCCAACACTTTGTCAAAAAAAAAAAAAAAACTGCATTTTCCATAGCATAATTCGGAGGTAATTCCAATGACATACATCTATTTACACTGCAATTCATAACTTGGACATCATAAATCTGTTTAATCCTTAACACTGCATAACTGCACAAAACAACACTTTTACAAAATAACCCTGTGCAATGCAATTCCCACAAAAGCACAAAAAAAAAAAAAAATTGCAGCTTTTACCTCATAACTGCACACGAAAAAACCTACAATCCATGGACCGCCAGTGGAGTTTATAAAAGAAACCAAAGAAAGGTCCACAACAAAGCTGTCTCCTCTCTCCATATCCCTACCTACTGGCTGGTTGCAATTGTAATAAGGACAAAGCTAGATAGAGAGACTCTTCGTCCGAGACTTCAAAATTAGATTTTCTTTTTTCCTTGTTTGAGGTTTTTTTTTTGGCTTTATATTGACAGTTGAAGCATTCTACAATGAAGACAGCTGCAAAAGTAGCCAATATCCTAACCCCCACCAAAACAAGCGGCACGTTTGGTTTAAGCAGAAACAAAAGATGAGATTTGATAATTAATTTTCATCCAATCTATAAAATAGTGCTAACAAAAGTACTATTTAATCTTATCTTTATATAACAAGTTGGGATCGAGGTTGGGATAATATATAAATTTCTAATTATAATATCAAATTTATGTTTAAATTAAGTAATAATGTATTGTATTAAATTAAAAATGACAAAATAAACATTAAGGGCAGGGGCAGCCCAACATATATGAGGGTCCTAGGCGAAAATTTTTAAATTAGGCCCTGTTAATATATTTTACAGTAGTGTAAATAATAATAAATAATTTTCAAAAATTGATTATGTTTATTTAACTTCTTTTTTTTTTTTTTTGCTTTTTCCTTTTGAGATTCAGAAATCTTAATTGAATTTTTGAATTCGAGTTTTATACATTCAAATTCAATTAACCAAAGTTAAATGCTCGTCCAGATGTAATTAAACTAGTTATTTATTGAAGATAAAGAGAAAAAGAATGAAAATTTATACTAGCTAATAAAATAATTTTTTTCAAAAAAAAAATGTAAAAGTTAAATTTTGTGAGTTAAAGGATATTAAAATATGTAGAGCATGTTTAAATATAGCAAAGAACCAAAAAAATGTTTTAACAAAAAAAATTTAGCAAGACAACTATGGTTACAATTAATTTCAGATAGTGAGATACTTCTATTCAATCTATTCTATAGTCATTTTGTGCGTTTTATAAAAATAATTAAATCATAAATTTGAAGTGATCTAAAATTTAATTTGAATAAAATATAAACTTATAATTTATAACTATTAGTTGATACACAATAAATTAAATAATTTTGATAATGATGAAGAAAAATATATTATTAGGCGTTAAAACATATTTTTCATATACAATAAACATTGGGCAAGATAAAAAAAAATCAGTTCAAACTCTAGGACCCTAAATATTTTTGTAAGAAACTCTAAGAATATTACTTGTATTTAATCTAGGGGCATAATTTTGACACCTAGTAAATTGTGGTGATTCGATTACTAGTGAACTTATTCAATGTTAGTTTCTATTACTAATTCAATGATCAAAATGCATAAGTTTTAAAAATTAAACCCAAAAACTAAAAGTCTAATAACATTGTACACAAGTTTATGTTAGGGCCCCAAAAAAAAATTCCCATTTGGGGAGGGGGGGCCTAGGCAATAGCCTTAATGGCCTAGTGCATGGACCGACACTTATTAAGGGTAAGAATTTACATAAATTATAATTTTTATATGAAGGTGTGACTCTAAGTTTGCAAGGATAATAAAGTCATAGAATTTTTAATACTTAAATTGTTAAAAATAATACCACATACTGCATGATATGCATTATTACATAATATTAGGTGTTAAATGGTAATAGTGAACCAGGTCGAGATTAATTAAACTTAATATTGAATTGCTATAATCTCATCCAAATTTAGTATTATATTATTATCAGATTAAATTAATCTAATTCACCCCCTTAATACCTAAACCAAACATACCCTAATAATTCTAGGATGCTGTTTTTTATGGACTAAGGTAGTATTACGGCACCGAAAAAATTAATTTCGTTGTCATACTGAAAAATTATTTTCACCAAAAAAATTTTGGTATAAGTTATTCTTCACCACTGATTGCACAATCAATTAGATAAGGAGTTCCTTCTACTAGGCACTCATTGGACCCAAAAAAAAAAAAAAGAGATGCAATATTAAAAAATAATTTTTCAATTTAATAATAATAATCGAAGGATTAATATGGCATGTAGGGTTGTCAATTGAACTAAGCTTTGAGTAGCTTGGTAGGGTTAAAAACTGTCATAGCTCTGGCATTTGGTGAAATTTAACACCTTAGCTTAATAATGGAATGTTAGAGTAATCAATCCCTCAACATAAGTCTATCAGAATAATGATCAAACCTTATAAGGTTTAATATCCCAATAATTTCTTACATGAGATAGAGATGTAATTTTTTTTTTAAATTACGCTATTTAAAAAAATAAAAATGTAAAATTTTTTCTCTTTCGAATAATGGTTATTTAGTGGTGAATTTATGGTATGTTTGGTAGAAAAGATAAAAAATAAGAAAGATGAAAAAATAGAAGAGATGAATTTTTCACTCTCAAATGACAAAAATATACTTTTTCTCCTTATTTGGTAGGAATGATAGGAAAGAAGGATAGATGTATTTTATGTTATTTTATTTGATAGGAAAAAGAAAATCATAAAGTAATATTATATATTGAATA
>CM042189.1:6923176-6937324 GCA_023539305.1 Ilex asprella
AGAGAGGAGAGGCTAAAACCACCCCGACAGCGATGAAAATAGGTGGTGGTGGTAGGTGGGTAGATTTTGAAACCCGACAGCGGTGGCGTTGGTGAAAATAGGCGACGATGGTTGCACCGTTGGGAGTAGTTGCCAGTTGTTAGGGGGTTTGATATGTCTTGAGAGAGAGAGAGATGCGTTGTGAGAAAAAGAGTGTGTGTGTGTGTGTGTATGTGTGTGTGTTGGGAGGTGGGGGTCAGTTTTCAGGGGATGGTCTTGGATCTTGGGTCTTATGGATAGATAAGGTGAGGGTAAAATGGTCTTTTTGTTTGTGCTGTAAAACCCTAAAAAAATATTATAATGATTATTAAAAATCTTAATTAAATGGATAAAATAATAATTAATTGTTAAATCACGGGTAAAAAAACGTAAATTTTTATATAATTTAGATGATGAAATGGACCTCACGTTAGATCCGTCTCGCGAAATCTAGTTATCCAGTAATTTTTTGTAAAATTCTGATACAGAACATGTGCTACAAAGTGATTGGGTGTCGTGTAACAAAAATAATTACGATCAAATTTTATTTGTGGGACCCGAAAAAATAATTTAAAGTTAGTTCAATAAAAATATACTAACTTAACATGAGAAATTTAATTGATTCGGAATAAAATTGGACCCGTTAAAAAAAATGTGTGGCGCGATGTGGGCCACATATTTAAAATATATAAAGTGGGTGACTTTAGTCTTCCACTTTGTTTTTGTCGTTCCAATGTGCTGCTGAGAGAGTGAGGTTGAGAAAGTAAGTTTTATTTTATTTTCTCCTTTCTTTTTTCATAGATATACGAAGATTTAATCGTTTAATCACTTCAAACCAAGAATTAAAGTTGTTGTTCTCAACGAAAGCTACACAACCACACCAAATATCGTATTTTTCTCCAAGAATATCAAGTATGAAAACTTAGACCTAAGACTTGGAAAGTTGAATTTGGGCTTTCCTTTGAGTCTACTACTTGGGCTCACGGTACGAGAGGTAGGATTTTTCCTATCTAGATGTAATTTCAACTTAAAGTATGACTTATAAAATGGGCAGACTAAGGATGTATATCACGTATTAGGTCTTGACTAGTGTACCTAGTGGGTCAAATATATGATTTATAATTAGCCTTGTAATTCATAAAATTATATTATGATCAACTTGATGTAAGTTAATGGTAGTGGTTTAAAGTATGCTAATTATACATTAACATGACTTGATGTTATAATGGCATATCAAATTTAATAAAATTATTAGCTTGTTATATGATTATGAAATATTATGTATCTTAAATGGTTATTTAGTATATGATTATTGTGGTAGACTTGTGCTTATGTTTATAGAATTAATAAACATGTTACCATATTAGAAGTAATAAACATGCTATTGTGTAAATTAATTGTGCCCTCTAGGTGTTTGTTTAAATGCTTAGGTGAATACAAGTATGTTAGTTGAGTTGATTATTTTACATAACATGCTTTAAATTGTGTTGAAAATACCATTATATTGCATTCAATATGTAGTAAACATTATAAATGGTATCAAAGACAATTACACATTCTATTGCATTATGTATGGGTCACACTATATTCATGGGCACTGACATGGGTGGGAGTTTGTGCATGGTATGAAATCAATCACCACATAAGTGGTTGATCGTGGGCTCGAGAAAGTCACACCAAAATACGGTTGAGTCGCACGAAGGATAGTAAGAAGCGCTAGATTCTCCCTCGGGTGCAAGACCCATTTACTTGGTTTATATACTTTCCGGCGGTGCAATTTCAGAAAAGTGTGACGGCGTAAACAGAGTCGCAGATGGGATGTTCTGGAGATCTGTTGATTGTGTGGTGTCCCATTTGTGTAATATCATAAATCATCTCCTCACAAAGACACAAGAAAATGAATTAATTAGTCATTGAGTGTACATAACACCAATGACAGGGGGCTTAGAATGCCCAGATACATACGCATGACATTGCATGTGTTGTTGGAGGTTGGGATGGGGCTCAGTGTTGGTATTGCTTGCGTGAGTCTCATCTCATGGCATGACATGATTTATGACATTTGTTCATAATAGACATTTTTGAATGAATGCATGAAATGATTGTTACATGTAACATTTCATATGCATTTAGGTTGAAAGGAATTCTCTATAGGAGTTACCCTATTGAGCGTTGACTCACCCTTTCTGGGAATATTTTTCAAATATCAGTCAGGCATCCACCGAAGGCAAGGCCATGGGCCCACTTTGACCACAGAGCCTGTCTGTGGCTCTTATTTTGACTTAGCAGTCTCTTGTATATAGTTACTTTTAGCCTTGAATAATTTTTGTAAACAAAAAACTTCTTTTATATTAAAAAGACATGTATATGAAACTCTTTTTGAGACATTTATTCTTTTATGAATATGTAGTGATGATGATTATTGTAGTATCCGATACTATGCAATTAAGTAAGAATGAATGGACCAGCTGTGATCAATATTGTATGATTGCACAAGTTGCGTTTTGAGTAAAGCTCCCCGTACAAATGAGACTCTGTCCAAATTTTGTTAAGTATAGATCCTAATAAATGGTGCATAACAATATGATATCGAATTACAAGATATCTACAAGTTGAATAAGGACCCCTGATTTTTAAGGGTGTCACATGTGCAGTTAATGACATTCATTTTGTGAGGTCTCTGTGTAATTTTGGAAACGTGAATGGGTGTGTGTAATAAAATCAAATGTCAGGCGGTGTCAATATAATTTACCCAAAAAAAAACAAAAAAAAATTAAGAAAGAGGGTATTCGGGTCAAACCCACCACCGGTTCCACCACCAAAACTTCCAAACACAATTAGACCCACCACCACCACCAACACACAGAGAGACAGAGAGGGGATAGGCTAAAACCACACCGACGGTGGTGAAAATAGGTGGTGGTGGTGGGTGGGTAGATTTTGAAACCTGACGGTGGTTGCGCCGTTGGGTGTTGGCACCAGTTGGTAGGGGGTCTGATACGTCTTGAAAGAGAGATGCGTCATGAGAGAAAGAGTGTGTGTGTTGGGGGGAAGGCGTCAATTTTCAGGGGAGGGGTCTTGGATCTTGGGTCTTATGGGTAGATAAGGTGAGGGTAAAATGGTCTTTTTGTTTGTGTAGTTAATGACGTTTATTTTGTGGGGTCTCTATGTAATTTAGGAAATGTGAAGGGGTGTGTGTAATAAAATTAAATGTTAGGGGGTGTCCATATAATTTACCCAAAAAAAAAAGAAATTCTAAAAACAAAAAAATTAAGAAATAGGGTTTTCGGGTCAAACCCACCACCTAAACCCACCCAACACCACTGGTTATACCACCAAAACTTCCAAACCCAATCAGATCAACCAAAACTTTCAAACCCAACTAGACCCACCACCACCACCACCACCACGTAGAGAGAGACAGAGATGAAAGGCTAAAACCACCCCGACAGCGATGATGGTGGGGTGGGTAGATTTTGAAACCCGACGGCGGTGGGTGTTGGTGAAAATAGGTGACGGTGGTTGTGTTGTTGGGGCGCCGGTTGTTAAGGGGTCTGATACGTCTTGAAAGAGAGATGCATCGTGAGAGAAAGAGTGTGTGTGTGTGTGTTGGGGGGAGGGGGTTAGTTTTCAGGGGAGGGGTATTAGATCTTGGGTCTTATGGGTAGATAAGGTGAGAGTAAAATGGTCTTTTTGTTTGTGCAGTTAATGACGTTCATTTTGTGGGGTCTATGTGTAATTTTAGAAATGTGAAGGGGTGTTTTTAATAAAACCAAATGTCAGTGGGTGTCAATATAATTTACCCAAAAAAAAAAGAAATTATAGAAAAAAAAAATTAAGAAAGAGGATTTTCAGGTCAAACCCACCACTGGTTCCACCACCTAAACCCACCCATCACCACCGGTTCCACCACCAAAACTTTCAAACCCAACTAAACCCACCACTACCACCAACACACTAAGAGAGACAGAGAGAGAGAGGAGAGACTAGAATCACCCCGACGACAGTGAAAATAGGTGGTGATGGTGGGTGAGTAGATTTTGAAACCCGATGGTGGTGGGTGTTGGTGAAAATAAGCGACGGTGGTTGTGCCGTTGGGTGTTGGCGCCAATTGTTAGGGGGTCTGATACGTCTCTCTCGAGAGAGATATGCATCATGAGAGAAATAGTGTGTGTGTTGGGGGGGAGGGGGTTAGTTTTTAGGGGAGGGGGTCTTGGATCTTAGGTCTTATGGGTAGATAAGGTGAGGGTAAAATGGCCTTTTTGTTTGTGCAATTAATGACGTTCATTTTGTGGAATCTCTATGTAATTTTGGAAACATGAAGGGGTATGTGTAATAAAATCAAATGTCATGGGTATCAATATAATTTACCAAAAAAAAAATTCTAAAAACAAAAAAAAAATTAAGAAGACCAGCTGAGGAAAGAGATGAAGGCCATTGAGAAGAATAAGACATCAGCTGGTTGTTCCTAGAAGCTAAGATGGCTGTTATCGACGAGCTGAGGAGAGAGCAAGAGTTGCTACCTATTCTCCTAAAGGGTGAATTTGTCAGATGCCCTCTTTTTATTTGCTTGCCATCTTTCTTACTATGATTCCTAATTAGCATCCAATAGATCAATTCAATTTGAGGAGAATTTGTTGCAGTTTTTGTTCTTGGAGGTGGGATAGCGTGCAGTGGGGGCTTTGAGGGCTCTCCCCTCTGTCTCTTTCCCTCGTCTTGTTGTTTCTGTAAGCAAAAGAAGAAATCTAACTCCTATTCCTGCAATAGCATTCCCTCATGCTTGGCGCCAATGAGGTTTTTATTTGAGAGAAAAAATAAAAAAAAGACTATACCTTCACCATATGAAATATGAATATTAAGTAATAATAGCATGACACTTTGAATTCGATATGAGAAATTTTTTTATTGTTTTCTCAAAACATTAGACTATGTATCGAAAGAGTAGTATGTGCTTCAAGTAAAGCACTCGATGCTCTCTCGCAATCGATTAGTCTCGCTTTGTCGCAATAGACGAAGCTTTTTAGATACTCCTTTGACCTTTTTTTATGCATGCAGGATTTTCTTCTTTTATTCAATTGTTATGTGGTGCTAGATTTAGAGGCAAGAGTACTAATCCGAGTTTGCGAGAGTTAGGGCGCATACAAAAATAGATATGATGAGGCTCTGAATTAAAAGGCAACGGATAGGCCGTTTGAAGGCCGCTGAACAATCGATACCCTATTTAGAGGAAGATGCTTATAGATTATATAAAAATTATGGAGGATCTATGGAATTTAGTGTGCGAAATGATTATCACAACAAAAGATTGGAGGATGATTTTGTAATTTATAAAAAATATGTTTGTTGTAAAAAATGACAAAGAAATCGAGATAAAAGGGATTAAAAAATAACAAGGTCTCGAGCAGAGACGCGAACGAACTGTTCGGCTCACACGTGCATATCTCTTAAGAGAGATATTGAAAAATTTGTTGTGCAGAAATAGGAAGACAAACACAATCACCATTTGCATTTTACTGAATGTATGCATATGATGTCATCTCAATAAAAGATTTTTGGAGCCTAAGACATAAATGTTGATATGACTGAGGATTGTCGGATCTCACTGAATGCATCATATGAATTTTTGAGTACGCAAGTGGGTGGAAGGGAAAGCTTAAGGGTCACACGTCAATAAAGAATTACATTCAACAAAAGAGACAACGAAATTGGCGCTATAGTGAAACAGATAGTTTGTTGAAATATTTACAAACATAAGCAACAAAAAATCCAAAGTGTTCAAGTTTGTGATTTTTTTGCTAAATTTAAAAGTTACCCAAAAGAGTTCAAGTTTGCCATTTTTTGCTAAATTTAAAAGTTACACAAAAGTGTTTAAGTTGTCACTCTCGTAGTTTATTAATCTATTTGTATATTTTTCTTTCTCAGATGGATTTTTAATCGGTATGTTAAATATATACAGGACTTGTTTGGTAGACATATTATAAGTAGATTAAATATTATATTGTACTATTATTTATTTATTCGGGTTTAATACTTTGTTTGGTAGATAAATTTTATTCCGTTTTAATTTAAAAAATATATACTAATCAAATACTTATTGTATATTTTTAGTACCATATACATGTATATGGAGGTATTTTACTACTACCAATAAAGCTGGGATTATAATATATCTCAAATGTATTATTATACGCATTTACTATTATAACCCTGCAACTTATAAAATCAAGTTGTCATCAATGTAACAAACACTAAAAATACTCATTAAGAGTATTTTTGTTAATTCAACATTAATACCATGAAATAATGTCCTAACCAAACAACATTAAATAACTACTACCTATCGCTTTATATTGTGTATTGTCAAACACTAGATAAAATTACGTATTATTCTAATACCTTATTTAATCTTGTATTTTATTCATATGTATTGTATTTGACTGCATTATTTTATCTAATCCATTCATTTATAATATGGCAACCAAACGAGCCCATATATTTTTTATCAGGTGTTTGCAGTCTTCAATTATACTTGGGAGTGATACTAATTTTTTAAGGGTTTTTAGGTGTAGGTACAATTTTTTAGACTTATTTAGGCAAAAGTGTATGAATAAATTGTTTATTCCATTAAGTACAATTTTTATAATTTTTTTTTGTGTTTAGGTACAAAATTGAAATGAATTAAAATCTTTTTTTTACTTAAACACCCTTCCTTAATTTATGCTCTCATCATTGACATTTATTTGAGAAACAAATATGTAAATATGTAAAGATTACATATTTATTATCATTCATTTTTTGAATTTTGAATGAGCAATTTTTTGTGGTATATCTGCAGTAAACGTGTGTCTTCAATGGATGAAATTTTTTTTCCTGATATATCACCATCATCAACTTGAAGGTAAGTTGTTAATAATTATATTTCTTCTTTTATTTGATCATTTTTTTTGGGAAATTCCTATATTCGATTTTTTTTTATGTTTGTTCATTTTTGGGATGAAGGAAAAAAACTGCTTTGATTTTTAATGGGTTTAACTGTTTTTTATTAGGTGTAACTATTTTTTTAATGGATGTAACTATTTTTTTTAATGAATGTAACAATCACAGTCTCATGCAATTGTTAAGGCATGATGGTGTAACGATGCCGCAATACTAAATCGTGCAATTATTTAATTTACATAAACAATTGAATGATAAATTGGGTTGATGTCAAAATTTTGTGTAATTATTTTGAACTGTTTATAATTTGTGATCAAATAATTCCAACTATTTAACTGTTCATTCAATACAAAAAAGACTTCCAGTTATTTAGTTTAAAATCACAAATTATAAATAGTTACGTAACTATTTAAAATCACAAAATAGTTACGCGACATAATTAAACTCATTAATTTTTTAATGTGAACTGTTTATAATTTGAATCACAAATAATTACTTAAAACGGTTACGTAACTATTTTGTATCAAAAATTTCTTGTTCCAAAGTGTTTTTTTATCTGAATATGCTTAACCCTTTTTGTCGAAGAAGAAGGGATTAGATAATTAAAACCCCTATTTTTTAACTCCCATTCTTGATTATAGCCAAAATTTTAAGAAAGAATACAAATGATTTTCTGCCTAGTTGTTTACCGAATGACAATACTGTCATTTTTTAAAAAATTTCTACTTTACCCTAAATAAGTTTTTGTGTTTTATTTTTTCCTAAATAAGTCTAAAAAATTGTACCGGCTTCTAAATCACCAATTTTTTAAATTTTCAAAAAATTAATACTCATTTTTTTTTCAAACAAAATCATAAATACTATGTAGTGACCAGAAAGAACCATTGGGCCCATGCAGGCCTGCTTTCTCACGTGGGCCTCGCATTGCCATAGGCCCAACACAACCCATTATGAAGAGCCTGGCCCATGCTTTTCACCAACGGATATATGTGGTGGATAACTACCTAACAACCATCCAAAATCTCCCCCCCGCCCCCAACTGATCTCTCACTCTCTCTTATCTACTCTCCAAGAGTTCACAAAGAGCTTCCATGGCTGTTCTAAGTTTCAACCCCAGCAGAATGAAACACTCCACGGCTCAATCTCACAAACCCATAAACCCCTTCACCTCCCTCTCAAAACCCACAAAAATCTCATTTCACTCCGTCAAATTCGCCACAGAATCACCCAATAAAACCCTCAATTTCCAGAAATTTAACTCGGTCTCCGAAAGCTCGGTTTCCTTGCCAATGGAGGCCGAGAGTGTCGACGAAGAAGATGACCCAACTGCAGAATTGAGCTATCTTGAACCGGAAACTGATCCCGAGAGCATTTCGGATTGGGAACTAGACTTTTGCTCTAGACCCATTCTTGATATTAGAGGGAAAAAGATTTGGGAACTTGTAGTTTGCGATAATACGTTGTCGCTTCAATATACAAAGTATTTTCCTAACAATGTTATCAATAGTATCACTCTAAAGGATGCTATTGTATCGATTTGCGATGAATTAGGTCTGCCTTTACCGGATAAAATTCGATATTTCAGGTTAGTTTATTGGTAATTTTTTATGGTTCATTCAGTTATTTGGGGGGGCTTTCTGCTTCTGGATTTGGTGTTGCATTGTATAGATCAAGTTGATTAATTTTTTTTCATATGGTTCATAGGTCACAAATGCAGACAATCATTACAAAATCATGCAGAGAGCTTGGAATAAAACCTATTCCTAGCAAAAGGGTGAGTATTTATTACATTATAATAGTATCTTTTTCGCTTTCTCTTCTGTTGATTGTTAAATTTAGCTTCATATGGTAAATCTATTTGTATATAAGCATTATACCAAATAGATTAAAGGGTTAATTGCACTGGAAATCCCAAAAATATGGACTTTGTCTCATTTTGGTCTCCAATGTTTCAATTGCATAATTTAGTTACTGAAATATTGAATATGTTTTTACATGATTCCTCAAGTATATAGTGTCCAGATTGCTGACAATTGACTCTGGAGGCGTGGTTCCCTGTTATTTTTTATCATAGATTTGTCACATGATACTTAAATATAGACAAAATAATAATTTGAATAACTCTTCACCAAATTTTTACTCAAATTTTGGTTAAATAACTACCTATATTATACAATTTTTATTATAAGATATCTAAATTTTAGTCAAAAACTACCCATATTACACATTTTGTTTTTGTCAAAAGTGACCCAAATTTTGTTTAAGAGTTATCAAAATTATTTTTTGTCCATATTTAGGTATTATGTGATAAGTTTGTGATAAAAAAATCGTTAATAATATAAACGTTGTCTACTTGAAAAATCATATAGAAACATATTCAATATTTCAATGACCAAATTGATGCAATTGAAACATTGAGGACTACAATGAGACAAACCCCATACATTGGATACCTCTAGTGCAAATAACCCTAGATTAAATATAATTCCATTAATAAACTTGTCTATAAATTTATGTGCTATCTCTGATAATTTAGTTGTTGTATGATGGGTTTGGTTGGCAACATTTTATGCATGAATATTATTGATAGCTTTTCATCTCAAATATAACACTACGATATTGTTTCTGATGATTGGGGTTGTGGGAGCATCAGCCTGTCACATGTGCCTAATACAGAACGATTACGGACTGAAGTGAGCACCCTCAAGTTCAAGTAGAGCCCTTCAGTTTCACAGAATTACACACTGCTCGTCGCTTGAGTGATTCGTATAAAGCAGATTTCATATAGTAATGGCTTTGTTTGAAAGCATTTAATTCTTTCGGGTTTTCTTTTTATCAACTTATTGGTTCGGAATTGATGCGAAAGTGAAACTTCTTTTTTCCTGTCTAGGATACTATGTGAAAATGACTTCTGATCAAACTGACATGAAGTTTGCACTAGTGTTTTGTTTAACTTTTAAAACTTCAAAAACTGCAGCCGTTTGCTTTGTTGAATAAGTAAAATTACATTTTGTACGTCAGATAAAAAAAAAAGAATTATTTTGAAATTTTAGAATCCTGAAACAGGTACTCAGTTGAAATTTCATGTTTGGATTCTTCAGAAATTTTCAGGAAGTTGATTGCTACAAATAATTTCAGTTACTATGTGTTATCGGAAGTCATTCTTCCTTGAATTCAATTGCAAGCACCCAAAAAATGTAACTAGAAATGGTATAAACCTGTTACAATGCATACCCAAAGTAAGACTTTCACCCATGCGAGTATGAATTGAACTGATGTTACCTTGCCATTAATTTTCGCATATGGATGGATACATCGAGATATAGCATGATTACACTGTAGTGCACCGCCTCGATGAAGAAAAGAGGCTAATTTTGTGTGATACCAGATTATTAGTTGCTCTATATCATGACACCAGCTACTAGAATAGCAAACTTGCTACCAATGCCATCACATAGCTCATGTAAACTATCCGCTTACATGCCTTATGTATTTGGAGTTCGTTGCCCATGATGTTCATCAATAAATTTTAAAAGCCAAACATTAAAGAATGATGAGATCATTATTCATCATTGGCAAAACCATTTATGATGCATGTCTGTTTCTACTTTCCAGTCATCATATGCCTCATCTCTAGTTCCTTTCATGGCTTCATCTATTTATAATGGATGTCCCACTTACATCCTACCTTCACATTGTAGATATTTTGTAATATGTAGTCAAAAAGGTATCTATCCGAGCCATGGGGCAGTCGCGTTTTCTTAGTTCTGATGCTCTGCTTTCTGTTCATATATTTTCTTATGGTTTCTTTGTTCGGTTTTAGTGTCTATCCTTGCTTCTTTGGCTGCAAGAACGGTATGAAACTGTATACATGCGACACCCTGGTTTTCAAAAAGGATCTAAACCACTTCTCACATTAGATAACCCATTCCCAATGGAGCTTCCAGAGAACTTGTATGGAGAAAAATGGGCTTTCGTCCAGTTACCTTTTTCAGGTACATTCATATTGCTGTTTTAGTTATATGAACTGAAATAAGGTTTTCTCTATTTAAAGAGCGTCTGTTTTTTGAAACTGTAAAAATATTATGCTACATTCCATTTGTCAGTTTCATCTATTATCTTCAATCCATAACCCAAAACCCCATTATGTCTACTGAAACTGCATGTTGAACTTTAGGAGATTTAGGTTGTCTATATTGTCCAAGCTACCCAAAATTTTGAACGCACCTTACTGAAGATTTGCCACTTTCTCTTGTCCAATTCTCACCATGCAAAAAAAAAAAAAAAAGATTGTTTAATACACTTTTTGCAGCATGTTCTGCTGTAGAATTACCATTTTTCTATTCTCAGCTGTTCAGGAAGAGGTATCATCTTTAGAGACAAGGTTTGCTTTTGGTGCAAGTTTAGATTTGGATCTCTTAGGAATTGAATTTGATGATAAAACATTGATTCCTGGACTGGCTGTTGCAACCTCACGTGCTAAACCTTTGGCAGGTATATGTCCTTTCAATATCTACATTGAGCATCCACATTTCAGCTATGTTGCTTTATATGTTACTTTTTTCATCTTTTTTCCTTTTCCTCAAGGATAGCAGGTAGGAGGAGCAGTGATAACGTGAATTTGATACTCTATATTCCGATTTATTTCTGTGTTTTTTCTTCTTTTTGTGTTTTTCATATTTTTCACTTTGTTTTGGCTGCAAGCAACTTAGTAAATCTTCTACGAAGCAAGCTGATTTTATAAAAGTACAAAGCAAACTAACTTTATGAAAGTAGTAATTTCCTAAACGCTGCCAATGTGGGATGAAAGTCAGAAAATCATGAATCGGTTTATTTACTGCCAGTGTCTTATTGCAGTTGCCAAAATTGATTTCAAAAGTTGAAAACAAAAATTACTAGGAAACTTAGATGAAACATTAGGGAGATTTATCTAATCATTAGAATCCAAGGGGAAAAAAAAACTAGGAGGCTTAAATGAAAAGGGGGTGGAGCAAAATAACATTGCAACTCTGTTTTCTTTCTTGATAACCATCACACAATTTCCCATTGCAATTTGGTTGTGATCTATGTGGTTACTTCTTTGTGTTGTAAGTAATTTAATTTACCTATCGTATTATTAAAGGGGACCATTGGCGTAACAGTAAGGCTATTATATTGTGACTTAGAGGGCATTGGTTTGAGTTATAAAAATAGGCACTCTGCTTGTAGGGATAAAGACTGCGTATATTTAATCTTCAGTAGATCCCGCAATGACGGATGCCTCACGAATGGGGTATGCCCTCATTATTAAAGGCCTCATTATTAAAGGGGACCACTAGTTCAGACCTCAATGGTTAAAATCTGGCTCAATAACCTTGAGGTTATTTGTTCAAACCCGAGGGATGGCCACTTTGTAAAAAAAATGTCAATTGTCAAAGGCTCTAGGAAACCAGTAACTCTCTCCTCTCAGTTCCTTCAAAAATCAGGTGGAACTCCATGGAATATCCTTTTTTTGGGGGGTCAGATTAATGATTTGAGTGATTGTTGCTAAGCATGTATGTTCACTGAAAAATGAAATTGTTTTGGTCGTCGCTATTTTGTTTTATTTATTTATTTTATATATTTTATTTCCTGTGGTTTTTTTATTTTATTTTTCTGCGAATGATCTATCCAATCAATACCTTTAATGCCCCCACTTGGGTTATAGGCTCGCCCTACCAGGGCCGATATTTGTCCACCGGACAAACATATCTTATATAAGGAAATATAAACCACAACACTGCCGTTGTGGCATGGAAGTCAGAAAAATGCAATTCAACTTATTTAGAAAAAGCATCTTAGTGAGGTGTTGAAAATTTATGACAAATTGAAGTAATGATACTCCAAAACGGAAATTATACATTTTTTAGCCTTACCCAATCATTGAAAATCAAGAAAAATAGTGGGAGACTTGAATGGAAATGAGTGAAAACATAAGAAACAATTAATACTTGGATGCCATGGTAATTATTATTAGTACATAGGAAGTAAATTATCACCAATGATACACATTTGTTGCTACGTTCTTCAACATAGGTTGTTTGGTAATCGGCACACAATTTTAACTGCAATTAAATACAACATTGGCAACAGTTGTTTTGGGGGTTTTGTTGAAGGTCTCTCGCAAATCGCAGCCATTACCTTAATAGCATACCAAGATAGTTAATGTACTGGATGGTATATGTCATGTCTTCAGTCTTCTTATTCTTCTTCTTGGTTTTGTCATCTTTCACTCTCAAAGATTTATTATATTTTTTTTTCTGTATTGCTATAATGCCTATAAATGTTTGCTTTATTATGAAAATCTCTGTACCAATATAGTACTTCCTGGCTAGTGTACCTTGAACAATGTTATACAATTTCCATCTCTATGCTCAATTTTGACCCTATTCTGTACTGCTGCAGCTTGGATGAATGGACTGGAAGTTTGTTCAATGGAAGCTGACATAGATCGAGCTTGCTTGATTTTGTCAGTCGGGATTTCTACACGGTACGTTTATGCCACCTATAAGAAAACACCTGTAACTACAAGTGAAGCAGAAGCTTGGGAAGCGGCGAAGAAGGCTTGTGGAGGCTTACATTTTCTTGCCATCCAAGGTGACTTAGATTCAGATGATTGTGTTGGATTTTGGCTCCTTTTAGACTTGCCGCCTCCACCTGTATAGCCTAAGGTATAAATAGCATATTGTTTTATACATTTCTTTCTAAATTCAGCCACGGATGATTGCGAGTTCACCACATTTTTTCTTTGAAAGCTAAGTCATATGAGCTGCTAGTTCGAGTTGTTTGGCTGAAGTATTTATGTTTGGTTCTACGCGAATAGTATGAAGATGGCTATTCATATATTTTTCCCCTGTCGGAAACGACTATTTGTTTTATGCCTTTCGTTTTGCTTCAACTTGTTGCTGCATTTGCAGGTGGTTTGAATTAATTCAATATTGTCAACAGGAAATGGACGTGGGTGGTAAAACTAGAATGGTTTCAAAGTGAAACAAAAGGAAAATGCTATATGTCTCAAATTCTAAGGTATTTTCAAGTGCTATCTGTTACTTTCCCTCCTTGTAAATGTGTTTTTGAACTGGCTTTCTCTCTGCAATTAAGTCCCAACAATGTCCTTTTCCAATTTCCGTATATAGCTGGTGAGCTTTATTGTTCTTATTTCATCAGAAGTTAGTC
>CM042189.1:6951314-6962386 GCA_023539305.1 Ilex asprella
GGTCAAAGACAAGTCATCCACGTGGACATTACCTACTCTCAAAGAGTTACTAAAATTCGAATACATGACGTCTGATTTTATAACTCATCACTTGTTACAACTTGAGCTATTCGTTATAATTACACGTAAACTCTTATCTGCTTTTCTTATATACTCCCTTGCAGACAAGTTATGCCAAAAAATATGAATATTGACTAATGACGAAATCTTTGATTGAAAACTAATCCTTTATTTACTTGCATGTATACATAAATCCTCATCATTATTATTTCTAATCAAAACATAGGTTAGAAAGACCAAAGGAAGAAATAACATAAAGAACAATTTTATCCTAAATGTCATAATGGCACAAACATTAACTCACCCCTAACTCAACTACGGGGTTTGGAGCTCTAATGTATTTTATTTATACACGCATTAATAAATTAGAATTATCAATACAAGGTAGTTACTCTTAGTCCAAATAAATCCCTATACAATAAAAGTTCAAACAAATATCTATTAAAATAGAAAAAAAGTCAATGTTACAATGAAGTTTAAATGAATCACCAATATGATATAGTATAAACAAATCACTATCAATTGGTTTGTCAAAATACAACACAACATAATTAATCGACATGAAACTAAAGAATGGTAAACGGATGAACCTGTTAGACCCGTTTAATAAAAAGGTCTTGTTCGAGGCATGTCAACACATTTATCATTCTGTTTAAATAAAATTAATATAATAATTAATAAAAAAAATTATCCAAAATAATATATGTAGCTATTAATTATCGTATTAGTGTAAATGTAACAAGTAAATGGATAAAGGGTTAAAAGGATTATCGTGTTAATCCAATCTTAACTAACCCGATTCGTTTATTAAACAAGGGCTAAACGAGTCGTGTGTGTAACCAACTTAATAAATGAATCGTGTTCGTTTTAAAAATTTCACCAATTTCCTTAAATGAGTTGTATAAGGGTTTATTGGTTTTCCACAATTTCACCAATTTCCTTAAATGAGTTGCATAATTTTAAATTTCCTCAATTCGTAACCGTTTAATTTGACACCCTCAACTATCACCGAGAAAAAGCATAAAGAAATTTAAAATTAAATAAATTCTTTGATTAACCATTTCCTAAAGATTAAAAATAAAACAAATATATATGATAGATATATGAAAGATTAATCATTTCATTTAACCTAAATAAATTCGTAGTTTTTTTTTGTTGAGAGAATCAACAGTGGATAAATAGATTGTACTAGTTGAATTAAGATTTTCTCAACTCGTCTGGAACCCAAATTTAGTTCGAGGTATTCAAATTATCAAATCATAAATGTGGAAAAAATATTGGGTATAACGGTTACCCCACGTCAACAGTGTCACGTGGTGTAGTTATCCACTATTTTATATAATAAAACACATAAAAACTTGAATTTTTATTTCTCTCCACGCTCCTAAAAGCAAAACTTGAATTTTTATCCCTTACAAATTTTTTCCTCAAAAAATACCACATCATCCATTCTTATCATATGTTACACCATTTAATAATTGATTAATTTGTAATTTAAAATAATTTTTATTTTAGACATTATCCATACACAATAGTATATATATTGATAAAATTTTATCGGATTACTTATTTTGAAAAAAAATTGTCTATATTTTTAAGAAAACAATGGGTAAATAAATTTTAAATGAAGTAATAAAAAAATGATGGAAAAAAATTATTATTTAATATAATGTGATCTGATTTTTGAGAGCTTGAATTTTATATTCTATTGTGCAATCAGACACAAATTATAACTAGTAAATAAATAAGTCAACAAGCAAGTTTGACAAAAATTTATAATCACCTACTCATGTAATGCATTTCAATCTCCATAATAAAAGATGGGCCCTATTTTATCCCTTTTTTATATATTTTAAATTGGATAATTACACCCAATATTTACTCGTAAATGTGGTCTCTCCACACGTAAACACCAAGGTTATTTTTGACAATTCACACTTTCCCATTTGCTAATCTGCCTCTCAATTAACTATTAATCAGTTTTTCTCCTTAACAGAGACACAGAGAGCGACATAGATAGACGACGACGAGACACAGAGAGCGACATTGGCGTGAACAAAAAATAATAATAATAAAAAAACACACACTTTCTCTCTCTTCAAACTCTTCTATCCACAATATATAAACACGCATGTATATATACGTATATTCTATACCTGTGTTGTCATCAACCACTGCCTTTGCAGTGACAAATGGATTTATGGCTGTGCATTCGCAATAATAAGTCAAGAGAGCTTTTCAGGGTTTTGCAATCCACTGTCCTCGTCCCCACAATATAGAAGGTAAATTTATCTACCCATTCGAACTCTTTTTCGAATACCCAATTAGGGTTTCGTAATTGGATTTGATTTTTCGCGCCGTTGTATTCTGTTTTATTTTATTTTTTTTGGGGGGGGGGGGGTGGGAATTTACTGTTTGGTTGCTGAGAAAAAAAATATTAAGGAACGAATGAGGAGCGAAAATTGAATTTTTCCTGTCGTATGTTTGGTATTGGAAAAACCCTTTACTTTTTGTATTAAGTTTTTGTTGCCACTTGTATTTTGAAATCAGAAAAATAGTGGGCTTCGTGGTTGCTCAGGTGTCAGTAATTGTTTCGATTAAATTCTGTGGAGTTGAACAGGATTTGTAGTTGTAGATGAGTGAGATGCGTGTGGTCTTCTGGGTTTTTTGGTATATGCAAAGTGGGGTGTTGCTTTAATATCTGGCTTTCATTACGTTGTGTGCTTATTTACAGGATTGTTTCTTGATGTTAGGAGAATTGTTTGTTTAGGCTTATTAGTTTGCATTATAGTGCTTGTTTTTTTTTGGGACACTATATTCTTGATGGATTGTATACGGTTAAGCTTTGAGAAAATTTACTTTTTCAGTTATGCCTGCCTTTTTTGAGTGGTGTCGCCTCGTTATCATGGTAAAATCTTGTGTTTATTAAAGTACAACCCAAGGCTCCCATTGCATAAGGATCTTATTTTTTCCGTTTGCTCTTTAATGTTTATTACAAATGTATATGGAGTTCAGATTGATTTTATCTTGATTAAGATATATGAATTACGAAGGAAGTAAATAAATACTGCCATGTAATGCACTATTATGTTATGATGTCCAAAAATATTTCAATAGGCAATTGGTTGAATGATTTGAATTGCAGTATATCTCCTCATTATGACTGTTGTAAGAAGATTAATTTTAAAAAATTGCTTGTAATATGTTGTCCAATGATAATTTAATAGACAATTGGCTGAACATATCTCCTCATTATGACTCTTGTAAGGAAATTGATTTCAAAAAATTGCTACATAAAATTAACTAAAAATGGTTAATTTAGACGAATTGTCAAATATAATATAAAATCAGAAAAATTGGCAGCAGTCATCCTATTTATTCTTTTTATTTCAAAATAATATCCACTTTTGTAGGAATATTTTGAGTAAAAGCGTAACTAACATCCAAAAGAAGGGGCAAAACCGACATACATTGCCATGTGAAAGGAGTTTTGAGCTAATTTGGAAATAATTAATACAAGTAGGAGATACTTTTGTTGATGGAAATTCGATATATGACTAAATATATTTTTTTTTCAGTTGAAAAAGTAAGACTTATTAAAAATTTTCCCAAAGATTTATGAGGAAAGCCTTTTTTTTTTTGTTGAAAAACACTTAACTTCTCTACGGTTGAGAAGTTGGTCCTTATTTGTTACTTGGATTTAGGTGTATGGAAGATGCCATTTCCAAGATCTCTCCGGCCAATGCATGTGGCTGGGGGAGGTAGGATGGGGTGAGTGGATTCGACTGAGGCTTTACCTTTGTCTACCCTTATTACAAAGTTGTTTCCATAGGACTCAAATTGTCTTTTTCAGATTTGATATCACGATCTTGTAGATTAATCTAGGGGACTCTAATTGTGCTCAAATTTCTTCCTATTGGTCAATACTTTAATGTGGTGTACCACAATGTGGAATTTCAGGAGATAAGAGCGGAAAACAGTATTTTGGGTTGTAATAAGTATTTTATTGGATGGGTTCATAATGCCTTTTGCATTATATTCAAAAGTTATAGGTACTTGTTTGATTATTTGATATTGTCATTCATTGGTAATTGGTACAGTTATGTTTGTTGGCCTGCAAAATTTATTTCCTGTTAACTTTTCTTATGTGGTGGCTGGTGTTGTAGTTTTTGGTACTTGGCCCTTAGTTCTTCCTGAGGAAGTCAAGAATAATGCCAACAATAGCCAAAAATGAAGAACGGAAGCTAGGAGAACCAAGCATTCCATCATCCACAGGTCATACACAACCTTGGTGGCGTGGATTTGGAAATAGTGCGATGACTTCTGCAGTGGACAACACTAATGGTTCTGCCACCCCTGGAGTTACCCAATCACAAGCCAATGGTGATGGTGTCATTGAAGGGACACAAATCATAGCTCCACAATCTGGTATTAATTCTTTGATTTTTGTATATAATGCAAATAATGATGGGGCATTAACTTATCAGGTACCTTGATATAGAAGTAAATTACATGTAAAGAAACATTGATACATGGAATATAAGTTTATTCCTAGGGGAAATATTGTTCAAACAAGGTTTGGTTTTAAAGGAAAACTATGCTCAATAGTGACCGGTACTAGAGGGTAAATTAATGTGGGTATTGGGAGTAGTGGCAAACACCTTGTTTAGAAAACGAGAAGAACATTTAATAACTTTTTAAAACGGACCAAACAAAAGCTAAGTATACTATTTCTTAAGTAGAAGAATGGACCGCTTGACATGTAAAGATTGTAAGGTTATCCCAGGGGAGAGTTTAACATATCAACGTAGGCTAATAATTCTAGATTTATATATTAAAGAGCAACATAGAGTAAGGAGAAGTATTAAAAAAACAAGAATGAGATGGTGGAATTTAAAAGATGAGAAAAAGTACCAATTAGGAGTAGAATGCTTAACAAGGCCGTATAGAACCTAGAGAGGATGAGATTAACGTTATGTGGAGTAGGATGACATAATGTATTAGAAAAATTTGGAAAGAGGTTCTTGGTGAGTTAAAGGGTAAAGGGTTTGTGAGAAAAGAAACTTGGTGGTGGAATGATGACGTACAAGATGTAGATAAAGCAAAGAAAGAATCCTTTAAGTGATGTCAAAATGATAGAAATAACGAGAATTTTCAAAGATATAAATTAGCTAATAAAGAGGTTAAAAAGATAGTCAGAGACTTAAGTTAAACGCCTACGACAAGTTGTACAAAAAACTAGATAGTAAAGAGGGAGAAAAAAGCATTTACAAATTAGCTAAAACTAGAGAAAGAAAAATAAGAGACTTTAACTAAGTTAAGTGTATGAAGGGGAAAAATTCAAAGGTTTTAGTTAAGGGTGAGGAAATGCATGATCGGTGGAAAGACTATTTTGAAAAACTATTAAACGAAAATCACTTAAGAAACTTAATAGAGATAAAAAATGGTAGAATTCATGACACTAGAGTACAAACGTTCTTTCGTAAAGAATTCGGAGGTAGAGATTGCATTGAAGAAAATGAAATTAGGCAAAATTTTAGGATCGGATGAGATTCCAATTGGGGTTTGAAAGTGTTTATGGAATGATGGGGTGTTGTGACTAACAAAATTATTCAATAGAATTATGGCTACTAGGAAAATGTAAAGGGATAAAATTTATGAGTCATACAATGAAGTTATGGGAAAAGGTCATTGAACGTTGCCTAAGAGTTGAGACTACAATTTCAAAAAATCAATTTGGGCTTATGTCCGGTAGATCAACTATGAATGCTATATATTTATTAAGAACAATCATAAAAAAATATAAGAGAAGAAGAAATTATTTTATATAGTATTAATAGATCTTGAAAAGGTGTATCACAAAGTGTCTAGAAATATAATATGGAAGGTGTTTGAAAAAAAAGAGTGACGAATAAGTATATTTAGGTGATAAAAGACATGTATGATGGGGTTATGACTACAATTAGGTTTTCTGTGGGAAAAAATAAAGAATTTTCAATTATAGTTGGATTATACCAAGGATGTGCCCTAAGTCTAGATTTATTCGCTCTAACTATGGATGAAGTCGCTAGCACATTCAAGATGATGTTCTAGGGTGTATACTATTTGTAGATGATATTGTCTTGGTAGATGAAATTTGAGGGGGATTAACAATAAACTAAAAATTTGGAGAGAGACATGTCTTAAAAGGGTTTAAAATATGTAGGAGTAAGACTGAATACATGCAATGCAATTTTAGTAGTAGAAGAAATAGACATAGTGAAAAAGTTGAGTGAAAATTAAGAAATACCAGCGAGTAAACGATTTAGATATTTAGGATCGATTATTAAAAATGATGGAGAGATTGGAGACGGTGTACTGTATAAAATCAACGTCGGTTGACTTAAGTGGAGGAAAATCTTTGGCATATTATGTGATAGAAGGATATCTATAAAATTGAAAGACAAATTTTATCGAATAGATATAAGAACAACAATGTTGTATGAGATAGAATGTTGGGCAACTAGGAAATAATAGAGTGACAAAATAAGTATAGCAGAAATGAAAATGTTAAGATGGATATATAGAAAAACTAAAAAGGATAGAATACGAAATGACTGTATTAAAGAAATGGTAGGAGTAGCTCCAATTGAGGACAAATTGAGAGAATAAATTACGATGGTTTAATCATGTTCAACGGAGGCCAATAAAAGCACTGGTTAGAAAAAATGATAGAATTTTTTTTAATGATACTAGGAGTAGGAGTAGACATAAATTAACATTGAACGAAATAATAAGAAAAGATATTAAAATATTTAACTTGAATGAGTGTATAGCGCATGATTAAAATGAATGACGAATACGGATTCATAGCCGACCCCAAATGATCGGGACTCGAGGCTTGATTTGATTTGGGCATCGGGAGAAGTTGGAAAGAGATTTGACTCTAAAATTTGAGCGACATTAAACACCATTTTATGTTGCATGCATTACTAACACCAAACTGAAAGTTAATAAGAGGTGCCCAATTATATCCTTTTTTTTTTGGGAGGGGGGAAATCGGTGCCCAATTACATTTGTCATTGGGAATCTTAATGGGACAGTCAAGTGTGATGTTTTCCTATGCACATTTGTCATTTTTTTTTAGGGAAAACATGGGCATGGGATCGTGATGCAGCATGCCGAACGTGCCAATTCTTGTTCTTTCATTGATGGACAAAAGTACACAGTTATTTGTGCCATAAACATGCCAATGATCAAAATGTCGTGTCAAAACGTCCGAAACGTTTTGGAATTTCAACACACCGACACGAAACATGGATTGAATTCCAAAATTCTAAAGTTTTGGTCAAAACGTCACTGTGTCAGATCGTTTTGGTCGAAATAGGTCGAAACAACACTGTGTTAAATATCTAGAATTAAGTATTTATGTGTTTTAATCATAATGTACACAATGATTTTAATATTAATGAAATAATATTATTTATTAATTTGAAAATATAATTTAAATTAATAAATTAATATTATAATAATATGTTGCACTTAGAATTATTAATTAGTAATTAGTATTATAATAAAATTATATTATTAATTGGATAATATTCTAATTTAAATGATTTCCGCCTCATGTCAAATTTTTTTTCCTACAATTTAAATTTATTCTTATATAAATGGATGTTAACCGAATAAATATGTTAAATTAATTAATTATTTAGCTTATCTTTATAAATAAATGGATTGTATTTGTATTTTTACATGTTTCTACGTGTTTTCATATTTATTTTTGCGTTCCCGAAACGTTTCCGTTTTTGACGGTACTTCGAAACGATATTTAGAGATATGCAAATAGTGACATTGACTAGGCTTCATTAAAGAGCTTCTCCATTAGATGATATTCTTGACCTTTTTCCACACTTGCCAATGTTAAGTTATTTTTCAGTGGACGGGAATTGATGGCGTAGCCATTGTATTGGTGTACCAAAATGATCCACGTTGTAAGCCTTGATAGAATACTATTACTTTTGTCTGAAGGGGTGTTTCAGTGTAGGTTTTGGTAGACGAGTAAATTACAAATATTGATATAACTTAGGTTTGCTAGAATGTGAAATCCATTGAGAATTTGATTGACCATCTTTGTGTTTCCGGACCCAATCTTTGCAAGGTTGAGGTAATGTCTTCATCTTTCTTCTTTTATATTTTTTCTTCTATTTTCTTGATTTCTTCCCCTTCTTGTTCTACATCAAAGTGCCACAAACATTCGGACAGCTCTGCTTTTTCAATTGTTACTTGCTGTTTTTTATTTTTCTTCATCCTCTCTATTTGTAATCACTTAGGACTTCTTACCTTCCTCATAAAAATCTATTTTTCTTGTTGAGAGCTAAGCGTGGATGAGTATACTGTTTTTTAGTTTTCACTAAGTTGTGCCACAGAAAAATTCACACAACTATGCTCTTTTTATTTTTCCTTCCTATCTTCTGTTTTTCTTCGTTTCCTTTACCTGTAGTCACTTTGTTCTTCTCACCTTTCTCTGAAAATCTGTTTTTCTTATGG
The DNA here is from genome assembly GCA_023539305.1 of Ilex asprella. Classification (NCBI taxonomy): domain Eukaryota; kingdom Viridiplantae; phylum Streptophyta; class Magnoliopsida; order Aquifoliales; family Aquifoliaceae; genus Ilex; species Ilex asprella. The sequence continues at coordinate 6,959,904 of CM042189.1, forward strand.
AGAACAAAATCTGGATAACTACTGTTTCTCAGTTTTCTATAAGTTGTGATCCAGTGAACTCTTCTTCCATTGCCACAGTGCAATTTTTTTCCATACTAATAAAGATTACCTGTTTAGTTTGAAAAGTCGGAAATAAAAATTAAAATAAAATGCGAGGGACTCTGTAAGACCTTAGAGAATTATATGCCGCTAACTGCAATGATTTGCTATGTCCACTGTGAACAACTGGTGCATAGATTTACAGTCCAACTGTGGTGCAACTTTCCAGGGTTTTGAGGATCTGGTGTACAATGTTATAAGTGTACATTATATGCTTTAGAAATTCAGGCCAGGTCTTGAATTGAAAGTTGGAACATTTTCTTGATTATTTTCGTGATCAGGTGACATCGGTGTCATGGATTTTCTTTGTTTGTTTAGTCATATTTGAGATCTCCAGTGTTATATTTTCTTCGTGTCTCAAAGTTTGTAATTGCAGGTATGGAGTTTAGTAGTGATACTGATGAAGATCATCCTTTCAGGATTGAATGGAAATAATTCCCAAGAACAGCAGCATCCCAAAACTGTTGCACCTTCAACAGCTCCAGTCATGGGCAAGCACCTCGAAACAAATTCCCAAATGGAACTTGTTGGTCACTCGATTGTAAGTTATGACACTAGGAATATCTTGTGAGGAGTGAGGACAATAGTCCATAGTTTACGAATGAAGGAGTTTGAGCTTGCTAATTTTGGGTATGTAGTTAGGATTTTGTTTGTTTACTTTCTACTTACCTTTTTTCGGCAGATGTTGGGGTCATATCCATGTCCAGATCCACGATATGGAGGAATAATGACTTATGGGGCGCCTGTAAGAATGCAACCTCTTCTCTCTCTCTCTCTCTCTCTCTCGTGTGTGTGTGTATGTATGTGTGCATATGTGCATGCATACATATTTTTTTGTACCAGCTCTGTATGGCAATTCTACCCATCCTCAATGGGATACTTGTATGTTTGAATTATGGGTCCTGCCTTCTTTATGTGATCTATAATTAGGCCGGGATTATTTGATTATTTCTTTCTTTCTTTCTTTGGGTGGAATAGCAAAGGTGGTAGTAGTGCTGTAAGATCTGAGTCTGGCATGCCATACATTCAGATTCCTGACCACTCCCTACCCTGGTCCTTACTAAAGTATTATTATTTCTGGAGATGGAATGAGATCTTCTATCTTGTGCATCATTTGGAATTTACATTTATTTACCATTAAAAACGTCAAATGTCGCTTGCTTTTTGGTTGTCTCCTTGGGTTTGGATGTGGGAATGCCTTCCTCTTGGGACTTTCTACTAGTTATTTGTTATAAGCGTCAGGAGAAGTACCACTACATTTTTTCTACGAGTTTTCATTGCTGCTGCAGCATTTGATATGTGTGAGGGTGCATGACTTATCTGCATTATCTGGGGGTGCATCCCATTATTATTCCCCACATGGAACTTTTGAATTCATATTGGAGAAAAACTTATGGTTAGATGAGTTTTGTAGGACCAATTTTCAATCACTTGAGGATCTCATGCCATATACTCCCTCACTCGATAATTCTGATGCTAGGTACACCCTCACTTACTCGGAATCCATCAGACTAGAATGCCTTTGCCTCTTGAAATGGAGGAGGAACCTGTTTATGTGAATGCAAAACAATATCATGGAATTTTAAGGCGAAGACAGTCACGAGCTAAGGCAGAGCTGGAAAAAAAAGCAATAAAAGCTAGAAAGGTATGTGGTGCATAGTTTGCATTTTGTGTGTTAAAAATTGAAGACCTGGCTATCCAAACTCTGCTACACCAATAATCTGCTGCATTTACATGTATGCATGTGTTAGAATGTTGATACGTCCTAACGTAATTGAAGGTTGGAAGAGGTCAATGTCGAGTACAGTTAGATACCTTTACATGGTATTAGGCCCTTACTTTTTATTTTTTATTTTTGGTTTCCATGAACTTAATTCCGTAGATTCACACACACACACACATCCAAATTTGTTGGGACATTGTGGAGGAATAAATACTCATCAGAAATAAATTTGAATATTAAAGTATTGAAGATTGTAAAACTAAGGTTCAAAATAGTACAATACAAAAAACTACAATATAGGCTGGTGTGTTCCATATATTTAAATGCTACTTATGTGTGGTTGATATGAATTTCTTTTTTCTTCTATTAGTTCATCAAGCATTTGTTTTATCCTCCAATGGGCAATGATTATTAATTTTATCATTTATTGTCTATAAATGTTTTATGATTCTATAATTCAATTTCTTTTTGTGACGTGGGATTATTGAAATCAACTTATCATTATATGTGCCTTGAAAAGGGCACATTTGCAAATAGCATAATTGGGGTTCAAGTTAGAATTGACCGAATGCATATAATTACGCTCTCTTTTTCATCAACAATATGAAGATCCTGCTTTTTTCCTCTTCTTTTTTGTTTTTTATGTCTGTCTCTTATACAC
>CM042189.1:6976400-6995462 GCA_023539305.1 Ilex asprella
CAATATATATATATATATATATATATATGTATATATATATAGTAGCGTGATTATGGAAGTTATGCACCGTAATCTCGAGTGAGTACTTTTTATGTAAACGATAGAATACGATCTAACGATCATCAAATAAAGATACTCAAAATTAATTATCAAGACTTATCAAATTTCGTTCTTTTCTAAATAAGAAAATATCTGACATATTGATTATAATGTAGTCCTATTAGGAAAGTCATAAAGTTAATATAAGAAAAAAATATTGACTACTCTTGAATATTAATGATCGACCCAATGATCCGAATGATTTTTATCTTTTCCCATTTAATTTATTATTGCTGTTTGGGTTAAAAAAAAACTAAAAATACCGCAGTCAAACCCATCTTCTCTCATGTTTCCCTTTAATTGCTTCAACTGCTTCATTGTTACTGCATGTTGATAAGGTTTTAGGTTGTAATGCATCTCTGTGAATAAAAGTAAGGGGTCGAAATTTTTTAAAATTTCAACTTGATTATTGTTTCATATATAGATTATATAACAAGATAGTTCCCGATTACTTTTTTAGATTTTTCATGTGTTCAATTTGTAACAGGAATAAATCAATTTTTTTTTTTAATTTTGAATTTAGCATAAACAAATCAATTTCATGTTGGGTTTCATAATAAAAAGATGGTGGCAGTGCATTTTGATAGGCGATCCTGATTTTAATTTAACTTTGTCTCTTAGATACATCAACGTTATCAAGCCTTCTAGTATAAATTAGGTTGATTAGAAGTAGAGGAGAGAAAAATAAGAGGACAAACTGATAATTTGGGCAAAGATTAAGTAAAACCCACCCAACAGTGATGTAACCTAATTGAACCCACAAGATGGGTCAACCCGTGACATATGTAAAAAAAGTCAAAAAATTTATTTATTAATGTTAAAATATTAAGTTTCACAAAATTAAATAGACTTTCCTAATAACTAGATAACAGTTAATATGTCATAGGCATATCTATTTAGTTAAGAAATGCCTGACTAAATTTAGTTAAGAAATCCCAGACTAGATCATAGGCATGTCATAGGCATTTCAATTTAGTTAAGAACTAAATTTGGTTGGTTTAGATAATTAATTTGGAGTATCGTTGTTTGGTGATCGTTAGATCGTAATCTAACGGTCTACACAAAAAGTATCCACCAGAGGTTACGGTGCAGAGTTTCTATGATTACGTTACTCTCTCTCTCTATCTATCTAATAAATCAGGAGTGTGTTTGAATTTTATCTCAGTCATATTTTCTGCCTCAAAACCATCACCAATCACTTACCCCACCCATCATCTTTTTTTCAGACTCAAACGTCTAATCGCATCACTCATTTCTATCACATGTTTAATCATTTATATATTTTCTCCATAAAAATATTACATCATTAATTATATCATATATTTAATCATTCAATATTTGATTAATTTGTAGTTAATATATTTTTAAAAAATTTAATATAATGAGATCGATATTTTGTATGCTTGAATTTTATATTTTGAAGGCACGAGTTATGACTAATATATATATATCCTATGTTAAGTTAAAATAAGATGATATTAGGTAATACTTTTGATCAACTTAATAGTTAACGGAGGAACTATAATGCAACTAAATTGAGCCAATGGATTCTGATGGTGATGGTGTAATCTTACAAGAATGAGTAGAATATTTGAGTACTTGAAAGAGATTTTGACCTAAGCTTCTATGCTCGTATAGACTAGGGGAATAGGAAAAATGACTGACACGCTGAAAGTATAGTGGTTCACCGAGCTTGGGAGCTCGACTAGTCCACTTCTTTAATGGAGTCTCTTGCTCTTGGGATCTCTATCAATGGTGAATGTAGTTTACAGTATGTTTTCCTGATGCCCTCTGATCTCAATTTTTAATGGAGGCTCGGTCCAGTATTTATAATGAAATTTCTATATCTAAGGGATCTGCAACGAGATCCTTGCCTTGCATCTGTGGGATCTCCCTTGATTTTGGGAGAGGATCTCGGTCAATTGAGAGTTTTGCGCCTTGAGTATAGCTTTGACTGTTATTTCGGGGGTGCTTTCTGTTATATAATTGTTCCCTCCTCGTTTCCCTAATTGTTTGCTCTGGGTGGAGCTCGGGGTCTGGACCCCTGAGCCTTGGAGGTCCTGACTGACCTCCTAATCTGACCTCCTATACCGAGCTCGTACTTGGAGTTTATTCTTGGTATCATCAGTTGCCCCTAACCCTTAGTCCAAGTGAACTCGGAAAGGGGTTGAGCTGAGGTTTTCCGACCTCCTCACGTTGACCTCAATTAGTGCACGAACAAGTTTTTGACTATTTTAGGTTATCATTTTTCCCTCGTTTCTCGTGCACATTCTCCGTTTCATACCATTAGCATTAAGTGTCCCTTAGTTGATGGAAACGACTCTCATTCCCGCTTTGAATTCTCTCCCTTCGAGCGCTCCATTTTCTTCCTCTTAGTAGTCTCTGGTTTTTCCCAATTTTGGCGAACTTAGGGCTTTGCTGAACCTCCTCCCTCTTTGAATTGGTGTGCAAGCCTTGCTTTCTGCTTCAAACTTTGGCTTGCCATTCACCTTTGATTTGGTACGTTCCTAGCTCCTTACATGTTCCTTCGTTCTGGATCCCTCGAGTCTGAGGTGGTTTCTTCATTTCTGGACTTTTTGATTATGTTATTTTAGGAACTGAGGACGTTCATTGTCTTGATTTTCCTTCTTCTTGGACCCTTATTCTACGGCTAGGGTTTTCCTTATTGGCAGTTGTTGTGCTGCCTCTTTAACCCTTAGAGAGTGCTTCTCAGAGTTTTCCCCTCTTTATAGATTTTTTAATCTTCCTTTCTCCTGCCCTGCAATGTCTGCTTCCTCCAGAGCTACCCCTTCCTCTGTCTCCTTCTTAGGAAATAGGTTTGTCGAAGAGGATTCTGATTTAGGTGAAGTAGGTGACGATATTGACAACTTTCCTGGTGTTGATTCTGTCGACATCGAGGAGAAAGCTAAAGAGCTCCTTTCTTCATCTTCCTTAGTGCCTAAAAACACCACTAAAGGTAAAGCCAAGGTGACTGACGTAGGAATTTCAGGCAGCACTGAGGGTGCAGGGGCTGCCTTCAGAGCTGCAGAACGCTCGGGTGCCAGTGGGGTCTCTCATTCTCTCATGAAGGTTCTTAGTGCCCGTTTTGGCTTTCCTCTAAGTGTCCAATACTAGTGTCCTGATATATTCATTCCTTATGTCTCCCAAGTTCATGAGAAGGTCTGTTTCTTTGTGTCTGCCTTTGAGAACGGCCTTCAATTTCCCTTGCACCCCTTTATTAAGAGTGTTTTGTAGCACTTCAATGTTTGCTCTGCCCAGCTTTCCCCCAACTTCTGGGGTGTTCTAGTAGGTCTTCTTGTTTTCTTTAAAAAACATAAACTCGGGGTTCCCACAATTTCCTTACTTATAGAACTTTTCAACGTTAAGCATACCTCAATTGATGGTTTTTTGAATATCTCCAAACAGACTAAAACTAAGTTAATTATCTCTGACCTCCCGAGCTCTCACAAGGGATGGAAAAAAAAATTCTTCTTTGTGCAGGGTAGTCAGTGGGAGTTCAATCCTGCAGATACTTCTAATACCCTGTCAGTCCCTCGGGCTTGGAATGCCCTTGATAACTTGTATGAGTCCCTGCCTAAGCGAGCTAAGATCTGCTTTGGTGGTTTTGCATGCTGACCTTTCTTTGCTTGTCTTGCTTATGCTTTTCAGGTATTCGTCCTGAACTTAGCGCTGCAGATAGGCAGACTTTGCTTACTCTAAAGGGTTGTGACTCAGAGAAATACTCCGAACTCATCAAACATTGGGTTCTCGTATCACAGGGGTTCAGCCTTCTAGAGGATTGATACTCCCATTCTGATCTCCATCGTCAGTGCTGAGAAGGTAGCAGGTAATGCTTTCTTCATCAATTTCCTCATTTTCAGCTTTTTTATCTGGTCTACTTATTTTTAGGTCTTCTAGGCTCTTCCTCAATGGAGCCTACCGCAGAGCAACTCGGAGCCATGGTTAATTAGTTGATGAAAAGCCAAAATGGGGCTAAGCATAAGGCTGAGGTCGGTTATGGATGCAGCCCCATTACCCTAGCTAAGGTGCAGAATCTAGGAGTATCCTCTTTATCTCCTACCTCACCAAAAGAAGCACTTGCTCCACCATTAAGCACCACCCAAGCCATGGAGTCTTCTCCTTTAGAAGGGGTCCAACCCACTTCCAAAGGAGCTCTTGAGTGAGGTCTAGCCTCTCCTTCTTCATCTGACGTTGAGAAGGCCCTGGAGTTGATCTCTCGTATCCCAGCTGTTTCTACTACTCACGGGCCATTTGAAAAGATTTATCAACTTCCTTCGACGAGCTCTAAGATTGAGAAAGGGAAGCATTTGAAGGCTGAGAAGTCTGAGGGCTTTTTCTTTTTACAATTTTGAGCTTGCTGCTGGGGCCATTACTTCTATCATTCTTGAGATCGACGTCCAGAGGTCCGCCACCATGCCTCTTGAAAGCCCCATCAATTATGCCCTTCTTGGAACTACTTCTGTAAGTCTCAGTTCTTGCTTTGCTCTTGTTTTACCCTGTGCCATCACTTTACGCTGACTCTTATTTCTGATCATATCTGTTCCTAGTTAGTCATACATGTGAGGGGTTTGATAAGTCAAATCCGCTATTTGGAGAGCTCGGCCAAAGCACCAAAGGCTTTGGAGTTTAAAGTTGCAGAGTTGTCCTTTGCTAACACTGACCTCTAAGCCCAAATGGAGAAGCAAGCCTTTTTTATGAAGGATTTGGAGGTGGAGAAAAAGAAGACTGAGGATGAAGGGAAAAAGAGCAGAGAAGAACTCAAAAAGGTCAAGGAGGAGCTCAGACTTAAGACTGATGCTTGGGTCAAAGCCAACTAGGAAGCCTTTGAGGCCTTGGGCTCCTATCAGGGCATAAAAAGGGAATATGATGTGTTGGCAGAGGTGAACGATGCCCTCCAAAGCGAGCATGAGGGGCAGAGGGCCCTTGTGAAAAAGAAAGATGATATTATTGCCAAGTTGATGGATGATGTTACTACCAAGTGGGCTACCGGATAGCTAGCCTTCCAAGATAAAGCTGAGGAAACCTATCCTGGCCTGAACTTTGATTTTGACATCCCATCCACAGAGGAGGCAGAGAAGACCACTACAGAAGGTGAGAGTGGCTCCTTGGCCCCTACTGCTCCTGAACTAACTCCTAGTGGAGTTGAGGTGCCCATCCTGCTTGCTGAGGTCTAGGCCCATAATGCTCCTCCCTCATCAACCACTTTTATAGCCACAACTTTAGTTACTACTTTTGAGCCTTATTCTGTTCCTGTGCCTATTGCACTCCCTGTTGCTGTCCCTTTCTCTGTCGACCTGGAGACAAGAGCTTTAACTGATGTTGAGGTCTCTACATAATTGCATGTTCTTGGTCTCTTAGGGACTTCGGTTTTTATCTTGCCAGTCACTTATCCTTTTGAAGCTTCAACTACCGACTTGCCAAGCTCTTCTCTTGCTTCTGCTGCTAAGACCTCAGCCACTGAGCAACTAGACTCCTCATCTGTTCCTTCTGTACGAACTTAGGAAATAATTTTTTTTTCTTTTTTTCTTTTTTAACACCTTCGTCGCTGCTAAAGTTTTTGTAACTACAACTTGCTTTTGCAATTACTCAATACAATCTGTTTTGCTCTTCCCTGAGTTATTTGTTATTGTTTTGTTTACTGCTTTTTCTTATTGCCTTGCTTCATACTCCCTTTGGCCCTTGCTTTGAGGAGTTGGTGAGTTTTCCTTAAAGCCAAATTGGTGAGATTGGAGAATCTCAGAAACTAGTGTATGGAGAGCCTGGCCTCCTTTGAGGTTGATTTACCAAGAACTGCTAAAGATCTGGAGACTCTGCTTTAGGAGGGCTTGCTCTCATTGTTTAGTGCTCTTAGGAGAGCCTTGAACGATGGATTTGACACTCTTCATAGTGACAAGAGGTTTGATGGACTTGACAAAAAGAGTAGGCAACTTGATGCCGAGCTCCATCACAAGTACCCTTATGGGGGCCATGCTGCAGCATACATGAGAACTTTGATGAAAGAAAGCTTGAGAAATACCAGTCTTGTTTTAACCAATACCTCAAAAGGGGTGTTGAGGCTAATGGCCTTGAGGTGATGCACTAGAAGGTCTATGCAGTCACACGTGCTGACCTTAACTCAAAGAGATCTGAGAAGCCTCCCAAGGAGCACAAGAGGCATAACTTGAAGAAGCTTACTTTCCATGCAACCATTCGAGTTGACCTGACCTAAAGAAATCCGAGAAGTCTCCGCAGGGGCATAGGAGGTATATTTCAGGGAAGGGCTGTGTGCCTGAGCTTTGCTCGTCCTTGGTTTTGGATCTTTTAGTCTAAGTCTATGCTTGCCCAGAACTACTTTGCACATGTTCAGAGGCCCTCCTGTGATGACTTTAGCTTTCAGAACTAGCAGAGTTGAACCACCAAAGTTAAGCATTTTCTATTGCACTTACTTAACTACTTTTTAAAACTGTAACTATCACCATAAATTTGAAAATCGAAGAGACCGCCGACTTTGATTTATGTGTGATTCTTGGTTTCTTAAGACTCATGTTTTCTTTAAAGCTTTCGTGATTCCTTGTACCTTTTCCCTGCTCACGATTCTTGGAGATTTTCTTGAGTTTTTACGTTCCTTTGTTTTTTAGGATTGTCCTTTTCTCATTTTTTGCTTGAGACTTCTCATGGATGCCCCTCTTTCATCTCTCTTTCAAGAACGTGCTTCCAATGGTGTTGACTTTAAGTGGAAGTCACGATATCTAACTCTTTCTGTTGCTACACCTTCGAGGCTTGAGGAAATGAGGAAACAGTTTCGCCTTCCTTCGGGTCTGCCTCTGCGAGTCCCTTCCTCAGACGAGCCTTATAACTCTCCTTTTCCAGGAGAGGTTTGCTTCTTTGAAGATGATTTAGAGATGGGTCTTCGCTTCCCTATCTATCCTTCCATTGGATGGGTTTTCGCTTATTACAGTTTGTCCCCTCTCGTTTATCCCCAAAGGGTGGGGCATGCTGATCAGCTTTTTTTCTTCTGGCGCCTCCAGGGCAACAACAAGTTCCCTACAACTGCGGAATTTCTCTATTTTCATGAACTTGAAGAGGATGAGCACCCTTGTTTCAGCTGCTTCAGGTGGAAACGTTTCTCCAAGCACTGTCTAGTGCTTGATATCCCTCCTTCACCTGAGGGGTGGACTCAACTCTTTTTCTTTGCCTCTGGGGACCCCTGGAGGTCTATGGAGGGACACCACTCGAAGAATATGGTTCCCCGTTCCTAGAGGAATTTCTTTTGACAAAGGTAAGGGTGTCAAGAGACCCCTTGGCTTACTAGTGCGTCATCTCGTCTTCATTATGCTATTCACTTTGCAGGTGCCTCTTAAACTAGATCTGATAGAGATGATTGAGCAGGTGGTCCATGTTGAACCAATGTCCTTCTCTGAACTGGTGACCTTCGAGAACCTTTTCTTATTTAGCGCTGAAGCAGCTGCTCTGGATTTTGTTTTCTTCCCAGATTCTCGTGGTTCCTCCCTTTTCGAATCGGACGAGGACGTTGGTATGCCTCTAGAGAAGCGTAGGAGGGTTTACTCTGGTGGCTCATGTTCTCCATCATTTGGCTCTTCCTTTGGTGCAGTCTTGTTTTCTTTTGCTGGGAACAAACTCCTCAATATGCTCTCAGAGGCAGAGAAAGAGAGAAACAAGCTAAAGGAGGAAAATGCTCTCCTGAGGGATGAAGTTGCTGAGCTAAAGAAACAACTTGAGGGGAGTTAGGGATTTCCTTTTGTACTTCATTTTATTTGATGATTTACAGAACTTTTGTACTTCCTTGGCTTTTCTATCGATTACATGTTCTTCGTGTGTTTGTGTACTGCGGACTTTGGAGATCTCACCTTAATTTGATGAGCTTATTCCTACTTTTATGAGCTGAAAGTCCACCTTTATTTTATGAGCTGAAGGGCTCATCGTGATTTTATGAGCCAAAAAATCATCTTTATTTTATGAGCTGAGGAGCCCATCTTAGCTTTTATGAGTTGAGAAGCTCGTCTGAGGAGCTCCTCTTGGTTTTATGAGCTGAGAATCCCATTGTAGTTTTATGATCTGAGGAGCTCATCTTAGTTTCATGAGCTGAGGAGCTCATCTTAGTTTTATGAGCTAAGGAGCTCATCTTAGTTTCATGAGCTGATGAACTCATCTTAGTTTTATGAGCTGAGGAGATCATCTTGATTTCATGAGCTAAGAAGCTCATCTTAGTTTTATGAGCTGAGGAGCTCATCATAGCTTTTTAGCCGTTTCATGGGATCATGCTGAAATAAATCAAGGGCTCACTGTCTTATTGATAATAGATGTCTTACATAAGTAACTTACTGAAAAAAACCTTTTAAGATGTTCTGCATTCCAAGAATGAGGTAGGACCTTTTCCTCATCTGTTTGTAACTTGTAGTTTCTCGGTCTGAGCACCCTTAAAATGATAAAGGGATCTTCCCAATTAGGGCCCAATATTCTGTGAGTGAGGTCCGTCCTTGCAAGCAGTAGCTTTCTGAGTACTAGATCTCCAGCTTTGAAACTCATGTGTCTAACCTTTCTATCGTAGTACCTTGCTGTCCTCCTCTCGTAGCTCTTGACGCAATGCAGAGCTTTGTCTTTCCTTTCATCCAAGAGATCCAAATTCAGCAGAATTGATTCGTCATTGTGCTCGGCTTCTATGAATTCGGCCCTGGGGGATGGGACTCCAACCCCCACCGGTGCCATAGCGTCGGTTCCGAACACCAAAGCAAATGGTGTTTCCTGAGTCGTCTATCTGGCTATTGTCCTGTATGCCCACATCGCTTTCGGGATGTGTTCTACCTATTTTCCTTTCAAAGCTTCTAGCTTGGTCTTCAAAGCTGTCTTTATGGTTCGGATGGTGACCTCTTCTTGCCCGTTGGATTGAGGATGAGCTAGAGCTGAAAAGTAATTCTTTATCCCTAGCTCAGCACAAAATTTTTTAAATTTTGGGTTGCCGAATTGCTTTCTATTGTTGGAGACGATTGCCCTGGGGACTCTAAACCTGCAGATAATTGATTTCTACATAAAGTTCTGAACCTTCTATTCTATGATCGTCGCCAAAGGTTCCACTTCCGTCCAATTGGTGAAGTAATCCACTCTAACGATGGCGAACTTGCATTGTCCAATACTGATGGTCCGAGTATGTCTAAATCTCGTTGCTGGAAATGTCAAGGGCTAACTATTGAGGTCAGGAGCTCTGGAGGACAATAAAAGATATGGGCGTGCATCTAGAAGACCTTGTATTTTATACTCGAATCTGTGGCATCCTTCTGCATAGTGGGCCAGTAGTACCCCTGCCTCAATGCTTTTCCTGCTAGAGACCGAGCTTCGATGTGATTACCACATATCCCCTCATGGATTTCTCTAAGTATATTGTTTGCATCTTCATCTCCCACACATTTGAGGAGATGTGTAAAAAAATCTCGTTTATATACGTTCCCCTGCAAGATAGGGAATCTGGCTAATCTGACCCTTAACTTTACAGCTTCCTTGGGGTCATCTAGCAAAGTTCCATTTTGAAGGTACCCTTTGATGGGGTCCATCCAACTTGGCGAGGTCAGTACAGGAAGTACTTCATCTCCAACATTTACAGATGGTTCTGCTAAGTGCTCTACCGGTATCAGCCTATCCAGGTTTTCCTGAGAGGCCGTAGCCAGCCTCGCCAAAGCGTCTGCTTGAGAATTCTCAATTCTAGGAACATGTCTGATCTTAACTTGCACAAACTTCTTGATCAATTCTTGCACCTTCCTAAGATAAAGGACCATTTTTTTGCCATTGGCCTCATAAGACTCCTATATCTGTTTCACCATGATCTGAGAATCACTACAAATCTCCAACTGCTTTGTCTCTATTAAGTGAGCAAGATTGAGTCCAGCAATGATAGCTTCATATTCTGCCTCGTTATTTGAAGCCTTAAACCCAAATCTGGGGTGTATTCGACATCTATTCCATCTGGCGAGGTCAGGATTAAACCTGCACCACTTCCCTGAGCACTAGTAGCTTCATCCACTGAAAGCTTCCACGTGGGGAGATTAAATATTAGCTGTGTGGCCTCCGTGGGTGTTGCTGTCGTGAATTTTATGATGAAATCCGTCAGTATATGCCATTTGATTGTAGTCCTAGGCTTGTACCTGATATCGAACTCACTGAGCTTGATGGCCCACTTAATTAATCTCTCTGAAGACTCTGGTTTATGTAGCACCTGCTTCATTGACTGATCTATCAGAAACTCAATAGTATGAGCCTAGAAGTATGGTCTAAGCCTTCTAGCTGTCGTAACCAAAGCTAAGACAAGCTTCTCCATCGTTGGATATCTCTCCTCTACCCACCTCAGAGTTTTGCTACAGTAATAGACTGATTGTTGAGTTTTGTCTTGCTCCCTTACTAAGGTTGCGCTGGTAAAAAATTATGATATAGCTAGGTAAAGAGTAAGCACTTCCCCTTCCCAGGGAGGGGAGAGGAGGGGAGGGGAGCTCAAGTAATCCTTCAAAACTTTGAACACTTTTTCACACTGGGTATCTCATTGAAACGCCTTCTTTAAGACCTGAAAGAAGGGTTGAAATTTATCGCTTGATTGAGACACAAAGCGACTCAAGACAGCTATTCTTCTCGTCAAACATTAGATTTCACTCGTGTTAGATGGTGGCTGCATATCTAGTACTGCCTTTAATTTTTCTAGATTTGCCTCAATTTCTCTGCTGTTGACTATGAAGCCCAGAAATTTTTTCACAGATACTCCAAAGGCACATTTAGCGGAATTGAGTTCATCTTGTACTCTTTAAGAACCTGGAATGATTTTGCTAGAAGCTCAATGTGGAGCTCAGCATTTAGTGATTTTACCAACATATCATCGATGTAGACCTCTATGGACCTCCCAATTTACTTTTGGAACATTCGATTCACCAAACGCTGGTATGTGGCCCTCATATTCTTCAATTCGAAGGACTTGACCTGATAACAATATGTCCCCTGTTCAGTCACAAATGAGCTATTTTCTTGGTCGTTGGGGTCCATTTTGATCTGGTTGTATCCTGAGAAAGCATCCATCAAGCTGAAGAGCACGTGCCTAGCTGTGGTGTCCATGATTAGATCAACTCGAGATAAGGGAAAACTATCCTTTGTGCAAGCTCGGTTGATATCAGTAAAGTTAATGCAAATACATCACTTGTTGTTATTTTTTTTTACAAGAACCACGTTTGCTAGCCAAGTTGGATAATCTACCTCCCTGATGACCTTTGCGTGGAGGAGTTTGCCGACCTCTTCATTGATTGCCTTCTGGCGCTCTGGTACAAAACTTCTCCGTTTTTGCTTAACGGGCTTACAGACTAGATTCACACTAAGTTTGTATGTAATGATCGAGGGGTTGATGCCCTCCATGTCTTCTTGCTTCCAAGCAAATACTTCTAGATTTTATTTCAGGAACTGGATGAGAAGATTTTTAATCTCCCTGCTTAATTTTGATCCTACGTAACTTAGGTGTTCTGGCTTCTCGTCGAGCTACACAGACTCTAGATCTTTTGATGGCATTGGTCTGGTATTTAACTCATACCTCATGTCTAGCTCTTCTAACTGGATATTCCCAACTTCCTTTTTTTTTCACAGATGCCATGTAGCACTCTCGTGTTGCATGCTGGTTTTCTCGGACCACTCCGATTCTATTTTATGTAGGAAATTTCATGACCAGTTGATAGACAGAGGGGATAACTTTAATTGCGTTGTGGGAAGGTCTGCCAAGTAACATATTGTATGCAGAAGGGGCGTCAACCACTAAAAATCTCATAACTGTGGTAGTCTAGCAAAGAGGATCTCCTATAGTGAGTACAAGCTGGATTGATCCTAGGGGTAACACCCTTTCCCCTGAGAATCCCAACAAGTGGGCGCTTACTAGCTTGAGCTTTTCCCTGTCTATGCCCATTTTATCAAAGGTAGAAGCGAAATTGATGTCAGCAGAGCTCCCGTTGTCAACTAGAACTTGATGGATAGTTCTGTTGGCCACAATAGCCCTCACCACCAATGGGTTATCATGGGGATGTTGGTAGCCTTCCAAGTCTGAGTATGAGAATGTGATGGTTGTGCTCAACCGAGGTGTTTTGGACATAGTGTGCACCTCCACTGCTTTGTCAGCTCTGATTTTTCGCAGGTGAGCCTTTCTGGCTGAGCTGGACTCCCCACCTCCTACAAATCCTCATGATATCACTCTGATCTCTTCCAGTGGTTGTTGATCTGGTGCTGGTACTTTCTGTTGAGGTGGTGGAGCTCTATTCTGATTATCATGGGCCACAAAGTGATACAGCTGTCCTCTTTGGATAAAATTTTTTATTTCCTTCTTTAGCTGGATGCAGTCATCAGTGTGATGAACATGATCTCTGTGGTAGTCGCAATACTTCGTGGGATCTCTCCTTGCAGGATCCACCTTTATCCGAGGTGGCCATCTTAGAAACTTCTCATTCTGCACCTTGTACAAAATCTGACACTGTGGCAGTGAGTGGAATGAACTGCCGAGATGCGTACCTCAGTTACAGCTCTGGTTGTGGAGGTCTTAGGTGATCTTGGACGTTCCTTTTTCGTTTTGGGGAACGGTCCCTATTCTTTCTTGTGGACCTATCTCGTTCTCTTTATTTCCTGGGACCACGCTTCCTTTTCTTTTCCTCCATTCCTTTTTTTTTTCTGCAGGGAAGAGCTCCCTACCTTAGAGAGAAGAGTTTCCTCGCTGTTTATGTACCTCTCTACTTTAGCCAGCACCTCGGCCATGCTTGCCTGAGGATTTTTCGATATGGAGAACATCAAGTCCTTCGACTGCACTCCCAAACCTGCTATGAAAGCGGTAATAGCAAACTTCTCATCTAGGACATCTAACTTCAAAGATTCCGAGTTAAACCTTTGGACATAAGACTGCAGGTTCTCATGTGGTCCTTGTTTCACGTTTAATAAGTAGTAACTCGACTTTTTGTAGGTTCGAGCCCCTATAAAATGGGATACAAAGAAAATGGAGAGCTCCTTAACGAAGGAGATCGAGGCTGGGGGGAGCCTGTTGAACCATGCTAAGGTTTATCCCTTCAGTGTGATAGCGAAGGCCCAACAACGTATTAGATCCTGATATCTGTGCAACTCCATTTGATTTTTATAAGTGTTGTGGTGGACCATGAGATCTTTTGTCCCATCAAAGGCTTCTATTTGTAGCATTTTGAACTTCGGGAGAGGAGAAAATTCAACACCTCAGCGATGAACGGGGACTCAGTCTGCTGCACCAGGGCATCCATTGTTACTGGGGTCTTACCCCTCACTACCTTCTTCATGTGACTGAGCTCTTGTTGGATGTCCTTACAGCGCTGCTTCCAGTATTGCTCCATTATTTCCTATTGGAAAGGGATCACTCTTCTCAACCCCAACGTTTTGGCTCTGTACTTCTTCATTGTCACCATTCCTAGGGGGTGGATGGGAAGCCTGACTGTTCTCTTCTCATTCATTGACTTCTCTGAGGGGGTCGAGGTGCTGCTGTTCCCTATGTGTGGGATCATTCCTTCCTTGCTGGGCTGGTTGTGTCTCTTGGGGCCGTTGTAAAAGCTTCAGGAGTTCTTCATTCTGCCGTAGCAAATGTTGGTTGGCTAGGCAAAAGGCCTTCAGTTCATTGTTCATGGTGGATTCACCACAGGAGGATTAACTTTGACGGTGGGGACGAAAACCTGGGGATCTTCATGTTGCCTTCTATTGGTGGCATCCTGTTGGTTCTGCACCCACGGGGGGTTCATTTGGCTTCTGCTCATGTTTCGGGTTGAGACCATTAGTCACTGAAGAACCAGTGTACTTGTAACGAGAACAATCATTCTCACAGACGACGCCAAACTGATAGTGATAGTGTAATCTTAGATGAATGAGCAGAATATTCGAGTACTTGAATGAGATTTTGACCTGAGCTTCTAGGCTTGTATAGACTAAGGGAATAGGGGAAATGGCTGACACGCTGAAAGTATAGTGGTTTATCGAGCTTGGGTACTCGGCTAGTCCACTTCTTTAATGGTGTCTCTTGCTCCTAGGATCTATATCAATGGTGAATGTGGTTTACAGTATGTTTTCCTGATACCCTCCGATCTCCCTTTTCAATAGAGGCTTGGTCCAGTATTTATAATGAAATTCCTATATTTAAGGGATTTGTAGCAAGATCCTTGCCTTGCATCCGTGAGATCTCCCTTGATTTTGGAGATAGGATCTCGGTCAATTGAGAGTTTTGCTCCTTGAGTATAGCTTTGGCTGTTGTTTCGGGGATGTTTTCCTCTATACAGTTGTTCCCTATTTGTTTCCCTAATTGTTTGCTTTGGGGGGAGCTCAGAGTCTAGACCCCTGAACGCTGGAATTCCTGGTTGACCTCTTGATCTAGCCTCACATACCGAGCTCCTACTTGGAGTTTATTCTTGGTATCATCAGATTCTATTGCCATTTTTTAATTATCTTTTTTAATTTTTATTTTTTTAAATTAAACCCACTTATGGGTGACTTTTTTAAAGAACCAAAATAATGAAGATATTGGGGGTACATAATTCTTAGCTCGTGTTATTTTCAATATAAAAGAAAGTCCTTGTTTTCTCTTTGAGCAAATAAATTGCATCAATATTTTTCTCTTTTTTCCCCTAAATAAATACATGTCTTTTTGTAAATATGTTAAAATTAACTAAATTAATTATCTTAATTTATGTCCTATTAATGTCATTTCTATTTTTTCACGAATATACTCTTTCCTATTATTCATCCAGCTTAATATGTTTTATTATTTACATCACTTAAAAAAAAACACCATCTTCAAAAGTTTATGGATAAATGACAATTTAAACTTTAAAAGATTTTCACGTTCTTAGTTAATAATAGATTAAAATTTTTATATTATACTCTCAATTAAATAAAAAGTAAAAATGTGTTTTAATTTAAGAAAATTAAGTACAAATATTTCACTGAAAATATTAAAAAATGAGTATAATAAAAATAATAGTGTATATAAATAGAATAATATGATAAATGTAACAAAAAAATTGATGAATATTTAGTTCTCAACTATATTGTTACAATATAAATATTTAATCTTTTATTATGGTGAAAATTGAGAATTTATTTGGTAGTTTTATTTGTCCCTACTATTTTCATTTTCTTTGTTTCTATTTTGTCGTTCCTATTTTTTTTTGTTTAACGATCAGAGGTGTTCAGATCAGTTTATGCGCATCTCGATTAATTCTCTCACCGATCTAGTCAAAGGCATGCCACAAAAGATAAATTGTTCATAATCAAGAATAATTTACAACTCATCCCGTTACCACTTGAATTTCGGTTATCATTTTTTGGTTGCCCTAAGGGCATCTCCAACCTTTATTCAAATTTATACTCAAATTTAAATTTGAGTAAAAAAGTCTAAAAAACTTGCTCAAACCCTTGACTCAAACTTATACCAAATCAAGAAAAACTCATTTTTTTACTCAAATTAAGGGAGACTCAAATCTTTAATAGTGAGATTTCACCATCTTTTAAGGATCCAATGGTTATCGTTACTCTCTTTTAAATTTGGATTTGTCCTCATTTAAATTTGGGTCTCTCATTCTTTAAATTTGAGTCTGTCCATTGGAGCTCTTTATATTAAATCAAGCTTTTTACTTAAATATTAATTTAAATTTAAGTAAAAAATTAAGTTATGGTTAGAGATACTCTAAGAAGTCCATCAATTAATTATCTTTGATATTATACTTTTGTACTTTTGCTATTTGAAAATCTCCTTCTTTCCCAAATCAAACCCTAAGGGCATGTTTGTTTGGGGGATTAAATTCAGATGGTATTGAAAATGTATTCCTTACATTTTCAATACCAATAGAAATTAGTACCAGTAATATAAAATATTTCAATTTTCTCTCATGTTTGTTTGTTCAATTGATACTATGGTGGGTCTCATAAACAACCATCTATTCTATCACTTTTTTATCCTTAACATCATCAATTCCATTACTCCGTTTGTGTAATGCTTTTGTCCAATATTTGGTATAATACTTGATATAACAATTCATACCCAAAATATTTCAGATAATATAAAAAATTCACATAAAAAATAAAGAATTTGATGTTATGAATCGGTGATACCTTAAAAAAAAAATCGGTAACACCATACCGTTAAACATAATACAAAGAAAAAATTCAAAATAATTTAAAAAAAAATAAAAAAAATCGATAACACTGTATGCTTAAACATAATACCACCCTATTATACCATGTAATACCTGAAACAAACATGCCCTAGAGCATCTCCAATAGATGCTTCAAATGAGCAAAATAGTTAAAATTTAGCTAATCAAAGCAAAAAATCATGCTTCAACAGATTATGCTCATATACTGTAAAATAGATTTTTGCTATAGTGATACTCTAAATATAGAGTCTAAGCTTATATGGAGATGGGAGAGACGACTCTCAGTCGATGTGGGACAAAGTTCACATGCGGCTGAGGGGTAAAGGCTACTGCCGAACGCGCGCAGGTCAACCAAAATCCTTCAGTGGAGGGTTGGTTGAATCCTGTAGTCGGATTAACTCCCTTACAAAAAGGCGCCTTTTGGTGGAAGGGTTTCTCCCCCGCCCAAAGGATTTTGGTTGACCAGGTATGTTGTCCCTGTAGCCTTTACTTCTCTTCGTGCATAGGGAGCTTGTCCCACATCGAAAGAGAGTCGTATTTCCCACTTGCATGTAGGCCTGAATCTCATATGAGTGGGTACCCATCAGCATCTGATCAGATGGCTGATGGGTACCCACTCCTATAGAGTCTAAGCTTATATGGAGATGGGGGAGACGACTCTCAGTCGACGTGGGACAAAACCCACATGCGACTGAGGGGTAAAGGCTATTGTTGAATGTGCGCAGGTCAGCCGAAATCCTTCAGTGGAGGGTTGGTTGAATCCCGTAGTCGGATTAACTCCCTTACAGTTATGATGGTATACAAGGGTTAATTTTTGCGTATTCTAGATGGTAATTTCTGGATTGAATGGTCACTTTTTTCCCTCCTCTTTGGTTGAAGGTGTACTGTACAATTAAAGTCTTTAGTTGCTGCCTTCTTTGAAATTATTGTAGTTGTCCTGAATACAATGGAGAATTTTTAGTTGCGGTAGGTGTATAGACCTAATAGTGTGAAGGAGGCCTCTTTGTTGTGAGTGTAGAGTTTTGAAAGGTTGTGCAGATTGTGAAGATGGCAGTGAGACGAGGTGAAGGGTGGTAAGGGAAGGGGCAGATTGAGCACTACAAGATGGTGGGGATGATCTGAAAAACGAAATCCTTCGTACTTTGTTGGACATTTCAAATAAATTTTGCTATGCCTTAGGAGATATTACTCCTAAGGAACAACTAGTTAGTGGAGATTTGATGATTAACACTAGGTGGCCATCTCAGTGTTCTGAGGCACAAGGTGATGAAAACATAAGGGAAGACTTGTAGGCAAATATGGTGCTTTCCCTTCCCTCAATAACTGCACCACCCTTGGGGGTTTCGATCGGACATGGTGCTGAAGGACTGCAGTGTGCCTGTCGACGTTTCAACGCCTGTGTCTCATCAGACATGTCAACTTGTGGAGGAGTTGGGGGATCATGTACCAATTGGCAAACTTGCTTAAATTCTGTTAAGTTCCTTTAAAAGCAGATGTGATGTAGTCTTTCATCAAATTGTCAGATTAAGATAACACTTTACAGGATGGTCATTTACTGAGCATGATATTGCCCTCATTCACAAAAGCTGTCGAGTCTGAAAATAGTTCAAAAAAAAAATTGATGTTAAATGACTGAAGAAGCGGTAGAATGTAGCCTTCAGCCCTTCACTACATGCGATCATGCCAAAGACATCATCATGACTGAGCATTAATGTGGGTTGATGCAGGTCATGAATTAACAAGAGAAGCTGCATTTCTAGCCGATGAGAGCAAGGACCTAGATGTGGCCACTGGCCAGGGGCTTTAGGAGTAGACTTCTTGTGAATCCTACTCTGTTGTATATGAGATGTTGTGACTCTCTCTCTCTCATGCATGATTGCTCATCGGATGTGGCAGGATCTGTTGCTCTTTGATCATCAGCTGGAATTGTCCTTAAAAATGCTATTTGATTTAAGCTCATATGATAATGCTATTTGATTTAAGCTCATCTAATAGTGCAAAGTACGCCATTTTTTTTATTGTCTGTGTTGAGTTACTTTGGTTAAAAGTGAAATTTAAGTGAGTTAAATGGGTTAGAAGAAATATTATGTGTGGGATGACTTTTTGGTAGTGCTTTTAGAACTTACGACTTCTCATAAGCTTTGCCCATTCGACCTATGTCCACGCTTCGCCCATCTTATTGGGACCAGTCTACTATACGATCCTTTTTTAGGGTTATACGAAGGTCAATCTTTTAACTCGCCCTGGTAAGTTCTCGCAAGGCCTTTCGCCAAGGATTGATTGAAAGTTTTTCTTTCCCTAACTTGGCTAACCTAAATTTAAAACCTTTCCCTATGGCAACTTTACCATTAAATCCCAATTTGTCTTACAAGCTCTATTGGAGCTATGCCTCAAATACTAGTGCAAAGCTACAGGCGTGTGGATACAAGTTTAATGAAAATTGAACTAATTTAGTTCAATCTCATCTTTATGCTACAAGAAATTGTACATTTAGTGTTAGAATATTTTAACTAAAAGAGTATTTTTAACTGTGGGGACTTAATCCCACATCGATAAAAGGTCCGAAGAAACTTGAGTATATATATAGGCTAGTGTTATTTAACATTTGAATTAAAAGAGAGTCTTGAGACTCTCACGTGCGCAGAGGGAGGGACTAGCAAAAGGTGTGTATGAAGCTTCTGCTTTATTCGATTGTGCAAATCCGAGTGAAGATACAGTCAATAGGCTGGACTGTTGTATCCTGGGGACAACGTGTTACTGCCTTCTGCGCTGTGATTATTTCATAAAGGGGCGCGAATCGTCTTAA
>CM042189.1:7021097-7033247 GCA_023539305.1 Ilex asprella
ATATTATATATTATATCTACCTCTTCTTGGCTCTGATACCAGGAATGGACAGGATCGCAGTAGCTATATATATATGCTACTATATATATATGCTATGTAGGAGAAAGACAAGGAAACAAAAAAAAAAGGAATGAAGAAATTTGTTGTTAAGGAGACTCGAAGGGCAGACCTCATTAAAGTCTAAAATTGTTCTCCTTGTTTTCAAAATTTTCAAAGAAAACTCTGAAAACAAGTTAAACTTGTTTTCTGTTTCTTTGATTCAATTCTCATTTTATTCGAAAATTTTGAGAACAAAAATGTTAAACAAACAGCATTTCCTTGTTTTTAGATATTGGAGAACAAAAAACAACAAAACATAACCAAACACCCCCCTAGTCTTCCGTCTTCAACCTCAACAAGAGCTCAATCCTGTTACATGCAGAATCCGAAAGCACCCAAAAATTCACTAAAGAAACACACACTAAGCCAAAACTCGGTTTAGTGTAATTTTTCTCTTTATTTTCAAAAAAAATTTAACATGAGTGCGCTTCGTGGATTGGAGATTGAGTGTTAATTGATTAATTGTATATCACTACTTCAATCTACATGACAAAGTGTCTTGGTTTGTAAAAAGGGTTCAATCACTCAATTATCAAATCCTTTATTGGGTCGGTAATTGTGGTGAATTATGTTAAAATTGGCGATTGTCTGAACTTAAAATTAGTCTTAACCTATTCACCGCCTCAGGTTGTGTCTTAATCTCATGTGTATAATCGTGAAAAATAATATGCCTAACATACGTTTCTCTAATTAGTATCAGAACATATCTCCCTGTAAAATTGCATTATGCACTTGTAGGCATACTTGTATGTTTGCTTACATAACCTAGCTTTTGTTTTATTTGTAAATTCATTACAACAATCGATTGGTTATTAATGAACTCTAAAGGAATTATCTAAAGGATTTGTGAAAGGGTTGTGGTTCTTCTGATATTGTTTGGTACACTGATTATGAGAAGCTTAGCATTGCGGGTTTGAATTGGCCAAGTAAATATGGCAAAATTACGAGAAAGTAGCAAATAAATTGCCAATTAGAACAGAAAGGAAGGATATTGTTGTAATGGAATAGAATAGAGGTTGAAGATAGAGAAGATTCCAAGTCAATGAAGATGTAAATTTCAAAGTAGAAGTCACGCATATGGATTATACTCCACACATGAATGTGCTTGCAGAACCTTCATCACTATTTAGTGCAATATGGGCATAATTTCATTCCTTTATTTTGTTGGGTGAAGGGGAGGGGAGGAATATGCAATGAATTTCCATAGACGGCATGTAAGCCATTCCTAGATTACAACGAAAAGCATAAATCTGAGATGTACTAAGGATGAATTCGGTGCTCAAAAACTAATAAAACATTCTGAAAATATTTCAGAAACACAAGAAAAACAGGAAAAAAAAATTGGTTTAAAACAATCCAAAACGCTGGACGAAACATTCCAAAACATACCCAAAATATTTCAAACAAAGAGACTTCCAGCCGTGTAATTCGTTTTGGTTTTAACAAAACTGTAATGTTCCTGTCGTTGAGGTGGAAACAAGGAAAATTTAGCCCTTGATCTGAATAGGTTAAATGAGAGACAGCTCTCTTCACTAGACAACCATAGTCAAGCATAATTTTTGAGAAAATGAAAGCAGATAAAAGATATTATTGGCTTTCTTCAATCTGTATGCAGCATAACATCTAAACACCCCCTTTTGGATGGGTATAGTCCTGATGGTATGGGTATTATACAATGCTACTATAACTTAAATAAGTTTTTTCTGATACATTATACCTTTTCCCAAGAGCAATACGTACATACTACAACGGCAGAGTATACAGATGAAATCATAGTTCTACTTTAAAAGGGCCTACCTTCAGGTATCGATTTCAAGTTCTTGCTGCAGTGATATAAATTCAGAGTTTCGCTTGTTCTTGAAGTTGTTCCTGTGTGAAATATCATCAACCAAAATTTTAAGTTACAGTTTGAAGAAATTAGGTGAAAGGAATATGGACAAGGACAATATAATCACAAGAATTTTCAATATTGATCCACTTCCAGCATTGTTTGAGGAAGTGTGCTCTCAAACTCAAACTTAAGGTGTCACACTTGACATCCAAACTTTCTATCATTACGTTAAGCAATGGCTCCTTTAAGGTCGTTTCCAAAATCCACTCAAGTATAGGAACAAATGCAGTTTATCTTGTCTTAATTAAATGGAGCATGTGCAATACAGGTAGGAGACTCAATCCAACTTTTTTCGATTGCTCAACAACTTCCATCACCAAAAAATCAACAGAAAAACTTAAAAATGATTCTTAGATAGAAAGGGAAACAATGACTTAACACTAATTCATCACCTACACGTCCAATCACTAAACATCTAAGGTCTCAACTTTGACAGTGTTAAATAGTGGAATGGATGCATATGGCTGAATTGCTTGGCATCTTTACCTACAAAGTTTTCTTCTGAGAAACACACATGAGATAGCAACATTAGACTGGCACTTGGAACTAATCCCAATGTAATCTCAGGAATGCTAGATTTGATGCCATCTTGGGAAAAAAAACCCTTCGATTGGCATTCCAATAAGTGAGAAGGACGACAGATGGCTTCACTATTGGTTAACTGACTCTCTCTTGTTCTAATTCCTCTTATATATTATAGTAAATAGACATATATACTACAAAACACACTTTGGCATAAACTCACGGCATCTCAATCAATCTTCCCTCGTGTGTGTGTGTGTGTGTGTGTGTGTGAGTGAGAGAGAGAGAGAGAAGAGCGGCCTAACTGACCTCTGTTACAAAGAAGGCATGGAATCCATAGGGAACCCTATGGGGTAACTCGATCACTGCAACAGGATTAGCTGACATTGTTTTTGCATCAATTACATTCACTGCTGATTTTCTGCATAAGTTGAAGACATGATATTCAGAATGTGTTTACATCGTCCCCACTAATCTCCAAATTTGATTTCCAAGGAAAATTGAATAAAAAAGAGAAAAATAATGGGAAAAAGACCAGGACTCAGGAGATAACCTCAAGTACTAGTACTGATGATGTGCACAATGCATGGCTTTAAACTAAAACAAAAATTGAATTTATTAGAGAGCATAGGTTTGGCTGATCTTTGACCGGTTACTACTTTTGGGCTCTTGCCAATTTGCCACGATGGCCATATGTCATATAGGATGGATTAACTACATGACATGAACAGGTTAAAAAGCTGCCGGATGTGGAATGACCACATGTCAACTTAAATCCTATTTTTGATTAAATCTTGAAAGTTGGTAATTGTTGACTTAGTTTCTATTCTCTGCTTTTTGGGCGGGGGAACCTCCTTAATCTACTTGCTTGCAAACAACATATTTGCAATCAACCCAACACAGCATAGCCATAGAAGGACAAAAATCTATAAATTGAAGAACTTTGAGAAAAGACTGAAGGTTAAAGCAACCTTCTGAAATATGGTAAAGCAATCCTAATGAATTAGCTCTAATGCCTGGTTTTTAAATAATGCAATTTATACGAGCAAAAGCATCCCAAGTGATATGGAGATGCTTCCAGACACCACTCATAAAATCATGGCTACAATGCAGATCAGGTATCAAGTTGGCACATGAATTAGAACATGAACCCATAGTTATATTATTAACCCGTTACATATTTATGATCCAGCACTGGCCATAGGAGATCAACAACTGACCTGCAAATATAGTTGCCAACCAAAAACGGAAGTTTGAAACGGGAACCAAGTTTTTGTGGGATGTGGGAGGGTATATGGAATCATGTTGACGGTTTATCAAGAAAAAATATAATAAACTACGATAAAACTAATGTGAGACCCATGAAAATATGCATGATGAATCCAAATTAAATTTGTCAAAAACAAAACTCGAGAAAAGTTCCTGAAGAATTAGTGTATAATTGTTGGCATCATAGAATAAATTGTATTGAAAGTTTTGTAGAAGTTATCCCAAGGTTTTCCCTACGATTTATGAAATGTGTCTGAAACATTTTCAAAAAGTTCCCTTAGATTGCATAGAAGTATTGTCCTGGTTTCTGAAACAGGTTTTCTGGGAAATGCATGATCCTTGTCAAAACAAATTCCCAGCCTAATATGCCATCAGGGAAAAAAAATCACTAGTAGTTTAGCATAATAATTGAAATAATGGGTACTGAATTCTTCAACCTTAATAGTACAGTTAGTGAACATAAATGAATACATCCGTTATTGATGAAGATTCTCAAATATTGTTGTTAAGAGTATTAGGACAGTATGTGTAAATCGTTAATAGTGTTGGGGTATTATGTGTAATTCTTATAATATTGAGTTAACTACAAATACAAGTGATGTATGAGAGCTAGGTTAGGTTTTTGACCTCTCTCTTTGTCTCTACTATTGTGTTACTTTTCTAAACTTAACATGGTATTAGAGCAAGGTTATAATCCTAAATATATTTTTTGAATATATTTGTGGTCTGTTTGTGGTCCAGTGTGTGGTGTCGTTTGTGTCTATCTATGTGTCATTGTTTAGTGGCTCTCTTAAACATTTTTTGTTTTTCAGTTCTAGCAGTTCTGGTGGTGGTATAGTTGTTGTGGTATTGTTGCTTTGAGTTGAGCTACAGTGGTGGTGGTGATAGTTGTTGTTCTGTGGTGGTGTTGTTGCTAGTGGTGGTGGTGTGGTACAGTTTATCTTTGTTTGCCGTCGTTCGGTGTTCGTCGTTATGGTGTGGCCATCGTGGTAGTCTGTCGTTCGTTGTGGTGGTAGAGGCACAGTTGAAGACGAGGTGGTGGTCTGTCGTCTATTATGATGGTTGAGGTGCTCAAGTGGGTTAGCGCAGTCAAAGACCAAGGTAGTTTAGCCTTCATGGTAGTGGTGTGACCATTGTGGTGGTTTGTGGTGTTCGTCGTTGGTGGTGAGGCGCAACCTTCGTGGTGGTAGTGGTGTGGCTATTGTGGTGGTTTGTGGTTGTTCGTCGTTGGTGGTGAGGCGCAGTCATAGAAGTGGATTCTCAGGAACCCTAACCAACGAAGAAGATAAAGTCAGGTTTGATCCACTTCGAGTCAACCCAGATTTGATCCAACACCGGATTGGACTCAGTTCACCCCCTTTCTGTGGTTCAGACTCGTTCTGTGGTTGTGGTGGTCGTCGGCGGTCAATGTCACAGTGGTAGCTCCCCTCGGTGATTGAGTAATGGACGAGGTGTGCGCCGCCGGAGCATCATCTTTATGGTTTCTAACCCTACCAAGAAAGAAGAAGATATCTCTCCTTTGGGCCTAACATAAACCCGAAATAATCAAGCTCAGGTCTTAAATCATTTTAAGTCCAAGGCTCGGTCCAACCCAAGACCCGGTCCAGTTCAGGTCTAGTTCATTGCTCCAACCCGATTTTCCAGCCCGATTTAGCGGTCCAGTATACTTTCCTGGTCCAGTTCAGCGGTCCAGTAGACCTTTTCGGCCCAGTTCAGTGGTCCAGTGGACTTATTTGGTTCGGTTCAGCGGTCCATGGAGTTCTCCAGTCCGGTTCAGTGATTCAACAATCTTCTATCCTCCGGTTCAGCATTGCAACACTTCTTATTTACTATTTGTTACATTATAATGGAACTCAAGCAAGATGTTGTTGCTTCCGTACACGTCTTACAGCGATTTGTTCCAAACTTGGATTATATGATATATATATAGAGATGGCAGTGGACCAGAAAAAAACGGGTATTCTTCCAAACCCGCCCCGTTTGGACCAGGGATGGACTATACGTATTAGACGGTAG
This sequence comes from Ilex asprella, assembly GCA_023539305.1. NCBI lineage: Eukaryota > Viridiplantae > Streptophyta > Magnoliopsida > Aquifoliales > Aquifoliaceae > Ilex > Ilex asprella. The sequence goes on from CM042189.1 coordinate 7,026,895, forward strand.
ATGTATACAGGAATACCCATATAAACTCGTGCGGGGATGGAGGCGGGGATGGACTTACCCTTAATCCCCGCCCCAACCCACCCCATCCCCGTTACCCACTAAATAAATAAATAAATAAAAATATATATTGAATTGATTGAGGTGATTTTACTACCATTATGTTATTTTTGAACATTTGTTTGTGTTTTGTTCAAATATGTAGTATTTTGAAGTAGTATTTTGGACATTTGTTGTTTGTATTTTATTCAAATATGTTATGTTATATTATGTTGTGTTAGATTATGTTAGATTATTTAAAATGTTCTTGGATTATTTAAAATATTTGATTTATTTAGCTTGGACTTGGGCGGGTACAAGGGAAGTAGGGACGGGGACAGGGATTAAAAATTTACCCACGGACGGGGATAAGGCTGAAAATTATACCCGCTAACGGGAGTGGACTGAGGATGAACAAAATTTTTTTAAGCGGGTATGGGGATGGAGACTACACCCCCCCGACCTCCGCTTCGGTCCATTGACATCCCTATATATATATAGTCCAGCTTGAGGGGGAGTGTTAAGAGTATTAGGGCAGTATGTGTAAATTGTTAATAGTGTTAGGGTAGTGTGTGTAATTCTTATAATATTGAGTTAACTATAAATACAAGTGATGTATGAGAGCTAGGTTAGGTTTTTGACCTCTCTCTTTATCTCTACCATTGTATTACTTTTTTAAACTTAACAATTGTCAAAAAGCACAGGAGGTTCAGCAGTTTTAGCTAGATAATGTGTTCAAGAAGGCAATCATGAGATTCACGGATAGGTGCCTAATAAATTTCTAAGCTTCACCAATGGTAAGCAAATTGCAAAATCAAGTTTACAATCAACCGTATCATAATCATTCCATGGCATTCTTATGATAGGGTTTGGGTAACTCAATGGCTGATGTTTAAGAATTTATAGTAAAAAATGGTATGAGAGAGAGAAAGAATAAATACCCGGTTTTCTCATCATGCACAAAAAATATTAAGTACCCATCATCTTCTTCAGAAGTAATACCAGGCTGACGAGGAACGAAAATAGCCTCTGAACCAAATCTACCAGCTCCAAGGTCAAAGATGCCTTGAACATTTCCTCCTAGTTCAAGCTTTGCTTTTCCGGTATCCGGTTCCGCGTTCAAATCAAATTTGATTATCCCAGTGACTTTGGCAATACTGTCCAGCATGGTTCCATATACAAATCGTTGTTTCCTAAATTTTCAGAAGTTAATCAGTGACGATGATGCTAATAGAAATTAGAAGGTTCTAAGAAAATGAAGACAATAATTTAATCCAGGATAAGTAATGCATCCTAGCAGCTCAATGGATGCGGACCAAATTGGGTAATGATTTTTTCCCTAAACATTGATTACAGCAATAATAGCCAGAAGAGATTAATATATGATCATTCAGACCCAAACTTATTCATCTTAGTTACTAATCGTTAACCTTGCCTTCTTTACTCACTGCTGATTATCCTTTTATTAACAAAAAAACAAAAAGCCACACACCTCCCAGTGTAGCTTTCATTCACCCTTGGAAAATCTACAGCAGATGTGGATAATTTCTTCTGTGAAGCTAGACCAGATTTCATGTTGAATCTCATCTCATACCTGACAAGAATAACCACAATATGTAACAAATAGAGATGTGCATATGGTTAGTGTATCCCCAGAAGCAGTGACCTACAGCTCATTTGTGAAATTCTCAAGCTTTTCTTTAACGACCCCATTAACCATATCTAAATCTGGATTCTGAAGGCGGCAAGTGATCAAAACAACTTCATCGCCTTCCTCCCAAGCATTGGCTGGTTTGTGAAAAAGAAAAAGAGAGAAAAAAAAAACTGCAGATGTCAGAAGTGAAACCAGACAAACTGAGGTATTTCACTAATTGACCTCAAAGCCCAAGCAAGTTCTAGATGGAATTGGTCAAGGTTTTTGATTCATCTTTCAATTATATTGTATCCAAGGAAAGAAATTGGTAGCATCACAGCTACGAAAAATTGACAGCAGCTATAGAAAGTTCATCTTCAACAAAGTTTTTATTTTGTAATGCCTTAGATATTTGAAGTCTTGTCGGCGTACAGTTGATGAGATACATAAGATCTAAATGAGGTTCTGTTGAAAAATAGTACTTGTAACGAGAGAAATATGGTGCCACACTAATCTGGATAACAAACAAGATATGTCATCCAATAATGAACTATGATCAAATTCGCGAGCTTGTGAAACCTCATACAAACAGTTCTCACACACACAAGTGCAATTGAGATAGAGAGAGAGAGAGAGAGCATGATCACTAATATGTAAATAAAGTTTTTGAATCTTTTAATAGACAGTACCTTCTCCTACCTGTGGAACTTAGTAAAGTTATTTGTATCAAGTTGGTAAAATTATCTACAGCTCATACTTGTTTTTTCTATCAAAGAAGCCACCATTATTTTCCCAACATTGTAACTATAGTTGAATCTCACACAATGGTATCAATGACTACAACTGCTTTTTGCACTTCTCAATATGTTTTTTTCCTCAACATAATTTTCAGGCTTTAAAGAGAGATTGGCAGCAACTGTCTCACCATTATGGAATATAAAGCAATTCGGAAGCTCGAACCATTTGATCAGGAGCTCATTCTTTGCGTACCGTGGAAGGACCCCAAAACGAGCCTTTTTAGTCGCATCAAATGAAAATATGAACTTTTTCTCCTTCACCATTTCCTAACATTAAATCCCCATGCATAGTCAAGCTTCATGAGCCATGATTATTCTAATGCAGAAGGTTGAAATCAGAAACCAGTGAACTATAACTATAACCAACAAAACATGCTGGAAGCAACATGATTTACTGATTACCATAGTTAACTACATTCATAATTGCATGAAAGTCATTTACATATACATCTTACAAGCAATATCCTACAAGCTTCTTACCAAAATACTGAAAAAGACAGATTTGTTTTTAGTGTATTAGTGTAGAACACACAGATACCCTATCCTGTGAAGACTTGCATATCAATCCAGTATTCATGTCTATTGCCCAAAAGAAAGGAAAAAGATTTGTTAGGAGGGATTTGTTCTCTGAAAGTGAGGCAACTAAATTATTTACATCCGAGGTGTTCTGTACAATAGTGAGTTCATGTCAAACCAAACAAAAGTGATAGTACCTTCGGTCTGAAGTACAAAGGAAGATCCATGAAAATTGCATAATTTTCAGTAATGGCAAAGTCATGCATCATAATAGGTTCAGGTATCGTAATTGGCACAGGATCATTCATGGTTCCATCCTTTGAAATCACTCTGTATGTGATGTATGGTGGTGTATGTGAATAGCCAAATGTAAACATCTCGCCTGCATGAAAGATTCGTTTTGAACAAAAACAATAAGAACAAATAAAATACCATTTGACCAGAATTCTATTTTTGGAGGATGAATTTTACCGGTAAATGGGTCAACCTTTGGATGAGCGGTGAAGGAATGTGCCAACCTCTTGTCATAATCCAACATGCCAAGTGTTTGAAGATCTCCATCTTCTAAAACTTTAAGAACATCTGCATAATGGAGAATGGAGATCAATTTAGATGTTGATGCATCAAGTTATCTTGTGGATTTCGATTAAGGTTATACTATATGCTTAGATTGCTGGTTTCTCCTTATTTCTCGCATAATGATAGAGTAGGCATTCTGCAGACCAGCCACTCTCAAGTGAAAAAACATCTCTATTTTCAAATGTTTCTGTGAAAACTAAGAAAAGGCAGCAAGCTTACAAGGTTTGTCTGCCTCTGAAAGTGCCAATAGCTTTCCATGATGATAAATCAGAGCCGTATTAGCTGGATAAAAGTGACAAACAGTTAATTCTTTATGCCAATGATGAAAAATAACAGGATGATATAAGATACAATGTTTCTAAAAGCTGTCAGCTAATAATTCATAATATTTGTAGGGAAGAACTTGTTAAAGGTGTACAATACAACATGATACGTAACATTTTGAGAAGCATATTTTAATCAACCTACCTGTCGCAGTTCCATAAGAAGCATCCAATACTTTCAACTTTGCCCTAAGCATTTGCATATTAACCATAAATAATCCAAAGAGCCCCTTAAGATCTCCAATCTGAAAATAACATAAAAAATAGTAATAATTGGATCTACAAAGTAAAAATAAGCATTATTTGTCTTGTCTACTCTCAACTCAAAGATCAAGAGGTTATAGTTTGGGAGCAACGAGGAAAAGAATATGTCCTTTACACCTTTCTGTGGTAACAGGTTGACTAACTACAATTATTCAAGTAAAAGTATTTAATTTAAAAATAATGCCAACTCCAACCACTAGTCTGCCAGATGCTTCAAGGGACACGTTATACATCGAATACAAATTAATATTGTTGATTTTGTCTACTCGACAGCATCTCCCATGAAAAATACATGCAAGGTAAAAAAGAGCTATAGAAGCACTGGCAAACAGAAAAAAGATCACCTGTACAAGCAGAAAAACTTCCACCACTGAAGGAGGATAACTGGAAGCAGGTAAAAATGGAAAAAGAAGAAGAAAAGAAAGAAAGAAACGAAGGACAGAAAGAAAAGAAAAGTGATTGGAGAAATCTAACCTAGGTAAACAGAGTATACCTTCATAAATTTAGCTCCTCCAAAAAACTCTTCTTGATTAAGACGAGATGTCCTCACATAGCGGGAAACATAGGTTGCTTTTCCATCTTTAATGCGCAAACCATGAATCATGCTGCAGAAACAAAGAGCATTCCGAGTCATAGTGGTTTCTGAGAGAGTTCTGATAATTTGCAATATAGCATTCCTAACAAAAGTCAATCTCTGCAAATTTCTGCAACGATTAGGAAGCCTGCAAATCTACAGCACAAAATGCTTGAATGCAAACACTTAGCATACGACAAACAAATGAATGGAAATGATCTTCGATAAAAAGGAATCAATTGTCATCTTCCTGAAAACCAATTTGTTATTCACCGAAATAAAAAGTCTGACAATATATCATACAAATCCCACATTATCACAATGCAGATTCCAATGCAAAAGGCAATGACACCATCCAGTTTAGTTTCTTATTATCCATCAATAAGAATGCTCAGTTATATCATGACACAAGTACACAGACATACCCTTGTGCTTCTAATATGTACGGATACCCAGTTCTTTCGATGATGAACATATGTGCTATTATCTGACTAATGCTTGTCATAAAAAGAACTGACTATCTCCGACAAATTGTAGACCACACGTGCTTTCATACTAGTTATGGTTATGATATGATATTGACTAAAATTTTCTCTTATTGGCATGAAAGACATTGACTCAGATTTTCCCTAATTGGCATTACAAGATATTGGCTGACATTCTGTTTCGACTTGATCAAATACCCTCATCGCCAAAATTACATTGAAGAATATATTCTAAAGAATTGCCTAAATTGAGTACTTTGACACGGTGAGGAGTTCTTTCCTCCATGTTTCAGTACATTGCTCGTCTCGCAGCTATATAAATGTTGAAGAAAACTATATTGCAGAGTGCATACTTCAATAGTAAAGAGGAAAAGAGAAAATATAAATCTCAAATAACAAATTATTTGGAAACTCAACTTCAGATCACGAACATAATATTGAAAGAAACGAATTGGAAAATCACTCATGAATCTACCATCTACAAAACTCATGCTGCCATAGACATCTTAAATGGATTGAAAACCCACATCCATTGTAAGCTCCAAAAGTGCAAAAATCCAATGAAAAAGAATCCAAAAAGGGAACACTACGAAGTAGACAAATAAGAGAACTTACCATGGCCAGAAAATCAAACCAAACATGGTGGAGAATACTACTCTCTCTCTCTCCCCTACTGAACTGAAGCCTTAAACTTGCATGCTCTCTCTCTCTATCTCTCTCTCTCTCTCTCCAGCCCTACTGAACTGAAGCCTTAAACATTTATGGTAAATTTGAACAATCTCCTTGATATTCATGCCAAAGCAGCATAATAATGTGAGATTTTTAGCCAATATATTACATATACATACATGCAGCCAGATATGCATGTTATATACATGGGACATTGCAACTTGAATTAAAAACAAAGATTATGAATATATAATTGGGCTTATATATAGCAAACTAGGCAAGGCAAACCTATACACACCGAACATTTTTATGTTTGAGAGTTAGTCGTTTATTTAGCGAGCTCTAAAATAGGCTCAAGCATGGTTCATTTACTGTATAAACAAACACAAACAAGCTCTCAGGCGAGCCTAACACAAGCTGTCCATGCATACCCAGATCATCTGCAGCTCTACTAATTCATTTATTTATTTATTTTTT
>CM042189.1:7033647-7047321 GCA_023539305.1 Ilex asprella
TAGCAATGAAATACAAGATGTGCCTGGTGATTTACTGGTTAATCTTACAAGGGAGAAGTAGGAGAAGGAGTGGACTGTCATTAAAAATCCTATATTAGTTGGAGTTGAAGCCCTGTGCATGGAGACAACAATGCAACTTTGCAGTGAGACCAAATAGGATTGTTGGGTAAAATAATAGAAATTCTCCTTCCATATCACTCGAAGTAAACCATGTCTACATTCTCAGTCTTGAATGAAAAACACGTACCCATCTCCATCAAACCTGCACAGATAGAAGCAAAGGGAATGAGCATAGCAAGCAATACTCAATTCGCATGAGCAACATTTCTCAACAGCAGCCTAATAATAAATAATCACTAGTACGATGAAAGGAAAGAGTCCATGAAAAAGAGAGTGCGGCAAGATAAGAGGGGACATTTTAGCTTATAAAGCATGTCAAGTGTGGACATAAAACATGTCAATCTCTTGTTGAGAACAATTTGACATAGAAAAAGGAATATACCAGTGATATCCAGCCACCGGTGTGAATTTTGGATTAGGACCAACCCTGACAAACTCACCATTCAAGCACTCCTGCAAAAGCAATATTTAGATTTCACATCATTTGGCATCAAAAGCATAAAAAACTTAAGCTTGTAAGGCCTTCTTGGCAGATATCATGAACATAAATATTTAAAATTATGTGGTTGAAATCAGTAAAATCGTTAGAAAAAAGAGATAAAAGGCTAGATGGCCATTGACTGTCATTAGGCTCACTTAAAGTTGGAACAGTAAGCTCGGTGTCTGTTGCAACTTCTTTTTTCATTTGTGAGTTCATTACATCGTCTTACTAGCACGACCATGGTTAGAGATTTTAGTATTAGCATAATTCCCTGAGTCGCATAAAATGTCAAGGTTATATAAATCTAAGTCAGTGATTCATTGATTAAAGATTTGCAGTTACCGAAGCTGAATATGAAAGAAAGTTGTGGAAGACTTCATCGTATCTCCCCAGCGGTGTAGGCGGTAAGATGACTTAGAGACCTATTGATTCATATGTGACACAAAAATAATTTAATTCGAGTATTGGATCCAAATTTGTTACAGAGAGATCGAATTTGGCCTTGAGATTTTATTGAGAAAAATGTTTTGAAAATATACTTCTTTAGAAAAATAATTTTGAAAGACAAAATTGAGGGCTAGATATGCTTGGTGCTAGAGTAAGCGATTTTAACGCTCGAGTGACTATTGAAACTGTCACTTGAAACTGAGGCATTCTGAAATTCTAGAAGCTCACACTCGCTTGACACTTGAGAAAAGTAATGGACTTGTATTTCCTATTTGGTTGGAATTCTTTTCAAAACCCGTGCCTCACTCTTCCTACCTATTTAAAGACAAACCTTAAAAGTTCTTGAGGTGTGATTAGTTTTACACCTTGCTAGAGCTTGAAAAGATATATAAGCACACAAACCGCTAAAGAACGAGAGAGATTATTCATAGAAGACATTTAGGTCATTCTTGACCAAATGGATTTCAAAAACTAAACCATGTGTAGACTTTAGTGAATATGCCTTCCAAGTTATCATCAAACCTCAAAATTGTCGTCTCTCTTAAAATGATCCATTGCATGGATTGCTTTGAGTTCTAGGGTGGAATTCGAGGAGCCACGATGAGTTGGTGCGATTCGTGCTGATCAACAACACGGTGGTGTCAGACAGCATAAAGATTCGTTAGGAGGGATATCAGCTATGGCCTCTACGGATAATGGAAGTATTGAGTCTGTACTTTGGCTTCAATAGTAGAATTGATTTGGACTGAACTTAGTCTAGTGAAAAATGAAATGAATTAATTAGATTATCTTTTGACAATTATATGTTAGCAAAACTTGGATATAAAATATTTTATTTTTCATCTTAAAAAATAAACTCATTTTATAATATAAAAGCACATAATGTGAATTTTATCTGGATTGCATTGAGTTCTAGGGTGGAATGCAAAGAAGCCATAGTGAGTTCGTGCGATCCGTGGTGTTGGACAAACGGGCAACCATTTCGGGAGTAGAAACGTGATCCAAACCTTGATCAGACAAGCCCGTGTTGGATACGAGTTGAACAGCTTAGGGTCTTCTTGGGTGATAATTAGCCAAAATATTTTTTTTAATTTAATAATAATATTAAATGGGTTAAACAAGTCATGTAACCTACTGAGTAAACAAATTGTGTTCAGTTTGAAGATTTTCACCCGTTTTACTTAATTGAGATGTCTATGATTTACGTGCACACTTTGAGGAATTTAGAAAATAAATAAAAAATAGAATTAGGAAAGAAAATCAGCTTCGAGGGGAGAGATCCAATGGTTCAATTCGAGGAGAACCTCCAATGGTTCAATTCGAGAAGAACCTATCTCCAGAACTTCACAAGAAAGTTCAATACAATATTCATCATATTCATTTCATTGATAGGAAGACTTTTAAATACAATATAATAAAACTACCTTAATAACTAAGCTAACTTATGACTCCTATTATCTTAGTAACCACCTAAAAAACTACCCACAAATACTTTATCATTAACTCACTCACTAAAATATCTACCGAATAACTTTATCTCATATTACATAAAAATATGTTCAAAACATGTACATAACATTTTTCATACAAACCTGTTTAGACCCAACTCAGAACCATTTAACCCGACTTGGTTGACACCCTAGATATAGCCATAAACTATACCCATTGAGATAGAGAAAAATTCTAGGAGTTTGTCTCCAGGCGTCTCCCTTTTTCAGTTGCCCATAACCTTAATATCATCACCCTCCCACAAACACACATAACTGCGTATCTGGCCGCTCTCTCTCCCCTCCGCATTTTAAACCAAAAAGAAAATTTATTAATTAAAAAAGTTACTTCAAAATTGTTTAGGACCGATCTTACTATTAAGCTAATAAATTTTTGCGTGTGGCACGATTTCCAATATCTCAATACGATACTCCCCACTCTTACTGTTCCTAATTCGATGCAACAAACCAAACCGACCATATGACAGCAACAGTATTATATATCATGCAAATAAACCTTTACATTCCAGTACGAAACACCAAACAAAACAAAAATTAACCAAATCTGAACAAACAATAATACGATTCTAAATTGAGAGCAAATACACAGATTACTTGATAATTGAACTCACCGGAAGATGACCTATGACTGGGAGGTCCTTGCAAGGAGGAGTTTCGTCAGGAATAGGAGCGAAATTACCAGATAGATAGTGTTGAGGCTGAGAGTCATGCATTAGCTTCACGATCAGCTTCTCTAACCAGTCTATAGCTTTGGAAGTGAAGCCTTTCCTTGGCCTTGGTTTCACCAACACCACTCCATCCTCGGTCCTCTCCTCCACCTCCGTCTTCCCCATCTCTCCCTCAATCTCTCTCTCTCTCTCTTTGAAGAGGGTGTATCTATATGTTCAGTGGCCTGTGCTGATAATATCAGTTATGGCAGGGTGGGGCTATCTCTTTATTTATATTTATTGGTGGTGGTGGATGCCACGTGTCGCATTTTTTGCCAAAAAAAAATTAATATTTGTAATCGGTGTCCAACTAAATTCAAAATACACTTTTTCATTAATAATAAATTTTTTTGGTCTGAAAAATAAATAAATACCACGGTTGATCTTGACCTAGATTACGAAGAGTGTGAGTGGAGGCGGCAATCAGAGCAAGACAACAAGCACAAAAAACGACAAAATTTAAAAATATTTAAGAATGAGAATGTCTTGAAAGCGTTATTTTAATTTTTAAATATATGTTAATTATAAAATACTTTTTTTTTTTGGTCAAGAATTATAAAGTAGTCAAATAGTAATTATAGGTTACAAATATCATTTTAGTACAATATGCATCTTTATATATATATGAGTCAATACTTTTTAAATAAAAATTTAAATAATAATGAGTAAGCATATAAATAAGAGCGTGAATTCACGAATTGAAACTTTAAATTCGTGAATTTTGTAAAATGAGAGTGCAAATTCATAGAGAATTTGCTCTCAAAGCATGGATTCTTACGCGGATCACTAGTGGTGGCTATTTGTAGTGATCGGTCAAGCCTAATGCCCTAACTCATGCTATAAAGCCCAGTCCGAGTTTACAGCTCAACTCCTAGAGGTCCAGCATCCAACCCAATGTAGTCAACTTGATCAAGTTCATCAGGCTCAAGGAGCTACTACATCAGCAAGGAACATGCAATGTCAGCTAAGGTCTTATCCTCGCCGCCTTGGAAATATTCAACTCTCACCTCATCTTTGACCAAATCTCATGGAGAGCACCGTAACTGCCTCGCCCGTTAAGAAGAGGCCACCTCTACCAGATCAACTATTTAATTACTATTAAATCACCTCAATTGGTTATGACTGCCAGATTAGCTATTCAATTACTATGTGTTATGAGGCGACTATAAATTGTAAACTCCTCTAACACTTGGGGGGCATCACACTCGATCTAGTACATCTCCCCTCTACCCCTCATAGTTTGTAACTTTTTGATCTCCCTACACACTTGAGTCAATAAAATACTGGCAACTCTAGCCATTCAAAGTGGACATAGGTCATATTGGCTGACCATTATAAATCTTGCCTTCTTTCTCTCTACTTATCTGCATTTTATACTTTTTACTTGACAGGTGGTTTGCAAACCAATTTGTACATCATTAGTTGGGCGTCGTCTGTGGGAGCGACAAAATTCTCACCTATTCACTTTCCTTGTTGTATATATGGCGATCATCACCAGATCCATGAATCAGCCTAAAAATAATCCACCACGAGAAGAGGAAGTTGCCCCTCCACCAACCAATCATGTTCCAAATGCACAATAGATGCTGGGGACATTACAACAGCTCGTAACTCAGAATCAGTAGATCCTACAACTGATGTTTGCTGGACAACAAGGAGGAGCACAACCCAGAGAATCTCAAGCCAGAGGAGCTCCGCGCATTAGGCGTCAAGGACCTCCACTTGGGCGCCCCATTGGGAGCCCCCTTGAGCGCCCCACACAGGGGAGCCCCTCCTCAGAACTATGAGGCAGCTCCGCCTCCTCCTCCAGCTCTCCCTTCCCATGGTGGAGACCCTCATTTTCAAGAGGATGAGGGTAAAAATTAAAGTGTGAAGCATGGGAGTCATTTCCATGTCAATTCCAAGGGAGCCCCCCATCACTAGGATGAAAAATCAAAGAGTTATAGAATCAACTAGGCAATGTCTTCAATACTATAAAGGCACAAGGACTAGAAACTATGGAGTACCTTGTAAGGTGAACCGACACACACCTTCATACCTGACGTGGTAAACTATCCACTTCCCCAGAAGTTCAAAATGTCATCCGTCGAAATCTTTGATGGTACGAAGGACCCACTTGATCACCTCGAAACCTACAAGACCTCAATGCAGCTGCACAATGTCCCCGACGAAATTATGTGTAGGGCATTCCCAACTACCTTGAAGGGATCAGCGTGACAATGGTTCACCAAACTCACCCCAACCTCCATAGGCTCCTTCGCTGAACTGAGCAAATCTTTTGTGGCATAGTTTATTGGTGGACGCCACCAACAGAAGTCTACCACCCATCTGTTCAATATAAAAATAAGATCGAGATGAAAGTTTGAGGAGTTATCTCACTCATTTTAAAGAGGAGGTCTTCCAAATCGAGGAGCCTAATGACAAAGTCACCATGACCGCTTTCTTCAGAGGCATCTGCTCATCAAGTTTCTTCTTTTCAATAATGAAGCAACCACCAAAGAGTATGTCAGAACTATTGGCAAAAGCTCAAAAATATATGAATGCTAAGAAAATCAACAGGTTCAGGCTAGGTGAATCATCTCACGGATCGCCAAAAGCTTGACCTGCCTCTACACTGCTCTAAAGTAGGCAGCCTATATCTCCAGTTGAGTAGCTCTTTCGCGGGTTGTCAAAAGCTTGGCCTCTACACTGCTCTCAAGCAGGTAGCCTATGCTTCCAGCTTAGCAGCTCTCTCGCAGGTCGCCAAAAAACTTGGCCTAACTCTGCCCTACTTTTAAGCAGACAACCTATTTCCAGCTTAGCGACTCTTTCGTGGGTCGCTAAAAAGCTTGGTCTATTTCTGCTCTGCTCTCAAACAGGCAACCTATACCTCTAGCTTAAGGACTCTCTTATGGGTCGCTGAAAGCTCGGTCTCAAAAAGTACAACTCTTATAGGAGCAATCCTCAAACTCTGTTTTTGCTCTCACGCAAGTAGCCTGTCTCTCTCTCCAGGTAATCATGTTATATTTTTTGCTGTTGGAATAACATTATTTTTGTCATCTCTAGGCACACTCTTGAAACTCAGGTCGACTGTAAGCCGTGGGACTACATTAGATTGAATATCAACAATCGGCCTCATCCTTTTTGCAGTCATCCAACACCGTTGCCTCATTGTTGCAGCCCTCCCATGCTTAATACCTAGCGCACACAAGGCTTGTCTACGCTCCCAACACTAAGGATCTGTCGCCTGCTAATACTAGTTCCTCTACTCCAATGCACATGGCACCACTCTAGATTACGCCTCTCAAAATTGAGCCTCGACCAACATCTTCTTGCCTACTGCTTGAGTCACCTCAACAATGGCACCTAGGTCACCTTAACAGTGGTGCCCAACGCTTGGGACACCTCAGCAATGGTGCCTACCCTTCGCTCCACCTACGCAAACGGTGCCTCCAAAATGGCGCCCAATGAGACTCCACACCGACACTCTTTCTTTGTTCCCAGCAGCCTAGGTCGCCTGGGTTATCCCGACTTCGGCACCCAACACCTCCTTCATTTCACTCACGCGAACAGCGCCCCCAATGGCACCAAAAAGACTCCACGTCAGCACTTGGTGCTCCCTCCAAGACGCCTCGACCTCGGCCATGCCCAGCAGTGCCCACTTGGTCCGCCTCAACTCCATGGCGCCTATCCTTTGCTCCACCTACGCAAACGGTGCCTCCAAATGGCACCCAAGATGACTCCACACCGGCACCCCTTCTTTGTTCCCAACGGTCTGGGTCGCCTAGGCTTTCCCGACTTCGACGCCCAACGCCTCCTTCGCTTCACTCACACGAATAGCCCCCCCAATGGCACCAAAAAGACTCCACGTCAGTACTTGGTGCTCCCCCCAAGGTGCCTCGACCTCGGTCATGCCCAACAACACCCACTTGGCCCCGCCTCAACTCCATGGCGCCTATCCTTCGCTCCACTTACGCAAACGGTGCCTCCAAGTGGCGCCCAAAGAGACTCCACACCAATACCCCTTCTTTGTTCTCGGCGGCCTGGGTCACCTGGGCTATCCTGACTTCGGCGCCCAACGCCTCCTTCGCTTCACTCACGTGAACAACGCCCCCCAATGGCACCAAAAAAACTCCACGTCACCACTTGGTGCTCCCCCAAGGCGCCTCGACCTCGACCATGCCCAACAGTGCCCACTTGGCCAGCCTCAACTCCATGGAGCCCAACTTCGCTGTCAACGCCACTCTTAAGCTTTGTGCCTTCTCCAAACCAGCTACAGCCAATGGCGCCACGCCCTCAAGGGCGCCCATGGGAGCTTGCCAAAAGTGCCCCTCACCTTCTGTCAACAACTCCCCTGGCGCCTCGCCATTAGCGACGACCGTGTGAGCTTGATTGAGGTGCTCCTCACTAGATGCCTCTCGGATCCCTCACCTCTAAGGCCCCTGCGGACTACGTCGATGCCATCGATGAACAGGGAGCACCCAAGCTCGCCCAAATCACCATCGCCCCAATCCTCCTCAACTCTCCAAGCTCGGCTCGCCCATAAGCCCAAAACAGTATCTCATGGCCCTAGGTCGGCATGTCGAGCAGCGCACAAGGTGCCTCGCCTCCGGCGGTGCTGAGGCATGCTCATCCAACTGCGTCAAGCGCTCAATGACACCCCCTCATTGCTCTAGTATGCCTCAGCTCTCCATACCAAGTTGTCTGATCGCCCAGATGCCCAACTGCATGCTTGTCCAAAACGGTGCGCCTAGCTGCCTGCTCGCTATTTTGATTGTAATTTTTGCTCTATTACTCCAAATAGAGCCCATAATATAAACTCTCGACGAGCCATACAAGACTCATAGCCTTTAGATGAGTGATGCTATTAAAAGTCCAAAAAAGGCCTAGAAACAGATGTTTTGGCCTCCCGAAGTTGTTTCAAACAAAAAAATTACATTCAGCTGCTTGCTCACCCAAACCGCGCGCCCAACTCCCTGCTCGCTATTTTGACCGTAAATTTTGCTTGGTTACCCCAAATAGGACTTGTAATATATCAAATTCAAGGTCTCGACGACCCAAATTTGCATCCTAAATAAAGGGGGACCATTGGATGAGTGAGTCTCATCAAATTTTTTAAATGGGACCTACTGATCCAATGATCCCCTTCATTTGGGATGTAAATTTGAGTTACATATCATTGTTCCTCATATATATATATACAAAAAATAAAATAAAAAGTAACATTCAAATACAAAAAAAAATATCATTTAAACAAAAAAATAGTACCATTTAAACACAAAAATAGTATCATTCAAAAGTAAAAAAATAGTAATACTGTATATTAATATTTGAAAAAATAACAGTAGTAACATATTCAATAAAAAATAGTAACATTGAATATTGATATTTTAGAAAAATAGTAATATTTAACATTAACATTAAAAACAAAAAATAGTAACATTCAAATACAAAAAATAGTACAATTTAAACACAAAAAATAGTACCATTTAAACACAAAAACATTGTAACATTCAAAAATAAAAAATAGTAACATTGTATATTAATATTTAAAAAATAATAATAGTAACATATTTAACAAAAAATAGTAACATTGAATATTGATATTTTCAAAAAAAACAATAAAATTCAATATTAACAGTAACATGTTTATCAAAAAAATAATAACATGTTCAATTAAAAATAGAAAAACTCATAATTGTTGGGGAACAACTAGAATAGTGTGGATTCATGAATTTGAATTTTAAATTTTATGGTCAAATCTTATGAGCATAAATTAAGGGATAAATAATCTGAGTATTTCTCAATTAGGAAACATAATTAAGCTCTAATATTATTGAAACATTATAATAAGGTCATTTTAGAATTTTAAAAAAATAGTGGACTTATCTACTTATTATTAAGATAAAAAACGAACTTATTACCAAATAAGTTTGTTTGACGAACTCAAATCATTATAAGTCTCTTAAAAAAGATTCAGTTTCAATTTTCACAAGTTATTATTCTCATAGAGGTAGGCCCATGGCATCAAATAAGTTAATGGCATCGGATATTACAACTAAGTAAGAGTTGTTACAACTTATTTAGAGCAAGTTAATAATCAATTAGATTAAATTATGATTATAACATCGGTATCAATCGTAGAATATTAAGATTGATACTAAAAATACTAAGGCTGATCGATCCTAAGCAATTCCATTTTATAATTATCTTTTTAGACTCCACTTATTATAGCGAGGTATGTCGTTACAACTTGCCGTAATAAGTGAAGTTTCAAATAATATTTACAGCAGTAAATAAATCTTTTATGACAGTACTATCGTCACAAATTTTTTTCATCCAAGACACGTTTTTTATAACGGTGAACATTATCGCCATTAAAAAAACAAAACTTATCTCAAAGGACCGTAATTCCTGTCATGACGTAAATAGCATTACTCTAGAATTTGTGCCCATCATTGCTCTAGTTTGGTACAATTCCAATGTAAGCTAGAAAATACTTAAGACACTCCTATAAAGTTATAACAAATTCGTCTTGCGATGTAATGTTGAACATTAACCGCCTTGAGATGTTCATGGGATCCACTTAGCTCAAAGTGCTGAATAGGAGAGGTGTATTTTTAAACTTGCATTCTCTTGGTAAACTTGCCAAACAAGGATGAGGAAACTTGTTGAAGATGATAATATTTGCTCCATACCTTCATTTCAACCCAAATGATAGTTAGAGACACAACTATAATGGTTCTCTCTCCAATGCCTTTTGTCCACACTACTAGATCTCTAGGTGCCGTGTGTTTGAATATTTTGATGACGCAATGGAATGGAATGGATTAGCCAAAGTGTGTCATTTGTGGCAAAAACAAATTAGGCCACTTCCAATTTTTCCCCTAGGGGTTACAAGTAATCCATGTCAAGTAGGCTCATGTATACTTATTCCAACGGTTGAGTTAGCGTGAACATGTCACAAACTATTTATTACACTGGTGACATAACACTGCACATGTAACTCTTTTAACAAGTATTTTGTGTTGAAACAGATTAGTTCCATAAGTCAACACAAGTTATACATATTGATTAAATTCTTTAATGAAAAATGCATAATAAAAAGTTAGAGGTTTCACGGATCATATTCATGTCGTGTGTCATGTTTATGTCCGTGCAACAAATATGTCAAAGTGGTTCATTTTAGAAATGAAAATGCAATAGTTTGATAGTTGATTACTTTTTTCCTCTTGTTTTTTTTTTCACACCTGAACCAGATTAGCCCCAATCATAACCTTCTAATTTCATACTGGTTTCGGTTTGTGCTAACCTCATATAAGAAATTACTAACACATAAATATTCATTGAGAACTTTAAGATTTTCAAATTACAACACAAAAAAAAATGATAAATGGAATAATTTGTGTTTTTTTTTTGGCTCCATGAATCTATATATTTGCAGTTTTAAAAAAAAAGATAAAAAAAAATCTATATATTTGCCCTTTAATTGTGTGAAAAAAGGCAAAGGTGATTGAAGTACCAAACTAAAATTACTCCAAACCCATGCAAGTGCTTTTAGTCCAAAAACGCCACTACAAGTATGGTGACGCTAATAAGCTTAACCACCCCCCAACCCCACCAAAAAGCACACGCAAAGCCATTACTCGTACCACAAGCCTACCTTACTCTTTACTTGCACAAAAGCTCATGTGGTTAGATCACTTTCCTAGCAGTGCTAACTTTCCTAACTTCACCCAACCAAAGACATTGCTTCTCTCCCACATTATATATATATTAATCATAACTCGTATTTGAATATATGTGCAATGTAAAATATGAGCACCCAAAAAATTAGTCCATTGTATCAAATAATAAATTTTTTTCTTCTCTTTCTTTAATTATATAATTTAAAATTAATTTGCACCTATTATTTTTTAAAAAAAATTGACAAAAAATTTCTGAAAATATACGATCTAAAAAATATATCAATATGTGTACATTATTATATACGTGGACAATGCCAAAAATAAAAATTATATAGAGCCACAAATTAATCAAATTTTTCATGATTCAACTTTACTATAAATTAGATATGTGATAGAAATGAGTAGGAAAATTATGAGAGAAACAAAATTTAAAAGGCTAGATAGAAGAAAAAGATTGTAGAGAGAAGACTTAGTTTGACCTTGGTTAACTTGAAAAAAGTACAGGCTGAGTAGGGTTTTCAAATTTTGGGCAAAAATTTTTTGGGGATGATTTCGACCCATTGGATTGAATGAATCTCATCCACTCTAGTGATAGACTAACTTAAGAATTCAAAATTAGTCCTGGTTTTATATATATATATGTGTGTGTGAGAGAGAGAGAGAGGGGGGGTCCTCTTGTATGTGTGTATGTTGGTTATGCATGACAATATGTCAATTGATCAAAATGATAAAAAAAAAAAACTAAATTAAAAAAAAATTGACAATAAGTGGTAAATAATATATGTTAGGCTTGACTGCAAGCAAAGATTGTAAGAATGATATGAGTAGCTCAAGTCGGGGTTAGACTTCACTTGGTTTTGGCTTGTTGATGCTCATTTTAGTGGTGAAATAAATGAAATTTGATTGGATTTGTAAATTTTTATAAATCAACTGAATTTGAGCAACGTAAACTCAGTTTGAGTTGGTTTTGACTTGCAAAATAATTCTATTTTACGGCCAAACAACCTCTTTAACTGACATCAAATTCATTCCAAATAGCTCCTATAGCTAGGTCATGTAAATTGGCTCTCCCTCTCTTCCCTAATAGATTTATAGTAGATTAAAGATTCTATGGTTTGATTTATAGTTGATTACTTAGATGTTACGAGGTTTTTCAGAAGAAAGTATAATAATTAAGTTTAGGGCTCAAATTTTTGAAATATTTATAAGAAACTGATCACGATTTGAGATCAATTTACCTCAAATAATTGTAAGCATCTCTTGTGCCAACCTTGACCCTCAATCTGAGCTCGACAGTTGGAGTTAGCTCGAGCTAAAGCTCAGTCAATCACCGTCAAGCCTACTTGGATATTATCAATTCTAACAAGTATAGTTCAATTGTCACCCCTAATTGCGAAGTTGCATAATTTCATAAACGAATGTTGTGATATGGTCAAATTACCAACCTAGTTCCAATTATGTATGAAATTAAGAAGCGGCACTAAATGAGCGATAGCTTTTGACCAATGGATTACCATACAAAAGCTATTGATTATCATAGATTATACAATGTAAAAAGTCCCACAATGGCTCTGTTGATTCTTAAAAATACCAAACTAAATAAAAAACAAACATAAAACGTTTTTTTGAATATACTATTATCAAATACCCAAAATTCTCTCAATAGATTGTATCATAAGCTCTTTATATTCGCAGAATCCTAATCAATCTAGGAAACATAATAACTTAGAATCGTGGATTAATTTAGAAATAAAATAAAGGTAAAATCCAAATTAAACTAAAAAATAAAATAAACAAACTCTTTAATTGATTTGGAAATAAAATCAATCAAAATCTCCTAAAAAAATTCCTAATTGGACTTGATTAGATAATAATTGGCCCCATTCGTATGGCATCAACTGTGTCCGAAACAAATGTCCAAAAACTAGTCATGCATTTTGCATCACGCAACTAATTCCTAATTCACAAAACTCTTGTTTATAATGAGATATAAGAGAAATAGTGATCGATAAACTTACTCTCAATTTGGCAAGGCTAATTTCTATATACATGTATGTTTGTCAATATGTGTTTTGTAAGATTCGAAAACCTTTAGCATGCAATATAAGCTTGTAAGCCACGATGTTCAAAAAAAGAAGAAGAAGAAGAAGAAGAAGAAGGTGGTAAATTATTCGATCAGTGAGAACTTGCATAAATTATAGCTTGAGTTGCTACAACAACAAATCATGAAAAATTAATTTCGGCCTCAATATATATTCTTATTTGTTTTAAACTCGTGACTTTAAGGTTCAATAACGGGGATGATAGTCATTAGAACAACCGTTAACCTCTCTTTTGTTGGATTTAGTTAATCCGAAACCGTACACATTCTCTTTATTTGTTGAGTTTCTCATGTTTGACAATATAGGCCCTTGTAAAGGGAGTTCAAAAGATATTTAAGGACTTTAAATAGTGTGTGTGACATTACATATGCAACTTAATAATATAACGCTGAGGTTTCATAACAAAAATGATCATTCAATTCCACCTTTTCATATTCTTAACTGCTGTAACCATTTTTTCTTTGGTAGAGGATTTATTATTAAGCTTCAGTTTCTTTAGTGTGTGTGTGTGTATATATATATATAATCTGAAATAACCAACCTGTGATGTTCCTAACATCCTATAGTTGCAAAATACATTGTCACCAGAAACCGTAGTCTTCTAGGTAGGACACCATAACCTGATCCTTGCTCCTCGCTTCT
>CM042189.1:7052321-7084577 GCA_023539305.1 Ilex asprella
CTCTTCAAATCGAGAGACTCTTGTCCTCGGCCGACTAATAGTTGCTTCTATCTTTGCATTCAGGCATTCAAAGAAGCATGGAAGGAGGTTTGTTCTTCTGAAAATGGAGCTGTTTTTGTGGTACCTAAGAACGGGACTTATCATCTTAACCCAATTACATTTTCAGGTCCTTGCAAGTCTGATGTTACAATGAAGGTGAGTCTAAATATTTATGAATGCATCAATCAACAGTCAAACCCTCATAAATCGTGATTCTGTGAATACAATCATCAAAATATCATAGTAAAGGTGTAGTATAGGGAATAATTAGTAAGAAAAGAGTACATTCAAAATAGAGATGAAATAACAAAAATACAATGCTATTTGATAGTGTAGGAGGAAAAAATCTCGCACCTGATAGTGATGGT
The DNA here is from genome assembly GCA_023539305.1 of Ilex asprella. NCBI lineage: Eukaryota > Viridiplantae > Streptophyta > Magnoliopsida > Aquifoliales > Aquifoliaceae > Ilex > Ilex asprella. The sequence goes on from CM042189.1 coordinate 7,052,729, forward strand.
GACATCGATTCAAGTGCAAGATTTTTTTTCTCGTGCATATAGAATTTTGGCCCATATGCAAGAACTTTCATTGCTTATTCTGATAAAAATCACTCTAATAACGTTGACAAAATGAATAACATAAACTAATAGAAGAGTTATAGTGCAACGTATTTAGAGTACAATATGAAAATTTTAATTTTTAAAAATATAAAGTGAAAATTCTTAAATCTTAAGTACAACGTACAATTCGCCCTCGTGGTTTTTAGTAACTAAGGATTCCATATTCTTTTCTTGTATAATTGCTTAGATTCGTGGAACAATCAAAGCTTCTCCTCACAGATCCGACTACGAAAAAAGTCCAAGACATTGGGTTGTGTTTGAAAGAGTTAATAACTTCAAAGTTGAAGGTGGAGGAACCATCAATGGCAATGGGAAGATTTGGTGGCAAAACTCATGCAAAATCAACAAAACCCTTGTACGTAATTAGACCAAACTTTTAAAAAATTGAATTGCATTACATTCCTTGTTTTTTTCAATTCTTTGAATTAATCATTACTTGTTTCCATATTTTGTGCAGCCCTGCGTCGGTGCACCAACGGTATGCCTATTCTTCTACCAAAATCAAAAAAACTTACATCAGTAATCAAATAAGTCTATGGTACCAAAAACTTTGTTTGGGTATAATAACACGAAATACTAATTTTTTGAGGTTAAGTACAAACTTTTGAAGTCAAGTTAGAACCTTTTGTGGCATTCGAATCAATCCCAATAATTGATGATTGATTATAGCATTTGCGATAGATCTCAAACCAATAAAAACGTTGTAACTTCACCTAAAAAAGGTGTAACTTAACCTTAAAAGTCAATACTTTTAAGAATTGGTTTTAATTTGTTTTGTAGTAAATTGACCCAAAAATTTGTATTTTGAACAAAAAAATTGGTAAACTTGGGTACCATACCTCTTTTGATTTCGAAGTTGAACTAACCTAAAGAAAATTTGATTCTTAATTACAGGATTTACATGTTTCTGAACTCTTTTTTCAGGCTGTAACCTTCAATAGGTGCAATAATTTGAGAGTAGGAAACTTGAGGATAAAAAATGCACAGCAAATCCATCTTACTTTTCAGGATTGTGTTGAGGTTAGAGCTTCAAAGCTGAAAGTACAAGCACCAGAAAAGAGCCCAAACACTGATGGAATTCATATCACAGGGACCCAAAATATTGATGTCATGAGCTCTGTCATTAGAACAGGTAAAGTGGAGAGAAAACCAAAACCAAGCATGAATACTTAGTTTTTTTAACTAATCCCATGCAATTAGAATTCTTGTTCTTCAGAGTAAGGTACTTTTAAACTTGTTTCCCAAATCCAAGTTTTTTTGAAAACATCATTTCAAATGACATTTTCACGTTGAAAAACGTTAATTCAAATGACATTTTTAAAAGAGACAACTCACAATGGCACCATTTGTGATTAATAGATGGTGGGATCTATTTGTGTGGTGAGCAGTGTGCAATCTGAATACTTCATTTAAAATGATATTTTCACATAAAAATTTTATTGGGAATGACGTTTTTTTTAATAGTAGCTAAGTTTGATAAATAAATTTGAAACTGCACATATTTGTAAAATAAAATTTTTAAGAGCATGGGCTTTGTAAAGAAACTCATTTGTTCTTATGGTATAATATCTTTTGTCCTTTTATGTGGGTGAAGAATTTTTATTCCAAATAAATCAGAATTTGCATCTAAGATGATGGGAAAAAATGGGATTGCCAAAATTTCTCTCTTCTTTAATTCTTTAATTTTTTCAAGGTGACGATTGTATTTCTATCGTAAGTGGATCTAAAAATGTTCGAGCAACAGATATAATCTGCGGACCAGGCCATGGAATCAGGTCTCTCTCTCTCTCCTATTTTTTTTTAATTCCTGTTATTAATCAGTTTTTCACAAATTTGGTTTCATGTGTTCTTTCCAGCATTGGAAGCTTAGGAAAAGGAAATTCAGAGGGTAAGGTTTCAGATGTAGTGGTGAATAGAGCAAAACTTTCAGGAACCACAAATGGAGTAAGAATAAAGACTTGGCAGGTAAGTGTTACTTTTAAACTTTAATATTTAGGATGCCTATTGCTTTGCCACACTCGCTAAGAATTATATTCAAGTATGTATATGCATGCTCCTGTGTATAGGTGGTAAATGGATGGGTTGAGTTGGTTATCGTTTGAGTCAATATGGGTTTGGTGTAAAAAAAGTCTAGCTCATTTTTAACCCATTTAATAATCGAATTATGATGGGTTGGATCATAATTGGTTGGGTTAAACCCATTAACCCGTATAATAATTCCACCAAATTACACACATACACTAACACATCAAAATACACACACATTAATACACCAAAAAACACACACACACACTATAAGTACGCATTCCATATGATGATATATGCCCTATAATTGTAATCAAGAATGCGCGCACCTCATTTGATTGTCATATTAAAAATGGATGGATTACATAAAAGAATCCAGTCTAATACAATACAGATGAATAAAAAACAAAATTAAATGGGGTATTATAATAATACATAATTTTGTCTAGTATTAGACAATATACAACATAAACGTTGAATAGTAATTATTTAGTTTAAACCATTGTTTGGTTAAGAAATTATTTCATCGTATTAATGTTAAATAATACAAAATATTTAATTCACTCATAAGTTTATCAAACGAGCTCAATGTGTATTCCTGTTGTGTTTGTGTATTGTGGGAGTATATATAACTATGCATGTGATACTATATGTCTATATCTATGTATTTGTCTTTGTGTTTATGCATACAGGCAGCTTAATATTACTTGATTATTCATAACTTATTATACCAAAAAAATTAGTAAAGTTAGGGCAAACGTAAGAAGAAAAAATAATAACATCATTCAAATTAAATTTGCTGACATAATCCATCCTAATTATTTGATTAGTAGTCCCAACAGATACTGTTAATCTAATGGCAATAATGATTAGATCAACAAATTAGGCATAAGTAGCATTGCAACTAAAAAAAAGTATAAGTACCAAAGAACAAAATGGAAAAATTTGAGTGCTCATTGGTTCATGAACCATAAGAAAGCAGTGACTATATATAAAGCTTTTGTTCAATATATGTGAAATAACCAGGGCCAAACCAACAACACAACCATTTTCAGCGGCCACTATTATTAGGTATGGTAAGGTTCCAAATTTTGTTGATGAAAATTTTGTTCGTAATCAATGCAATTAAACAAAAACATGTTCATAAATGGGCTTATAAAAGTGAAAAATGCAAGCATTAGATATCAAGTAGGAGCACTAACAAAAAAAAAAAGGGAGAAAACCTTCACTTTTTCTTCATAACTATATGCTTGAAAGATACGAGTCAATAGTGAAACCGATAACAATATATTTATATTTTAGGGAATGTGGATCTACTTCGGTTGTAAAGGGTCATTAGTGACAAACTAGAACCCAAGTTCAAATCTCCGTTCTCCATCATTGTAAATATCAACATATGATACACCTCCACATGTGTCAAATCTTAGTGAAGCATATGCAAATATAACTTTTAGAGTGATACTGATTTCAACATAATATGACTACTTTGACACCACATCAACAAACTTCTACTCTAAAAGGTTCATTGTAGATTTACAAGATACTTCTAAAGCTTTATACGCATGCTTGAATGTGTACTCCTTTACTATGCGAAGATGCACACATACACAAGTGATTGTGTGTGCATCTATGCATTAGTGCACGTATATATTAGCCCAATTTTTTTGATCGAATGCATATAGTTTATACATTTATATTTGATCAATTGAATTTTCATTTTCTCATTATATATGAAGGGAGGTTCGGGATACGCAAAGAACATCAAATTCCAAAATATTGCAATGTACAATGTGACCAATCCCATAATTATCGATCAGAACTACTGCGATCAGAAGAATCCATGCCCAGAACAGGTAATTATAAGTTGAACCCTACTACCTTCAACACAATCAAAACAATTTCTCTACATGTCATATCACTATACATACCTCAATCTAATGACAGTACTCAGCTGTGCAAGTGAAAAATGTGGTGTACAAGAACATAAAAGGAACAAGTGCTTCAGAGATGGCCATTAAATTTAATTGTAGCAAGACCTTTCCATGTCAAGGGATTTTGTTGCAGAACATTAACCTAGTTGGCAAAGGAGATGGAATAGCAGAAGCTTCGTGTGAAAACGTTAGATTAGAAACTAGAGGAAAGGTTTCTCCACGTTGCGCTTGCAAAAGCAAAGACTAGTCAATTTCTTAGTGTTGTGTAAATATCAACTAGAGCAAAACACAACAACAATAGTTGAAGTGCACATCTGTCTGTATTGTGTTTCTTTTGTAAGAGGATGTATTGAAATGCTTCGACACACAAGTACTCTGTAATAGACTTTACACAAACAAAAAGTAAAAGTACCTTGTATAAAGTATCTTGCTGTTAAATAGTAATTCACTTAGCACCTAGATAAGTATGTGCATTAATTGCAAAATTCTTGTTTATAGAAAGTTTTATATTTATATTTTCTCCTTCCATGCTTCTTCTGATAATTTTTTCTTTACAGATGGGATTGTCTAAATTTGTCACATTCTTTACAGAAGTTTTCTTACAAAATCATAATTAATATACAATTATACTATTTATTAGAATAAAACTAAATAGATAGTATAATTGTATACTAATTATGATTTTTTACGAAAAAAAAATAGATTTTTATTTTTAATTTTATTTCAATAAATGTCATAATAGAACATAAATTTTGGTTATAAAATAAAATTTAAAATATTTAATGTTTTATCTTTGATAGGAGTATTTTTTATCTAAGTATAACATTTTAAATTTGAGGAATCAAGTATTATACGCCTACAAACTTCAGGAAGTCTCGATGTAATTTACTAACAGATATACTAACAGACATTAACGGCATAGATCTAAGTATTACGCAAGAACAAACCTCAAGCGTTTATGTGTAATATTTCAAATATCAGGGGGTTTGTGTGATTAAATGACAAACCTCAAAAAGTTTGAGTGTAATTCCTCCATAAACATTTGATTCTAATTGCATAAAATTGTGATTTTAATTTCATATGGTGTTTTCATGCATTCATACCTCTAATTCAAAGTGATGATAAATTCTATAAAGAATGTGACAAACGCTAATTGTTTTTAAATATGTTTGAGTGGTGTAGATAAAAAAGGCGTTGAAGCCAATAAACGAAATTACTTTTTTTGTCACATAAGCTTGAGAGTGGAATTTACTTGTTATTTTTTCACAACATTGTGATTCTAGTTAGAATTCATTCCTTTTTAAATATGCGTATGTAGAACATGTGTGTTTTGTGTGGTTCACAATATATTCCTACAAAATTATATCGTTTATTATTAAATGACGTAAACGATATAATTTTGTTTGACTAAATATATTTTTATATGCATTTGGGATTCACTCTAAATATGAGACTTCGTATGCTTACATAATTTGCATCATTTTTTGGGTAATTAAAGTTTTTTTTTATATAGCAAAATTAGAGTTGAATAATATAAAAGGGATGTGCTGTTTGTTTTCTTTGACATGGGTCTGCCAATTAATTTTATTAATTTTGGATTGTTTGTTCTAATCGCCACATTTTACAGAGCATTTTCTTCTATGCATTGGTTGGTCAGTAATATCTAATTACGATGACATTTCTATCTTTTGATGCTATTTTTTTTTGCTTGACCAGATTGAGCTGATTTGTTATTTCATTGCATTCTGTTGAAGCAATTATTGTTATTCATCATACCATGGAGTTTGCTCATATGAGTAATTTTCTAGCATGAAATTTTTTCTCACCTACTTTATATGATTTGGGTTTTATTTTGGATGTCTACCATTCTTTCATTACTGAAGAATTCATGTGTTGGTAACATTCTCAAATACGGTTACATAGATTATACCAAAATGTTCCTTTATTACTTATCCATATTGTGTGTTTAAATAAAAATAAGGGTTAAACACAATGGTGAGTGTTAGTTACAAGAGAAAAGAAAAGGCAAGATATTCCGGCAATGAAAATGAAAATACAGAAGGTCAAGTGGTATGATTGGTTGATTGCCTATGCAAGATATAAGTAATTGTTAAAAAACCTACTTATCGTTCACAACAATGTTTTTCTTTCACTTTTTTTAGGAAACTAATGATAATGTATATTAAAATGTCAACCTGCACGTTGGGAGCATGAGAGATCACAACATTCACCCATTCAACCTAAATTTTTTTCTTCATTAACACCAATTCGTCGCCAGCGAGCTCAATTACAACAATCAACAATTAAAAGATCTTGCAGTCAATTGATGACCGTAGAAATTCCAAAGCTTGCAACAAAAAAATTGTGCCAACAAATATCCCAATGTCATCTTCAGTGACCAAAATACTCTTAAGGAATGTCTTCACGAAATTTCGAAAGGTGCAATTTTGGGGAAGGTGTCTCGACGCAATCGAAATTACCGTCCAAATATTCCATGGATAACATCGCAATTTTTTGCTATGTAAGTTATTATATAACTTTCTTGTTTTACCTCTCCTCTAAATAATTCAATTCCCATTGGAATTTTTTCAACTCTCTTTTTAAAGATGAATACTAACTTAGCGCACACAGTAAGCTAATCTTCTCATCACTCTTTTTATTACTTCTTATATAGGTTTACTTCTTACTTCATATTGCTCGATATAACATCAAGTTTTTCAAATTTCTAGGTACATTTGTTCCGGCAAAACAACGTAGGCATCGAGATCACATATGAAAGTGATCTTTACCTCATACTCTTAGCTGAAGAGGTGACACGTCTTTTTGTGTATTGTTATATACTCTTTTCTACTATTATGATTATTTACTTATCCATTTTATTTTCTTTTGTCTTTGAATTCAAAAATAGCACTACTTTAAAATTGATTAAAGTAATTAGTAACATGTGTGAAAAGTGAAGTAAAAGATTTACTTGTTCTTTATGAATGGATTAATAATGTCCGTGCTTGAAGGCACTATGCTACTTGTAAAAAAATTACAAATATTTGTCCATGCATAACCCAAAATTTTGACAAATGACGACCAAAATGAGTCCTTAAAAATTTCGACAAAATCTCTTCTAAAAACAAGACATTTGAATATTGTTGGAGTTATAACAGCCTTGTTTATTAGGCTTAGTTTGTTAGAGTTCTTTTTCTCTTTTTTACAATTATTATGATTTTATATTTATTATGATTTTATATTTTGCCTAAACTATAAGGATGTTTAAGTCACTTTGTAATATTTTTTGGCTATATATATACAAGATTCTACTCTTAGTTTGAGTAATCCTTTTCACTTACATCTATCTCAAGTTAGTATCAGAGCTTAACTCTAACCCTAACCCTAACCCTAACCCTAGCCCCTGCCAAACAATGACAGCAGCCACCCACAGCTTGCAACACCTCACCATAACACATCACAGTCCACAACATACCCAGCAAACCTTCTCACTATAACTCCATCATGACTGCCCAGCAAACCTTCCCAGGAAGCACCGACTGAAATAATACCCATAACAGCACTCTGAAATAATACCACCTAGCAAAACCACCCATCATCCTCACAGACAAAACCAGGATCCTCGCCAACTTTCCAGCTACAGCCATTCCCCCTCATCCTCATCCTCACCGACAAGCACCTAACACCAAACCAAGAACCAACCGCCTAGAAACCACACCGACTGCTCACCGCATATACCACCTACAACCCACAAACCATATATACCGCTAACAACCCAAGTCAAAACCGAACAACTCGAACAACCAGCAAGCAAAATTGAACAACCCCGACATACCCTCGTTACCAAAAAAAACCCCACTGACACACTGTCCACTGCCCAGCGACAGCTCAACCAACCCACTGACCACGTCACTGCCTACTGCCTACTGCCTACTGCCTACTGCCCACTGCCTAGCCACCCAAGCAAAGGCCAGGCAACACCCAGCTCGTGCCCAGGAAGTCCCAACGCTAGTCTATCACACCTTTGTGCTTCACGTTCTTCATCGCAGTGTCAACATTTTTTCGCGCCATTGATTTCTTATTCTTAGAAGTGCAGCATCTAGGACCTTTTTAAGAGGGGTCGGATTCTCTTCTCTGTTGATCTGTTTTTGATGCAGTAGATCAGTTATATATTTGTTAGATTTCTAGGCACCTTGACCTGATTACTTGAGAGTTTTTTAGGACCTTATTTATTTGTCGCTACTGTTCGAATGAAGGTATGTTATTCTCCCTTATATTGTCCCTCTATTTATCTTAGAGTTGTTTTTCTATCATGGGTGCCCTAGTATTGTTGATGATATGGCTACTACTGAGGGAGTTGAGACCTCTACTATTGACACCTCTACCGTAGAGACATCTATTAGTACTTCCACTTTTATGTTTGATCAGTATACAGTGCCAAGTGGCACAGTTGCATTACTAGCACTGTCGGACATGATCTCTCAGAAAGTTACGGCACAGTTGTTGAATGGTCATAACTTTGCTGAGTGGTCTCGCTCATTCCAGCTTTTTTTAGGCCGTGTAGGGAAGCTTGGTTGGCTGACAGGATCTCACCCAAAGCCAGCTGATGACGACCCTAGATATTCTGCGTGGTTCTTTGATAACTGCGCCATTCTTGGATGGTTATTTGGCTCGATTGAGCCATATATTTGCAGGATTCATCAGTTTCATAACTCTGTTACGACGCTATGGAGCGCATTATCATAGATGTATTCACAGTTAGGATGGAGATTTCGTGTTTATGAGCTTTCTCAAGAGCTCTCATATGCTTGGCAGGGAGATATGACTGTTCAGGATTATTATGGCTATTTAACTCAACACTGACTTGAGTATGAGACTCTACGTCCTCTTGCTGCTATTCAGAGGATAGAGTCAGAGGAAGCAACATTCTTGCATACTCGAGAACAAGAGGATAAGATTCACAAGTTCCTTATGGGACTTCATATTAAGTTTAAGGGACCTCGTTCACAGATGTCGATGATGAAGCTTCTGTCTCTTTATGAAGTGTATGCAATGATTAAGCAGCATGAGCGCCGCGTCCATGTTGCATCACTTCCAGTTGCGACCTTGACTCCTCCAGCCGACCAGATGGCATGTGCAGCTACTATTGGGTCTCGTTTAGGATCCTCAGCCAGAGGTGGACAACGCTCGGACCAGCGTAGTCAGGGTGCCCCAGATCAGCGTAGACATGAGGATTCTCGTCAGTGTGATTATTGTGATTGACCAGGACATCTCAAGGCTGCTTGTTGGAAGTTCCGTCCAGAGCTTAAGTCGCCTCCTCGCGGTCGTGCTGCTGCTATTGCTGAGATACCACCACCGACTGTCGTTGCTCCTACCTCTACTGCTCCTACTACTCCTCCTTGGCAGAGTGATATGGATGCTATCACTTTTCTATTAGATATCCTTATGTCTGCCTTGACTTCTCAGGGTCCGACTTCTGCTACTGCCACCACTTCAAGTATACCTCGTGTCTTTCATGCTCGCGCCAGTTCGTCTCGTCTTTGGATGCTGGACTAGGGTGCGAATGGTCATATGACAGGTGAGGCCCATTACTTCACCACTTTTGACGAGCAGTTACATACACAGGTTCAACTAGCTGATGAGACATATGCCCCTACTATTAGTAGGGGTACAGTTCACCTCTCAGATGACTTTACATTACATTCAGTTTTTCATGCGCCGAAGTTAGCCATGAATCTTTTATCCGTACATCAGTTAGCTAGATATTTTTACTGCGCGGTTGTGTTCTTATCTGATTCGTGCTATTTACAGGACCTGAGTACCAGGAGGATTATTATCAGGAGATATGAGAGAGATAGATTATATTATTTAGGTGATTCACCTCTAGTTTTACCAGTTCCTCCACCTACATCACCCGCTTTGTTTTTATCTATTCCTAGCTTGCATGCCAGTATTTTACCTAGTACTTGTCGTTATGATTTTTCGTCACAAACTGTTCAATTGTGGCATAATCGTTTTGGACATATAAATTTTAAATATTTATATATGTTATTTCTTGCTTTGAGCAATGCTTGTGTTAGTGGTAAACTTGACTGTGTTAAATGTTCTCTATCGAAACATGTTAGGACCAGTTATATTCCTCACTTGCACCAATCACCCAAGCCATTTGACCTAATACACTCTGATATTTGGGGACCTTCTCTTGTTACTGCTCTGTCAGGTGTTCGATACTATCTGACATTTGTAAATGATCGTATTCGTTATACTTGGGTCTACCTTTTGCATAGGAAGTCTGATGTACTCCCTATAATCACTCAGTTTCTTCAAATGATTAAGACACAATTTGATGTCATTGTTCGTGCTCTTCAATCGGATAATGTCAAAGAATATGTGTCTGATGTCTTAGTGTCTCACCTTTCTTCTCAGGGTATCCTTCAGCAACTCACTTGTCCTTATACTCTTGAGCAAAATGGAGTTGAAAAAGAAAAAATAAAAGCCTGATAGGGATGGTACGTTGTATGCTTAGAGGTATGGGGTACCAAAATCTTATTGACATTTTGCTGTTTTGACTTTTATTTTTCTGTGCAATCGTACACCGAGTCGTGTTATTTAGCATAAGACTCTCTTACATGTCTTATTTACTAAGCGGACACTTTTTCGGTCCCCCCTCGTATTTTTGGTTGTACATGTTTTGTTCAGGATCGGTCTCCTACTCGTCATAAGCTTGATGATAAACCAATTCGTTGTGTCTTTGTGGATTATTGTCATCAGTTTAAGGGGTATCGGTGTTATGATCCTATCAAACGACGTATGTATCACAGTCTAAATGTTACCTTTCTTGAACATATTCCTTATTTTTCTTCCAGTCTTGTGTCTGCTCCTCCAGTAGATGATACTCCCTTTGATTTTTCGTTACCATAACAGCCAGAGTCATTGATCACAATTACTACAAAGTTCTCAGTCTCTCCTTCTCTAGAGCCACTCATTCCTGTCTGTACAGAATCACCAGTCTCTCTTCCTTTGCAGGTTTATGTTTGTCGCTCTCGCTCACATCCCCTTGTTGATGTCCCCTCTATCTCAGGCAATACAAGTAATACTTCTCAGTTCGTTGAGCATATTAATGCACCTGTTGTTAGTACTGATGAGAGTGCAGGTACTGAGTCAGTTACTTTACTTGCTGAGACATTGTTAGTAGAGGATGATGTTTTAGAGCGTTGTTATTTGCGGCATGATCGACGTCCAGTTGATCATTATGGTTGGACCGCCAGGATTTTAGATCCGATCTTTGCTTATGTTTCTTATGGTGATCTATCTCGTACATTTTGAGCTTATAGTATGGTCTTATCAGATACACCAATTCCTCGTGGATTCTTGTCATGGAGACCAAGATGGACGCTCTTCAGCGTAATCATACATGGGATCTTATTTTTTTACCTTCAGGGGTGTAGTCTGTTGGTTGTCGCTAGATTTACACCCTGAAGTTTGTTGCGGATGGTACTATTGATTGTCACAAGGCTACGCTTGTGACGAAAGGCTTTCCTCAGCTACCACGTCATGATTTTTGTGCTACATTTGCTCCCGTGGAAAAATTGACTACTGTTCGGTTGATTATTTCTCTAGCTGCGGAGTACTCTTGGCCTCTTCATCAGTTAGATGTGAAAAATGTGTTTCTTCACGGTGATCTGGATGAGATTATTTATATGAATGCACCACTGGTGAGGGGGAATATGCTGAAAATGTATGTCGACTGCGTAAGTCTATTTATGGACTGAAACAGTCACCACAAGCCTGGTTCTCTCGCTTTAGCGACGTAGTCGTTCATTTGGGGTTCACCAGATGTCATTCTGGACATACCTACTTTATACGACAAAATACTTCTAGACAGTATGTCATCTTTTTTGGTATATGTTGATGATATTGTTATTACTGGGGATGATATTTTGGGGACTGCGCAAGTTAAGGTAGACCTTGGGAAGGCCTTCGATGTAAAAGACCTTAAATTTCTCCGATACTTTCTTGGGATTGAGGTTGCCCGTAACAGCAAGGGTGTTGTTCTTTCTCAGAAAAAATATGTTCAGCACCTTCTCTCAGACACTGGGATGCTGGAGTGTAAACCGGCATCATCACCCATGATTCCAACCTGAAGCTTACTGCTGAAGGTGAGGACCAGACATTTCATTCGTTGTTAGCCGAGTTAGTCATTTTATGCACAGGTCATGTCAGCCTCATCTTGATGTAGTTTACCATATTCTTCGGTACCTCAAGTCTTATCCTGGACTTGGGTTGTTCTATGCATCAGGATCTCATACTGGTTTTCTAGCTTGTTACTTTGATTCAGATTATGGGGGAGTGTGTGATGGTCGATCTACTACGGGCTTCTGTGCTTTTCGAATGACTCATCTTATCTCTTGGAAAGAGCAAGAAGCATACAGTTGTCTCCCTCTTGTCAGCAGAGGCAGCGTATCAAGTACTAGCACTTGGTACGTGTGAGATTATCTGGCTACAATCGATTCTTGGCAAGTTGAGATTTTCAATGACTTCTTCATCTAAATTATATTGTGATAATCGATCTGTTATTCAGCTTGCTTCTGACTCTGTATTACACAAGAGGACAAAACATATAGAAATCGATGTTCACTTTCTTCGGGAGAAGGTTAGCAGCGGTATTGTCACTCCATCGTTTGTGGGGACCAGTGATCAAGTTGCGGATGTTTTCAACAAACCTGTCACTTTATCCATTCTCCGGGACTCTGTTTTCAAGCTTGGTTTAGTTGACATTTTTGCGTCTAGCTTGAGGGGGAATATTGGAGTTATAGCAGCCTAGTTAGCCTGATTTATTAGGCTTAATTTGTTAGAGTTCTTTTTCTCTTTTTTACCCTTAGTATGATTTTATATTTTGCCTAAACTATAAGGATATTTAGGTCACTTTGTAATATTATTTGGTTATATAGACAGGGCTCTACTCTTAGTTTGAGTAATCCCTTTCACTTACATCTATCTCAAGTAATACCATTAACATAACATATATAATCAAACATGTATGTAATGCAAGTCGCGCTATAATTACTTCAACATAATAATTGTTGCATAACTTGCATCTGATAAAATATGTCACTTTGACATTGCTCAATATAGTTTTTGTTGATTCAACATTCATGATTTAAATATTAATAATCAACTTTATCTCAAATACTACAAAAATGTTCACCAACGCTACTATTAACAACACACTAATAGAATTCATCACTAATGGAATGAAAATTATAACAGTACTTCCAAAGAACTTACCCAGATGCTATTGAAAAACTAAATTTTGCTATCATAAATTCCTCCGACTTCCAAAAAAAATGCCTACGTCATTTTTTTAACATTTAAATGCTTTCTCATTCTCTAAAAATATATAAATATTTTTTTTCCTTCATCCACATTCGAATAAAAAAAATAGAAAAAACATATTTACATGATATCACTTCCTCTGTTTCGATGTTTATTATTTCTTAGTTGAGCCTCCATATTTTCTGATGCTCATCAACAGATTAGGTCATTTTTTAGATTCCCGAACATTTCAAATTGTTTTATTTATAAAACTATTCTTGAACTTCTTAAGAATTACATTAATCGGTCATTTAGGTGGAAGTGTGCTAACAATATTATTGGATTATTCGACCTAAAACCTTTTTTTTTTAGTTTGTCATATAATACTTCTTTCTTCGTTATGTGTTATTTGACGTACGATTCTGGATTCATTTTCTCTTATTCAAATTGTATCCACAATAGATGAATATTGCTCTTCGTTTTCGCTAATAATTATACAAATCGTAATGCACATGGTAGTTGGTCATGATGAAATTTTTTTCCCTTTGTAGAATTTCGGTGGTGGGAAGAGTCTTTATTATTTTGTGCATAATAATGTTTATTTTTTTCCTTGCGATCTGTAACATACAACCTAATTTAATTTTTTCCTTGTGATCTGTAACATACGACCTAATTTAATTTTGTTTAGCACAAACTCTGATATTGGAGTTTCATATTCAAATGAATCATTTTCAAATTTATCTAGTATATTTGACACCAGCAAACACGCACTATAACAAGCATAGATAGGAGGTCTTTCCATACTATCTGTACATAATATAAAATGTACAAATTAAATTTATAATAAGCAGATTAGCAACGAATTAACAAATATCATAATAAAGACACAATATCAAATGAAACAACAATAACAACAATAGTGATTGTTGTTCCGATCGTTATTGTTTAAAAAATAACATTTCAGTACAATACAAAATGTTGTATTGTATAGAAACATCTTCCCAGTTCCAACAACCCCACTCGAGAAGAAAGTAACTCCAAGATTTTTCAAATACTGATGAAGTGATTGCTGCATAAACAGTTGAGGATAAAATTATTTTGTTTGTTGTGATATCTGTTAATTCTTTATTCATCTAATTATTATAAATTTAATTTATACTTTTTATATTATGTACATATAATATGAAACAATATTTTATCTATGTCCGTTGTAGTGCACATTTGGTAGTATCAAATATATTAAATAAATTTGAAAATGATTCCTTCAATGATGAAACCCCAATCTTAGAGTTTAACCTAAACAAAATTAAATTAGCTCATATGCTACAAATGACCGGAAAAAAATAAGTGACCATTATATTATGCATAAAATAGCAGACTCTTCCCACCACTTGAAATCTTGTAAAGGAAAAAAAACATCACGACCAACTAACCTATGCATTACAACTTGTACAATTATTTGTGCAAGCAGAGCGTAATATCTATCCACTATGGATACAATTTGAACAAGAGAAAATGGATCCAGAATCGAACATCTGAGACCATATAACAAAGAAAGAAGAATTATATGACAAACTAAAAAAAAGAGTTTTAGTCCGAATAATCCAATAATATTGTATGTTATTTTTCGCACCCTTCCACCTACAGGGCTAATTAACGTTATTCATTAGAAGTTCGAGAATAGTTTTATTGATATGACAGAATTAGAGGATATATTAGCGGATATCGAAAATGACAGAATCTATTCATGAGTATTAAAAAACGTGAAGGCTCAACTGAGAAACAATGAACATCCAAACAGATGAAACGATATTTTTCAAGTAAATATGTTTTTTCCATTTTTTTTATTATTTGAATGTGGATGAAGGAAAAAATGTTTGTATGTTTTTAGATAATGAAAAAACATCTAAATGTAAAAAAAAAAAAAAAAATAGGGCGTAGTCATTCTTTTGGAAATCAGTAGAATTTCTAATCGCAAAATTGATTTTTTTAACATTTGGGTACTTACTTTGTCTATGAGTGTACTGTTACAATTTTAATTTCATTAATGATGAATTCTATTATTATGTTGTCAGTAGTAATGTTGGTGAACATTTTTTTCAATTTGAGATAAAGTTGATTATGAATTTTTAAATCGTGGATATTGAATCAACAAAAAGTACATTGAACAATGTCAAGTGACATATTTTCTCACATGAAACAATTATTATGTTGCATTAGTTGTAACACGACTTTCGTTATTTACAAATTTGATTATATGTATTTTGTATGCAAGTTGATTGTATTCAAATGTCCTATTTATAGAAGAGATTTTATTGAAATTTATAAAAATATTAGTAGACTCATTTTAATCATTGTTTATCAAAATTTTGGGTTGTATGTATCTTTTACTTCACTTTTCACATTGTTACGAACTACGTCAATCAATTTGAAAGTAGAGCTATTTTTGAATCTAATGATAAAAAAACAAAATGGATAAGTAAATAATCATAATTGTAGAAAATAAACTGTAACAATACACAAAAAGACATATATCTTATCTCAATGCCAACATTATTTTGCCAAAGCAACTAGACCTAAAAATTTGAAGAAAGTTGATGTTATATTGAGCAATAAGAAGTAAGAAGTAAAAATATATAAAAATAATAAAAAGAGTGGTAAGAAAATCAACTTACTGTGTGTGCTAAGTCAATATCCATCTATAAAAAGATAGTTGAAAAAATTCTAACAGAAATTGGATTATTTATAGGAGAGTTTTAACAAGAAAGTTATATAATAATTTACATGACCAAAAACCATGATGCTATCCCTGGAATATCTAGAGGGTGATCTCAATTGTGCCAAGGCGTCTTCCCCAAAATTGCACCACTCGAGGTTTTCGTGAAGGCATTCCTCAGAGCATTTTGGTCATAGAAGATCACACTAAGATATTTGTTAACACAATTTATTTTGCTATAAGCTCAAGAATTTCTACGGTCGTCGATTGATTGCAAGATTTTTTAATTGTTGATTGTTGTAATTGAGCTCGCTTTGGTGCTAATGAAGAAAAAAATCTAGACGAGTTGTGCACATTGATGTTATACATTTATCGTTAGTTTCCTAAAAAGTAAATTAAGAAAAATATTGTTGTTAATGATAAGTAGATTATTTTAAAAATTACGTATATCTTGCACGGACAATCAACCAATCATACCACTTGGCGCTCTATATTTTCACCATCGTTTTTTATCCTTTTTTCCATTTAAACAAACAATATTGATAAGTAATAAAAAAACATTTTGTTATAATCTATGTAACCGCATGTGAGAATGTTACCGCACATGAATTCATTAGTAATCAAAAGATGGTAAAGAACCAAAACAAAAGATATCCAAAATGCAACCCAAATCTTATAAAGTAGGAGAGAAAATATTTATGCTAGAAAATTGCTCATATAAGCAAACTTCATGTTATGATGAACAACAATAATTGCTTCAGCGAAATGCAACAAAATAACAAATCAGTTCAATATGGTTAACCAAAAAATCAATCTTAAATGATAGAAATGTCATAGTAATTAGATATTATTGACCAACCAATGCATAGAAGAACATGCTCCGTAAAATGTGGCAATTAGAACAAATAGTCCAAAATCAATAAAATTAACTGACATACCTATGTCAAAGAAAACAAACAACACAACGTTTTTATATTATTCAACTTTAATTTTGTTATATAAAAAAAACAATTTTAACTACCAAAAAGATGATGCAAACTATGTATCCAAAGCATAAGTCTTATATTTAGAGTAAATCCTAAATTGCATATAAAAATATATTCAATCAAACAAAATTATATCATTTGCAGCACATATAATTTTATAGGAATATTATATCGTGAACTACAGAAAACACACGTCCTACATACACATATTTAAAAAAGAATGCATTCTAACTCGACAAAAGCAAAATGTTGTGAAAAAATAGCAAGTAAATTCCACTCTCAGCTTATGTGACAAAAATGTAATTCTCGTTTATTGTCTTCACCGCCTTTTTTATCTGTACCCCTCAAACGTATTTAAAAAGAATTAGTGTGTCACATTTCTTTACAAAATTTATCATCACTGTGAATTAGAGTTATGAATACATGAAAACACCACATGAAATTAAAATCAAAATAAATAACAATTTTATGCAATTAGAATCAAATAGAAACAAATATTCACTCACCATGTGTTACATTCCAACAAACATGCATAGAGATTTTGAATAAAAGTAACTAAAAAACTCATTTTATAATAATGAAATCATATTAAATTAAGTGAACATTAAATGGGTATGCAAACTCATTTTTTTCTAACTATAAAAACCTTGGAATATCAATATCAAATTATATAAATCCGATGTCGTCAATTGGCATCATAATTACAAAAACACATTTATAATATTCACTACCGAAAAATTCACACCATAAGCAAAAGCCAAATCCAATTATTTGAGTATGGCTATAGTAGAAAGAAATCACATAAGGGAGAGGCAAATCCAAATCTTGTCACAAATAAATCACTTATTACTTGTCAAAACTTATTGTGGCTAGGTGATTTGTGTAATTTTTTCGAATGTTGACTCTTGAGGTTTATGCAAAATAAATAGTTGGACACCTTGCATATCTATATAATAAATTGTATTATTTCCTGGAATGTAATGAGCAAATGTTTGGCATAAACACCTTGTCAGAAGGTTTTCTTTTAATTCAATTCCACAAATGACTTTAAAAAGCCATTTCTAATAGTGCAATGGGGTATTGACTTATGAACTGCGTGTGCGTGTGTTCAAGCGTATGTCATCGTGTTTTTGTTCATGTGAGTGTTTGTGGCGTAGTGTGAATAGCCGTGTGCGTCTGAGTGAGTGTATGTGGCAGGAGCAAAAATGGAAAGATAGAGGGAAGGAAGACAAACCTGGGAGGAAAGGAGGCAACAGCGGCTAAAGAGAGAGTGAGTCAATTTTGCTAATGAGGGCATTTGGAAAAAGATTCTGATGTGTAAATGGTACCTTTTCATAGAATAGTGACCAAGACAATTCTTGATTATAAAGAAAATGGGATTACTTGTAAAATAAGGCCTAAATTGTTGAATCAACCATGAGCTCATTCCCAGTCTTTCTTTTTTCCTTTTTTTTGTTGGACACTATTTCATACAGGAGACAACGAGATTTGAACTTGCGACCTTAAAATATAACAACGAGAATGTTGACCATTAGCCAACCGCTAGCCTCCATTCTCAGTCCTTCCATTCTGCACATTTAATAACCTCTTTGTTTGTCTTTTTTCTCAATCACTTTCTTTTACTGCACTAGATATGGGAAACGAAGTCTAAGCTCCCCTCACAAAGAAGGTCTCCACTAAATCAGCTAGTAGCAGTGGGAGTAAGGCCTCTGGGAAGATTTACCAAGAAATCTGCACACTACTTTCATTCTGAGAGTGGAAAAATCCACATGGAATGAGGCAAGAGGTTCTAAATTTGGCTTTTCTATTGTTTTTAGTAAGGCAAAATATGAGAGCAAGTTTTGGAAAAACAATAAAATTGCTCAAATATGATCCAGATATGACATGATTGGGTCACAAAATAGAGTGCTACATACATCTAACTATTCCCACATCTCGTAATGGTGAGCGCGTCTACCGAGCTAACCTCTTCAACATTAGACAAAGGGTCCATACTCATATTTGGGATCCCTAGCCTTGCTCTTACACAAAATATCATATTAATACAAAGATGAGTTAAACGGCAGAGCTTAGGTGAAGAAGGGTAGTCTTGCATAAAGCTCAAGCAAGGGAATAACAACCCCAAACGCCATCGTCTAAGTTGGATAGCCTCTTTTTGACTAGTTGCATTCGCCCCATTCCAGTTTAGATTTGTGGTTACATGACTACCATGGTTGATACTCCATCATAAGACAGATGTAAGCTGACCCCACAATGGTGGAAACCTCAAACTCTGGGCTTTTCTTTTCTTTTACAGGAGGATGAATCCAATATTCCATCTGCTACTTATAATTGTAACTACCTCATAGTAACAGATTTTCCTGAAAGTTAAATTGCAATGGACCATTTCAATCAGAATGAAAGGGAGCCCCTATCTCCGCATGATAATGTAGTTTCTCTAGTTGGGGAATGCCTAAAGACAAACAAGCATGTGTTAGAACTCATGGGGAAACAACAAGTATCTGGCAATATAACCCTAGTTACTTATTTTGCAATTTCCGATAGATATCATCGACTCAACCCAAGTGCATGACTGATAACTTGAAGAAATAAGTAGATTTGTAGAACTGAAAGGAAAACATTTCGACCAATACTCATTTTTTGAGTAATAGGATCACTAGAGAAATATAACATTTAAGAAACAACAGCATTCTCTAATAGCCCTATGCAAAATGCGTATAATATATGTATGTCACCATGCCAGTCATAACAAAGAGCAAGGGCAGTATTCAAAATTAAATTCACAAATTATCCACAACCATTTGATTCTATATTATGTTCCATGGAATTATAACAAAGAATAATTTCTAGTTGGTTGAAATTTACAAATTATCCACCATAACTATATTAATTTATACAATTTTAAATGGGATTGATCTGCTCTTATCCCAAAGAATAGGCACTATTGCACATAAACTTGATAAGGCAATAGTAATTGGCAGTTAAAAATTTGAAACACATCTACAAACTAATCATACAGTACCTCTTCTTCTCTTGCAGTATATGGAGGAGGCAGCAAAACCTTCGAATTGGCAAAAGTATCTACCCAACCACAAGGTGCCTCAGTAATAGGTGAATCCAAAACGGAGTCTGGGATGGCCAACAGTGTCTCCTCAAGAAAAGATTTGATTGTCTACAAGGTTCAGAAACGACATGAACAAATAAGGCCACGACTGATAAGGTAAACAACCCTCTCCCTCTTCTGGGGCAACACAGAAAGAAAACCCCGCGGCCACTCAAACGCGGAAAAGAAAGAAAAGACATCATGTGCAGGATACATTTAAACAAACAGCTACTGCCAAGCATCCATCAAGATTGAGGGAAAGACAACGGAAGTGGGAAAACCTTTCCCGTTGTTATGACATTATGCCATGGATCCAGTGGCAAGCCACTATAAACATTTCATCCCATAGATATTTAACCCTTCTTAGACTCCTACACACTTTTTTCAGGGTACAGGAACATCATCGAAAGCGCAAGATCACTACTGCTCAGACTCCTTACACTACCCCTATCATAGGTTCGTTCTTAGCTACAAAGCTCAGAGGCATCCTTCAAGGTTGACAACAAGTAGCC
Source organism: Ilex asprella (assembly GCA_023539305.1). Classification (NCBI taxonomy): domain Eukaryota; kingdom Viridiplantae; phylum Streptophyta; class Magnoliopsida; order Aquifoliales; family Aquifoliaceae; genus Ilex; species Ilex asprella. Next base: position 7,073,419 of record CM042189.1, read on the forward strand.
TTCGACTGATAAAACAGACGGTTAATGTTACCCACTAATTCTAATAATACCTCTGCTTATCAAGAGACACCATCTGTTTCTAAACAAATATTGACTTATTTTGCTCTTTCTGTGATAACTTTAAACATAATATTATCCAAATAAAAAAAGTCTGACCAAAAATTTAGTTCACAACAACAGTTTTGGTAGACAAATTAAGAAATTCGAATGACAGCCCCTCACTATTTGTCAACCTATAAATGAGGTTATCTCTCTCTTCATTTTCTAAAATTTGAAAATGTGCCATGTATTGGCATTGGCAGAGAACAGTACTGGTCATTTTGGTTTCACCTGTAATATATGGAGAAAGAACTCCATGTTTTTCTAACCACACCCTCAAAAGAGTATCAGAATTTATCAAGTCAAACCATATCAACACATATAAAATTAATCCCTTCAAGCATAATTTCAAGAAGTTGCAATATTTAACTCTCATATTCTTTCCAGTTCAAAAATGTACAAGATAAGCTGAATAATTGGAAACTGCCAACAGTTGGAACACAAAGCCAAAGAACTATGCTGATGATTTTGGTAAACATTGGGACAAATTATTATTGCCCTATTTCATTGAAGGTGACTAAAGAAGGAAACCATTTCTTTTGTTTAAGTCATGAAACATTGTCCACCGGGTCTACATCCAGAAACAGAGGACAAGCTCCTAGACAGGGTGCTCCTAGAAGGACAAAAAACACTACCTTTTCAGCTTTTAGTAATCAAGGGTGACATACCGTGCAGCTTTGGAAAGCAGCATCAGCTTTGCGCTTCCACAAACCATTTCCAGGCTCTGAATGGAAAAGACCAAGCAAAGGCTGCAGTAGACGAAGAGAATGGTCAACTAATAATAACAATTAACAACACAACTAAGATTAGGAGAAACAAGGTCTTTTTCAACAGTAGGATCCAAGATGTAGATATGAAATAAACTGCTAATTTAGTAAAACACTAACAACACATGGATGCTCTCCACCAATTCTGTACATGTGCCACATCTGCTTTTGTGTGTGTGCGTGACGACATGAGGCACTATTCCCACAGCAGCAGGTTGGATTCTCCAACTTTGCAAATGAACCCCGTTCAAGTTCCATCCCAACTGTCTCGTCTTGAGAAAGGGCAACATTTATTAGGTCAATCACGCTTCGCACCTTCCATTTCCCGTGGTTTAATCGGAGTAAAGCTTAGTTGAGTGGTAAGTGTCTTCTTACATCTCCAATGAAAGCTGAACTGGTCACTCTGAGTGAACTTATCAGTGATCATAATAAAGACCTCCATACCAATTACAAACAAGTAAGGTGATATGGGATCCCCTTGTCTTAACCCCATAGCCCAAGGAATATCTCCCTCTAGTTCACCATTGATGCTGACTGAGAAAGGTGTGTGTGTGTGTGTGTGTGTGTGTGTGTGCGTGTGTGTGAGTGAGGGAGAGAGAGAGTGTGAGGAAAGAACAATATAAATGAATATATGCATGTTTATACTATGTAATTGTGGTGACCCAATTCCTGAAGTGTGTGTGGAGAGCTTAATAAGTTCAAGCTTTGGACAGTGATATTTTAAATTAAGCTAATGGGTGTTGTAACACCACCGCTGTAACATAATGGGAATGCGAATTGGAAGTGGGAATTTTTTTGTTTGTGTTCACATCCACCTAAAAATTAAATATGTGCATGTTTTAGGTCCAATATCAAAACACTTTTTTTGTGACTTTCAAAAAAATTTATAGAGATCCTGTGCAATCATGGATGCCAAGTTAAAAATAATAATAATAATAATAATAGTTCATCCAAAGGCATCCTGATTCACTCAACTTATGCTGTTTATTTTAGAGTAAATTTGGTAAAAATTCTCAATCGTGGGATCAAGAGGTATTCAAAATTCCTGGCCAACATAGTTTGGGGGGAGAAAGTGGGGCCCAGCCCCATCACTTACCAGCTAAAATGTTGGATCATCTCTTTAATGGGTTCTCAAAGTTAGACACTTGGCATCCTTTTATGCATTGAACATATTTACAATCTGATAATCGTCACCCAAGTGAATAGGTTCAGAATGCTTTCCTGTACCAGATTCTGATTAAGCTCAAGAGCTGATGCCCACCAATATCTTTTTACAAATTGCCCTCAAGCCAAACGTAACATGCATAGATCATCCCCCTCCAAATGACCAAGCCAAACATAACATGCATAGATCGCCCCCCCTCCAAATGACCAAGCCGCCATAAGATGAACATAGAAACTTCACAAAGTGATACCCATCTTTGTAAATGTCATTACGAATGTGTTTTCCCCGGAGTGTAACAATATCCAACCTACTTTAAAGCTATGCAAACGTAGCACAAAGTAAACATTAAAGCCATTGACTCTTGCAGCATGGAGATCACGTAGTCTACGCATCCCTTGGTGCACCCCGGTCTGGTGGAGCGATGGTCTGGGCGATGGAAACTAGAATGGTGGGGATCATCTTCCAAAATTTCACATAACCAGGGTCGTTACTGGTACTAACGATATCTTTCCGGCTTAAGGAAGTGGACTGTGGTCATCCAATCCCACATGGCTTGGTGATGGCATGTGTGGAGTGCTTCACCGTACAACACATTTTAAAATCGTACAAACCTAACCCAAAGCAAGTAATATTATACAATACAGATCCAATGAATTACAATAGCACTAATAAGAATCAAGAAAATATTGATTTTTTTATGGAAAATAATCCGGCATGCCAACTTTTTCCCATCAGTCAAGAAAAAATGGATATCCCTATAAAATGCCAATTAGTATGCATTTGGCCTGAAAGTTTTTGCACATGGTAGTTGTAACCCCCAAGGATTCCCTGACCAAAAAATCTGCCCCTACGATGCTAAACAAAAAATTCTCTCCCCTAAAATAGTAGCCACAACAAAATATGACTCAAATCATAAAGCTTCTACCAAGTTAGAGACCGAATTTAGGTGAATGAAGACAATGGACTTATCATCTGGCACCATTTTTTTCCTGGTTTTGTTGGGGGGGGGACCTTACCAGTAGATGAAAGGTAATGGCATCATAAGTTAAAAAATGGCATAACAAATGAGTAACGCATCTGCAGAGCGCAAAATATATCATAAGATGTAACAGTGATATTGCCACAAAAAACAACAGATACATTTGTCAACTATCACTAGTTCTCTTAAAAAAACAGAGAAACAAGGTTATCCAATTGAAGGCCAAAAAAGGAAGGGTGAAAAGCAAGAGAATGAGGAAGAGGAAGAAAAAGGGGAAGAACAAGCAATTCGGTTTATTAGAACCATCCACCCTTAAAACCCGCCGATAAAGAGTGGAGAGACCCTTGAGGATTATATATGTGATATTTTATTCACACGGGACAAGCTCTAACACTACCCAGCATACGTGACCCCCACCCACATGTGGAGAGGTAGACAGAAGATTCGAAAGACAATTCAGATATAAAAAGCTGCATTTATGGCACAACCGAATAAGGAATCAATTACAATAATACCAAGAGTCTTGCCCAAAGGTCATTTAACCTAGCTTTGATATCATGTTAGAAACATCAACATGAAACCAATTGGCAATGGGTAAAAAGGCCCCTCAACCATACACATCAACTGTAAGTGGCACTTATCTTTCAATGTGGGGTACAAGCTCACTTCATACCCCCACCAATTGGCAATTACAATAATACCAAGAGTCTTGCCCAAAGGTCATTTAACCTAGCTTTGATATCATGTTAGAGACATCCAACATGAAACCAATTGGCAATGGGTAAAAAGGCCCCTCAACCATACACATCAACTGTAAGTGGCACTTATCTTTCAATGTGGGGTACAAGCTCACTTCATACCCCCACCCTCACACGATATGGGCTCATGGCAGACCCGAGAAGTCAACTGAGTGAGATACTGATGCAGACCATAAGATGTTCAAACAAATACAAATACAAATTCAATGATGTGACAAACTATGCAATTTGGCATGCTTTCAAGATAGAGACTAACATACCTTCCGTAAGATAGAGACTAACATGGAATCTTGCATAACTATCTTTGAGTCCCGTTGGGTCTTATTTTTGAGTAACTTAAAGTCAGTTTGTTTTCATTTTTTAGTTTATGAGTCTTTTTTTATGTTGTTTAGAAGCAAGCGCATTCTTATCATTTCTAGACTTGCTAGAACAAGCATAATATGAGCCGTGGTTAGTCTTTTGGGTCAAATTCTAGTGTTGGATGTTGTAGAATTTAGAGTCCCAATTCTAGTTTATGCTAGTTTTCTAATCTCAATTAATTTAGAGTTTTTGGAGTCCTAGAGACTTTAGAATCCTAATCTTTTAGGATTAGGAATACTTAGACCTCTAGATATAATTAGCAAAAAATTTTAATAAAGAGCATAGAGATATTTTCTTAGCAATTTTATGCTTTTGCATTGTGTGATGCAATTCTAACCCCAGGTATGCCTAAGGAACCCTATGAGTGATTCCTAGTTTTCCTCCTCCTTTTCTTTTTCTTTCTTCTATTTTTTTGCAATTATCTATATTTTGAACACATGTATTAGACTTGATATTTTCATACCCTTCAATTTATTAAACCCTAGCACACTAGTTGACTCTATTATCCCCTAAAAATACTATTCAAGGGTGATGTTCACAACCTTGAATAATGTTGGTTTTTTTTAGTTCACTAATGTCCTACATCAGAGACTTGGCTCACTAACCACACAAAAACCATTAGCTCTGGTAACAGGTTAGAGGATTCCAATCCAAAACCATTTACCAATGTGTGGCGAGGCCGATAAAGCATATACAATAGATTGCGAGATATTATTTTCTCTTTGTGAGACCAGCTCTAACAAAACACATATTACAAGAATTACAAACATAATATTAATATTATAGAGATTGCAGAGAAAGGTATTTGATTCAAAAAAAATGCGGCAACTGAACTGCACCGGTCCACAATTTTGGTAAGGGCCAAAACAAGCTACAAGTATTAACACTTCCCTTTCACTTAAATGTGAAGGCAAAAAAAAACAAGAGCAAAAGAAACAAGTATCCCTTACCTTAACCACATCGCGAACATTTGGTTTATGCCCATATTTGCCCAGGACTGAATCACCATATACTTGGTATTGTTCAAGGACCTAAAAAAAGTCATGAGACATGAATTTAGCAAAGGGCAGATAATGGTTAGATATACTGTGTAGAGAACCAACTCTAATGCAGAACCTGACGGCGACAAAGATCACTGCGAGGTGCGCCATATACTTCAGCATCAACATGTCCCAAAGTGTACCACAAGCTGTCCAAATCATACGTTGTTGCCAATCAACTTGTCAAATATTTACCAACGAAAAGAAATTAAGAAATATATAATAAGAAAAGACAAAACAAGGAAGAGAAAACAGAAGGTAGAGGCTCAGAAACAACCCCCACCCCCTTTCCAAAAGAAAGGGGACATCTAAAGGTAGCCCTGGCAATGGTAACATCTTTGGATACCTTGATAATGAATTCATAGATGCCAGGAGGATCATAGACACCCCAAGCATCACACATCGCTCAAAATCCTGACCCCAACTTATAACTTAAACCAAAAATTGATTCATGATTTAAGTAATCGCACATCATAACTCCAATCCCAAATCATAACATTAACTTATTTCTTTATTTTGGTGTGCATTAAACTCATATTTTGATAACACTTACACTCTGTTTGGTACGATGGAAAATTGAGTGGATAAAAAGTGGAGAGTGGAACATGAGAGGGAAAAAAAATATTTTCATATTTTGGTTTCAAAGGAAAGTGAGGTGGAAGGGAAAATTGGAGGGAATCAAAATTCGTCCTGCTCACCATTTTTAGTCGGTCCAAAAACTGGGGAAAAAGTGGAAAGGTTGGTGTGCGGCCTAAGTAATTTACTTTTATACCCTTCCCACAATTTTTCAAATGCATTTACTTGAAACATGTGCTAGATGTGATGGATTACCGTTCATACAATTGTGCTTTGTGAGCTTTCTTATCAATATCTATTTTAATACAATATTTATTTGTGCACTTTTAATGATGAGTTCTACTATCTTAATACTCTGCAATAACTCGTACCATTCCAAGAAGAACTTTTTTTTACTTTGTGCTTGGGGCATAATAAATATTCAAAAGAAGGAAAAAGCTAATTCATGCTAGACTTTGTAATAAGTAGTTGTATTCATCTCTTTCCATGTGTGCTGAGTGTTATTTTTTCGAACCAAACAATTTAAAAGGGTTTTTCTTGGGTATGCTATATAATGATCAGTCATGTACATAAAAAATTATAAACAGAATATATGTAGATAAAATATATAAGGGCATTATGATAGAATTGAACTATGATGTTTTTCCATCCTTTCCCTTTGTTACCAAACAAAAAAATGGAAAATTGTTTTTCATTTATTATTTTCATCCCTCATACCAAACACAAAGGAGGAAAAATTTTAGTTTCTTTTCTAGGGATGGAAAATCTATTTCTCCCACTTTTCCTCCCTTTCTCTTTTCCATCATTCGTTCCAAACGGACAATTATAAAAGATATAAAATAAATATTTGTTAACTATGTGTACATGGGTGTATTATTCTACACAAAAGTTACAAAACGAACCATAACCCAAAACTTTGTACCAATTAGCCTACTCCTATCGTACTGCGTATTGGAATAAGAATCGTACAACGAACCCGTACTCATATCACATACCAAATCGACCTATGATCCAAGTAACATTAATGCTAATTAGGAAGCCAATATCAAGGGATGTAAAGACACATAAAATGCTACTATCATTAACTAAGTAACACTGAGGCACACAATTCAAACATCTCAACACTAGTCAGCCAATTTTTGTGTGTATGGTTATGTGTGTGTGTGTGTGTGTGTGAGAGAGAGAGAGAGAAAGAGAAGAGACCAAGAGTTGAGCAAGACAATAATCTATTCAATCTTCCATATTCCAAGTCAGTGGGTTCCAACAATAAGCCTATTGGTATAAGCTTCCCTTAGAAATGTTCAATTATGGACAAAAAATAAACTTAGATTAAATCAAATCCAAAAGCTAGATGAATTAGAATTGCATGACTCAGTCCTAACTTTTAAGCCTAAGAAACTACCTTTAGATCTTACGCCTTCACTAACCCTAGGTGTGAATCTTACTCCGAATACTTTCTTGCAAACCCCAATACTTCTCCCCAACTAAGAAAAAGACGCCTCCGAGGAGATATGACAACAACAATGCTTCAAGAGGTAGGTCAAGGAGGTGAAACTCATCCTCTATTGTCCAAGTAGAATCAAAACCTGAACTATCTTTCCATTTGACAAGGTATCCACGGAATCCACCATGTGAAGAACAACAATCTCATACTCAAACACATCCTCAATCTAGTCTGCATGGTCATAAGGAAGTGGTGGGAGAATGAGTACCATTGTCGAACATTAGTTCTAAGAATCACTAGAAACTTACGAAAATAACTCAAGTGTGCCTCCCAAGCTCATCTATAGAACAAGATGCAAAGTAGACAACCAAAAACTTTTATGTGAAAACATGTAAGACCTCAAGTGATATCTAATAATGTGCTAGGAGTATTAGAAAAACCAAGGACATAACTAATCACTCAAATAATTAGGCTTGATAATCGAGTCAAGCTACTCTCGCTCAGTTCGGGTTCAACTCAATTCATGCTTATCTTGTTTTCTAAATGAGCCTAAAAGATTCAACTCGTTTATATATAAAATAATCGAACTATTAGGGCTTGACTCGTTTAAACTCAGTTTGGACTTAACTCGTTTTTTTAAACGAGTCAAACATTTACAATTTTTTAAGTTCATTTAAAAAAACGAACTCGACAAACTTAGCTCAATTTTCAGTCCTACATACAGCCCATTGTTATGAATTGAAGGCAATCTTCCATGATTCCACTCATCCCCTAGCCTATTCCTGATTTGCGCATAAACCGATAAAAACTACACAAGTCAATTTTGGTGTAACAATTGGAACATCCATCTAGTCCAATACATCATCAAGTCTATGGATTGGGAGCCTAAATTGAATGTGATGGTATTGATAGCTCGTCTTTCTCCTTAGGGTTGAGACAATAGAGTCAAAGATTAAATAATTGTGACCCTAGCCTCAAGTCAATAGCATGTTGAGAACCCCTCATATATAAGGAAACTCATTTGGCAACTCTTCAAGTACCACATCCTAAACTCGTGCAACAACTTGTTGAATTCAAGGGAAAGATCGACCTGAGTCAATGGGAATCTCAAAACTTCATTTTACACGAAGGTTGTTTCCATGCCGGAATTCTTAATTTCCTTCTCCCTTCTGATTCTTCTCTCTCATTCCAACTCCACTATTGCTCCCTCCCCACTCTCCTCTTCTTCTCTTTATTTTTGCTTGTTTGATTCTTTGTTCTTCCTTTCTCTCTCTTCTTTTCTATGCCTATTCATTTTCTTCCCTCTATTGGTTTCTGCCTCTATTTGTCCTAGATCAAATCAAAATGCAATTTTTCGAATACAGAAACCACTCTATGTATGCAGAAATATCCACTTAAACTTGCCACTTAGCAAATCCAGACAGGTGAAATGGTGGAACACAACCATTTCAGTGCGCTACAATTCTTATTACCAGATAAGTTGTGTGCAACATGAACTTGACTAAAAATGTGTTTCATGGAGGAATAGTTTTCCACTCTACCAAGACTTGCCCGAAGGCATGCTACCACCCTCAATACCACGGCAATGCATGAGAATCACACCTCAGCTAAAGTTCATAGGATGCAACATAGGGTTGGCTTTGAGGATGGCCAAGGAGTAGGTAAGTGTCCAAGACATATAACCATAAGGTTACAGTCCATGCCCAAGGCAATGCATGTATTGGATTTGCCCATATCAGTGTTGTGAAAAGCGAGCCTAGGTGAGCGCCTAAGCGAGAAGCGAGAAGAGAAGCGAAGCAAGCCTTGGTTGCCTTGAACATCCAAGGCGAAGCGACGTTAAGTAAAGCAAGGAAAAAGCAAGCTTAGGCAACAAAGCGAAAAAGCGAGCTAGGCGATAAAAGCGAACGTCTAACTGTAATTTTTTTATTTTCTCTCTCCCTCCCTCCCTCCCTCCCTCCTCCTCCTTCTTTAACATTAACCAAACTCTAGCAGAGATAATGTTATATGTGTATATGTATAAAATAAATTTATGGAATCCGTGTAACAGTATCTTATGACAATCTATCTTATTATGATTAGACAATGTTGAATGCTTTGTTTTGAGGTGAATGCTTTTGTTAATCAATTTGCTTGGCTAATCAAATCGATTAATCAATTTGTGAGTGTTTTGTTTAGTGGTGATATTAATCAATTACGGTGGAAATCCAACCCACATTTGCTAATTTTACATTTAGATGACGTGATTATGTCAATTGATTATTTTTAGAATACCAGAATGTTCAATCTTTAATATTTTGTCTATTTAAAATATGTTGATGTTTATTATTTTGATTGCATTTGAATATTTTATATTTGTAAAGTAAAACTTGAATATTTTGGAGTGATCAAAGTATGAAACTAAAATATTTACTTATTTTTTATATTATTCGCTTTGCTTTAATAAAGCGTTCGCTTTGCTTTGCTTCTCGCCTAGGCTCTCAGGAGACTGGTTCACTTTAATTCGCTTTACGCCTTAAATAACACTGGCCCATATTGATTGAATTGTATCGACTTAGTACAGGGTGCACAGTGAAAGATGGGTCAACCTCATACAGAGTAGATGTTGGGATTCAAATCCCATCACCTATCAATATCTATTCCTTCCAAGTTCCAAGATTAAAATCATGTTTCTAGAAAGTAGCCATTTCACAAGAAAAGAAATAAAGTAAAAAGATATGAGCACTAGAAACTACTAACAACCCTAATAACATGAATCATCAATAAATATTTCTTTCAATTTAAGATTCATTACTCGACCATTTGTGGCTTATCAAAACACATGTACATCCAAATGAATAAATATCTACATACACACATGTAGTTTTGCACTCTCTCAACCTTGGATATAATTTTAAAAACTTGACTTTGGTATTATCATTGAATGCCAACACAGTTAAGAGTGAAATTGAAATCATATTAAGATTATCTAACTTACCCTTAAAATATCACACTGAAATAGTATGACACAACTCATATAAGCATCTAATATAAGTTGCAACAGCTAGGTTCAACAGTTATTAGAAAAAACAATATGCACAATCCAATTTGAGTTCTTACAAACTCAGACACAAGCACACGCACATGCATATAAGAACTAAGTTTTTCTCCAAAGGAAAACCACATGTGACAGTGAGGAGACAAGAGAACCAGATTATATCAAATGCAATTGTTCATACTTATTGTAGGCAGCACGCCCCACCATAACCCCATGAGCTCCTTCCCTTCGTGCTGCATTGACCTATTAGTTGGATGCAAATAGAAAAATAAGTGAAACAAAAATGACACAAATCCTATATATACACAATATTGCAATTTAGTATAATCATCATGCCTCATGTTTATCTCTCATCAGCCAATAAGGACAGAAGTCCAAATAACAAATCAAGATGAAAGGTTGAAAGTAAACAGAAAAAAGAAAACTCAGCATACATAACAGTGCAGACTAGTAATCTACTCTTAAAATTTACAGACGATGAAAGATGCTCTCACTACATATGTTAAAATTCTGTTTATGGATCTCAGTCATCAGACTTATTCTTAGGTCCTTTGAAGGAATGGTTGAGCTTAAGATTGTTACAGAAACAATGCCCTTGTTCGAATCATATAGAAAGTTGGCTGGAAAATGTGGTCTACTTCAGCATGTAAGATTACTGAGTTGTAATTAAACATTTTGGTCTTCCAAAAACAACTCAGCATTTAAATGCTGCATAAATCGATGTCGTGGTTCCTTCCATAATTGAAAGGCCTGTTTCCGCTCCCTCCCTCCCATTTTCTCTTCTCTCTTTTTATCCCTCATCTTCCTCTTTGAATGCCAAGAAGGCTCATATGTTCTAGATAGAAACTTTCGGATCCTACCTCCTGCATTTCTTTTATTTATCTTTGTCTTTTTCCATTCCTTTTTTCTTTCTCTTTTTCCATTACCTCCTTTTTTC
>CM042189.1:7089577-7099695 GCA_023539305.1 Ilex asprella
ATAAGATGTGATACACCGAATTATTCCCTTATCCCTTAAATACAATCTCAAACCCTAAAACCCTAATTTTAATCGGATTTGTCATTGCTCCTTGCACGATCGCTGCTGACTCCTTGCACGATCGTTGAACTCGATTGATCGACGACCATCTTCCTCACTGATTTCCTCACCAACAGACTCGATCAACAAAGTCTCCTTACCGACAGTCTCAATCGATCGACAATCGTTGATCGCTGCACAGGACCACAGGTTAGTCTTTTTTTTCTCTCTTTTTTTCTCCTCTTTTCTAGTTCTGGATCTTCTTCCTAACACAGATTCTGTTCTTTTTTTTTTCCTAATTCTAATTTTGCTCCTACACGATCGACAGACACGCTGGACAAATTCTGCTCCTTTTCTTTTCTGGTTTTGATCATTGGTCCTTCCTTGATGCACAGGTTAGTCTCCTCTCCTTTTTTTTTCTCTCTTCTATTTCTCTTTTTTTCTTCTATTTTCTGGTTCTGAATCTTCTTCCTCGCTGTACAGATTGTGCTCCTTTTTTCTAATTTCTTGATTCTGATTCTGACTATGCTTCCTGATTGTTCTTCCTGAGTGTGCTTCTCTGCTCTGTTTTTTGCTGTTTTGTTGTTCTGTTTTGTTGATTCTGGTTTTGCTGAACAAGAGGCCCTGATCCTGGTTTTGTTGCTCCTAATTGTGCTTCTGAATGTACATAAAAATAGATTTACAAAAACAGTTGTGGTTGATTGAGATTTGGGATATTATTAGTGTTTGTTTGAATTTAAATGTTTAAGGTATGACTGTTATTAAGATTTTAGATATTATTAGTATTTGTTTTAATTTAAATGTTTATGGTTTTACTTGCATTTAAATATTTAGTATATATAAAATTAGAACTTAGATGTTTAGAAGTAATTAAACTAAAAAAAAAAATTTAATTGTTCGCTTCGCTTTGGTAAAGCGTGCCGCTTCGCTTCTCGTTTCTCGCCTAGGCGTTAGAAGTCTTAATCGCTTCCGTTCGCTTTACGCCTTAAATAACACTGTATGAGATTTCGTAAAGAAATTCGATAACTGTAAAGTAGAAGAAAGAAAAAAAAAAGAGATAGTGCCCTCATAGAAGACTGAGTTATGAGCAATATGAATAACACTGGTATTATCACAATACATGGGGGTAGGAGCAAATAAAGAGATAGCAAGATCAGCAAGCAATCGTCGTAACTAGACTATCTCAAGTGTGAAAGATGTCATAGGATGAACTCAAACTTCAACGGAAGAACGAGCAACAACAATTTACCATGATAATACATCAGGCAGATTGTTTTAGCAGTATTTTTAAAGATGGGCCAGCAACAAACCAACCCCCCCCCCTTTTTTTCTTTAAAAAAATCCACACACAACGAAAAAAATCTCCATCCACCATTAGAGAAACAAATAAGGGGAAAAACAAAAGAAGATGGATTAGTAAAGGAAGGAATAAAAAATAAAAAAAGGAAAGTAAAATTGCCTCATTCCACCAAATTGTAGAAGAAAATTTTGAAGATATTAAACAACAAACAAGAAGTTGGTCAATAAGCCAAACCAATCCAGTAACATCGAGTTTGAAAAACGGATTCATATGGGCAGATATGTGGCAAAACCATTATAAAACTTTGCATTGCAAAATACATTAGCTGCACAAACATTAATAACTACTTTTTAACATCAATAAGCACACCATTGCAGAATACTCGCCTAAGTCACAAGCCTCGTCAAGTGAGCCAGACCAAATTGTTACTTACTTCATCAACGGTATTTATGCCTCCATTAATCGTAAACCTTAAGTTGGGGAAGTCACGCAAGAGGGCAAAGTAGTACTCATATCTACAAAATAAAATTGTCAGTTGCACATAGCGAGAACACGAACCGATTCACTATGATTAAAAGCATGTGTACTTAATCTTTCTTCAATACTTTTTATAGCAATAGCATTGAATAGATACCATAAAATCTAATGAGATAGCTTGAATACATTACTGAATAGTATATTATCAGTACTTCCAGTTAAAATAGGCACATGCTTAATAAACAAACACATTACAAACTAAACATACTTCAAGGGAGGAATTTTCCGATTGTCAGCTGGGCTAAGTCCCTTCAGCAATGCCTTTCTGGAGTGTATAATGAAATGCCTAGTAGGTGACTGAGAAGAAACCTTATAAATGAAATCACCTGCAAAGAGAAAGAGGAAAGAAAAATAGAAATCAAGACAAATCCCAGCAACTTTTGCATGTAACTCCGAGAATCAATCAGCAGATTCAGCACCCAACACAATTGTAGCTAAGCAATAAAGTTCTGCATCAGCTGGCATTTCGAAGGTCTCAGCTAAAGTAGCACAACAACATGGGAATGTATTGCATAGGGTCAATCTATAACAGCGTGATCTATTCAACACTTTCTGCACAAACAAAGCAATGTCACACAGGCCTGGGTAAACCTGTCAAAAAGTCGGTGTGTGTCCAAGAGTCAGACCTATCTGCTCCTTGAATCCAAGAACTCAAGGACATGACCACTTCATCAACATGGTCAGTTCTTTATCTTTTCACCAAGAACAGTGCAGTTTCTACAAAATTGGCATGTTAAACGTGGTACTTTCAATTATTTGGACTAAACAAACAATCATTATGTCAGTTTGGTCTCACTTATACAGGATGCTGGAAGGGGTTACAGGATATAGAACCCAACCTCTGGCTTAGTTTGAGCAAGGTAACTGCCCTCATGCATGAACCCATGTTCTCACACATTCTCAAACAATTTACCATCACATAAAAAACAGCCCCCACATGATTTTAACACTCCATATGCAGCATGGGAACATATCTTGAAGGAGTCACGAGAACCCTTGAGTGACTTAGACAAGTAAACTGTCATTCTTTTGGTGAAACCCTCTTATAGAAATGCAGTCAAATGTGCATCCGTACCATATTGCATCAATCAACTGTGGAACGAAAGGAAAGAATTTTGATGCAACACGAATGCAAAATTTGCTCCAAATTCCTTGGGAACATACATATTGAAAGAAAAAATATAGCCATCAAAAAAGGTGAGAAAAGATTGAAATACAAGGAAAGAAATAATAGATTTCTATGACGGCATATGTTTCATGCTGCTACCAGAGAAAATTCTACATTCCCTTATCTGTTTAGATTGTAGCTTATCAAGTTTTCAAAGGAGCCATTTTATTATTCTCCGTGACTCGATAAGGGTTTTTTCACTCCCCATAAGACATCTTCAAGACATCCATTAAGAAATCCAGATTTTCTAATGAAGAACAAATTGATAGGTTCTGAATCAGGATCATCCTGTTTGGAAGTATATCAAGACATCAGAGCCATCACAAGAACTTCACAATTACTGAACCTTTTAAAATTTATACTGCTAACAGAATCAAACATGGCGCCCTTCTTGTTCTAAAAGAAGTTAGACTCCATGAAAGCGTAGATCTTCCCTAGTAAGACTGCTTATACATCAACGAGGTTGGTTAGGAATTTAAGACGATCTAAATTTCTCCGTTTAGCTTTAGCTATTTGGGGATCTGGTATTTTTGCATTTTGTGGGCTCTGCTTTTCCTTTTTGTAGCAAAAACTAATCGTAAATTTCTCTCAAACAATACAAAAGCTACACTGATTCACTAGCAATCTACAAAGTTGCACTTTTATTCATACAGCATCGAAACCACTCTAGTTTAACGCATCACTTCCAATATCCCATGAAACGCTGTCAGTTCAATTTTTTACATCACTCTCTATATGCAAAAATTCACAGTGAGATATCAAAATATGGGGGCAAACCCCTGAAAACATGGTATCTATTGCACGTTGATCAATTCTCATGCCATTAGTGGCTATAGCTTCTGAATTCTACGACTTCTTAGAGAAATGCATTCCTGCTATCATGCTCTTTGGAAGAGTAAAATTAGAATGCTACACTGCATGAGCCGCATGTTTTCTGTGATTAGCAGAAAGTAAACATAAAATATAGAACATATCATCGTAAGCAATACAGAATAAGCAACAGAAAAAGTTTGAAGTGTTTAATCCACAATCTGTTTCATGTAAATTTCTCAAGGAATATATGAAGTTCTTTTAGTAAAAAGAAAGTTGTATCGCTGCCTTAAACAGAGTGAAGAAGTCAATAAAGAACTCACAGAGCTCATTATACGAATCATGGTTATCAACACCAATTCGGCATTTAACACTGACAGGAACATCTGTGTTGGCAGCAATCACTGACATAGCCTCAGCAACAAACTTCTCTTGTACAAACATAAGCCTGTATCAGAGCACATTGACAAACAAACTACTGCCAAGAGTGGTTTAGTTACAATGTAAACAATCACAGATGTTCAAACCTTTGGATCAAGCATAAGGCGCGCACCAAAACAGCCACGTCCAGCTACCTTTGGGCTAGGGCATCCACAACTGGCAGATGAACAAATTCCTCAGTTCACTATTGAAAAAGGAGAAGGAAATGAAAGATAACATTTTAACTACAGAACGGACTTGAAATTAATCTCATCATAGCCATAAGCATTTGAAAGTTGTACTGCTTTTGCCAGATTATCCAGATTACTTCCCCCAATTTGAAGCACTATAGGGTGTTGCTCTGGAGTATATCCTAAGAATCTGTCCTGATCAAACCCAATAAAATAATATAAAGTCAGAGGTCCCTAGAGACCAAACTATGAATAAAAAGAAACCCAATTTGTTAAAAGCAGGTAACAAATAACGAGATATATACACTTGTAACAATTCCTTAGGAAGACGCAAATTAAGAAAATATATACAAATATAAAAATTATTGTTCAACCTGCAGAAAGTTGTTAAGATATCAACTTTAGACCAATTAAAGGTCTGAAACACACTTCAAATGGATTCTGCTCAACTGAACATGTTCATGGGCCTCCAACATCATTCCAATCACCCAAAATAGTTTTTAGCAGATTTGACCAACCAGGGGAAGTAGTAGGATTTCCAATTTTCCATTCAAAGCATTCTTTCTTCATCCTCCCAATATAATAGGGTGTGTATAGGGACTTTCGGATCAGTGGGTCCTATTTGTTAAGAGAGCTTGTACCACATCGAATAATTAGTACCACCAAGGTTTGTTTTCTTACTTGAGAGGGCACTCCACCCATTGTCAATTGATTTTAGGTTGGATGCTCTAACATAGAATTAGAGTAGGGCATTGGCTGGTTAGTGGGTCAAGTTACTTATTTGAATTTTCCGACATGCATGGTTGGTTGGTTGTTTGTTGACCCTACGTATTCCACATGAGTGAGTATGTTAAGAGAGTTTGTTTCCCACATCAAATAATTAAGACCACCAAGATTGGTTTATATACTTGAGAGGTCACTCTACCCATTATCAATTGTTTCTACGTTGAATGCTCTAACATGGTATCAAAGATGGGGCTTGGATGATCGCTGGTTAGTGGGTTAAGTCTCTTAGTTATTTGGATTTTTTGGTATACATGGTTGATTGTTTGTTAACCCCACATGCAAGCTCTGGTTCTATGTGAGAGAGGGTGTTAAGAGAGTTTATTTCCCACATCAAATAACTAAGATCATTAAGATTGGTTTATATACTTGAGGCTAAGGGATCACTGCAATCATTGTCAATTAGTTTTATGTTGGATGGTCTAACACCATTAACTTTTTCTAACAAAAACCACTCATAAGAGGATCCCCAGTCATTTGGGATCCCACTTGGGATCCAAAGTATTATTGATCATAACACATATCCAGCACTACAAACTTGGACTTGAGACATGTTCCTCTTCAGCTTGGCCAAGGAAATAGTATATTGTTGAAGATGTAACAACAACACCACGTGATACAACCATAGGGCTTCCTTTAGAAATATGCTACAACAACCATATTGTTTCAGAAAAGTGCTTCACATTCCATTTAACCTTCCCAAACCAATTCGGTCTTCAAAAATTTCCATGATTAGACAAAGGCCTCCATAATTTGATTCGTTACAAACCTATGGCATATAATGTTTTACATTCTTTATTCATAGCAGGGGAATAAACAATAGTTGAACTATTCTCTCACAAAAATCATCAAACACTTGTGAGGCACTACCTAGAAAGCCTACAGAATTACTCTCCCACTCATCACCATCATTAGGGTAGAGAAATCATAGATGGGTGGAGAATCACAATCCACTAAACTATCATTTGTTTAATTTGGTGATTCATGGATGCCTTCTAGAACTTCAACTTTGTCTTTGTTCATAAGATTAGCAAGCAGCTGGTTAATGACCCCACTGCTGTTAGATCTCATTCAAATGGAGCTGCTTTATCTCTCACCCAGTTTTTGGGTAGTAGAGACAAAAATAATGAGAAGACCCTAATAATACTAGAAGCTATGTCATGCCAGAAGAATATAGATAATGCTACAGTACTCATATACAAGGATCAAAATTTCGTTTCGGTGCATTGTTTTGATCACCTAAAAAAAGAATGTTTCAACATATTTCCAAAATATTTTGACATGTTTTTGAAATAGGATGAAAAAAATAAATAATTTAAGAATTATTTTTTCAAAACATTGATCAAAATATACCAAAGTATCTTGAAATACCTTGAAACATTACAAAGCACCTCGAAATATTATGAAATACCTCAAAGTATTAGAATTTCGATATCATCACTGTTTCGTTTCGGTCTCCTTGGAAACGAAAATACGTTTAGATGTTTCGAAACACAATTTTAATCCTTGCTCATAGAGTACAATTATACATCCGCAACTAGAATACTGCAATGAACCTGCATCAATCAATCTGGAGTATGAAAAAAAAGAATGCAACACAACAAACAATTGAATAATCTTCATGCTTAGATTTTCATACTTGACCTCTTCATAAAAAAAACTCCCTTCTCCTCATAAAATTGCACAAGCTTACCAAATTTCCCGTCTGATAAACAATTGTTTCTGCAGCAATCATTTCTGTGTAGAGCCATGCATGCTTTGAAATAAGTCGAGCCAACGTCCTAAAATGGTTATCCGTCCAATCCATCATAGGAGCAACACTGCAAATCAAGCACGGCAGTTAATACAGGTCGTAGAACAATACACTCCTAATTTGGAAATTACTGAATATAATTTCTAAGGACACCCACCTGAACCAAGGAGGAAAATAGCGCCCAGCAACCATCTTGGAATTTGTATATGATTGATGCTTCGGGTGGCAGGCGTATAGTTTCCGCAGTCAGTTGAAGTTACAAAATAAATTCGATGATAGTGTACCACGGTCTGATAGGAAAATAGAAGGAATAGGAGTTGCTTTGAGTCCGAGAAAAAACCTCTCCAAAAAGGCAGTAAGGTTGCCTATAGCTTATGTCTCCCAGCTCCGTTATAGGTAGGAAACTTCTGCAGCAGTTACAACATTTTTCAGAGTGGATGGGACTATGGGAGTAAAAAAATCCAATCAAGTATGTCAAGCGGTGGCAGACTTCATAACCTCTCTAACTACTACACCGTAGCTTGCTCTTTTATGTACACCTATCATTTAGATGCAAACAATATCACACACAGAGGACATGACTTGTTGAGACTACGTAGAAAGCTGTGACATGTTGCATGCATGGATGGTCAATGCATTAAAAGAAACCAGTGGCGCTTCCTGCTTGTCTTTCGGAATACATAAAGTAATGTTAGTGTTCGGCAATCAGCTTCAACTTTTAGGTTCCATTTTCAATTTTTAGTTTGAAGTAATTTAAACTAAGACCTATCCAATCTACCACTCCCCTTTATCAGTGGAACCAAAGGTCCTGAGTTTTAGAGTGCGGTTTTGCTGCAATAGCAGTTCATGTTACCAGATAAAGTTACCCAAACTGAAAAAAGAAAACTATACCAACAGAAATTAATGATGGCATGCCTACTATTGTTGTACAAAAAATGACTCAAGTACATAGAACGGCATATAAATTTTAAACTCTCAACTCACCTCTAATAAGTTCCAAAAGATTAAAATGCACTAGGATCAACTAGCATCAAGATCCAAATATCACAAACACCATAGTGCCACATTTGGCATTTAGGCAACATATAGTTTGTAAATCATAGATTAGAGAACACCCAATAACTGGTTTTTTCCACATAATATCAACACTGGTTTGATCACAATCCTCCAATTCTCTGCACATCAGCACTGGTTCTAAATTTGATCACAATCCTCCAATTATCTAAACTCAACAATCACAATTTTGTTAGAATTTTTTTGGGCAAACAATTATCCAACAGCTAGGTTGGACTCGCCAATTAAGTCCAAGTCATGTAATGTGGATTTCATCAAAGAATAGTGTTTTAGAAATAAATCACAAAAACTCTTTGGAATCCTATTGTACTCTACATCACTATTACTTCATTTGGTGTGTTATTATAAATTTTCAAAAAAAAAAATATCTAACTTTTCAATGAGTTTACAGCTAGGGCTGTTAATCAAGCCAAGCTTGAACACTATTTTAAGCTCGTTTAAGAGTAAATAGTTAAACGAGCCGGCTCGTTTATGTGTAAATTAAGCTCGACAAAGGCTCGACAAGGGCTCGATTAACACCCCTATTTACAGCTGCAAGACTAAAGACTACCCAATTTAGCAACCACAGTATACAAGAATACCATTATCCTAATTCAACTCTATACAGTCAGATTACCCTATTTTTTAAAGACATTTACATACCCACAAAAAATTAGTTTGCATTATCGCTTAGGCGTGATAAAAAAAATTGTGCCTTTGACAACACTACATCCACAGCCTTTTTGTTTCATCCACAACCCTCAGCACACATCCCCATTTAAAAAGTGTATATCCTTTAATTTTCCCAAGGATACACACTTTTTAAATTACTTCTCCTCATTCAAAGGGTGCTTATCCTTCACTTGCACCATCAAGACTCAAGCATACATTATCTTCTCAAATAAGAGCGCACTTAGAGCTACCCTTGTTGCTTATGTGAGAGTTATCACTGGTCACTAGTAACTAGTAAGTAATTCAAGCGAGAAATTAGACTAAACTTGAGCCTGCAAAAAACGGTAGGCCACAAATAAGCAACAAAAATTGTATTTGTTTCAACAGGAAAGTATTTCCATTAAAATAAGCAAAACTAAAGAATCAAAGAAACTCTTTAATCGCAAAGGTTAGAATGCAAAATACAGAAAAATGATAATAACAATAATAAAGTGGTGAACGTGACCACGAAGGGAAAAAATGGGTAACTCGCAAATAATTTCGTTCGAACCAAAAGGAATTTTTGGTGATATGATGCTAAGAAAGATTAATTAAAGAAAGAGTTTGTGTAAGAGCAATTAACATTAAGACACACAGTTCATCATATATAATGTATATACATTTGTTTTGTGTGTGTGTGTGTGTGTGTGTGTGTGAGAGAGAGAGAGAGAGAAGGCTTTTACATGAAGAAGGGATCGTCTTCGCCGCTACAACGTTTTGCTTCCAACCCCGCGGCCTTCGACCTTGAAAATACCAAGGGGAGTGACCGACTCTTATATAAAGCAGTGGATTTTAAATTTAAAAAAAAAAAAAAAGGTAAATTAAGCTGACACTCCCAGACATTTAGTTTTATTACACAGATATCCCCTCATATTTTAAAAATAACACTAAACTCCCTTAACATTTAATACTTATAACAATCATACCCACTCTAACTAACTAACGGACGTTAAAATTATTCACAGTCAAAACTGATGTCATCAACAATTATTCCTAGAATACCAAAAATACCCTCCAAATTAAGATTAAGAATTCAAATAAATATTTTTCTTACCTTACAAATTTACACAACCTCTCCTTTATTTTTATTAATCTATATATTTCATATATAAATTAAAATTTAAAATTTAACACTAAAATGTTTAATTTTTTAATCTATTACATTAATAAGTTCATTTTTAATTTTTTTTTGTTTACATTAATAAGTTCATTACTAGTACAGTTTAAAAATTAATCATTTTTTAAATCTTAATAATTACATATCCAATTATACCATTTTATTTTTATTTTTCAAATTATATAAATTCTTACTCCTACCACCCATCACCACCGGTTCCACCGCCTAAACCCACC
>CM042189.1:7114695-7139663 GCA_023539305.1 Ilex asprella
GTGCTATTCAAATCATTTTTACCCTGGCATGAAACCAAAAAAAAAAAAAAAATCCACTTCTGCAGATTAAAAAAATTGACTTGATCATGCAAATGCAAGAGCTAAGTAGCAAAAGTTTGTCCCAACTAATTCAGTGGAAGTACCAAGATGTGCCCAGTGGTATCATACACAAGATCATGGCCACATTTAGGAGTAGTCTTTCCCTCTTCTTAAAGACTCTTGTGATCAGCTTTTTGTTCAATTCTCGTGGAATAAAATTCTCAACAGTACGGGTCAAGGGGATGACCCTGGCCTCTGGTGTCCATAGAAAGCCACTTTAACATCTATTTTGACAAACTGAATATCTTTTATAAGGAATCAGTAATGAAGGCAGCTGTCAGCTCCCAATTCTAATGCCTCTAGGGAAAAATCTGTATAAAGGCAAGGCGGAAAGCTCCTCCACATCAAGCCTACAAGTCAAGGGGCACCAGCCGCACCACCGTACAATAATCATTCAGTCCATCCGTGATCTAAATTCTAATAATTTTTGTCTGACAAGTAAGCAAGGGAACCGCTCCACAAAAAACCTATTTTCCCTAGCACATTCAAAGAGTGGACAATGGAGTTTACACACTCATGCCCACTCCTTAGTAGATGTAACTTTACCATGGCCAAGAAACCTGACCTTCCCAAAATCCAGAACTCAGATAAACTTTCTACCGTACCAATTGGCCTAATTAGGACTGCTAAACTGTCAAGGTATAAAAAAAAGTTTCCTGTTTCCGATTAGAATAAAATGCACAGGAAATCCGATCCACCTTTAGCACTGGCAAATTCTTTTTTCACCTTTTTTTTCCAAGTTTGTTATTTTTGATGGGATTTTGCCAATATATCAACCAAGACTTCAATTGGAACGTCTGCGTTTGCAAACTTGTTCTCCATCCAATATTTTAGTTTGGCGAAAAAGAACAAAAGATGTATGCAAGGACAAAACATTCAATGCAGAATAGATAGAAGCGGCTTCACAAACGCAGTCAGGCAAATGCAAAATTCCTATGTCATGCTTCAAAATGGACACAGAATGACAGAACAAAAGGAATGTGAGTTGCAACTTGCAAGTTCTGAGGTCACATATTCAACTCCTCTATCATGTTAAAAGCTTCCCCACATATAGGTGCGCAAAATGAATCAGGACAAAACATACACAAATCAGTATGCCTAATTATGCATCATCTCAACTACTATGACAAAAGAAGGCCCTTGTAAACAGATTTCATGAATTGAACAATAACTAAGAAAGAAATTGTAGAACATACCATTTGAAGCTGTCAACTCTTGCTCATTTTGAAAGCTTGAAGCATCAGACCTTGGAGAATGAGTTACATTTTTACTTTGGGCACCTATATGTATTACTAGCTTTGGTCCCTTGGTGGTCTTGGATTTGCTAGCACGTTCTCCAATGTCCTCCCCAATATCTAAGCCATGAGATTTGTTTCTCTTAATTTGGACCATTCTGGATGACATATTCCCATTGCTGCCTGTGACCTCATTAATGAACTTGTGTTTCAGAACCCCTGCTTGATGGATTGAGCATATCCCCTCGCTCAAACTTCCAGCAATGGGAGAAGAAAAAAAATCAGGATCTCCATTTCTTTGGGGCAAGATTTCATGGTTCTTGTTACCACCTAAGCTATATCCAAACGATGGGGTATCATCGTGTCCTTCAAAACTCGGGGGTACTTCTGTTTTACTGTTTAAAGATGCCCGATACACCATTTTCTTACCATACTCCTTCTTTGAAGATTTTTTCCCATATTCCTTGCTCTTTTTTGGTGATTTATCAACAAACCCTTTAAGAGATAACTTCAAAGAGCGACCATAATCACTCTTCAATAGAGTGGAACTGTTGTCTTCATCATCCGAAAACGGTGAAATTGAAAATATTTCTTCTTGAGTTGGCAATCCAGCAGCCGCCCTCAAGCTTGCAATCCAATCCCGGTCAGCTGTGTCCCTCCTCCTCCAAAGCTCCTGAACGGCATCCTCAAGATCCCTCACCTGCCAATTTAGAGTGAAAGTAACGGTCTAATATTTGGAACAGTTGCTAAGAATTCAACCCCTCAAAAACTACCACGTTTCATGCACCTGATAACATTCCCCACGGCATGTGGCACATTTGTATTGGAGGTTTCCATCCACTTGAAACTGCAAATATTTTCCGTCACTGCAAAAATATATCCACCAGTTATAAACAATTTTATAACTAAAAGGAAGTGCAAACAGTTACTCAAAGTTGAGGTTTGTGAAAATGGTCATATGAGATATCTAATATGGAGAAAAAGAGGTGAACGCCTCAGGTAAGCAATTAGTGGCTTGCAGTGCTTTGCAGACTACAAAAAAGTGGTTCAAAAGGAGTGTAGACAAATTATGAACTGTTAAACTTGATGGGCGTGGACAATAAACAATGAACAGTAGTTGATAAGAAGAACAGAGACACAAAATTCTTCTAAAAACTGCAAGTTGCTGTAGCTTCTACAAGAACCACAACTGAAACAGAAAAATTTTGACCACAGAAACTAATCTAGACATGCAGAACTACGAACAAAGATCCAATAAAATAAGCTGGCCCACAATAACATGCTGTGTAGCTGCAGCATATGTCCACATCATCTAGAAATCCTTCAACACGTATATAAAATTATGCCATTAACATTTAAAGGTATAACTAACATTGAAAAAAAAACCTTTTAGGGTAAACCAAAACTTAGTAAAGGTCCAATTTGAGCTATACATGAGATTCCCAATATCTCTTTTCTATTGGCAAGCTCTGCATCATCCCTTATTAAACACAATACTAACAAATTGAACTCCAAATCATAAATGTATGTACTGTGTAGCCAATCAAAAATGTCAAAGAACAAGACAGCAATTACTTGAAATCCAACCTTGAACTACCTGCTAGGTAGGGTGAAATAATATTTTTTTTAATATTTGTAAACAAGGGCAAAGGTAAACCTGATGTCATCACACTGGCAGTGCACCCAGTGCTGGCAGACATCGCAACAAACCATAGGCGTAGATTCGGAATCTCTGTAAACCTACAGAATTTGAGCCACATCAATTGTCAACTTCTTTTGCAAAGACATTAATTACAATATTATCAAAATTTACACAGATAGATGATCACTCAATGCAAATGAAAATCCAACTCAGATATAAACTATTCTAATCTGGGTACAAATTTTACCCAAAGAATCAACCATTTTAACAGGGTCAAATATAAAACCACTATTAGAACTCACAACAATAAAAAATGAAAAATATATGGAAGAAGCATCATCATGATAACAACCGCATACAGTATACCTTCAGACATATAGGGCAGTAATTTCCCTTCACAAACAATCTTCCACAAGCATCACAGCAAGTGTACCCTAGGAACCACCTGCAACACGTCAAAGTAATTACATAGCAAGCTCCTAATCGGAAAGAGATGAATTCTTTTCTGATAACTGTTGGACCAGGATCATACAAAGCTGTATCCTATCAACTTTGCCACATCAAAACACAAACAGCATAAAACCAACACCATAATAATCCACTTTTTTATTGATCTAGAGTTTTCAGACAGTTAAAAGTTTTACACTGCGTTCTTGGGGGGAAAAAAAAACTGGCCCATTTGCAGAAAAAGTGCGGTCAATGGAAATTGATGGAATGCTACAAACAAGAATTACAGAGAAAGAACCAAACAATGGTCAAATGTTCACAATGCTAATAAGATACAGCCAAAAACAAAAAAAAATAAACAAATTAGAAAAAATAAATAAGATCATATTCAGATGAAGTTAAAATAGGCCAGCTACAATGTGCAAATAAAAGCACTGAACAGCTTTCAAAAGCCTTGAAATCCTTCAAGCAACCAACACATACGGATCTCAGATGGGAAAATGAGATGCAGAAACCAAGCTGCCCCATTCAATCAATGGCACAATAATAGTTCATCAAAGGTAAAACATAAGAGATTTGGTATACATTCTGATTGTGCATTCTATAGCTCATCTCTGATAGTAGTTACTATTCCTTCTTCAACTTGTTCTAAAAAAAAAACCTTCCCCACATTCAGGCTTGGTACATCTGCCTCTTGTTGTAAGTAGTCTTTCAAAAGTGCTCACTAGGAACAATCAAATGTATGCCACGATACAGATACGCCTAGAATACGTCTATATATATATATATATATATTATAGGATGATGTTACAATATTAGGAATATGAGGGATTAAGAAATAAAACACATCCAAACTACAACAATTTATGTTGCTAACATAGGGACTGCTTAATGGTGTTTTGAATCCAATGTTGTATGTAATACTAAAACCGAACATGTGTCACCCTTCGATTGATCTCAACTTTCACTTAGCATTTAATTGCACACTTCATTAGCTTTACCATAAGCCATAAAAACTCATTATTTAGGCTAAACAAATTGTAAAGAATTGACAAATCTTATGACATATGTGATGCACGTCCAAATGAACATCTTAGAACAAAGAATCTACATTTATATGATTAATGGTTTCTACACAATCCACCTCACCAAGTAGAAGGAGAATGTATCCACCGTGGAGATATGCGTATCGGACAAGTATCAAACAATGATAAATATTTTATTAATTATTAGATACATGCAAAAAGCATCCAAAACTTATCTACGAGTATCTAACGAATATTGGTATTCGAAAAGTAAAGGACACAGATACGTCACTCCGAGCGAAGTATCCATTCTTCATGCTGCCTACTTTAACCTCTCCGGCAGAAAACTCCTGTTCTCTCATGTTTCTCCCTCTATCGAGACCATTTCCCTCTATGTTTTCTCTCCGTCTCCACAGTTTCTTTGAATGCACAACCACATAAGATAAGTAATTCCATTCCACCAGCACCTTAGCTCCTAAGATAGTACCAATATCATATGAAAAGACAGCCCACTATCTTGCCTTTGAACAGAGCTGCAAAACACCAATTGCCTACCTAAACATAGGAATTTCTTCTTACTGAGAAATGCAAACCCCGCCAAGAAAAAATTCTAAAGAAACCAAGTTCTCACTGTGATACAACATGACTGATCAAGTAAATTGCTTGATCAAACCTAGTCCCAATGCAACAATCAAGCACCCCCACCTAATATTGGGGTCTTAACCCAGGGAGGAATCCAACGACCCAGCTCTATCTAAAACTACCTTACTTAAGCAAGAAATGTATAGCTGTTTAGTCTAATGAAAACTGGATATGATCATTTGCCATTGAATCCAACTCCCACTAGGCAGTTGATATGTACTTTAAAAGTACTCAATTAGAATAGAATAGTCGTTCTATGTTTCTGTTACAATCATAATGGCATCAATGACTAAAAAAGGGCCTTCATTTTATATTGCTGCTACAGTCATCAATGACCGATGAAAAAGAAGAATTTTTAAGAAATAAAACCAAAGTTGAATTCTTTCCAACCGGGAATGTCCAAAGGCATTTCTTTCCCATCCTTGGAATTTATCTAACAAACATTGCTACATTTGCCCCTTATTGAGTTCACATCTCATTCTGCTAAAATTGTCCAACCATCTTCTCCTTCTATGTGCTGCAAACCTCACTAACAACTGTTCATCAATTCATATCAGCATAAGTCGCTCTTATGATGAGGTCTTCCTGACATCCCAGGAATGCCATTTAATCAAGTATAAGAACAAAGTACCAGCAGAAATGGATGACACTAATTTATTTCCAACAATCATCCATGACCAACTTCATCATCCAAACCAAGAATAATTTACAATGTCATCATTAGGCATCAAGCTCCAAAAATTAACAGCAGAATTACAGAGTCAACATTTTGACAAGAACTGAACTAAATTCCATCAACATACACTCACCAGCAGAAATATTACGGAAATGCTCCACAGCTCTGCATGACACTTGCTTGTCAATTGAATGAAGCATCCAGATTCAATATACACAGAAGGTGGACCAAAGCCAATTGCTACCAAAAATTAAATAATCCAAACAATTCAACTTAGCTTCATCGAAGTTACAAAAAACAAATGACATTCCAACATGTGGTCTCCCTGACACAAAATGCAGGTAAACTATCCACATATAAGCACAACGACGAGAGGACCAATAATGGAAATTCCAATTTCTTGAACATTTCAGACACCAATAAGTAACAAATTAAGGAGCTTATTAGCAACAAAAGGAAAAACAACAATCCAGAAATCACGGTATCATATTAAAAGTACATGTACTCAAAAGTCATAATCTTTTATCCGGAATCGCAAAAGCTCTAAATTAGTCACCGTTAACAAACTATACCTTACGCTAAGGCCATTTCCTGGAACATTAGATCCACAGCTGAGGCACCTAGTATGTTTTGGGCATAAATAAGGTCCAATGCTAACATTCTGCACAAACCAAAATTAAATAACAGGTAAGGTAATGGAGAAATAAGTTACTAAAGCCCCACTTTGTGGCCAAAAACACTGTAGCAGAATTGCTTCAGTGCTAACATGGCATCTTGGGATAGGGGAGGGGTTAGGGGTTTAGAATTCATTGCGAGAGACTGACAAAACACCTTGTGTGGAGGCTGCTGGCAGTAACAATGATATGCATCATCACAACGTTTGCAGAACATAAACTTATTTGGATCTCCAGTTCTTCGGCAGACCTAGTGAAACAATAAATATCGTGATCAGAACAACAATGTGAATGTAAGACATCACCACCCATATCTCAATTTCACTGGACAATCTCAATAGTGAAAGACCCGATAACAAATGCAGAACATTATGATTTGTTCACCATTCATTGCTAAATATTAATTAGAAACCAGACAAGCCAGCACAATTATGGGGGTAGAATAGAATAACATTCAGGAAACTAAACCGTACAAGCAACCACGGTTAGGAAGGAATGCCATACCTGAATCCATCAGGAAATCGACAGCCATCACTAAAGGAGGGGCTCCTCTAAAGGTCCAAAAAGGGAAGATAAACAAGAGGTTTATGGAAAATTTCAAGTCTAAAGATTCAATGTATTTCCAAATACGAGAAAATCAAATTTGACGCGTTGATCACTTGATTATGTGACCACATCTCATGCCTTGCAGCTTTAAGCTTAACACTCACGAAAATTGGCTTGAAAATTCCCATTACATCCAACACAAGGACATTATGGAATATGGAGAGAATATACAGAATGGCATATCATTAGTAAGCTAATAATGTTGTTTATCATGAGTCAATAAATTTTCAAACATCCTGCTAAGAGAGCTTGCACATCAAACAATTACGCCCATCAAGGTCGATTTATATACTTGAAGGGCCACTCCAACTATAGCCAATTGGTTTTGGGTTGGATACTCTAACATGTTATCGTTCTAAAACCAGCTCTTTTCCCATATCTGCAGAGACTTCCTACCTTACTTTTGTTTCTATGTTTTATTATATCTACCATAAGACAGCTAGATTCAAGGAAGATTTGTCGTATATAGATTATTTATATAGGGGAAGCAAGGCAAAGATAGGGAGCTTTGTTGTGAGGACTACCAAACAGACCAATTAGTTCTTCCTGCTGTATATATTTTAATTAACTATACTCACACAAGAATATTTTCCCCAAGACATGGAACCAATTGTCTTTCATAAAAGCACCTCGTGCCCAGTGAACCAGGTTATACCTTCATCCTTTAGTCGTGTTAATGACACAAATTTTTAAGTTTTAACATTAAACTTTTTGTACTACAAACTTCTAGAGTTTACTTGTCTTAGTTGTCTGAAGTGAAGAGATTTTCACAAAAAAATTGCACTTAATGAAATTTGCCTGCCTTAATTTAATTTCTCATGCAACAGCTTTTGAGGTTAGCTCCTTTCTTTCTTGTTGATTGCCAAGGAAACCTCACGGAATCCTTTTTTCCTTTTTTGAAAAACAACAGTATAATTACTTAACTGTATAGCTGCAAAATATGGCATTAAATACACAAAACATTAAGAAAATGATAAACCATATAAAGAAGGAGCATTGATCCAAGAATCCATCAACTAAGAAACTCAGACCCAATTTTTACCTTTTTCATAAATGTTAGAACCGAAATTTATCAGATAAACTTTTGGGGGGGATGCAAAAGAGCTAGCACCAATTTCTAACTACTAGCACTCGAAATTTGAACTTTGCATCTGTTGTAGGCCTTCTGGTATTTAAAAAGGTAATTTTGAAGCCAAAATTATTGTAGTACTAACAAAGGATGAAAAGTCAGATTCATATGGAAACCAACTTGGCAAAAAATGGTAACTGAGTCGGAAAATAAAATAAAAAGGCCTTTTTCCCTATGGACATGTTTCACAACAGAATGATCATCTCTCTTTTTGGTCTTAAAAATGATCTCTCTCATAAATAAAATAAACATATTGATAATTACCTCACAAATCCGACAAGAGGGGCAGGTCCATGAACTCCAGTGAAATAGATCTGCAATAAGCTCTTTCTCACAAAATGCAAACCACACAATGTGACAAAATTTGGGCAATGAATCATACCTCTGTGTTGAGCCCAAGTTTTCAGGCAGCTTCTGTGGTACTTCTTGCCACAACTTTTGCACGAAAACATCTTCCGTGCTATCTCACCTCCTTCATTGTCACCCAAAAAACATAGCCTGCACATTACCTTCACATTAGACTGACCCTGCTCCTCTCCAGCAAGATCTTTGACAGAGCCCTGCATGCAAAGAAGAAGTTGAAAATATGCCAAAACAACATTAAGTCCCAGAGTCATGCGTGCTATATAGATATAAGTTGCACCATCATCCCAAGCTGCTAGTGTGCATAACCACACATTTCTGTCTTTACAAAAGGAAAGGGGGGTTGTTCGACTCAAGTACCATCTTAATGAACAAAATTTCAACACAAATACCAGAAAGATAGGCTCTTATCCCATAAGAACTAGCATAAGTTCCAAATACTATCAAACAAACCAAAAACAATGAAATTACACCATTAAGCATGCTTTAGTTTAAAGCTCGCTGATAAGAAGAACAATATTTCTATTCTGGTAACATATTCATTGCTTTCAATAGCCATTTAGGAATAATCAGTTATTTCCGAACACCTTCATAGGAATCTCATGTGGAAAAATTATTGACAACTACATAAAGAAATCAATAAGATGACAACATTAATAATTGTACTGACTACCGAACAAGGATCAAAATATCGTTTCGAAATGATCGAAACTATCACAGAAGCGTTTCTATTTCCAGAGAGAGAGAAACAAATCTGCATTTGAATAGAAATTTCAATACTTCGAGGTATTTCAGAATGTTTTAGCATGTTTCCACCAATATTTTAGAGAATGTTTCAAGGCGTTTCAAGATATTTAGATATATTTAAACCAATGCTTCAAAATGTTTTGAAAATAATTTTTTAAATTTTTTTATCCATTTCTTTTATGTTTCCAAAATGTTTTCGTTTCTTAAATGACCTAAACAATAAGCCAAAACAATATTT
Organism: Ilex asprella; assembly: GCA_023539305.1. Classification (NCBI taxonomy): domain Eukaryota; kingdom Viridiplantae; phylum Streptophyta; class Magnoliopsida; order Aquifoliales; family Aquifoliaceae; genus Ilex; species Ilex asprella. The sequence goes on from CM042189.1 coordinate 7,124,219, forward strand.
TTATCCTTGGTACCTAAGTCCCGAGTTGCGGAGATATTACTGGCCGTATCAAATATGTAGATCAATGAGTGAACCATATAAATTAATAGCAAAATATAGAAATCCTGTAAAAACAATGGCAAACATTTAATAGATCTTAATGAAAAATCTAGAATCAGCATTCCTCACATAAAAAAGAGAAAAAAAGAAATGCATCATTCTTAGTATGTGATTTTAAAAGGTCAGATGTAAATGTCTTGCAATATATGCTACCAATCTACATTGTGTTCTTCATCAGCTCACCAATAATAAATATATAACCAAATGTGCTTGTAGCATATGATAATTTAAACCAGGTGAGCCAACTTGATTACCTCATGTAACCATATGCAAGTATAAGATGAGACTGCCACTCACATGCTCATAACCATATGATAATGTGAACCATAGCCTAATGCCACAATCGGCAAAATGTGGGTGAAGATAAGGAAAATATAATCCCTACATCTTCACTGCCATGTTCACGGCCATGGCTATCCCAATCCATATGAATTGCGTCCTTGAAAGCTTCTTTGACAAATATTGCTTTAAATGAACCACAGGACATAAATTCCTTAGAAGAAAGTGCAAGTCTTGAAGGACATACCAAATACAACTATTACTTAGAATTAGGGTAGGTGGGTCATGTTCCACATGAACCAAGTTGCTGACTTCCGCGAAAATTGACAATTGAGAATCCCCTTAAGGGGTCATAACAGTTTCTCAATTCGTTTTAAAGCACAATAAATTATATAATATCACAGTAACACCATGTCAACTTGCTTCTTATCCAAAAAAATCCTTTGTATTAATGCTATCCAGTATATCGTGCAACCCATATTTGTTTACATCATTACTCAGGAAACGGTAGTTCAAGAAAAGTATGCCTAACAAAGTGGACTTAACACAAGGTTAATGTATCTAACTTTTTTAGCAATGTTTCCAGCTTTAAAATCACAAAATCACATAGATCGGAAACTTAATACATATTCAGGCATCACTATTTCCCTACGTAACTTCCTAGATTAGTCTAAAATTCCCACTCAATTTAGCCAAACATCCTATTAATATAAGCTGGTAGTATGCAACTAACTCTGCCACTGTTGAGTTTTAGCGCCTATCTTTTAAACAACCAGTCTCAAGCTCAGATAAAAGAGGAGTGTTGTGTTAAATAGCTGACAATCACTTTTCAGATCCAATCTGAACATAAATCCAAAAAATATAAGCGTAAATGCTAGGGCATTCCACTTAAGCATTGCATTGCACCCGCACCCCGGTGTTTCAAAAATTGGGCGAGGGCGCTGCATTATAGTCGCCCAATGAGGTGAAAAATGTGCAAGGGTTCCCACATCACTTTGGACAATTGCAGGTTAAAGAAATTAGTCCAATATACTAAGCTAAGGTTAGCAACTTAGAATATAGGAACACTTAGAGGTAAAGGAAAGGAGTTAGTTGAAACTATGATTAGGAGAAAAGTTAATATAGCATGCTTACAAGAAACTATGTGGGTAGGAGAGAAATCAAGAGAAGTAGAAAACACAGGCTATAAACTCTACTATATTGGAAAAGACAGACATAGAAATGAAGTTAGAATAATAGTATATAACAATCGTAAGCATTCTTAAGAAAGGAGATAGAAAAATACTAATTAAGTTTGTAGAAGGAGAAAATATAATAAATTATTAGTGCTTATACATATCAAGTAGGATAGGATGAACAGATCAAAACTCAGTTTTGGCAACAACTCGATGAATTAATGCAAGAAATACGTCTTTCGGAAATAGTATACATCGGAGGAAACTTTAATGGTCATATTGGACAAGATCAAAGAAGAAATGAGATGATTTAAGATGGACATGAATTTGGAGATAAGAATGGTGCTGGACGGTCTATTTTAGATTTTGCAGGGGTATATGACCTTATGATAGCTAACACCTATTTCAAAAAGAGAGATGAATGTTTAATAATCTTTTAAAGTGGACTAAACAGGAGTCAAATAGATTTTTTTTCAAGTAGAAAATTAGATCGTTTGTCACATAAGGACAGTAAGGTCATTCCAGAAGAGAGTAAGACCATACAAGATAAGATAATGGTACTAAATATATGCCAGAAAACTCATACAATAACAAGAAAAGATGTCTAAATCCCAATAACTAGGTGGTGAAATTTAGCAGGAGAAAAATTAATTTTTTTTAAAGATAAAATGCTAAAAAACAACAAAACAAAATTTAGAAAACGAAATAGTTGAATTGTGAAGTCGTTAGGGTTCGGAGAAGGGGAGAAAAGAGAAAGAGAGAAAATTATGAGAAAAGAGTAGCGTGTTAGGTTATACAATTACACCCACCTTTTATATATAGTCACAAAATAATAAAATACCCTTAAACTAGAATTAACATAGAACATAACACTCCCCCTTAAGTTGGTGCATAAATTATCTTTCAAACCCAACTTACAAATAATGGGGTGAAAAACCTTGCTACTAAGCTACTTTGTGAAAACATCAACTAACTGGTATTCTAATTTCACAAAAGGCATACAAATCATACCCTTATTTAACTTCTCTTTAATGAAATATTGATCAATTTCAACTTGTTTAGTTTTGTCATGTTGAACTGAATTGTGAGCAATTCTGATAACAACATTGTTGTCACAATATACTATCATAGGTCCGTCATTATAAATTCCTAGATCTCCCAGTAATGTTTGGAGTCACATAAACTCACTCCATGGTTCATTACTTTGTACTCAACATTTGCACTAGACTTGGCCACCACTGCTTATTTCTTACTTCATCACGCAACAAGTTTTCTTCCACTCAAGGTGCAATAGCCTAGTAGCCTACAGTAAATTGTCTACTATCCACTGAATCTGTCCAGTCTACATCACTAAATGCTCCTAGCTTCAAGTGGCCATTATTGGCGAACAAGATCCTTTTTCCCCGGAGCTGGCTTGAGATACCTCAAAATGTGATAACAACTTCAAGATGAAAAGTCCGAGGAAATTAACTAATAATACATACTGGATAAGTAATATTTGCCAGAGTATGTGAGAGATATATTAATCTCCACACTAGCCTCTGGTATCTCTCCTTTTCTAATATCTCACCAACACCACCACTCAGTCAATGGTTGACTTCAATAAGAAAATTTTTAGGTCTACATCCCAACATCCCTATCACTTTAAGCATGACAAGAACATAATTTCTTTGGGATATGAAAATACCCTTATCTGGTCTGGGAACCTCTATCCCTAGGAAATACCTCAATGGACCAAAGTCTTTGATTTCAAACTCCTTAATCAACTAAGCCTTCAATTAGGTGAATTCATACTCATCATTCCCAGTTATCACTATGTCATCCACATATACAATAAAGACGGTGATCCTATTATCAACCCGTTTGACAAACATAGAATGATCAGAATGACTCTATTTATATCCAAATTTCAACATATCTTTAAGAAACTTATCAAACCAAGCTCTAGGAGATTACTTTAAGCCATAAAGAGACTTCTTTAACTTACACACATTCCCTTATGTTATTTGAAATGAAAAATTGGGAGGAATCTCCTTGTACACCTCCTCTAAGTCTTCGTGAAGAAAGGTATTTTTAACGTCCAACTGCTGCAAATTCTACACTAAATTAGTTGCATAAGAGATAAAAGCATATATGGAGTTCATCTTCGCCACAGGAGCAAAAGTCTCTTGCTAATCAATACCATATATCTGAGTAAATCCCTACCAGCCTAGTTTTGTACCTCTCAACAATCCCATTAGCTTGTTGTTTGATAGTAGACACCCATCTATACCCTAGTGCTCTTACTCTAAAAGGAATAAAAACTAACTCCTATGTGTCATTTTTTTTTCAAAGCTTTCATTTCCTCTACCATGACTTCTCTCCATTTAGGATCAGTAAGAGCATTTTCCATTCCTAAGGGATAAAAGACAAGGAGGAAATAAAAATACAATAAAATGGAGACAAAATTAGAGAGAGATTAGTGGATGGAACTGAGCTGGGGAATTCAATTAATTTGGCGGCACATGGATAATCTGTACCTTTTGACACCAAAAATAAGTCTTTAAATTATCCTTGTTAAAGTGAGTGCTGCCATGTGAATCACTGCTATCACATTTTTCCTCCAAAAGATGTTGCTTCCCCTCTCTAACATTCCGCTAAACAGGCGACTAAAGAAGAGACTGCTGACAAAGCATCTCTACTTCTATAGTAGCATTCTCCCCCTAAAGTGACGTCTGGGTAGTAGAGAAAAAGGGCTCAGATTCACGAAATATTTTTTGAGACTTTAGATGATAGTATTTATATCCCTTTTGGGTGGCAGAAAAACCAATAAAGATACATTGCAAAGCCCTCCCTAGGAGGATCTGTAATCATATACAAAACAAATACACCCAAAAACTTTACGAGGAAGAGAAGAAAGAGAAGGAATTGAAAAAACTTATAATGGCACTGAATGAGTGAATTGAACTAAAGGACCCTCAAAGATAGACGATTAATAAAATAAGCAGTAGTAAAAAGTGCACCCCCCCCAAAAAAAAAAGATTGAAGAACATTCATAGTAAAAATCATTGAATGAGCAACCTCAAGAATATAACGATTTTTCTGCTTAGCAACACCATTTTGTTCAAGGGGTACTCAAACAAGTGGTTTGATACAGAATTTTCAGAGTATTTTAGCATATTAGTATTAGAGATGGTATAATAATTTATTTTATTTTGTGTTGCCCTAATAGATAAGGGTCTCTATTCTATATCTTAGGTTAAGTTGTAACAAACTAGTTAAGCCGTGTCCCGTAAAAATATTCTTTCTTTCGTTCTTCCCTTTCTTACTCTTCTTTCTTATATGTGATGAAAGTTAATAAGAATATCATTGTCATTGAGATAAGAACGAAATTCCTCATCAATATACTCAACTCCATTATCATTGCAAATAATTTTGACATTGGCATCAAACTTTGGCACGAGAAAACTTCACTTTAATGCTTAATAGGTAAATCCAAGTAAGATGAGAATAATAATAAATAAAATTAACAAACCAACGATAACTAAAACTAGACACAACACGAGAAGAAGCCCACAAATCAAAATGAATAATGACAAAAGGAACAATGTTTCTATTATTAATACCGGAATAAGATACTCAACAAATTCAAAAGCATCACAAACAAAAAATTGTCCACTACATTGTTTTACTAGATTATGAAAAAGATGTTTTAAGACACCAAATGAGGGGTGCCCCAAATTTCAATGTCACTGATGCAAGAGCTAACGGGCCAAAACAACATTTACTTGGAGAGTTTGACAAATAGATTGAAGAGAAGTTTTAGCATCCAAAAGATACAGACCACCTTGTGCTCTACCATTGTTAATCGTATTCTCTAACTCTAGTTCCAAAAAAGCACAATGAGTAGAGACCATCCAACTAGGGATGGTCATGGGCAAGGTGGAATTGACCTGAAAAAATATCCCCAACATTTTTCTAGTCCAGAAATTGGTCAGATATTATGGTCCATTTTCTAACCCAGAACAATATTTTTTTATATCTATCTAATATTAGAGCTAGAAAGTTGAATTCTCAACTTATAAAAGCACAACAACAATCAAGATTGATTCAATTTTTATTTACTTCGATCCAATAGTACAAAATTCATCCCAAAAAATTTTATCTCCCAAAAAAGATATTTTCTCTACACGACCCTCAATTTCAGACAATTCAATCAACATACTCCCTAATGTCAAACAACACCCCAATCTTTTTCTTTAATCTCTTATTTTCTCTATGTTGACTTTAATTTTAAATTACATAATCAAAAAATAAAGACATATTACTATTGAAAATTTAAATATTGTACGATTAATGCTAATTTTTAGAATTGCAGAGTGACTTCAAGCACTGATTATTGCCGGTGTAATTATATGGTTATAAGTTCCAAGTCACTTTCTAAAAACAAAAAGTTTTGTCCGAAACAAGCAAAACATAAGAATAAAAAATTGAAAAAAGTTCAAAATTTTTTTTGAAAATTTTTACCCATTGATTAGGTAGAGACTATGAGATTGACCCAAGTATTTGGGTCTATGTTAATAGTCTTTGGTGGCCTTTAGGCCATGTTTTTACTAGTTGAACCTATGAAGCACGGATACGGAATACGGGTACGATACGATACGATACGACAAAATTCAAAAAAATAGGATACGGATACAAGATACAACTATAATAAAAAATATTTAATATTTTTATTATTTTCAACCAACTTAATACTTCTATATTTTGATAATTCTTTAATACAATAAGGAAAATTAGTATTTTTTTTTAGTTTCAAGAAAATAAGTATCGTATCATTATGGTATATGCACAAAGTGAAGTAATTAAGTAAAAGAATCAAAGCTAATATTTATCGAGTTGGTCTATTTAGAAGTAATTTTTGCTCAGACTATAACGTAATAGATTTATTTTATACTCTTTTGACATGTAATTGTAGATAATACTTAAAAAATATTCATGTGCCTTTGAAGTAGTATGAATTTTTGTTAATGTATTATATTGCATGTGAATTCGAAAGAAAATGTTAAAAATTCAACTAAAAAATTATATGTTACTTGAACATAAAAGTATCTGTGAAGTATTCTAATATTTAATTATTATCGGATATGTAAGAGGTGTATTAGATACGTATTCTAGAGTATTGTATCCGATACGGGTACGCCGACCTCAACGAAATATCCGTGCTTCATAGGTTTAAACCCAATCAACAGTTGCTTGACCCGACCTACATTAAAGAACATCAAAACTCAAAAGTACTCCACTACTAAAATTTTAGGGAAATTTCAATCACACCCTTTCTAATTTATCATATTTTCAAAGATATCCTTTCTATTATCATAAAAACATCACTGACAGCCCTTCTAGTAGTTTATATTTAAACATTACAGACACCCCTTATCTTTAAACCACTAATTCTAACCAAAGAAATTCGTCTAAAATACCAAAATCACCCCTAGATAAACCTAAACAATTTTTCTACATAAAATTCAATTAAAATTTGAGTCGATTAAAATTTATTTTTCTACATATTAAAATTTGATTTAATTAAAATTCGTTTTCTTACATATTAAAATTTAAGCCGACTTAAATTCGGTTCCAACTAATTTTTTTTTTTTTTTTACGTATTAAAAATTGAGCCTATTAAAATTCATTTTTTACGTATTAAAATTCGAGTTGATTTGAGCTCTACCTAAGCTGTTATCGCTGATCAAAATTTGATTCAAGTTGATTAAAATTTATATTTTTTATTTATTTAAATTCATGACAATTAAAATTTGATTCAAGTTGATTAAAATTTGATTCAAACATATTAAAATTTTAGTACTTAAATAATATAATTTTAATCAACTCGAATTTTAATATATAAAAAATGAATTTTAATTAGCTTGAATCAAATTTTAATTAACCCAAATTTTAATACGTAAAAAAATTTAGAAACATAGAAGGAGTCTCATTGAAGATATGCATATGTAGAGGCGGTGTGGATGAAAATTTTCCTAAAATATATCATAGAGAATTTAGTAAAATTGAATTCTAATTAACACCTGTAATCTGACAGGGGTGTTAGAGAAGATTCAGAAAATAGAAGAGATGCCCTTGAATATATGATAAATTAGAAGGGGTGTAACTGAAATTTTTCCAAAATTTTATGTCCGTCAGCTTTGACATCATAAACCAAATGATACTGGTCTGCAAAACCAAAAAAATCATCTCCCCCTTACTGAAAAGTGAACAAGTTCAACCATCAGGAGCTTCAACAAAATAATTGCAATACATTCAACGAGACAGATGTACGAGACAAACCAAAACCACCATATTACGGACTGGCTAGTGAGTATACATATCCCCCATTCATCAGTCATCACTCTGTAAGTCCCAAACAACCCTAAAAACATCACTACAGTCTGCGAAAATAAAACACCGCATACACTCCACAGTCTGCATTTAGAGCTAGAGTGTAGAAGCAATGACTTAAATGCCAGAGCTACGCATCAAAAACGCAAAAAATTCTGGAATGCCATGACAATCAAATCCAAAATTCAACCCAGCATAAGAAAATATTTTAAAATTCAGATTTTAGTTGAGAATTAACAACAAATTAAAAACAGAAAACCTCACCACCAGGTCGCCGGACTCGAATCGGCGAGCGTAATCCTCGGCCACCATTGATGCCGCAGAAGCTTTCCTCTGCATCGTGTCCCGCTTAGTCTGTGCCGACAACAACTCCTCTCCATCACCTCCACCGCCGCCTCCATCACCATCCCCCACAGCCGGTGGCGGCGGAACAACAACCGCCTTCGGAACCTTGACTTGTACGGTGTCGCTTTGCTCCCTAGCCTTAATAAACCACGGGTCCTTCAAAAACTCCTCAACCTTAGATATTACCTCCAAGAAGTCATTCTTCGGCTTCTCGCCCTGTATCTTCCTTGGAAACCCCAGCGAACAGTAGCAGATTCTTCTACTGCAAACAGAGAACACACGCCACTGTGTGAGAAAAAAAAAAGACACAGAGACTGATACATCCACATTGAGAGAGAGACAGAGGTACCAAGTAAATGGGCAAGCAACGTGAAAGGCCATACGAAAGGGAGAGATTGGTATTGATTTTGAATTTCAGTGAGCTTTACGGAGCTTCGTAAAATGTATCTGTACTACTATCAACTTGCCTTCGACCGACCTCTTCGTCTAACCTCTAACGTTTTTGTCTTTATTGAATACAATGTCTCTTCGTCTATGCAAATTTATTATTTCTAACAGTTTTAATTTGTCCCGGTGACCGATCGATTTCTTTATTCTCTATCTATTTTTAGTCTCTCAAAATAGGCGAATACCTAATTCGCTTCTTAGGTAACCCCTCTACTAAATATACATGCATAAAAATTATAGGACAGGTGAAATTGAAACTCCATTATACATCGCCAATTTCAATAAATGTAGCAGTGGTCCAGTATGATAACCTGTTATGGAGATAATGGCTTTGATCGTGGATTGATGCATCGACTTTAACAGATTATTTCCTCGAATTCAAGTATATTTAATTTCTCTCCCAAAGAAAAAATGGTAGTATAATTGCTTGCAAGTTTCATTTACCAATTGGTTTATTATTTTTTCTTACTGGAATGGGTGTACGTGTGGTTCTTTATTTAACACCGACAAAAGGAATTCAGCTACTCCTTTTGATCTTATGGCTTAATTGCATCCTTTATGTCCCTAATTCAAGAACACAATTCTTTAACCTACGCTTATCAATCGAGGTCATCATAACACCTTTAGGTGCTGGCAATGAATTGGTCGATCTTTCATTTACTTGTCCAACAAACGAAAATTGTATTGGTATGTTGTCAGATCCCTTTTTTCTTTTTCTTTTTTCTTTTACTATTGTTGGGTTTTGAGTTTATTATTGAATTTACTATGATTTAATTTAACTATAGATAGTTTGACTCTGGAATTCATCTTGCATGCTTAGGCATGACAACATTATAATTTGATTGTATATTTTGATTCTTGCCTTTTTTGTTATCTATATCATTCATTGTGATTCTCTTGTATGAAATCATAAAATGAATATCTCTCTCTTGTCCCATATTTCTCTAAAATGTTGTCAAACCATAAAATGAATATCTGAAATGAACCACCAAACACCAAACACCAAAAAAATCCCTCTTACTTGAGGATGCTGAGAAGGGTGGATAGGGCGCACACCTGAGTATCTTGGCAATATTTGCATCCTTGAATTGGGCAACTAAATTGAACCACTTTCACATGGTATTAAAGAATCATCCAATTTAGAGTACTTCGATTTGGTCCTTTGCTAAACTAATAATCTTTGCTAACAATGACTATCTTTCCTTGACATTGTCAATGCATCATTGTAGAATGTGGTCACAAATTCTTTAAAACAAATTTCTATTGAAAAATTGATTCTATTCTAATCTTACCTTTCCACTTTCCACTTTCCACCACCTACCAATTCAAAAAAGAAACAAAATGACAAGGAATTAAGTAAAAGAGCCATTGATAGTCCCTCTTTGTTTCTAGCAATACTTGAATTGATGCTATTGTACCACAATTTTTTTTGCTTAAAATACATTATTTATAAAAATTGAGGTCAAGTAGCACAACCAAACAAAAGAGAATTGCCCACATAAAATTTCTCAATTTCATCCAACCAAAATGTATTTAGATTGATCTCATCTTTGATCTTTAATTTCATGCATGCAGTTGTGTTTGACTTGTAACAGGCTCTTGGACTTCTAAAAACTTATAGAGAAGAACAAAATATTTTTCAATAGGATAAAACAGTTTTTTTAAAAAAGAAAAAAAATACTAAAATATCTTTTATTTGTTGCACTGTAACTTCACTGAAAAATTTGTTGGATTGTATCACTGAAATCTAGGGAATGGAATATGGTTGTTAATAGTCTTCAATTTTTCCAAAAACAATGGCTTGTGTTTTTCAATATAGTTAGACCTTGAGTTACCTTATGTCATTAATTGGGTTAACTGTATAGCTTAATAAGACTACATCTATTTTTGGTGCAATCTATATATAAATTGGAGGAAAGAAGAATACCACAATAGGAAGTAAGTGGTATAATTTGGTCAAAGACGGCCTCAAATTAATCTCTATTTGATTTGGATAAAAACCACATTACTATGTCATTACTTTCTATATGAATTTTTATTTTCACAAAATATGTAAGTAGATTACCGTTGATGATCTACAACTTATATAAACAATATTTCACACTCAACATGGTCCACGTGCAACGTATGTGTACACCAACTAGTAATGAGAAAAAGCATGAAAAATAAGAAATTAAGGTGATACGAGACCGTATTCGAGATTGTCTCGGGTTCGGTTCAGATTTGACTCATTTAGACTCGGATCATTTTTAAATGAGTCCAAACTTGAACAAGTTTTTAGGCTCGTTTAGAAAACAAGTCCTGCAAGCTTGATTCAAACTCAACAAACTCAACTCGTTTATGTGTAAATATTCGAACTCAACTCAAGCTTGACTTGTTTTGGGCTCGTTCAAGCTCAGCTCGTTTCCTAAACAAGCCAAACTTGAACAAATTTTCAAACTTGATTAAGAAGCAAGTTTTTCAAGCTCGGCTCGAGCTCGTTCAATTGTGAAACTATTTTTAATAGGAGCTCAATTTTTTACCAAATTTAAGGAAAAAAAGAGAGTAAAAACTTGATTTGGTACAAACCTATCTAATGGAGAAATTCAAATTTTTTTAAAAAAACTCAAATTTAAATTCAAAAGAGAATAAAATATAACTATTGAATCTTTAAAAGATGGTAAAATTTCACAATTAAAATTTTGGATATAGAACTATGTTATATCTTTGTGTCATGTTTTCTTATCTTTGAATTCCTAAGTTCCAACAAGTAGTATTAGATTCAAAAATAAAAAAATAACTGGGCGTGATTAAGGAATAATCTCGCACATAACTCATAATAATTTTCCTTGCATTATGATTAACATATTCAGCGTACGATCACAACATAATCTCCACTCAGCTAAAATATTCTTGACACAAGAGAAAGAGAAATAATAGTAGTAGTCTCTATCCACTATCTCTCCAGTTTATTCTCCTATTTTTCTTAATATTTCTGAAAAATGTTAGATAGGGATAAGTTCACTAGCCCAATAGGATAACATTTATCAATGACTGTCAAGGTTTTAAAACAATACATAATATAATTGAACAACAAGTAAATACAGGAATAAGTCAAATTAAAAAAAATGCAGCACATATCGATCATATCAATTCGTTAATTTTTTAGTCCACGCATGGACCACCTCTAAAGAAAACTTGGGGGTCTTGCACCCTAAGAAACCCAATGTCCTTCTTACTTTTCTAGAAATACTAATATCGAAAATTCTGTAGTGTCACACAGGGTACCAACGACAACTGATATTACTAACTAGTGAACCACAGGACTAGTCGGGATCCTGTAAATCCTAGCAAGGATCAGGGGTGGAGTCAGAAAATTGTGTCAGGGTGAACACAAATATTTCAACAATTTTTTTCCCTTACATTTGATATAAATAGGACAATAATCTATTTAATTACATCCTATTTAATACTTAAAAATTCATTAAACCCATCATACCAAAATTTGGTAAGGTTAGTATATATATACAAACGATAATATTTTTGTTTACAAAATATTAACTAATTAAAATAATTTAGAATTGACTTCGGTGAATTTTTGTACTTTTAAAACGTTGCATAACAACTTTATTATTTTTTAGATACATAATCATGTTATCACTTTAGTATTTATAAATTATTTGATCGATTATGCAGTTAATGTGCACTATTTAATTTTCACCATAATTAGAAAAAATAAATGTCAAAATCACAAGTAAACTAGCAAACATGTATATCATGTCTTTTTTAGTTTTAGAAAATATAAAATAATTCTAGTATATTTAAAATTTATCTAGATAGGTACATAACCAGCCCAAAATATGTCAAAAAATTCATATTCATTTGATATAAATATATACTAATTGATGTGCCCAAAAAAATAGGGGGGACATAATTAAAATTATTCATTTGATATAAGTATACATTAATATTTTTGTCTTTGATTTTGGGTGGGCACAAATAATATATTATACAAATATACAATATACATACCTAAGTAATGAAAAAAAATTGGGGAGGGGGACATTTGCCCCCCTGGAACAAGTCTGCCTCCGCCTTTGGCAAGGACCATGTGTCTGCTAACCTTCTGACTTCAATAATGCGCATCCATGATAATTTCATCAAAAATTATAAAGTAAAGTCATATCGTATTCATATCCAATGGCAAGTAGAAAATCAAACATTAAATAGATAATCAAAAACATTTTGCATGCAACTTAGCTCTACAAGATAATTAGGGTTTCAATATAAAAAAAATATTTAACATGTGCATGATCACAATTTATTTATAAAACCCGAATCCAACCCCATGATTAAAGCAATATAATATTAAATTATATAATTAAAATAAATTTGATATGAAACCTCTCAAATATGCATGAGATAAATTAATGACAGTAAAAAATAAACGAAACCGTACCTCTAACGTAACCTTGACTTGATACCGTATACTGTGACAAAACAATCGAAATAATACTTTAGAATAAAAATAGGTAATAATAACTTAGTTAAACTAAACAAATTTTGGAATAACTAACAAAAATAATGATACCTAAATTTGATTTAAAAAAATATTTAACAAAGATTAAATTTAAGTGATTTGAACCTATAAAATTACTAGATAATAACTCAAAATCTTATCCCAAAATTTTAATCGTAGACACAAACTCTTAAGTCAACAAAAATTTGACTCTTTTCTTTCTTTCCCCTCTCTCTTTTTTTCTTTCTTTTATTTCTCGCATCTTTGCTCACTGCCAAAGTGAGCTATTTATAGTATGAGTATCAAATGTGTCAGGTTAAACAGACGACGGGTCAAAAATATATGAATCCGTACACGACACGTTTAATAAACGAGTAAAAAACCAAAACACGAACATGAACTATTTAATAAACATGTAACACAACACAATTCATTTAACCCATTTAATTTTATTAAAATTATTCTATTTAAAATTTAACCCACAACAAAAACTATCCTATTAAATTTTTAAACTCCATTAATTATCTACACCAATTGTACTCTCTTAATTAAAAAATTTCCAACTAGTTGTCACTTGCAAAAACAAGTGAAAAGGTTAAATAACTAACGGAATGGACTTCATATTTTTATAGGCAAATGGGAGGTCTCATTCATTTGAATTTATCGATATTAGATTTAAGTCAAAAGGAGACTGTCCTGCAATTTTGCACAGACGAAAGAAAGAAGCTTTTAGAGGGAGAGAGAGGTTCTTCCACTAGCAATGCAGGAGATTCCAAGATGTCCTCCTCCTTATAGCTTCTGGACAATAAAAGTAGCTTCAGGACAAAAACTCCTCCTCCATGTAGCAATACAAAAGATGAATATCCAGCAAAAGAAAAGCTTCCAAGATGTTCTGAAAATCTGTGTCCAAGAAAGAATGCAGAGAAGTAAACCCAGAAAACATGTGGAGTCCAGTAGCGTATCTACTCAATATTCAGGAAGTGCTTGGGAAATACGATGAAGATATTTTAATTTTGACTATTTTTTTTTTAAAATTATTAATTTATTATTATATTAATTTTTTTAAACGGGTGATAAATGGGTTGACAGGTCTCACCCGAACGCGATCCGTTTCTTAAACGTGTCTGACGAGTTTATTACCTGAATTCGTTAAGGTCTCACACAAACTCGCTTAATTCATGTCAATTCATGTCGTGTCGTATCATGTCAAATTTTGACAGGCCTAATTTATAGCCCAAAGCCAGGCTCTCACCTCCCTTGTGAGGTATTTTTCTTTTGTCATCATGGACATTTGTCCATCCTCTTATCCACCCTTTTTTTTTTTACACTTACAATATGTACACCATTTTAATTTAGCCATTCCTTCTTAAAAAGGTGGGGCTATTCTCATCCTACAAATCTCTATTCTCACCACATTAGCAACTAAGCCCACCCTATGCTACATACACCTCATTAATAGTTAAGCTTACTCATTATATGTACACAAATTTAATGAAAAAAGTCATTGTAAGAAAAAAATAATGAAAAAAGACAATTAATTTGAATACATAAATATATATACAAAAAAAAAAAGAAACAAACAAAATTGAAACAAGAAAAGAAAAATACAAAAAACAAAACAAGTTAAAAAAACAAGCATGCCGAAACAAGAAAAAAAGAAAAGAACGAAACAAGAAAAAAAAAAAAAAAGAAACAGGCCAAAACAAGAAAAAAGAAAAGAACGAAACATGGAAAAAATCAAAAAGAAAGAAGCAAACCGAAACAAGGAAAAAAAAACTACAAAGACGCAAAATCAAACATGAAAAAAAAACAAGCATCAAACACAAATACAAAATTGAACAAGAAAAAAAATAAGCAGCATAGATGTAAAACCTAAACAAGATAAAAAATAATAATCAGAAAACACACACTCACACATATATATACACACACACATACACACTCACACACACATATACATTTTAGATAAAAAATTATTAAACTTGACAAAGATATCAAAACATACCGAAAATAATGAAAATTCATATAACAAAAATGAAATCAAACATAGAATTAAATTGAGAAGTTATATTAACTTATATTTCACCGAAAAAATTCATATTAAAAAAGTGTTTTTTTGAGTTCATGAAATGAGATAGAGAATGAAACCTTAATTGAGATAAAATATAAAGTGAGTTTATTTATTAAAGGGAGTGTATGTAGCATGGGGTGAACTTAGTTACTAATG
>CM042189.1:7159663-7251587 GCA_023539305.1 Ilex asprella
AAATTACTTCCCAAATCAAGTATAGAATTACACCACTTCATTTGTATCCTATCTATATTCGGGTTATTGAGTTTTTATTGGATAGGTTTGGATTAAAAATCTAAACCAATACTATCCCCAAAGTTTTGCCAAACACCCCCATAGTGTTTGATTCAATAATTTAAAGAGGGTTTTTTTTTTCTACTGGATCTTCTTACTTCCCATTTAAGAAGGGATAAACTTTAAGGCAACAGAATTGATGTTTTGATTTTTTTTTTTGTTGGCAACAGGATTGAACTATAAATTAACATATATTTACGATCATCCTTGCTCTCAGTAAAAAAAAACTTTATTGATTTGGGGTTTGATTAACAGATCTATCGGTGGTATTGATAATGAACTTAATGGCGGTAATATGTAACAAAACACATTGAGTTTTTTAGTTTATTGTCTTTTAGTTCACTGTCGGTGGGGGTGGGGGTGGGGGTGGTAGTAGGATATGGTGGAAGTTTCTAAATAGGGATTGAATTCTTTACCGGCAACCAATTAAAATTGAGGAATTACACAAACAAATAAATCAATGTTGATGATTCCCAATGAATTTGTGTAGCTTCTCAATTTTGATTGGTTGCCTATAAAGAATTTCTTTATAAACTGTCGATAAATAATCTATTCTCTCTTAAATAACATCCTTTATTAAGGATATTTTTATCAGTTATGTATTTTATAGACATTTCGCCTTAAAAGTGTATCACATGCCAATGTAATGTGATATTACCAATCAATAATATTAAAACAAATAAGTAAATGGATCTCACAAAAATTTATAATCAACCTGTCATTTAAGTAAATAACTTCTCACCCTTCCTTCATGTTAGCCCAAATGGAGTTCACCTTGTCCACTTAGAGTTTTATTATTTAGTGTTAATGAGTTTTTAAAGATGAAACAGAGTGGTCTCATCAACAAATGGGTCGACACTAACTGACTAAACAAGATATAAATTTAATTATATAATTATTATAAATAGATGGAATATAAATTAAACTAATTTAAATAAGACATAATTTAAAACATTATACAGACTTATTTTCATGTATCTGGTTTGATGGCATCAAAACCCCCTCCCGTATACATGCGGAGGGGGTTGTTTAGGAGTTTTGGATTATATGTTTGTCTTTTCCCATTTCAAATGTTGGTTGCTACTTGGCCGGATTGTCAAATAAAAAAAGGGTAAATACGTTTTAACCCCTTGTGGTTATATATATATATATATATAGGATTTTAAAGTCTCCTAATACTGTAATAATACATGACTACAAAAATTAATAGCTGGGCCTACATTTAAAAAAAAAACTGGGTTGGAGGAAGTGTTATAATTTATAAACTGTCACATCTCAAGAGGTTTTAGTGTAATTTCAGAAATAAAAGGGGTGTCAATGAAATTATTAGAATCAGAAGGGATCTTATTGTAGTTTGACCTACTGCTCTTGCACTGATAAGGCCAAAGTCATCGTCTTCTTCCTATTAGCTGTCTCTCTCTCTCTCTCTATTCGGTTTCACCAATAAGGAATCCTAAGAATAAGCATCAATCTCTTGTCCCCCAGTAGGTAAACTCAATCCCCTTGCTTCCTTTTCTAATTGATTCATTTTCCTTTTTCACGAATCTTACTTCTACATAGCTCTGTTTGGTTACTCAGAAAATGTAGGAAAAGGGTAATAAAATTTAGGTTTATCAGATCTTTCTGATACATGAAGGAATTAGCTCAAGTCAATAATTATAGTAAACCCAGTTCAGTAGATATTTTTTTAAAAAATAAATTCCTACATTTTCTCAGTGACCAATAGGAGCCTTCAAATTGCAGTTAAATGAAGTTCTTTGTTAATTCTGTGTTTATTGATTGAATTTAATCGCTTGGTTGTTGCTTTTGTTCATTCCATCAGATTCGAATCCGTGTTCTTGAGCTCTTAGATTTCGGGGGTTTCACGAAAGATTTCACTAGTTTTGGATAATGGAGGAAGTTCAGGAGCAGCGAAGTCAATCTATTGGTAACAAATCGAATTCCATCCTTCTTTAGCACAGAAAATATATGTTTTAAGATCTTACTGACTTACTAATTGGTTGGTTAGAAAATATATAGAAAGTTCTAATGGCAATGCATCATAAGCCTTCTATAGTGTGTGCTGGTTTTGAAGTGCTTCTTATTAACCGTGCGGTTATTGTGCTTGTGTGGACTCTTCTTGTGTACTTTGTAGCCGAATTTAAGCTAAATAAATAGTGGCTACTTAAAGACTGAATTTAGTATGGAATGATCATCAGAAGATCCTAGGAAACATAGACATCTCTCTTTGGCTGTAGAAGTTGTGGGAGACATGTGGGATAGGGACATGCTCCGACCACGTGAAATTCAAGTTCAATTCCTGACATGTAGGGGACACATTCGGGACACCTCAAGGGAAACGTTCAGAACACTTCTTTTCCCCATTTGAGAAATATGTGGGTCAAATATGAATGATAGAAGCCTTGTATTTAGACATGAAAACTAGAAAATATACTAAAAAAAAAGAATATGGAGAGAAGCTACAATTATTAGATCTTAACAAACCAATAAAAAGGAAAAGATAACGAGAGGAATATATTAAGTTATCTCTCACGACTATGACATCCGTTGTTTTGGTTAGGTTTTTGAAACTTTTAGTGATTGTCTAGGATATATACATTAGGGATTAGGCTAAAAGCTCATATTCGTCTTTGTTAAATTTTTTTCTTAACTTAATGACTTTGGGAGAGAGTGATCGACCAACGATTAACATTTGAAATAACTGTATTTGAGAATCAATGTGGGTTTATACCCGGAAGGTCAACTTTGGAAGCTATATAATTATTTAGGAGACTAATGGAAAAACATAGAGAGAAAAAAGAAATATTTTCATGTGTTTATAAGCTTAGGGAAGTCACATGATAGAGTGCTTAGGGACATAATATGACAAGTTTTTTTTAGAGAAGAAGAGAGTTACAAATCGATATATTGATATGATTAAGGTTATGTATGAGGATATAGTGACTTCAGTTAGAACAACTAGGGGACGATATAGTGAATTCTCAATCAGTCTACGTTGGTGTTTCGCTTTAAGTTCGTGAAACTTTAACTTAATTATGGATGGATTGACTAGACACATCCTTCATGAGGTTCTATGGTGCATGCTATTTGAACTAAAGTATAAATTAACAACAAACTGGAAGTTTGGAGTGGAACTTTAGAATAAATAAGATTTAGGATAAGTAGAAATAAAAGTGAATATATGGGGTGTAGGTTTAGTAATAATAGAAATTCAAATAGAGAGGTAGTAAAGTTGAAGATCAAGAGATACGCAAGAGCAAACATTTTCGTTATTTGGGATCCATTACCCTTAGGGAGGTAGAGATTGGAAATGATGTTAATCATAGAGTTGAAGCAGAATGCCTGAATTGAAAATGTATCTAATGCATTATGTGACCGGTCTATACCCTTTAGTTTGAAAGGTCAGTTTTATAGGACATCCATTCGACAACTAATGCTTTATGAAATGGAATTTTGGACAATTAAGAAACAACACACATAAATGTTGTAGAAATAGGAATGTTAAGCTGAATGTATGGAAAAACGAGAAATTATAGAATTAGAAATTAGTATATTCGTAAAACCTTAGAAGTAGTACCAATAGGAAATAAATTAAGTGTGAATTGACTTAGGTGTTTTGGATGTGTTTATAGAAGACTTAATAATGCACCGGTAAACGGTATAAAAAAAGTGATTTGATATATATATCGATGATAATGCGAAAGGTAAAAGTAAGCCTAAAATAATTGTGAATGAAATAGTATAAAAAATATGATAGCTTATGGTCTAACAGAACATATGACCCTTGATAGAGCGCAATAGAGATACAAAATTTATGTAGCCAACCTCAAATATTTGGGTTTGAGGGTTTGTTAAGTTGAGTGGATCGACATTTTGTGGTTGTAATCTTAATTTTTGAGATACATGCATACATAAATGTTTATGTTAGTGCGTGTGTATGTATGCACACCCATACGTGTTAAGGTGTTCTTACCACGTGTGTGTTATGGATGGCAAGCCCCCTATCTTTTGAGCAAATTGTATAGTAGGGTGTTCCCGGATTTGCATAATAGATTGCTCTGCTAGCCGATGATGAACGGTAGAGTAGTGTGGATATTCAGCTAGAGCATGAGTGTAAATTATGTTTGAGTAGTAGGTTGGTGGGCTTTGATGCCCCTCTTCTCAAAGAGTGAGAAAGGCATGGCTGGTTTCGTAGATGGAGTACACGGGCCTATATGCAGGAGCTAAAATGACCTTTATACTTGCATAATGTATGTATGCATTTGTGTGTGGGTAAGATTGTACATGTTGAGTCCTTGAGCTACATGGATTCATTGTTATAGTACGACAGCAGAGAGTATTTAAGCTGATATGATTTGGACTTTTGTTTTACACCATTAAGATGTGTGGAATTGCTTTTTATTTTTTATCACGTTTGATTAGGGAAGGGAATCGATATGATGCCTAGATATCCATGAAATTTATCAGTTATTATAAATATCATGCTAGTCATACAGTTAGATGTTTTTGCATTTATTCTGCTTTGTCTTCCAAGTTTAATTAACAAAAGTTACTTCAGCTGCGTGACAATCTACAATTCTAAAGTAGCATATCATTTTGAGATATAATGGGGATGTTCATAAGGGGTGTGAACTTTGATTGCTGTAATGGGTGCTTAATGCTCCATAAAGTTGTTTCTTATTAGGGTAAGCCTGTTGAATTTCCCGAGCAAATTTACTTTGTTTTTGGGTCAACATCAAACCACGTATGCATTGCAAATTTACCTATTTTTGTGTGTATATATCCCCAGTTTATGCATGATATTGATTGGCCAAATGGACAAGAGGAATCATGTAAAGAAATTTCTTTTCGATGATTGATGGAATCTTTTTTGTTTTTCCCATGGAGAAGCATCATCTACACTGACAATATTCTAAACTCTTTTTAGATCAAGATGGTGAAAAGGAAATCACCAGTGAAGGTGCTTCAGCTGTGCATGGAGGTCTTCCTCAAGATGGTACTGGTCCCCCAAGAGTTGATTCTGAGGTTGATGTACTGCACGAAAAAGTGACCAAGCAAATTATCAAGGAAGGTCAGGGTCAGAATCCATCAAAATATTCAACATGCTTTTGTAAGTCTGTCTCTGACTCAAACTCTCCCTATTAGATGGTTTCTATGAGTGCAATAAGAAATTCTTTCGAACTCATCAATTTGACTAATAAAAAATCCTCTAATTATGTACCTGAACCTCATGCAGGTGCTATCTTGCAATTCTATTGTCTGGAATTGTGATTCATAATATCCTCTATATTCAATTTAGTCATAATTACCTTGATGCTGTCAGGTTATAAGAGCATGTAGTACAATGCTTAACGAACTTTGTTCTTTGAGAACACTGCTTAATAACAATTGGGGCCTGGTAGTCCTACTTATAACAGTAATTAATGAATGTGATGTCAAATGCAACTGCAGCCTGTAGTACCAAATTAATTGCTTTCATTTTTTCTCGCATCTTTGAACTATCCATTTGTGAAGATAGCTCTTCTTTCAGTACATATATGTGATAGACTCATAGCACATAAGTGCAGCCTGCACCACCAAGGAAACAGTATGCATTAACCAGGGAAAGTATATTCCAAATTTCCTTGACCATTTTGTGGATGAATTTGTTTTTATTCTTCTCTTCTAGATTCTCAATGTATATTACTGTAACTTTATTTGAGTTGGGAGTCTTGGGACAGTTCAGCTAATTTTTCTTACATTTGTTTTCTATAGTAGCGGATGTTCACGTATCAGTGTCTCGAGCCCGACACGAGTGAAGGTCTTAGCCGAACATTTTAAATGGAGCCCATTACTATGTGTAATAATATAGATATGAGTAAATAATTATTAAAAATTAATACCTACTCCCTTAAAAATTAATTTTCTTGTTTTTGACATGCAAAACTAGTAATTAAGTTTTGTATGTACAAGTCCATTAATGGAAGTGGAATTCACAAACCAAAATAAAATTAAGTTTGCTATTAGTTTAAAATATAGAAAAAGAGAACTGAAATTTCTTAATGTAAAAAAAATATTTTTCAAAGAATGAATGTCAGGAGAAATTTCGGGTAGTAAGCTACTCCTATTCACCATGTTTTCTAGTCATGTTGTGTTCGTTTCTTGTGTGTTTGCCAAAAAGATAATTAATAGATAATAAATCATTCAATTAATTTTAATTGTAATACATCAAAAAGTATTGTGTGAGGAGACAACTTATCTTTTCAATATTTCCATGAAAAATAGGTGAAATGTACAAAAATAAAAGTAATATAAGAGTAATCATTCGGTCGTGTTATGTTAGAATTCGTCCCATTTATAATCTTGTGGGTTTCTATCATATGTAGTCATGTTTACCATTTAGAGGGTTTGTGTCATGTTTAGCTGACTTCGTGTCAATCCGTTTATTTGAGGGGTATAACGAGGACACCCGTTTATCAATTGAATCTACTAACATTGATTCTGTCTTGATTTATTTTTGAGTCCACAAATCGTACCTTAAATTGTCTAATCTAGTTAAAATTGGAGGCCTTAAATACTTTTCAAGCAATCCTAAAAATTAATTTTTGGCACCCCCAATTTTTTTGTTTCATTTTGGCGCCTTAGGCGTCGGCCTATGCCTCCGTGCAGCACCAGAGATTATTAACTCTGACTTATATCCTAAGAAGTAAGAAGGAATAGGGTTATGATTGGCAAGTGTTTTTGTTTTTTTATATTTTTTGGTAATTAAGAATAATTGTTTTCTTCAAATCTGGATAACAAAGATGATATACCCAGCCACCCAGGGCATAACTGCTCTTATGAACCAGATTGATTACTTCAGAAGGTGTTGAGTTTTTTTGTAGCTGGTAAAAGAAATGTGTTGATGAACTCGGGCTGATGCTCAATGTTTCATGAAGCAACGAAATCAGAGAAAGAGAGAGAAGGCCAGCGCGCGGGGTGGGTGGGGATGATTAGCTGGTCATTTATCTTTGGAAGGATTTGTTATTGGTGAACTGATGGAATTGTGATAGCCATGGAATTAGATGCGGTGTGTTGATGGCAAATTTGGTTGACGCACTGAAGTGGCATTATGAACTGGTGGTGTGTTTGATGGTGATTAAGAAACAATGAATTTCTTATGCTATTTTTGTTTGCATGAACATTGTTTGACATGCATAATAAATTGGTGCTAACTTGATCCTGTGTTTTGATGCTAGTTTGATTGTGCATTCTGAACATTTAAGTGACCATTTTGAGTGTGATAGTGCACTATAGGGCATGGACTGAAAGCACACAGCACAAGTTTGAAGACACATGGCTTGAACAAAGGCCAGTCGAATTGGTTTTAGGAAAAGGTATATGCTTAAGTGATTCTATCTTCTATTATTATTGTGGTCTTTCAGTTTGTAGTTTATTCCTCAATAAATCTGAACAAAGAATCGTGTGATACTCCAGTAACCTTCTTAATTAATTCTTTTCTATCTATGCAAAGTCAGTTCGCAGCATTTGATTTTATGACAACTGGAATAATGATTATGTGCTATATATACAGCGTCAGAGCGCAAGGATGTGATGTTATGGTCTAATTGTTGGAACTTAACTGTCACAAACTTTTGCAGTGTAAGTTTCATTGAACATAATGTGAAATGCCAATGGTTTTTCTGAAACAGAAAAGAAAGAAATGGAGGGATTGGCTATTGGCGTATCCCGCATGAAATCTGGTGAACGTGCCTTGTTACATGTGGGTTGGGAATTGGGCTATGGCAAAGAAGGAAACTTCTCGTTCCCGAATGTTCCTCCCATGGCAGATATTTTATATGAAGTTGAGCTTATTGGTTTTGATGAAATTAAAGAGGTGAGTTGTCAGTTCATTACTTCCAGATGAATTTATTCATTCAATCTCAAAATATTTTAATTCGGTCTATGTATGGTAGGGTGCTAACAGTTTAGAGCGATCAATGAATTTTTTTGCAGGGGAAAGCTCGTAGTGACATGACAGTAGAGGAAAGGATCGGCACCGCTGACAAAAGAAAGATGGATGGAAATGCTTTGTTCAAGGAGGAAAAACTGGAGGAGGCTATGCAACAGTATGAAATGGTTACAAACTGCTGTTCTGGATACTCCTCTTCTAGTATTATTATTTTTCTGAGTGAGTTTGATAATTTTCCCCTTTTCTAATAAATTTTTTGTCCTTTTACACTATTAGGCCATTGCATATATGGGAGATGACTTCATGTTTCAGTTGTTTGGCAAGTATCGGGATATGGCTTTGGCAGTAAAAAATCCTTGCCACCTTAACATGGCAGCATGCATGATAAAGCTCAAGCGCTATGATGAAGCAATTGGACAATGCAGCATGGTATGTAGTGAGTTCCATGGAAAAAACTGCATTTTCTTCTAATGTTTGTGGATTGCTTAACTGTTTTAGTTAATGTTGGCGAATAAAAAGGCCTCTTTGGGTATTTCACCAAAACAGGCTTATGAAAAACTGAAATTTGTTCAATGAACTCCTCTATTTTGGTCAACAGTGCAGCATAAACAGGAAACTCTGGCGTTTGTTGAATTCCTTTTCAATTTGAAGGCAAATATGATGTCTTAGCAACCAAGTTAAGTTTCAAAAAAATGAGTAACATGGAAAAGAGAAAAATCCTTGGTATGGTGTTGTTTTGCTGGATTACCTCTATATTCTATTCTTTCGTTTTCCTTTGGTGTTTTATTACTTTGGCATTCATTGACACAACTTTCTTGCAACTGCTATCATTTTTTTTTTGTTTTGGGGTTGGGGGGAAGGGGGAGTTAAGTATCTCTTTATCATGTTATCTTATGATTTTTGTTGTTCACACACAAGTACGAAGTTCAGTTTCTGAACTGTCATAGAGACTGCCTCTATCTTGGTATATTGAAGGGGGAGTTAAGTATCCCTTTATCATGTTGTCTTTAACAATTTTTTTTTTGTTTACCAACAAGAAGTAGAAAGTTCAGTTTCTGAACTATCATTGGGACTGCCCCTATCTTGCTTGGTTTATCGTGCTGCAGAATTTTGTTGCATTCTTTCTTTATGTTCCTTCCCTTTTTACCTCAGTCTTTTCTCTTCCTTCTTTTTGGTTCAGGATTTACATCTTATGAGTGGTAGTAAACATTAACATTGCAGCTGTTTGCACAAAACGTGAACTACAAACTGCTTTAGATGTTCATTTGCTGCAATTTCTGCTGGAAATCATTTCTTTCTGTTGTTGTAGACAACTAGATAGCAGCTACTTTCACACAATCCAAACTACATTTTGTTTTTCTTGTTTGTCTGCTGCAACTTGTTGCATTTAAATTTAGTTTGTAATATCTAGGTAGCGCAAAATCGCCAAAACAATAGTCTTGAGACCAGCTTGTGATTCTTCCTATATTTAAGATGGCGCGTCCATCTTTCTACTCTATAGTTCAATATCGTCCCTTTTATTTGCAATCTACTTGGAGTTTGCCTGCTCTTAGAGATCCAGGAATGGTATCCTTTGAAACTCGCACCTCATCATTGTCAGAAGGTCTCCCTCTTATATTTGATTGCCTGTTTGATGTTCCACCAATTATACTATGCCTTGGATATCTAAAGCAAGAACTGGACAACTTCCAAGGTGACTTGTACGAAATTTGATTGTGGTTCCTAGGTGTTGGCGGAGAATGAGAACAATGTCAAAGCACTATTCAGACGAGGAAAGGCTAAAGCAGAACTTGGGCAGACAGATGCTGCCCGGGAAGACTTTCTTAAGGCACGCAAATTTGCTCCCGAAGACAAAGCCATTTCAAAGGAGTTACGTTTGCTTGCCGAGCATGACAAGGCTGTTTATCAAAAGCAAAAGGAGCTCTACAAAGGATTATTCGGACCAAGACCAGAGCCCAAACCCAAGCAAACAAATTGGCTAATCCTGATTTGGCAGTGGCTGCGGTCATTGTTCTATCGCCTTTTCAAGCTTGAAAGGCACAAGGCTGACTAATTCGAGCTTCAAGTACACAGACATGCTGAGTAAGATATTGTGTTTATGAAGCTAATGATTTCAGTTACAACGGGGAATGTAGCCTTCTTACGCTTCAATGTAAACTATAGTACCCAAAGATTGTTCTGATACTCGCTGCTTTCACCTTCATCCTAAATTGTATTCGGATTTGTCTATGAAGGAGATCTTCATGATAAAGGTTGAATGCATAAATTTTCAGCTCTATTCTATGATATTAATATCATAGGCAGGTTGGATTCATTTTTCAAATGCTTGTGTTTTGTCTTGTTTTGCTATCAAGTTTTTGCTGCATTACCCTGTTCCTGTAATGTCCCCATTTTTATTCAATTTACTCCTTTGGGGTGTCCCGAAAATTGATGAGTGCATTAAAAAAAAAAAAGAATTAATTTCTAGATTCAACTGATCTGAAGAACACAAAGTGGACTATTCAATTTATCAAAATGGAATTTCTGATAAAAATTGTACATATTTATGAATTGCCTAATTGTTCCTTTCAGTTAGGGTGGTCAGGGAAGATGATTCTGCTGGAAACAGAGAGAACTGTAAACCATACAGTTTGAATTCTACCTATAATGGTAATGTCTTCGGAGCAAATCTAAGGATCTGAAAGGGTTTTAGAATATACCATTGAGCAAATCAGAGGTAATAGACTGCAATTTTATGGCAACTAAATGGGAATTTTAAGTGAATTTGTAGCATCCATGTGTTATATTCCCTGTGGGGATTTTAAATGAATTTGTTAGCTCCATGTGATATATTCTCTGAATGGTAAAAACTGGAAAAAAAAATTGAGCATTTCGATTTCTTCAAGGCCTAGTTTAGAGGATATTAATATAGCTTGCCAGTTTTCATTCACTAGTTTTTTTTTTTTGGTTCAACGGTCATGGTGTCCAGATTAATTTACGTAAATCTCAACTAATTCCCTCTCCGTCCGATCAAAGATAAGTCATTCACGCCTAGATTAAGATATTCATAAGAGATAAACCCCTCATATTCTAGTTCTAAGAGATTATTTAGATTCAAACTCAGAACATTTATATTTACAATTTGTCTTTATTATCAATTGAGTTAGCCCTTGAATTTCATTCACTAGTTTTTACCACAAAGGGTGGAGGCTAAATAACTATGGTTTGTGATTATTGCCCTCAGGTAGGTCAGTTAATACCAGTCTAACACACCTTGTAGATATCTAGGCAGGGTGCTGAAGAAGTTGGTTGTGGTACAAATTTTCACCAAGATAGATTGTCTGTTTTTTTTTTTGGGTGACAACTGAAAACCGTCTCAACACGTGTCTTTTAAACTTGTGATTAGTACATAAACTTAGGATACACACAATCACTTGCAAACCACATGCATCATGCATCAGGTCAATTGGTGTGTTTTGTACTAGACTTGAACTTAAATCCTCAAAGTAATATACACTGCAATTTTCATTGAAGTTGTTTTGGTATACAATTCTTATTGGCCAGCTTTTATGTACAATATTAATGGGTACAATTCTATTTGGTTAGAATAAGCACATAGTTTGAGATCACGGTGAATTTTCTCAGATAGAGAAAACCAATTGATGAGCTAAACCTCATACTATTGCAGACTTGGTGGGAACAACTTTTGAGAGAGCCCCTGCATAGTATAATTTCATCGATAAGAACATATACTACACTTGATTTTAGTCAACAAACCGAGAAAAATATCTAAAATAGTATAATTTAAACTCCCCATAACCCAAAAAAAAAAGAGAAAAAAAGAAAAGAAAAAGAAACTAGTCCTACCAGGATTGTTTGGACAGAGACACCCAAACACAGTAAGCACAAACAAGCTTTTGAGATATATACACATACACAGCAAAAGATAAACTCATCAATATCAAATCCTTCCAGTCACCCTTCTGTTTTGGACTCAAACTATCCTTCAGCTCCTTCCCAGCCTTCCCAACATCCCCAAAAAGCTGCAAGAGACCCTTGTTTTCCTTTTCTTTCTCTTTCTTTGATTTTGAATCAATGGTTTTGTGCGTTTGACAAGATACAGAGATGAGAAATCTTGGATTGGTCTTGAAATTGGATTGTTGGGTTGAACTGTTCTTGCTGAGAAATGAATGAAAAGTTGAGAGAGCAGCCATGGAAGACTATGAAGTTAAGGTAGTTGGATCTTAGAGATGGTTTTGGTCATGGATGATCTTATGGAAGGTGGAAGTGGCTGTGTTTGACTCACTTTTGGGGAAAAGGATAAGCAATCAAGTTTGAAGAAACTGAAGAAAATATCTTTCATGGGAGAAAAATATCTGCCTTACATTTTTGGAATTATGAAGGAATGGATAAGGGTTTTGTCTACAGGGTGGGGAGTGCTTTTTTTTTCTTTTCTTTTTTTTTAATATCCCATCTGTTCCAGTAAATCTTTCTAATGTTAGATCTTGTGTATAGTCGGTTCTCCACACACCAATGGGTTTTTTGATCTCTTAATGAACACCTCGTTAAAATGTTTATCAAATGACTAAGCTATCACCGAAAGAGCAACGATCCACCCCTTATTATCCACCTTCGTATGATCTTTAGTGCTTTTTTTGAAATTATATTCATAGGATTTTGTTTTTTGTATAAATTAAAACGGAGATTAATTAACGAGATTCTTGTCACTACTTGATAATATATAATTCAAGGAGGGAAAATATTTGCTTAGGCTGTGGCCTAGGCAAGTAATAAAGCTTTTTTTTTGGTAACTCAACTATCCTAATGGATCATAGCAATACGTTATCTCGCTCGCTCGCTCACCAAATTAATGATGGATTTTATGCAAAGCTACCTTGTCACACAAGGGGATAAATTTATATATGATGCCCCAAAGGAGTAAAAACTTCATGAAATATTTGAACTCATGAAAATTACGTCTGTGAAGACGCTTATCAGATGATTAAGTTACTACTAAATTATCCCCGTGTAAACTTTTCTGGAAGTTAGGTCATAAAGTTTTTTGTAGGATGTAGGTTTGTAGCAAAAGGTAGGTCATAGTTGGTGCCATTTATATATGTTAAAATTTGCATCGTCTCATTCATTCGTGTTTGTACTTCATCTAATTATAGTCATATATAATATATTTTTTTTATTATAGAACAATTATGTATAATTGTGTATTCAAAAATTAGTGTTGTATATACTAATCGAATATGTAAAACAAGACAATTTTTATGAAATAATAATTAATTATTATGCAATAATTTTAAAATATAACCTACTCCACTTTGAAGGCGGCGATGGTGGATGGAGAATTTTATTGATAAAGTAATAAGTAAGAGAGAGAGCAAGAATAAACTCTATGCGTGGAGAGATAAATGTCACTTTGTGAGAGATAGTTGTCCTTCCCTCATATGTAAAAAGATTATAATTTATAAACACAGAGTCCTACTTGAAACGGTGATGTGGGAGTCAAGGTATTAATTTATCGGGAAGAATAACTACAATTAAGGGTATGTGATATTTTCGAGTAATGGTTATTTCGATGTTTACTCCCATGTGCATTGATTTGCCTAAAACTCTTGAATTTTTAATTAGGTTAAGGCCAGATAAGCTTGACCCATCTTTTGATGATACGGGTTCGTCACTTGTTTTTGAAATTATGTTCATTGGATTTTCTCGTTCATATAAATTGAACAGAGATAGTTAACAAGATTCTTGTCGATGCTTGGCACTATATAATTTAAGGAGGAAAAATTTTTGCTCAACATATGGCTTAGGCAAGTCATAAAGGCTCTTTTTTTAGGAACTCAGCTGTCCTAGTAGATCATAGTAGTACGTTATCCTACTCACTTATCAAATTAGTGTTGAATCTTGTACAAAGTCACCTTGTACAAAATCGTCTTGCTACACAAAAGGATAAATTTATGAGCGATGGTCCTAAGAGAGTGAACGCTTCATAGAATATTCAAACCACTAACTAATCCCATTCGCGAAATTTTTTTCCTTTGAAGCTGGAAGTTAGGTCATTCATGCTTGTACTTGATCTATTTATAGTCATATATAATACATTTTCATCGTAGATAAATTATGTACAATTGTGTGTTCAAAAATTAGTGTTGTATATACTCATCGAATATGTAAAACAAGACATTTTCGATGAAATGATAATTAATTATCATGCAATAATTTTAAAATATAAAAATTAATTGGTGCCGGTTGTGAATGACTGTACTTATTGTATTATTTTAGTTTTTTTAATGCTTTTATATATTATGAATTCTCTTTTTTTTATCTCTTTTTTGGTGAATGAATTTTTAAGTATCTATTATTATGTGAATAAATATTAAAATATTATTATTTTTTTGTGGATTTGGTGAAAGTTTATTTGTTAAAGTGTCCAATCAAAAATAATTTTTTTGACTCTACCTACCATAAATAATAGGGTAAATCTCGTAAATATCTCATGAACTATGACTTTCATTTGAAATTGTTCTCTCAACTTTCAATTATCATGATATAAAATAAAAAGGTTTTAATTATTCTAATTTATCTCTTGAATTATATAATTTATTTCAATTAATCTTTACTATTAAGATTAACCGTTAAATGGAATAAATTTAGTTCAGATTAACCGTTAATTTATTTCATGTTAGTGAAAATTTCTTAGAATCTGTCTTATTTAAAAGTTCATTATAATGGAATGAATTGATTGAAATAAATTATATAGTTCAAGGGATAAATTGAAATAATTAAAAATTTAAAGATAATTTAAAATTTATATTCAATAAATAATAAAATTATATTCAATAATTAATAAACTTTCACTAAATAATAAACTTATATTCAATAATTTCTTGTTTATTTTATGTCAACTTTACGAGTCACATAAAGAATTACTCTTCTAATTAAGTAGAACATTGCCGAACGTAAACCCAAAAATAATTTACCATTGAAGATTATTCAAAGAGTACATTATTTGTCTGATATTTATGGTAAATTAAACTCATGAACTATATTTTACGGTAATTTAACCCCTGAATTACAATATTTATATCAATATGACTCTTTCGTCCAAATTTATTGTGAGGTTTAACATAATTCCTCACGTGCTTAGTATAACGACCCTGAAATTTTATCCTAATTTTCGGCTCACTTAATGCACACTTGAGGAATTCTATCCAAGTTAATCGTGAATTTGGACGGATAGACCACATTAACACAAATATGATAGTTCAGGGATTAAATTAATACAAATTATAAACTTAAATAAAAATATCTAACAGTCACCAACATCTCTTTTAAAACTATTCCCCCTAGTTCACAAGCATGAGTTACTCTTAACAAATATTATAAGGAAAATGTTATTTGGATCTAAAAATCTAACATAATTTATTGACATAATGACGTGACTTCATTAGAACCATTGGATTAACACCAAATTCCAATGTATGATGAAGCCTACAGTCAATCCAAAGGTCATAGTGAATTAGGTCACAATAGCACTGTTTATAATATAATTTAGTGACGGAATAAATAATTAAACTCTTGTAAAGATTTTTGTAAAATTTTTTTCACAAATTTAATAAATATATAACTAAAATTGTAAATTTTACCACAAATTTAATAATTTTATTCAGTAGTATAATATTGTAATTTTGGTCCCTATTGTCGTAAAATTTTCTCAAATGTTATATGGTACCGAAAATCTCAATATGTACTGTAGTCTACTCCGCTCTGACATGTCAATGCGTTTTGTCCTGTCTACCATTGATATCAAACAGGTAAGCCAACCGGTTACTATTTGGAAAAAAAAAAAATTTTCAAAGGACAAATTATTCAACGGCTTACGTTTCCATATACTTAGATCTACGGTGGACATTAAATATTCGGTATCATACCGAAAATCCAAGTGGATGTACTCAAACAAACCAACTGTTCAGGGGCAGGACAGTAATTGCATAATAAGATTTCAATGATGCAAACAAGTCAAAAAAGCAATTATGACACGTCAAAAAGCCACTATCAAACGTCAAATGGGCATTGAAAGAGTCAAACCGTGATGTTTTTTTAAATGATAAATTTCATTTACATCCCCTTTAATTATATCTAAATTCAATATTACACCACTTGGAATAGAAATTTAATTAAAAAAACAATTAGGTAATTATGGTATTACCCTCTTCTATTAAGTGTGAAAAATTACGTTTAGCACCACGAAATTATCATAACTATTGAGATTGCGAACTAAAATATTAAACAAAAAAATTCAAATTTTTATCCGCAAAGTCAACAACTTAGCGATAAACACGACAACAATGAACAAGAGTGAAAAAAAAAAGATTAGTTGTGAATAAATGATGAGGTGGAGAAAATGGAGTGGTGTGTCACAATTTTCAAACATGGTCGAGGTCGACTATACTACATTATACTATTACTTTCGTACTAAACTAATCTGCACCCGATTGACCCTAGGCGCACTACGCACCTCTCCCTTCATTCTTTTCAAAACTTTCTACCTTCTCGAGGTCTGGACCTATGCGCTCTACGCACTTTGCGTATTCAAGTTTTCTTCTCTCTCTCTCTTTCTCTCAGTGGTTAAATGTGCGTTGACTGAGATTATACGCCCCTTCTTGTTCTCTCTCTGTCTCTCTCCTCTCTCCTTGAGAAATTGATAGAGATTTATACATCTATACCCCTGTACATTTATAAAGCCCCAAAGTTGTTATAATTTCGCCGGAATTCTTTGCCCGCCGTTCACCGCAGAGCTTCTCAGATGATATACGGTAAACCCATCGGGTAAATTATTAAAGGTTGCGTTATGTTGAGTAGAAAGTATTATTCTGTAAACCTGATTTGGGAATTAGGGTTTGAAGACATTAGGGTTTTTTGAGCTGATATATCTGGGTTTGGTTGTATTTCTGGATTAGAAATGGAGGTTTTGAAATATTTATCCGATGACGACGATTGTTATGTGGTCAGATGAAATTAGGGCCTTTTTGAGCTCCATATTTGTCTGGTTATCTGTTTTTTGGTTGTTAATTGGTTAAATTATTGAGATAAGTAGCTGGAGCTGAGCTGGTGTTATTGTGAAGTTCTCTGTCTTCTTTGGTGCCATGCTCTTTGTTACGATAATTGTTTTTGTATAGAATTTACATATGGAGGTATTTAGATCGGTGGGTGATGGTGATTTGTGATGTAGGTGGGTGTTTTTGTGGATGATCTGTTTTTGGTGTACTTGGTTGTTTATGTGGATTCATTATGAAGAGACTGAGGTCCAGTAATGATCTTGACTCATTGGGAGAAAAGGGTGTTTGTAAAGATTTGGGAAGGAGGGAGGAGGATCTAGCTTTGCATCGTTCTTCTCCTCACCGGAGCTTCTATTACAAGCCTGAAAATGGGAGGAAGGGTTTATCTCATTCGTCTTCTCGGTATGACAGGGTAGAAGATGACCGTGAGCTTTCGAGGCCAATAAGAAAGCGGTCGGATTATGATGTGGACAGTTATGAGAGGAGAAAGAGCTATGATCGATATAGGGAAGGTAGTGATAGGGGGATTTTGAGCTCTTCACCGCGGAGTGGCCCGAGTGGGTATGGTGCAGATAGGATTCATCGGTCTGAGAGTTTTTCTGCTCCGAGGAGGGAGTTTCCAAAGGGGTTTAGATCGGAAAGGGATCGTTCCCGGCGAGAGGGGAGTGATTCTTCATGG
The DNA here is from genome assembly GCA_023539305.1 of Ilex asprella. Lineage (NCBI taxonomy): Eukaryota > Viridiplantae > Streptophyta > Magnoliopsida > Aquifoliales > Aquifoliaceae > Ilex > Ilex asprella. The sequence continues at coordinate 7,177,422 of CM042189.1, forward strand.
CGGAGGTTTGGTGGCACAAAAGATGTCGAAGAAGGTACAAGAAGTGGTGGTGAGTCGGGTAAAGGAAGTAGAGTTGCATCAGATGATACAGGGAAAGTGAGATCTCCACAGGCATTGAGAGAGGCCAAGTCACCACCTTGGTCGAAGGACTCTGGAAGCGAGCAATCGAAGAGTATTGATGTGAAGAAGAGTGAGGATTTGCTGGTAGAGAGTGGCAATAGTAGTGAAATGGAGGAAGGGGAGCTGGAACCAGAACCAGAACCAGAACCGGCACCTGAACCAGTTTCTGTACTCAAGCATGTAGCTGAAGATCAAGCTTCAGTTGGGTTGAATTCGAATCAGGAGCTTGAGAGCAAGGATTATGTTGAGGAGAAGTCACCATTTAAAGGGAAGACGGAGCTCAATAAATTGTGTGTTAGTGAGGAGAGAGAAGAAGTTGTGCCATCAGAGGCTGTTACACCTGTGGGGATGCAAGTTGACGAGTTACCAGATTGCCAGAACTCTCCAGTCCCCGAGACAAGCTGCAACAGAGGTGTAATGGAAACCGCAACAGATAGTGAAGTAGGCAAGGATGAAGAGTATGCCAGGGAAAATAGCGGATGTATGGAAAAAGAAACTAATACATTTTCAGAAATGTCACAGCCTTCAGAATATGAACAAAAGAAAGACAATGGTATAGATCTTGAAGTCAAGGTGGAGGATATTGATATGCCTGAAGCAAGTAAAGGATCTGGTGAGGGAAGTGGAGCACCTGGTGGTGTTTCTTCACTGCTGGTAACCGAGGAATTAACCCGAAATTTCAAGGACAAGGGTAAATGTGTGGCTCTTTCACCCACTAATGCCATTGATTCTGAGAATGATGGTTTGAGGATTGAAAGAGAATCGAGAGGCCTCTTAGCTTGCAGGGACAACGATGTGGGAGAACCAAGTACCAGAGGCTTTGAGTTCTTCTTGACCGATTCTGTTAAAAAGCCGGAGAAAGTAAACCAATCAGATCAGAACAAGCTGAAAGATGAAAAGCTGGCACTTGAACCACTTGAACTTTCGCTTAGCTTACCTAACGTTTTATTACCTATTGGTTCCCATAGTACCGCCCAAGCTCCTGGTTCCCCCAGTCATACGAGGAGTGTTCAATCCTTTTCAAGCACATTTCTCACGAATTCTGATGGATTTACTGCATCAATGTCCTTTTCAGGTTCTCAACACTTCACCCACAATCCTAGCTGTTCCTTGACACACACTTCGTTTGACAATAATGAACAGTCTGTTCATAGTCGCCCCTTATTCCAGGGAGTGGATTGGCAAGGTCTGTCTTCAAATGGGAACCAAGAACTTCCAATTCATCAAATATTATCGATGAGCGAAAACGGCAACTATCATCAATCTCAAGCATCTCCAGGTATTTCAAATGGTCAAGCTGCACAAGTACAAAATCTTAGAGATGTAGAAAAGGGAAGCTCTAGAATGCCAATTAGATTGGATCGGCAGTTGAGTATTCATAAACACTTGTCAGGAGCACATTCGGGGCATCAAAATGATGTTCGATCCGCTTCACTTAGTGTTGGGTCTCGTGAAACTGGATCAGAATATGGTAAAAACAAGAAACAGTTAGTTAAGGAGAAGAGTGGTGGTAGTTTATGTAAGAGCAATAATCAAGATGAGAAAGAGCGACTGTTGGCAGTTGGAACTGATTTTGTCGAGCCAATGATCAACATGATTGTCTCTGAACCACTACACGTGATGGCCAGGAGATTCAATGAAATGACCGGACAATCTGTTGCATGTTTAAAAGAGTCTGTCTGTGAGATCATTTTGAGTACAGGTAAGCAGTGGCAACTACGTGCTTTTCAGAAAGCACTGCAAAGCAGGTCAGACATCACCTTGGAGATGCTTCTGAAGGCCCATCGAGCTCAGTTGGAAATCTTGGTTGCTTTGAAAACTGGTCTTCAAGAATTTCTTCAGCAAAATTATGATATATCATCTTCTGATTTGGCAGAGATCTTTCTGAACTTAAGATGTAGAAATCTCACTTGTCGGAATCTTTTGCCTGTGGATGAATGTGATTGCAAAGTCTGTGCCCAAAAGAATGGTTTCTGCAGTGCTTGTATGTGTCTTGTATGCTCCAAGTTTGACATGGCATCTAATACGTGTAGTTGGGTTGGATGTGACTTCTGTCTACATTGGTGCCATGCAGATTGTGGGTTGCGGGAATCTTATATTAGAAATGGACGTAGCGACACAGGGGATGGAGTAACAACAGAAATGCAGTTTCATTGTGTTGCCTGTGATCATCCTTCTGAGATGTTTGGGTTTGTGAAGGAAGTTTTTCAAAATTTTGCAGAGGAATGGACAAGGGAAACTCTTTCCAAGGAACTTGAATATGTAAGAAAAGTTTTTTGTGCCAGTGAGGATGTGAGAGGGAAACAACTTTACGAGATTGCAATTCAGATGCTGTCAAGATTGGTGAATAAGTCTGACCTTCAAGAAGTTCAAAATCATATTATGGGTTTCCTTATGGGTAAGTACTCAATTTGACGAAGAACTTTACTGATTTGCTAATTAGTTTGGAACAATTGCAGCATTTGGAATTTGAAACTTTAAAAGCTTCATGCCTTTATTTGGTGGTTCATTTGATTTCTGTTGGATAAGGTGGCTATGTGCAACTGTATCATCTCGTATTCTCAATTACTTTTCTGACTTTGCAATGATCAATATCTTTTATTGATCTACTGCTCTTTTTCAGTTCATGGAAAAATGAAACCTGTGAAGTTGTTAGTCATTTGAGCATTTTTAAGGTTTAAAGCATGATATAGTAGTTCTAGGTCTGCTAGGCATGAGTACATGAGGAAAACACATATTTAACATAATTTGCCATATATACATACCCACATGGATACCATACACACGTGCTGCATGGGAACTTGATGGTGATCTGCAGTATATTACGATTGCCTAACTGAATATTCTTTGCAATATTCCTGGTTTGTCGTATTTCCAATCACTTTTTACTTGTTTTACGTGAAAAAAATAGAATAGAAAATCAAGCAGTGTGAATTCTTCTTGGTTCCACACTAATAAATTGTTTAATGATATTGGGGCAATTATATCAATGTATCGAAGTCAAAAATGTATGTTTTAAATGTCAGGAGCCTGTATACATTGGGAATGAGTCCTTGACCAAATTCAGGCTGGAACTTCAGTTGAAAATATTTCATCGGTCTCATCTCGAGTAGAACCTGTGGTTGTTTGGATTATTCCTACTACTAGGACTCCCCTTTTCGTGATTATGATGGGATGTTGCCACGTAAAAAATGTTTAAAGCAACTGCATTTGAGATGATTGTTTTGTATCTTCCATTAGATTTGTTTTTTGTTTTGATGTTGATTATCATTATGAATTGCTTTCTCAAAGTCATCATGTTCTTTATTGTATGGATTTTTGGGCTCAATGATCACTGAAACTTGTGGACCGTTCTGTGTAAGTGGCTTTTAGTATTATGCTTACATTGTGAATTCCAATTGCCACTTTATGCTCTTTTATGCATCACCAAAGGGTTGAAAGAAGGGCATTGATATACCTCTAGTTTTTTATGTTATTGGATGAATAAGGGATGGTGGAATTGAAAATGAGTCATCACTACTTATATGGAATCATTGCATGACTTTTGGGATGGCCATGATAGAATTGTCATTCCATCTATAACATATAGCGGCATGTCTATCATCTTAATCTTCAGCTTTCGTGGATCTGCAATCCAGACCAAAATGTTGTTGCTAACATCTCTCCTTGTGATTGCAGGAAGTGATTCCTTAAAGTCTGGCAACACACACCTTGTGTCTGTGAAGAAACAATCCATAAAGAATCTTGGAGAAAGCAGCAATGGTATTGCAGGGTCCAGCCAAGAAGCTGCATGGGTAAAATCTATGTATGCAGAAAAGTCTCATCAAGTGGAAAAGGCTGCTAATATACCTACTAAATTTGATCCCACCCAGAATGGTATACACTCACTGAACTCAGATTTACAAAGGAGTGCTCGAAAAGAACCTGTTTTTGATGAATTGGAGAGCGTTGTGAGAATCAAACAGGCAGAGGCCAAAATGTTCCAAGCTCGTGCTGATGATGCAAGAAGAGAAGCTGAAGGTTTAAAGCGCATTGCAACTGCTAAAAATGAAAAAATTGAAGAGGAATATATGAGTCGAATCACAAAATTGCGTTTGTCTGAGGCTGAGGAACTGCGCAAGCAAAAATTTGAGGAGCTCCAGGCTATAGAAAGAGCTCATCAGGAATACTTGAAGATGAAGATAAGGATGGAAGCAGATATTAAAGACATGATGTTGAAAATGGAAGCTACAAGAAGGAATCTTTCTATGTGATTAATCAGCAGGTTCTTTCTTCAATACCTCAGCACCTCGGTAATCTTACCTTTTGACCCTCGTGCCTATTGTATCTCGTGTTGTAAGAATAGACTTCACTTTGTGTTCTCTTATTTGTAGGTGTATCTTCCAATGTAGTGCCCTTTTTATTTTTGTGCTGCTAACCTTAATCTGTACAGGGACTTCTCCATCTCTTTATTGACAGAAGTTTCCAGTTATAGACATCAGTCTAGACTCAGTTAGGAAGGCCGTAGGTCCAATATGCTTTGGGGGTGATTGTTGGCATCCAGTTTCGTATAGAAACTTGGCAGTGGTCTTTGATGGATAAACAAACTTATAGTTTTTATTGGGCATAAATTGATATGTAGTTATTTATTATTTGTGAGGAACTCTGATGAATCCACCTAATGGAGGGACAACATTCAAAAATTTTGCACCCAAATGAGTTTACGATAGTTTTTGCTCTTCTTTTTGGTGGGTTTTTGTGTTTGGGGTGGGAAAGGGGGGGGTGAATAAGAAGATATTTTCATTTTGTAATATGTAAAAAGGATTTCTGTGCATTTCTTTGCTTGACTGCTTTATGTTTAATCAAGCCAACAGAGTTCATAGGAGATGCTGGCGTATAATTGGGAAGAGGAATCTAATTGGTTGCAGATGAATTTTCCATGGTGATAGCATTTGAAGTTTGGTGAGTACAATTGATCTGGTACAGACAAACTTGCAAATATGATCCTTGGGTACTTGTATGTTCTAATCATCATATATTAAGGGTCAGGAAGATGTGATTATTGTTTTACCAGATCATGCAAGTTTGAGGCAAATTGTACACTTCCTTAAGGAGTTTATTATTTTACGAAATCATTCAAGTTTTGAGGAAAATGGAAGGAAAAGTGTATGCTTCATCAAAGAGCAATAGGACTAAGTTTGAATTTGGCCAGAAAATCCCACACTGATCATTGAGCTTTTCACGACCTTTGGCATGAAATCTTTAGTTGGAATAGGCAGCAAGGAGGAGATTACTAAGCAATAGAGGGATGCAGGGGAAGAGAGGTGGTTCTTCGTATATAGTTATGAGAATGCTGAGAGAGAGAGACTTGTCTAGTTGAAGTATTCTTGGGATTGAGATGCCTTTCAATATTTTTTTTTCTATTTTTCTTCTTGGCAGTTCATTCACCATTAACAAATGAGGGATCTACTTGGACTCATTGATTGAAAAATGTAGGGCCAATACATCTAGCTGTTCATGACCGTTGGCATGAAATCTTTAGTTGGAATAGGCAGCAAGGAGGAGATACTGAGCAATGAGAAGGATGCAAGGGAAGAGGTGGTTCCTCCTATAGTTATGAGAATGCTGAAAGAGAAAGAAATGTCTTTATTTTCCTGTCACTTCTCTATTGGAAGTAGTCTAGGCATCGATATCTCTTTCTATACTTACTTTCTCTTTTTTCCTTATTGGCGGGTTTATCCGCTCTTAATCATTTGGATTCATGACGTGTTTGTATGAAGAAGAAAAATGGAAACAAAAATATATCAGAGTAGATTTCATTCCGTATTTTTGTAAAGAGAGATAGGTCTAACTTAAGCGACAATTCTCTCCCGATTTTGAAATTTCACTGACACCCCTTATTAAAATTTGTCTACTAACAGACCTAATGAGAAAACTTATTTTACCACCTTACTTCCAAGTTCTACACTATTTTACATATTAAGTGTCTTTATATAAATGCATATACATATACATACATACCAACGTCCCTTTGGTATTAATGTGATTAAATTAAATATTAATTGGATTAAACATATTATTAATTTGATGAAATTGAATACTAATTTAGTGTTAATTTAAAAATAATATTAGTTTGAAAAAACAATATATTAAATTCATAAAATTGAATGTTAATTTGATATAATTGAAAGTTAATTTGGTGTTAAATTGGAGAAATGATATTAATTTAGTAAAATTATATGTTCAATTCATAAAATTAAAGAAATGATGTTAATTTCATAACTTGAATGTTAAATTGATGCAATTAAATGCAAATATGATAGAATTAAATGTTTATTTGGTGTTAATTTAATAAAATTAAAATTTTAATTTGATGAAATTTAATATTAATTCAGTATTAATTTGATAAAATTAAATATCGATTTGATGAGATTGAATGTTAAGTTGCTATAATAATTTATAAAATTTAAGATCAATTTTATGTTAATTTGGTATTAATTTGATGGAATTTAATGTTGATTTAATAAAATTGAATGTTAAATTAATAAAATTGAATATTAATTTGTAAAAAATTTGATCATATGTGGTTCATTTCATGTAATACAAACGTGCTTAAATTGTTCAAACCATCAGAGTTGTATTTCTCTCAATTAACCCAGCCTTGAATTATAATGTGATTTCTCGCATTTAAGTGGGTCCATCATCAATACACGGGAGCTATCCATCATTGAGTAGAATTGACAGAAAAATGTATCGGAGAAGATTCAAACGAGATTTCATCTATTACTTACAAAAATTACCCCATAATCACTGGGTCACTTCCTCAAAGATTATTAGTATGGCAGGCTAAAGTCCCTTCCTCAGAGAGTACTGAGACTGAATTTTGAATTTGAACAGAGAATTTTATGCTAGTGTGGGATTTTGAGGCCTACTATGTACAAGTATTCTTATTCCCTATTTGGACAAACTTGAATGCAGTTCATAGTGCGAAAGACGATTAATGAATAAGATGAAGTCCAGAAACACAATTCAGTTAACTCAACAACAAAAGGTGAGAGATTCTGGTAGCAATGCCAGCAGACTATTTACAGCTTCTCAAGAACGAATTCATCAATGACTGCCAAGTAGTGGAGGACATTGGAAGTCGGTTTTCCTCTTCGCCTTCATTCTGTTCATTGTTGCAACATGAAATGGATTGGCCCCATCTGATCTAAAACACCTACTTCTACTACTTTTCCACCTCTCGTATTCGTTTGCTACCTTAGATTATTGGCAGAGTGATGCCTAGTGCATCTTATTGGAGAAGAAGAGGGAGCGCAATGCCAAAAACACAATAGAAGTCTATTTTGTGGCTACGGCAGTGGTTATGGAAGGCAGAGTGGATATGGCAGTTAAGTCTATGCAAACTATCTGTTAAATAACTGCAGGGTTCATTTCCATTTATATGCAAAAACTAAACAACTCTCAATTAGTTGATTTTTTGCTTAAACAGAGCTGTTATGTATAGTAGCAATCATAAAAATAAGGTGTAGTGTGCATCTATGCCTTGATATGAAATGAAGTACAGGAAATTAGTTCCAACTCCCGTTTCTTATTAATTTTAGTGATCTAGCCTGAACCAAGAAAATATCTAATCTTCATCTTCATTGAATTCAGAGTCATCAGTGGCTTTATCGCTCTCAGAATCACTTAGAACATACCTTGCCTTTCCACGGTTCACCCTCTGTGGTCAAAGCTCTTGGAGCCACAGCTTCATTCATCTCTTCAGCACTGTCTGAATTAGAAGCTGAGCTCCCTTGTTGTTTTTCACTTTCCAGTGCAATACTTTCCCTGGCTTCTTTACCAATCCTTTCTTGTTGAATGGAGATGCTCTCATCTTCCTCACCTTTTTCTGAGGTGAAATGCCTGAATTCTTCTCTGCAGGCTTCAAGACTTCCGTTATCAGTTTCTGTCCTGTTAACTGAGATTGCTTACTGGCAGGCCCTCTTTTCTTTGTTGCTGCAGTGGGTTTGGCTGCCTTCGCATTCTCTGTCACTTTTCTTCCTCCCTTCTTTTGCTCTTCTGGTGCTGTCACCACTTCTAGTTCAAAATTTTCATCACTGATGCCTTTGTCATCCTCGTCGTCCGAAATCTCTGAGATGGTTGACAAAGGCTTCTTCTGTGCAGCAGCCCTTCTGCTGATTTCTTTCTTCCTGTCTTGCACTTGACGCACTTCGGTTTCCATGGCTATAGAGGAATAAAATAAAAGTTAAAGGACACAAACAATGACTCCCTTTCCTTCTATAATGTAATATTCCACAATATTCACAAACATCTGAAAAGAAAAGTCCAATTACTATCTTTCAGGATAATTTTTGAAGTTCCTCCAATTGATTCCTATATTCCAACTTCCATATTACTCAATGGAATACAGTTACTGAATATGATATAATTGGAATACCGTAACAGAGAACACGGATATTAACCGCAAATGGCAGCAGGTAAGGCTTTACCTTCTGAGTGATCAGGGGAAGAGTGGAGGTTGTAACCAGCAAGTCGTTCTTTTAGCTCAAGTATTTCACCATCGTCATCTTCAGGAACCACCAAAGAAGATTTTCCCTGTTGAGGTAAATGTACGATTGTCAAAGAAAAACTTAATGTGAGAGAAAATGAAATCGATGAAGAAATCTAACAATTAAGACCTTTTTAACAGGAGCTTTCTTTGAACCTGGTTTGCCTTTAGGTTTCACCACCTCAGGAACAATATCTGATGAAGAGAGAGAGAGTATGCAAGCTAAAAAACCAGCAATTGACAAAGCACAGAGCAAAAACAAAAACTTGCACTAATAGAACAATATGGGAACCGGACTTGCCTGTTTCCATTACAGATGTAGCTGAAGTTTTTGATGGTTCAGAAATGGATTCTGTATTGCTAGCCTTCTTAGTATTCTTCAATGGATTTTTTGGTGCTTGTTTAGAAGCTTTAAGACCAGCTTCAGTCATCACATTGCTTTTCATTGCCTTTCTAGCCACCTCTGTCTGGACATCACTCTTATCTTGCTCCTGAATCATATGCCAATAATGGTACTGGCAAGACTCTGCTCACCATGATGGTAAGCCGAGTGCTGAGACACATAACCAGAGAACTGGGCAACTTTTGCTTCCTTCACAAAGTTCCTCTTGAAAGAACACAAGAATTTTTCTTTGACCTGGTTTTAGTCCATCAACCATTGACGGAATTGACCTCTGAAGATCTGCCATTGAAAACAGTATAAGGTCCTTGTTGAAGAAGTCACTGTACTTAATTAGTTCTCCTTCTGATCAAGGTAAGTACCAGGCAGAAAAACATGAGGAAAGAATTGTTAGATATGTTACCCTCTTCAACTTAAAAACTCAGAAAAAAATTGCACAAATGTCAACCTCAAACTTTCTAAGCCAACTCTTCCTTGCTTCAATCTTCTTCTAATCTTCTTAGTAAAGGCGAGCTTAATTGCATCACCATCTTGCTCATCAATTTGTGCTTTCTAAGATCATTGAAGCATTCCTTTCCTTCTTTTGATGTGCTTGTTCCCAACCCCTGTCAGGCAGCAAAATGATTATAACAGTCAAGTCTGATGTACCCCAACTACTCTAATTGGTTCACAGCACATAATTTGATTAAACAAACGTTACAGTATTTAATAGACAAACCATTTGCATTGCCCCCAAGGCTTTCCTTCCACCATTCATACTCAGGCATGGAATAGAAGGATAATATGTTTCCATTTCTTTATTTGATCCACTTGAGGCATGCTTACTGGAACAATCTTCTTTGTTAAAGATGGATGAAAATAATTTTGAAATTTCTATTTTGACTGATTTGTCAAATTCTTCATAGGTACTTGAAATGAGAGAGTTGAGATAGAAATTTGAGGAGCTTTCATCAAGAACCAATCCACCAATCTCATCTAGTGATAAAGCTCCCAAGCTTGACTTGGAAGAAGATTTGAATGGTCGCATATCCAAATTTAACTTTAAGCCGGGTTGAGTGTGTGCTTTTATTTTTATTTGTATATGGTATTTATATTTTATTTTATTTATGTTTAATTTTAGTTTCGTTTCTATTTGTTTCAATTTATAGTTTTTTTTTGTTGAGTTTTTATTTTTAGGTTTTAGAGTTGTTGCGGGATCAGTCATTCCTATTCCTTTGATTTTTATTCATTATTTTTATAAAGTATTAAGATATTTATTTTTACATTGAGGACAATGCTGAATTTAAGTTAGGGGTATGAGTATGTTTTGTGTTGTAACAATTTCTAGTTTATTTATGTTGGTAAAAATTAAAAAAAAAAAATTGTTAGTTATTAAATATCTAAATAACATTTTTATTCATAATTTGACGTCACAATATATAAAAAATTTGCTTAGCTTTAAATTTGTAATTATTTAAGCATCACGTAGAATTTTATTCTATATTTTTGTATCTTATATTATGTTCTTATAAAAACTCACAATTTGTACACTTTAAACTTTACCAAGTTAAAATTTTGTAAGACATTTTACCTTGAGAACTTGAAATATATAGTGGAGATGCATAAAAATCTGAAGGCACTGTCTAACATAAACTAATTAATTAATTTGAAAAAAAAATTACTTTAATTTGTTTTAATTAAAGAAATTGAAATTAATATAGTCTCTAAATTACAACAGATACGTAAAGAGAAAACTATCATCAAAACATGCAAAGAGAAAACTAAGGCAGATAACCATTGCTTGAAAGCACTTTGCAACCCACTCAAATCCGATTAATTTGATGTAAGTTATTCTTTATTTCATTTAATTAAAGAAAGTTAAACCAATTTAGTATTTTTTTTTGTCACATAAATCAATCAATCTAGTAATAACTCATTTTTTTTCAAAATTTTGACATTGTCTCCTTTGAAAATAGGAGAATGAAAATATCAACATGTATACAGAATTGAAAAACAAACGAAATAATTCCTAAAATCAGCGATCCATACCCAACAATCAACAATTTCACATCAAGCTAAAACGTATTTCCATAAACTTGAAATTAGTTCACCATACTAAGCACAAAATAAACAAAAATCTACGTAAATCCGATTAGGTTGATGTAGGTTATTCTTTATATCATTTAATTAAAGAAGGTTAAATCAATCTAATAATAATTCGTTATTTTTATAAAATTTCAACAGAGTTTTCTTTGAAAATAAATGACCATGAAAATATCAATATGTATACATAATTGAAAAAAAAATAAAACAATCCCCCAAAATCAACGATTCATACCCAACAAACAAAATAACCATCAATTTCACATCAAACCAAACATCTTTAATATAAACATGTAATTAATTCACTATACTAAACACATAACAAACAAAAATTCATGCAAATCCGGTTAATTTGATATAAGTTATTCTTTAATTCATTTAAGTAAAGAAAATATTGGGTTAAAATATTGGGTTATTACTATTTTTTTTTCCATTTGGTATCCGCTAGTCACGTTGGGCTCCGACTAATCCGGATTTAAGCCGGGGTAGGACTACAAGGGCGGCAAAGTTCTCCCTACCGAACGTAGCTGCGTTCCCAAGTCTCGAACTGAAGACCTTCGTTAAGCTAGACCAGTCTCTTACCAACTGATTTAACGCTCGGTAATACTTATTATTAGTATTGCGTTATGTTGTGTCATCATTTACTATCAAGCTTACAAGTTAAAAAAATAACAGACCAAGTTTTAGGCATGGAAGAGTATGGACATTATTTCTTTGATTTTCAGTTAAATCTTTGAAAACTAACAATTTTATTCAATTCGGTTTTAGAAAACTTGTTGGCTGTAGATTAGTTCGTTCTGCACCGCCAATGACCTAAAATCAAAGACACAAAGCTTAAAATTCTCAAAAAATAGATTCATTTATTAACGAAAGATTTGATAATAAGTAAAGTAAGATGAAATAAATCTATTCTAAATGAATATGAAACTAATATGATTGACCGACACAAATAATAAAATAGATCAGAATAGTGTCAACCACAAATGATTTTGATTTTAATTGGGCTTAACTGATATTTTAAGAAAAATATTTATTATTTTATTACTTCATTGAGAAAGGGTAAGAATTGTTGTAGAATTAAATATGATTTTCAATTTTTAGGGGAAATATATATGATAAATTTAGCTTAGAAAAAAAGTTCATAATATTTTAATTTTTATAAATGCAAAATTAAAACACGATACGATCAAATATACCATATAACTCGATTGACATCTCAAAATATTATCACTAACAATTAAGAAATTTTGGAAAAAAAGAAAAGAAAAATGCAAGTGGACAAAAAGACAATGTGATCTAGAAGGGATAAGCCTATCCGATATCCTATATCAAACAAAAAATCAAGTGAAATAAATATAAAAAGAAAACTTCCTTAAAATCAGGAAAAAATATTGACAGTCCATTTAACTAATATTGTAATTTTGTTTATTATAGTCGTAGACTTTCTACTAATTATATAATTTTACCCTCAATTAACTTAATGACGATTTTTTTTTATCTGTTGTCCTGTCATTTTAATGTCTTGTCCGGTGTTATTTCAATGTCATTGAAGTTATAAATAATCCATAAATTTAGTAAATTATACAATTGAGGTTATAATTTAAAATTTTTGGTATGGTACCAAAAATCCCAATGAATGTACCATAGTCTGCTCCTCAATTGAATAGCAACCCTTCATGTAATACAATAATTATCTATTTATAGAAGTAAGTACATTTTGTCTACATGATTTTTTTTTTAATTGTATAGTGAAATCGCATAGTGTTGATGGTGTGATTACTATAGGGATGAAACCAATCAAAAATATTAATCATAAAAGAAAATAGTTATTAAACCGATCACAAGAATACTAGTTACAGTACCTGTTATCCACAAAAAAATTCTAACTGAACGCCGTGATTGACGATTGGGTATGTGGGTTAAGTGCACTTCTCTTCCTGGATTCTCGAAAGATATATAAAGATGTAATACTCTATTCTATATTTTTGTCACCGTTATATTGAATATTTACTTCAAAATCACGGTGGAAAACATTCTCATCAAATATATAGTGTATACTTCCAAAAATACAAAACAACAAAGAGGAAAAAACGACATCGTGTAACCATACACTAGTGCATCACGTGTCAAACCCACACCGGTCACCTGATTCCCACGTGATAGTCAATTGCTCTTCCATACAAATGTCAACATCAACACATAAGCCACGAAGATAGATAAGAGAAGAGAATCTATAAAATAAAACAAGAATTTTTTTAATTTTTATCCTTTAAAATCATCAACAATCACTTATCTCACTCATCATCTTTTTGTCATACTCAAACGTTAAATCGCATCACTCATTTCTATTACATGTTTATTCATGTATATACTTCTTCTCTAAAAATATCATATAACTCATTTTTATCATATATTTAATTAGGGGTGTCAAACGTGTCGGATCGGGTCAGTTTCGTGTCGTGTCACTTTTTGCCATGTTTTTTTCATGTTATGTCATTTCGGTACGTGTCGGGTTTGGGTCAATATTCGTGTTAATAAAAAATTATTTAATTTGACAACAACTAATATAATATTATTTAAACATTATAAAATTCTTAATTTAAGAATATAATACTTGTTAAATAATTATTTTCTATCTACAGTACCCATTAATCATGTTATTCGTGTCAAACCTTAATTTGACTCAGTTATTACCGTGTTAACTAATCGTGTTTTTTTACTGGTTCGTGTTCCAAGTTAAAAATTGACAACCCTATATTTAATCATTTAATATTTGATTAATTTGTAATTAATATATTTTAAAAAAATTTAATATAGTGGATTCAATTTTTTGGACGTGCTAATTTTATATTATTCGTATCTTCAGGCACGGATTATGACTAGTATTATCACATTATATCACCATCTAATAACGAATTAATAACGGATCATTGTTATGTGCGATGCGATGTACGGAATTTATAATTCTCCTGATTTTTTTTATGTATTTTCTTATCTCATCAATTGGAATATCGGATAAAAATTATAAAGTGATAAATATGTTTTTTTTATATAAAATATAAAATAAATGATAGTTAATTCGTGAGACAAAGCAGTAATAATATAAGACGTGGTAGAATGGGACTGGATAATTGCTTGCATTGTAATTAAATTAAATGAGTAAAATAAAAAGAAAGTGAAATGTTGTACTTAGGTGGGTTCCAAATATGTACTTAGGCCTTGAATTGAATCCCCTTACCTCTCAACAAATGGTATCAAAGACGAAATCTTTGTACTCGTATTAATAAGACATAACTAAAATAAAATTCAAATGAATATTATCTCTTGATGAATGCGAGATGCGTGGGTTCTACTGAAAAAATTGATGAGATATACTCATTTAAAAGATAATATGCATTTAAATTATAATTTTTGAGGTTACATTTGAGTTTTCTAGTGTTGTTTTATTAATAATGGGCTCTACACCGTTGTCAAGCTCATTTTTCTCTAAATTATTTGCTATAATATAAATAGTTAAGAATTCATCGTTAATCGGGATTGAACTCTCTGAATCGACTCGTTCAGATCCTTCCCCCACCCTGTATGGTTGGAGCTAGAAATTTTTTTTATAGTGGACACATTAGCATGTTTAAATTTTTTTTTAATTGGTCGTAGAAGTTCATAAAGTCATAGTTATTAAAATTATATTTAATAATTAAAAGTTCAATAAACATAAAAGATTAAAAATCTATATGTATAACATGGACAAAAAATTAATTAAATTTTTTTATCAAGAATAAGACTAATTATTGTCATTTTACAATTGACCTTGACATGTTTTTATTACTTGATAGAGTTATAAATCAATCATATCAACAATATTTTATATATATATGAAATCATGATAACAAATTTTCATTTATGATCCTATAATTTATTACATAATAACACATATTTTTATACAATAACGAAATAACGCTATGGTTTAAAAAAATTATAAAATAACCTCATGATGTTCAAAACATATTCAGACATGTTTGAAACATGTCTAAAAATATACAATAATATTAGTTGAAATCAATTTAAGATTTAATTAGTGGAGACCTAACTGTTTGCGACCATCTGATAGATAGTGAAGTTTATTAAATATTGGGACTCACTATTAGACTTAATATCATAGTAGGGGCCTATTCAAATTTATATCAGCATAACACAACAATAGGTCGGTCAGAACTTTAAATTTTTTAACAACAGTAGTTTTTTCATTTTTGGACTCAAACCGCTTATTTAGGTGGATTCAAAGCGAATTTCACATAATTTTTTAATTTATTATATTTTTAAAATGTTATTAGTGACATAAAAAAATTAAAATTTATATTTAGGGAACTATTATACATAATTTATACATGCATGTAATTATTTTTATTTTGACACAAAAATTAAAAAATCCAAAAAAACTAGAAAGTCACTCTAAACGAATTTTTCTAATTTTTTCAATTTTTCGAAGAACACTCCAAACGATTGAGAAATTTTTTTAACTCTGATTTTTTTACAAAAATTTTATTTAAAAAAATCAGTTCGAAATAGGCTCATTGTATACAGTACAGGTGGGTCTACTTATTTATGAATGTTAAATTATCTATTAAAAAAAATTAAAAAATATATATATTCGAGTCAAAAGGAATTTGGGAGAGTAAGTATTCAAGAGTTACACCATAACATTAAAATGACGTGGTATAACCAATGAATAAAAAAAAGAAAAATATTATATATTCTAAATTTACAATCCAAATTTACATCTCAAATGAAGAATGTTGGATGAGTGGATCCCATCAATTTTTTTAAATAAGACTTATTGATCTAATAATCTCTTTTTTATTTAAGATACAAATTTAAATTACATAACGTTCATCATAAAAAAAATTACAAAATAAATACAATGGACCCCACCCAACAACAGGTAGTACTACTGTAGTACCCAATTTTGTTGGGGATATGGATCCATCCCCGTGGCAAGTGGATAAACCCATATAAAGAACACGCTAACGAACACCACCACACAACCGAACAGAAACACAAGTACTTCCACGCTCCTCAACCACCACAACCCAGAGAGAGAGAGAGAAAAAAAAAATCAAACACGATGACC
The DNA here is from genome assembly GCA_023539305.1 of Ilex asprella. Classification (NCBI taxonomy): domain Eukaryota; kingdom Viridiplantae; phylum Streptophyta; class Magnoliopsida; order Aquifoliales; family Aquifoliaceae; genus Ilex; species Ilex asprella. The sequence continues at coordinate 7,193,682 of CM042189.1, forward strand.
ACTCCGATCTTCTTCTCAAACCCGCCATTAATCTCTCACCAGAGCTCTCAATTCCTCACCATTTCCACTCCAAATCTCCCCTCTTTCCTCATTTCTCGTCCACCGATCAATTTTCAGAGGAAAAATGCAACCTCAGATTCCACCACAATCATAGACACTCCCTCCGTATCTTTATACTCCGAAGACGACGATAAAGCAGCGGTTGAGGCTGAGGAGGCCAAAATTGGGTCTAGGGTTAGGGTTAAAGTGCCATTAAAGGTGTATCATGTGCCCAAAGTTCCCGAATTTGAGCTGACTGGAATGATTGGGGTGTTGAAACAATATGTTGGGGTTTGGAAGGGGAAGAGAATTTCAGCGAATTTGCCGTATAAGATTGAGTTTGTGACGGAGATTGAAGGGCGTAAAGGTCCGGTCAAGTTTCTCGCGCATCTGAGAGAAGATGAGTTCGAGTATGTTTGATCTCATTAATGACAGTTAGGCTTTTTTTTTTGGAATTAAGTCTCTGTTGATCTTACTTGGTCTATTGATACATAAACTTTGAATGCCGTGCCACTGAATATAGTAAGTTTGTTTTATACAAAGCTTTATATTGGTGTAATTGTAGATAATTTACCTAATTTGTTAGTTAAGTTAAAATTTTTGGTCTTCGAGATGATGGAATTTATTTCTTCCAGTGAAAAATTACTCATGAATGTGTTGGCTTAGAGTGAGATTAGGTTTGTTGGCTGGGTAACGTTATACCGTATATGTAATAGATGTGATTATGAGGAACATCGATCCGTTAGGTCTCGACTCTTGGGGTACTGGGAGGTAGGGATGGATGGATGGATGGATGGATGGATTGGAAACACACATGGCCTTTGGGATTCTCCTCACAAAGCGGCTACTTTAGATTGGAACCCATATGGTTGTTAGTCCGAGCATTTACCTTTGCAGTGGGCAATGGCCCTTGGTAAATGCATTCAACTCAAATTTTTATTTGTCTTGGATTGTTGTACAGTCCAGTGTATTCCAATTTCTAAGATAAACCTGGTGTCACTCTAGTTGGATGATAGAACAAGGGGTTTTCTTAAGTTTGTACCTTTGTGATTGAGCAGTATCTAGTAAATCAGATGAATTGCAATAAAAATGCATGCTAGAAGTGAAAGATGAATTTTTTTTCCTCACTTATGATTCCCAAATTTGTTTTGTCGATTCATGACCTTAGATTAGGTTTCGATTTAGCTCCGTAGGTTGAAACAATAATCTTGTTCATATATCAAAAAAACTTTAGAATACGAGTTTCAATTGTTGTATTGAAGTCTTTTGCCACCTCCCTAAGGTAGCATTCCTGGGCGGTTGAAGGTTTGCTCAATTCATTTTCCAAGAGCGAGTGGTTTAGTTAATATTAGAATAAGAACTTCTATATGTTTAGCTTCCGTTATAATGTTGCCATTCTTTGCATTGGCATGTGTTACAGCTTGTGAGATGTTGCATATGGTTGGCATATGTTATGGCTTGTTCCTCTTCATTTTGATACGCAACTTGCATGCACTTTTTTAATTCAGGACTTAAACCGTACACTTCCCTCTTTTGGGGTTGCAAGAGATACTACCCAAGCTAACATTCGGTGTAATAAAAGTTAATATTTATTTGATGTCTAGCAATGACCCTCATTCAAGTTGAGAGTATTCTGGTTTAGAAGTTTGATTAGTTTATGCTGGTGAAGAGTCTAGTGCCGCAAACTTTACTCTCACCCTGGTAAATAATTTTTGCACCGTGAGCACTGATTTCTTTGGAACTGATTCTGCTCATATTGAGAGGCACTCTTTTGTATCTACATCGTAGGTTATGAGGACACGCAATAATAATAAGTTGATCCCAAAACTGTTGATACACCTGGTTGCATGTGAGATTACATTTCCGTTTATTAGGATATTCTTTTCTTATATCTGGAATTGAACATATGGGGACTATGACAGGATAGTTAAATGTGACCATGCCTGCATGGGTAGTTTATTGTGATGAGAATGTAAGATTTCATTTCCATTTATCTATACATTCTTTCCTTATTTTGGGAATTGAACATCTGGTGTAGGTTGTGCTTGCTCAGTTACTTCTAATGATGATAAACTGAGATTGCCCTTTTATATGAAATTTTGGTTCTTGTTTCCAGTGATGATAATGTGATCATGCTTGCAATGGAAATTTAAAACATCCGACTGATATATGTGTATTCCAAAAATTCATTATGTGGGAAGAATTATCCACTTGTTTTTGATGATGTGTGGGATCATATTTTTTGTTGTTACAATGTGTAAGGGAGAGTAAGATTTTAGTAATTATGCAGGATGAAAAACATTCTTTGACATATTCAAGCAATCTTTCCTTGTAAATTAGGAGATTCATTATGGTGCGATTCTTGGTCTTTGTTATGTGGGAGGCATTACAATGAGATTTTGAGGAGGATGTCAAAAACTTGTGACAATCAAGTTGGACATGCTGAAAAAAGTGTCATGAAGGTGCTATTGCAATAATGATTCTAGTAAGTCTATTGTCCTTCAAGGTGGCATGGGAGTGGATAATGGATGTTTGAACACTAGCTTAGGATGGCATAGAGATTCATAACGATTACTTGCCATTTCATTTAATGATACTAAATGACACATTGGTTAGCATTCTTATGGAAACCAATGACATTCTGATCAGTAGTTGAAGGATCAGCGGTTGCTGTCCGCAGAATTTCTTACAATAGATGACTATTGTAATGTAGCAAGTAGCAAAAATTTAGGTGCTGTCCATATTCTTATATTGAGTTTTTCATTGCTTTTGCAGGTACATGTGTGTGTAAGTTTACCTACGTATGCATATCTTTAAAATAGTTGACAGTGTATTACACATGAAAATAAGTTGACTATATGTCCTTCACCCCTATTGCATACCAAAAAAAATCACTACATTTGATAGCATGAAGGATGAAATATGGATTGGAGTTGAGTACTTGTTTGACGAGTAAATATTGGGTTTAACGATGACATCACATTATTATTTTTACGTACTATTACCATCCAAAAACAATCTTATAAATAAGCAAAGTAAACCCACTTTTTTGTTACATAGGGTGGTTATTTTTTTACGTGGATAGGATAATTTTTAATTTAAGTGGGGTTCACCTGTTTGCTTGTTGGTTTAGTATTGGATGGCACCACGCAACAATGGTCTGACTGATACATTCAATATTTTCTTGTGTTGGTTTAGTATTGGATGACACCACGCAACAATGGTTTGACTGATGCATTCAATATTTTCTTGTGTTTGACCATAATATGGAAATTTTAGGGCCTATTTATTAACGTTTTTGTTTTTGCGTCTTCAAAAAATAAAAAACAGAGACAATTTTTTGTCTCTATTTTGTGATAAACACTGAAACACAAAATATATTTGGTAGTCATTTTTGTCTATCAAATTATGAGAATAAAAATAGAAAACATGTTTGGTAATTTATTTCAGGAAAAATGATTTACAACCATGAGTTCAAAGTTATATTATTATTTTTTTTGAAGAAAAGAGAAATTATATTGCATAAAACCCAATCATTACATAAATCAAAACCATGAATTGCCTTTTTTTTTTTTAATAAAAGAAAATTTTATTCCAAAAATTGAAGAATTTACAAGAAGCAAAGAAATAATTTTCTAAAAGTATGAAAGTTGGCTTTAATCCTTCAATGGATTAAAGCCAATTTAATTACAGTTTTGTCTATCTATCTTGTATCCATACCGGCACTCCAGTCTTCAAAGCAGCAACACATCATTCCAGTCTTCAGCAGTGCACCTGGACTTGACTCCCCATCTGCTTAAAGCTCCTCTGCTTCTGATTCCTAATTAGCAAACAGCTACCATCTGCCAGAATAGCAAACAACAGCTGAAACACAAATCAGCATAGCAGACCTCAAAACAGACCAGCAAAGCAGAAGTTGAACAGCCAGCACTCCACAACACTAAATCTGGAAACTGCCTCCAGCTTAGATCAGCACTTCAGAAAAATGCACTCCATAGCACTGATGCATTCCAACACAACTGCTACACTGCACTACCTCCAATCAAAGCCTCAAGCACTCCAGCATAGCAAAAACATACTGCTCATAGAGCAGCGCACTCCATAGCACTGATACATTCCAACACAATTACTACACTGCACTACCTCCAATCAAAGCCTCAAGCACTCCAGCATAGCAACAACGTACTGCTCATAGTGCAGCCAAGAACAGTAGCATACTCCACCAAAAAAAATCATTTGATTTTTGTCCCAGACTAGCATGAATTCAAATAGTTATATTATTTTTTTTTTTCAAGAAAAGAGAAATTATATTGCATAAAATTCAATCATTACATAAATCAAAACCATGAATTGTCCTTGCACTGATGCATTCCAGCACAGTTGCTATGCTATACTACCTCCAGTAATACCCTCAAGCACTCCAGCACAACTACAACATACTGCTCCCAGAGCAGCGCAGAACAGCAACCAGCAATGGGAACAATAAATCATCAGCCAATAACAATGGGAATAATAATCAAACATATTATGCTCAAATTTTCATATGGGAACAATTTGTTCACTCACACAATTAATCAAACATATTATGCTCCACATTCTAAACGACATACATACACTCAATCAAAAGAATTATACGAATCAAAGGGAAAGAAAACCCCCTGTTTACACCACAATTAGAAGGTTTTAATCCTTCAAAACACTCAAAAAAAAAAAAAAGAGTCAACTCTCCTTTAGGATCCCATATCAGCTTCCACTGTCCAGATTTGAAGCCCTGAGCTTTGATCCTGCACCCTAAATGAAACAGCAACAATCTTTACTGTAATGGAAACATCTTAGCATGGAAAAATACAATTGAGGGGCTGATTCGATCGAGTTCGACTGAGAGAGCTTGAAATTGTTCAAGTTCGACTGTGAGAGAGAGAGAAGAGAAAAGAAGAGAGAGGAGGCAACGATTCGTTTGGAGGTGGCGATTCGTCTGGAGGCAGCAATCTATATATATATATATATGCATAGCTTCTGGGTTTTGTAGGTGGTCTGATACAGAGAAAGAAGAGATGAGGGAGAGAGGAGAAAGACCGAGAGAGAGAAGTGATGGAAGGAAAGAGGGGTGAAATGTGTTTTTATACTTCACTGAAAAAAACTTGTTTTGTTGCTAAGAGGAGTCGAAGTTCGGATCTCATTAATTTTCACCCTTCTTTGCATGTGTTGTCTTTGTTTTTTATGTTTTTTGAAACATCTTTTTTTTGTTCTCATTTTTTTTTTGTCTCCAATATGACGAAAACAAAACAAAACCAAAAACAGTTATCAAACATACTTTTGTTTTCATTTTTGACAAAAATTGAAAACAAAAACACAAAACATAGGACAAAAACAATTACCAAACATAGCCTTAAACTTTGGTGCTCATGAGTATCGGTTTTATAGTTGGAAACACTTGAAAACAAAAATTGAAAACAAAAACACAAAACATAGGACAAAAACAGTTACCAAACATAGTCTTAAACTTTGGTGCTCATGAGTATTGGTTTTATAGTTGGAAACACTTGGGATGGTGGTGGTAAGCTGAAGCATTTTTGAATATTTGGATGTATTTTATAAAATACTGCAGTTTCAAACTTATTTATCAAATTTTCATGAGCAAAACATTTCTTGAAAACGCATTTGCAAAGGTTTTTCATATTTTCAAAAAACACTTTTGCATTGAAACTTATGTTTTCAAAACACCTTTTTTAATTTACATGATCCATCAAAGTAATAGAATCATGTGATCCATTTACCATGAAGGCATTGTTTTATTCGAGTTGATGCTTGCCAGTGAGACCGGAATCCAACTATGGTAGTAAAAATAAATTTTTGATACTATACGTCTTTTGCTCGTCAAAAAACAATTTAAAGCGTGTAAAATTTATTATTTTATTATGTTTACAACCAACAATCACTATGAAATCAAAAGAGCATGGATGATCATAAGTTGTTTTTGGTTATAGTGCAGGAAAACAAATTTAGGTAGCATTAGCATAGCTGTATCCCTTTTTCATGCAGGTGACAAAACTTCAATTGTGAGGCATGAAGATTTTGTATGGTGATAAGAAATACCATGTTATTATTGGAACGAAAGTTACAATCTCTAATGATGGCAAGTTCTAACCTATAAACAATTAAAGTTCTAACTTAATAGAGTCGACTTAAGATCAATCCAATCTAATTAGGTCAAATTATAAATTAAAAAGACCAAATTAAAACTTATTGAAATCGACTTAAGATTGATCCAAATAGTATAGGAGTTTTGGCTTACTTTGGAATAGTTTTTTTTTTGTTTGTTGTAGTATATATAGGATAGGAAGTTGGTTAGACTCGAACCTTTCATTTGTGGGCGAGATGCCAAAAACACATATCGTTAGGTTAGTTGTCTTTGCTCTTTTTTTTTCCCTCTAGTCTTGCAGATCCCAGAAAAAAACCATGAACAGTTTTCAATATCTAAACCAATTTTCAACAGTTAAAGTTTGATTTTCGGCTGAAGTTGAACATATCATGTGACCAACATCTAAATCAAATCATCCTCAGTGGTCCAATGCTTTGAGCCAATGCCAATTATCAAAAGCGATGAAAGTCTTGCGAGAGATAAGCAAGTTAAGGATATTTTAAATAGAAAAGACTACATCATGTTTGATCAGAACTAGTTGTATTCCGTACAATGCACAAACAATTTATCAATTGATACTATACACATTTAACATGCATTTACATAAACAATTACACTCAACGTATTATTGGTAAAAAAAGTCACTTGCAAGGTGCCCTATTTCACCAGCCACAATGTGCATCACCTTCCTCCTCCATCCTCAACCCCAAAACCCGCTTAATCCTTGCCAGGCCCTCCTCCCCAAAAGCCATGGCAAGATAGAATTGAAGTGAAGAACAGGAGGTTTGACAGATTAACAGGTACTTTGTTTGGTACACTGATTTTCGGTGCCTCATTAACCAGACTAGTACTTTGTGCGACCACGCGAGATTGAAAATTATGGGGAAAAAAAGTCAAACTTATAAAGATTTGAAAACTAAAGTCATCTAGTAGAAAAGTTTACCTGATGAGGTTTTATGTGGGTGAGAAAATAGTGGAGGAAGGCAAGACCAATAAAGAGATGGGGGCGGTGGAAAGAAAAGAGACTGTTTTATGTGGGTTTGTGCATACATGGGAATGAAGTAGTAGAAGCAGCATGAGGGGGTTAACTATTTGAGTAATCCAATAGTCCAAATTTAGATTGACAGGCAGATTGAAGTGGGAGATAAGGATCAAAATTTTCTTTCGGTGCATTGTTTTAGTTATATAAAAAGTAGAAACGTTTCGACGTGTTTAAAAAATGTTTCGATCCGTTTCAGAAACAGAATGAAAAAAATAAAAAATTTAAGAATTATTTTTACAAAACATTGGTCGAATTATACTAAAGTATCTTGAAATATCTTGTAACATTCCAAAATAATTGTACAAATGCATTACAACATTACAAAACACCTTGAAAACATTATGAAACATATTAAAGTATTAGAATTTTGATTACATCACTTATTCATTTCGATCTCCCTAAAAAGGAAACGTTTTAGACGTTTCGAAATGAAATTTTGATCATCGGTAGGAGTAGAAAATGAAATGGATAAGGAAGAATAAAGTTTTTTTAATGTTAGAGAATCTTCAACATATGATCTAAAATATACAAAATCTTCAAATTTTAGCTATTTAGTCCAACAATTTCATTCCAACAGATTATCTTCAAAGCATCTAAAGTAACATTTTGTTACAATGATACTCTAAGCGATATGTAAAATTTTTTTATAATATTTTCTCTCTCTTCCTATCTTTTCTTCCATTATCTCTATTTCTCCTTTTTACTATTTTAAAAAAAATAATACAAAAGGAATGAGTAATAATATTTAAAAGGAGTAGTTAAAAATATATAAAATCTGTTGGAGTGATATTGAAAAAGTGAATAGCTAAAATAAAAAATGATGCGTTTTGAGTAGCTAAAATAGCTTTTGTTATTGAAGATGTTTTTAAGTGTTTTAAGATTTAATTTAAATTCACAGAAAGATTAAGTGGGAGTAAGGATCAAAATATTGTTTTGAAATGATCGAAATATCCGAAACGTGTTCATTTTCAAGAATACCGAAACGAATCAGATGAAATCAAAATTCTAATATTTCGAGGTATACCATAATATTTCGAGATGTTTTGAAATATTTTAATGCATTTGTACAATTGTTTCGAAATGTTTCAAAGTATTTCAAGTTACTTTGATATATTTCGATCAATGTTTGAAAAAATAACTCTTAAATTTTTATTTTTCTCATTATGTTTTTGAAACGGGTCGAAACGTTTCAAAAACACGTCGAAATATTTTTATTTTTTAGGTGATCGAAATAATACACCGAAATAAAATTTTGATTCTTGAGTGAGAGTAGGAAGTTGAGATAGATAAGGAGAGTAAAGTTAATTTTTTTCAACAACAAAAGATCAATAGTTACATGCCACCTAATTTATTTCAATTTTAATGATCAAAATTACAAAAAAATAGGGCAGTGATGGGACTATTTACTGGGACCTCGGGATTATGACACGTGTTCTCGGTATCCTTTATTGAGACATCGGGGATCATGACACGTGTCCCTCGGCATCAGCACCTCGGAGGCAGGGCATCTCTTGTCCTAGAAGTCAGACGCGTGTCCTTAGGTATCCGTTTACCCCGTTGAGGCCAAGGTGTGACCATCGGCCCCGAGGAAGACAGCCTGTGCCTTCTGACTCATTCAGACAACTGCAGTCTGGAGGATTTGACAATCTAGTCATTGTAAGTAGGTTTTGCTCAGACGAGTCAGGTGAGTCAGAAGAATGAGACATAAAACCTATGAGAGGTCAACACGCGGCATCAAGTGTCAGAAATGGTGATGATGAAGATTGCAGAGTCTGCTAAAACGATGCTGACACAAGCAAACATTTAATAAATCCCTCTTGTGATGGGACCCCTGTGATGGGCTTTGGGGGCCGAGGAGTAATAGCCTTAAATGCTCCTTCGCCAGGGCATTTAATACCCCTGTACCGAGGGAGGAGCATTAAATGTTCCTCTTCAGGGCATTTATGAGGTATAACGCCGAGAAGGGACTGTTGAGTCCTCGGCAGACCGAGCAATCAATATCTGGTGATTCCCTGTGATGAATCATTGGCACACTGCTCCATTCCTGACAATACCTACTAATCAGATCACTAGCAATGATGAGCATTCAGAGGTATAAATACCCTATAAAAACATGCAACAAAGGTACGCAAAAACCTCCCCACTATAGCCATACAGTGTTTTCTTCTTCCTCTCTAACATATACTGACTAGATCGTCGGAGGGGATACGCCGGAAAACACTCCGGCGCCCTTCTAACCCCCTTTTCTGTGGTTCAGATATCGTTAACATCCTTCAAAGGCCGGTCAAGCGACCCTAAGAGTAATTCATCACCACTCCTTAGGCCCCTTTTGGTCCTCTCAACCTATTCCAGGTGGTGCAAACTACCATACCCTCGACTGATTTGTGTTTACTAGGGAGAGATCTGTTCCCATTTCTATTGTGCATAAATCTGTCCGCACAATCTGGCGCCGTCTGTGGGAAATCGATGCATTTTCCTAGCGAACAACAACCATGGTGAACACACGTCAAATGAGGAAAGGACCTCAACAAATGAACCGCGAGTCACCTCCTCCGTCTCGTTCGAAAGCGGAAGGTCATGGAGACAGCCATGACCGGAGGTTTTCCGTTCAGCCAAACGAGCGAGCTCTACAAACCAGTATAGGCATTAGATCCGGAGGAACAACCCCGTTAGCTCGTCAGCTAGCTGAAGTAATAGAAGAAAAATTTGGAGATAGATTGCGGCAGTTAGAAGAGGATAACGTTAATGTCCTTAGCCGCCTCAACAAAGTCGCGGTCTCCAGTGGGAAATCTAGGAGCTCATTCCGTTCCCAGGAACCCTCCGTGAGAAGGATGGAGACATAGGATCTACGCGATCACCTGAACAACAAGACTGAAAGTTCTAGAGCTCCGAAACGCTCAAGGGGCAAGCAGCGTCCCCCGAAGGTCCGGGCGAAAAAGGCAAGACCCTTGTGTTGGGACGATCTCCGACGGGGTCTGTCCGCACGAGATGAGGGGGAATCCGACCAAGATCTAATTCAATTCGATCGACACCGAGGGAGGGGAGACGTCGTCAATCTACGCGGATACCACTCCGCAGACCCCTGCGCGGAATGCCGACCTCAGAGCTCGGCTCGACTATAGGAGAAGAAATAGAGTCCCCCAGGAAGACGACGCCGACGATGGGACCATGTCGTCTCCCTTTACTAGGGAAATCATGGATATGGATGTGCCGGAGAAATTCACGGTTCTAAGATTCAAAACCTACGACGGGCGCTCCGATCCCGAGGCCCACCTCAGGCAATATAAACAAATGATGTTTTTATATCACTCGGACCAACGATTGTTGTGCCGAGTGTTCTCCATGAGTCTGGGCGACTCAGCTATGAAATGGTTTGAAACTCTTCCTCCCAACAACATAGGATCTTGGAAGAAGCTGACCAGACAATTCTCTGCCCGATTCATCACAAGAAGCAAGCGTCCCAAGGATGTTGGGTCCCTGCTGACCCTGAGACGGAATGAAGGTGAAACACTCCTCCAGTACGCCACCTGGTACTGGGAGGAGGTCAATGAGGTGGAGGGATGCTCGGAGGTCATGGTAGCTGCCTCTTTCAGACTAGGTCTGTCAAGAGAAACCGATCTGTATCGGTCATTAACCAAGAAAACTCCGTTGGATATGGGCGAGTTGATGGCCCGGATAAATAAATATTCTCGGATTGAGGACGAGACGATGGTAGGCAAAAGCAAGCCCCTTGCGTCCGGGAAGAAGAACAAGGACAAGGAGGGTGTCCCCTTCCGGAAGGGATTGACACCCCCCTCCGCAAGTTCTTTCAAAAGGGTCCACACCGTATTTAAGGAACCAATTTATAAGCTCCTTCACAAAATCAGAGATGAGCCATTCTTCGAGTGGCCCCCCAAAATGTCGGGCGATCCATCCACTTGCAACCAACAAGATAGATGTTCCTACCATAGAGATTTCGGACATCGCATCGAAGACTGCAGAGCCTACAAGTATTTCTTAGAAAATCTGGTTCGGAAAGGACACCTGAAAGAGTATATCAAGAAGGGATCTGAAGAGGGATTCACCGCTAACGACACTACGGTCACTCAAAGCAATGTAATTGATGTCATCCACGTCTGCCCCCTGGAACGCCCAACGTCGAAAATGCTAGACTCGGATCTCAAAAGGGTGGTATTCACCAGAAAATTTGAAGGGGGAGACACGGTCCCGCCAAACAAGAGGGCCCGAATAGGAGAGGTGGAGATCACCTTCTCCGACATTGATCTAGCAGGTGTCGTCACACCCCATAACGATGCCTTGGTCTTAACTTTGAAAGTCGGTGGTTTCGACGTCAAGAGAATACTAGTAGACTCCGCGAGCTCTTCTGAGGTGATGTATTCCGAGACACTGAAGCGTATGGAGTAAAGGATCTCGGCAAAGTCAAGACACCTCTCGTTGGGTTTAATGGCTCGTTCGCTTTACCCATGGGGAAGATCACGCTTCCAGTCACCGCAGGATCCGTCACCATCGACACAGAGTTTGTAGTAATCGACTCCGACTCACCCTACAATATGATTATGGGACGGGTTTGGTTGCATGCACTCGGGGCGGTGCACTCCACATACCACCAGAAGCTGAAATTCCCTACTTCGAAAGGGGTAAAGGAAATCCGGGGGGACCAGGCGTCGGCCAAAAATTGTTTCTACTTTGCGGTGAGGGCAGGAATCTCCGTCCATGAAAGGGGGCAGGCCCCGGAGCAGATCCTGGACAAATAGCAATCACAGTCCGGGCGTCTAGGAGTGGACGACCCCCAGATGGATCCTGCTGATCGGTCAGTAGAGGATCTCTTGAAAATATTTTTGAAAGAGGGAGACGAAGAAAAATATTTCTTAATAGGCACAACTATGCCTCCAGCCGAGCAGGCAGAACTGACTGACTTCCTAAGACGGAATGTAGATGCGTTCGTCTGGAATGTGGTGGAAATAAAGGGGGTGGACTCTGGTGTAATAACCCATAAATTTCACGTCGACCCCACTCACAAGCCAGTTAAACAGAAGCCGCGACGCATGGCACCTCATCACGCACAGGCAGTAAATGAGGAAGTCGATAAGCTCTTAGTTGCCAACACTATCCGGGAGGTTCAGTTTCCCGAATGGCTTTCTAATACGGTGTGTGCCAAGAAGGAAGGAAAGTTGCGTGTGTGCGTGGACTTTACCGATCTTAACAAGGCATGTCCTAAGGATGACTTCCCCCTCCCAAAGGTGGACCAGTTGGTTGACGCTACGTCGGGGTACCAACGTATGACCTTCCTGGACGCCAGAGCTGCCTATCACCAGATTCTCCTTCATTTGTCAGATCAGGAGAAGACTGCCTTCATCGCTCTTAGGGGAGTGTATTGCTACAAAGTCATGTCATTCGGACTCAAGAACGCCGGAGCCACCTACCAAAGACTTATGAATCAGATGTTTAAACGTCAGCTCAGAAACACCATGGAGGTATACATTGATGACATGTTGGTCAAGAGCAGGGAGAGTCGTGACCACCTGACGGACTTAACTGACACCTTCTCCACCCTCGGGGAGTTTGAGTTAAAGTTAAACGCAACTAAATGCGTCTTTGGGGTCGGCTCCGGAAAGTTCCTCGGGTACCTTGTGAGCCGACGGGGCATAGAGGCTAACCCGGATCAGATTCAAGCCGTCCTGGGCATCCGAAGTCCCAGGACGGTCCGAGAAGTTCAAAAGCTTACAGGTATGTTGGCCGCACTCAATCGATTCATCTCCCGTTCCTCAGACAAATGCAAGCCCTTCTTCGGGCCATCAAGAAGGCGGGGAGGGACTCATGGACCCGGGAATGCGAAATCGCCCTTGAAGGGATCAAAGAGTATTTGAGGGTCCTTCCCACATTATCTGTCCCGGACCAAGGAGAAACGTTGTTTTTATACCTAGTAGTCTCAGAGTTTGCCGTCAGCGGGGTGCTAATCCACAACCATGAGCGTCTACAAAAACCCGTGTATTACGTGAGCAAAGCCCTGTTGGACGCAGAAACAAGATATCTACCTTTGGAGAAATTGGCCCTTGCCTTTGTAATGACTGCAAGGAAGCTAAGGCATTACTTCCAAGCACACCTAATCACCGTTTTGACAGATCAACCTTTAAAGGCCATTTTAAGGAAGGCGAATCTCTCAGGGAGGATCGCCAAGTGGGCAGTAGAAATGGGAGAACATGATACCAACTTTGAACCCTGGGCCGCCATTAAAGGGCAAGTGCTGGCTGATTTCATGGCAGAGTTCTGCGAGGATCTTCCCTTCCAAGATAACTCGCACCCCATCGGGTGGACCCCGACGAATTACGATGGAGAGTAGATTTGGACCCTCTGCGTGGATGGATCCTCCAATAGCAGGGGTGCTGGAATCAAATGTTGTTAGTCTCTCCAAGAGGAGTGTTCACCGAACAGGCCATCCGTCTGGGTTTCAAGGCCTCCAATAATGAGGCAAAGTATGAAGCTCTCATCTCTGGACTCCGATTGGCCGAGGCAGCAGGAGCCACGGTGCTAGACATATGCTGTGATTCTATGTTGGTTGTCAACCAAGTTAACGGCGAGTTCGAAGTAAGGGATCCGCGAATGAAGGCCTACCATCATGAAGCAACCGCCTTGCTCCGAAAGTTCAAAGATGTTAAAATCAAACAAGTCCCCCGAGACAAAAATTCGTACGCCGACGCCCTAGCCTGCCTTGCCTCAGCCTTGGACTCCACCACTCCTAGGAGGATCACGGTGGAATACCTTTCTACGTCCAGTATTGACATATCCTCCGGCACAATGACCATCCCGGAAGGGGAAAAGTCTCCCAGCTGGATCGATCCGTTCCTAAGGTACCTATCAACCGGGGATCTACCCAAGTGCCCGAGGGAAGCCAGGAACGTAAAATTGAAGGCTGCAAGGTTCTGGGTCAGCCCAGACCAGAAGCTATACCGAAGGTCATTATCAGAACCGTATCTGCTGTGTGTCCAAGAAGATAAGGTGGAGCCCCTTCTCTACGAAGTGCATAAAGGAATATGTGGGGGGCACTCGGGCGGACGATCCATGGCACACCGAATCATGACCCAGGGATACTGGTGGCCCCGGATGCAAAGGGATGCACAAGCATACGTCCGGAAATGTGACCAATGCCAGAGGTTCGCGCCAGTAATCAGACGTCCAGCCGGGGACTTGCATCCACTAACTAGCCCTTGGCCGTTCGCTCAGTGGGGACTTGACCTGGTGGGACCCCTTCCTAGAGCCCCTGGAGATAAGAAGTTCTGATTATGGCCACAAATTATTTCACTAAGTGGGTTGAGGCGGAGCCTCTGACCCACATCAGGGACATAGACACCAAAAAGTTCGTATGGAGGAATATTGTGACTCGGTTCGGGATCCCCCGCGCTCTCGTATCTGACAACGGGACTCAGTTCAACAGTGGACCCTTCAAAGCCTTTTGCAAGCATCTCGGGATTCGCAATTTCTACTCAACTCCTACGTACCCCCAGGCTAACGGACATGCCGAATCCTCCAACAAGACTATTGTCAATGGGATCAAGAAGAGACTGGAAAAAGCCAAGGGGAAATGGGTGGATGAACTCCTGAATATTCTTTGGGCATACAGAACCACTCCCTGGATTCCGACAGGTGAGACCCCCTACGCCCTTGCTTATAGCATAGAGGCAGTCATCCCTCTAGAAGTGGGACTCCCCGCCATAAAAACCCAAGCCTTCGATACCGGGGGCAACAACCAACAGCTCGGGTTAGACCTAGACTTAGCTGAGGAAAGGAGGGAGGTGGAAGCCTTGAGACTGGCAAAGTATCAGGAAGGTATATTGAAACTCTACAACAAGAGGGTCAGAATTAGAGAATTCCAGATCGGCGACCTAGTATTAAGAAGGGTAGTTGCCAACACCCGAGATTCGGCAGACAGGAAGATGGGCCCTAACTGGGAGGGGCTATACAAAGTTATCTCAGTTGGAGGATCCGGGTCATATAGGTTGGAAGATATGGAGGGAAACACTGTAATCCGTCCATGGAATGTAATGAATTTGAAAAAATACTACTTTTGAGGAAAAGGTCTTTTTTTAGCGACAGTTACTGGTTTCCTAGAAAGGGCAAGGCCCTAGAGGCAGAGCCCAAGGGACTCCTGCCTCCGAAAGATCAGCAGGAACCAGCTTCCTGGAAAGGGCAAGGCCTTGGAGGCAGAGCCCGAGGGACTTCTACCTCCGAAAGATCAGCAGGAACCAGTTTCCTGGAAAGGGCAAGGCCCTGGAGGCAGAGCGCGAGGGACTCCTGCCTCCAAAAGTTCAGCAGGAACCAGCTTCCTGGAAAGGGCAAGGCCCTGGAGGCAAAGCCCGAGGGACTCCTGCCTCCAAAAGAATCAACGAAAACCAACGCCCTGAATTATAAGGCCTTCGAGGTTTGGTCCGAGGGGTTACTAAAACGATGTGGCAAAGACGAAGATGCACTATTCTTGACCGAAGTTAACCCATCCGAAGATAGGGACTCCGCAGATCCTCCTGACTTGGCAGAATAAACCCTAAAAACAGTAACTGTCCCTTCGGCCTCCAAAGAACCCGAGGCCCCGAGGAACATTACTTGTTGCGGTTAAAGAAGTTCAAATCCTAATTTAGCCAGGAATCGGACATTCATTATGCAGTAACAACAACATATCAAACAAGGCAAATAAAGAGAAGTTCAAATGTTCATTCATCAAAAGACGGGGCTTTGCGTCCCCGGAGGCTAACAAAAGAAGAAAAAGAACAACTGAGGAGAAAAAAGAAAATCCTTGGAAACAACTAAAACAGCCGATCACCTCGCTCCCGGCATCTCAATGACATCACCTGCCGGAGAGTCGACGTTGAAAAGGTCGATGGTAATAGCTGTTAGTGGAATTACGGTAGGCACTACAGCTGAAGTGTCCAGGGGAGCTTCTGTCCCGGGAGCAGGAGGGGTAACCGGCGGGGCATTGTCAGTTGGACTCTGGGTAACCGCTTCAGATGGCTCCCCCAATGATTGTGTGGGGAGCTGAGTCATGTCATCAGCGGCTACCTCCGACGCGGCCTGCTGCATCGCCGCCGAGGGCTCATAGGGATGCATTTGAAAGAGAGGAGAGTCCGAGGGGATGCCGGCGGCTTGAAGTGCCTCATCCCAACCCTTCTTGAAAAATTCCTGGCCGTTCTCCTCAAGGGCAGGAAGCACACAGTCGGCAAACTCTTCTTTCAGCTCCTCCGCCGACTTTCTGTTACTCTCCATCTCGGCCCTCACCTTGTCAAGCTCTTGAGTGAGGGCCAAGCAAGCCTCCTCGGACCCAGCAGCTCTTTCCTCGGTCGTCGACAAGCGGTCAGCCTTCTCTCGGAGTCAGCAAGGGCAGCACTCAGCTTTTCAGTGTTGCCCCTCGCCGACTTAGCATCCTTCAAGAGTTGTTCTATTTGGGTGGCTTGACGCGCGAGAGTGGCGTCTCGAGTAGCCACAGCCTCCCTGGAGGCAGCAAGATCCTCCTCGGCCTTCCTCCTCCCCTCTGATGCCTCGTTGAGCTGCACCCTGTTCCCATGATAGCGAGCAGCGATCACGAAAACTTGTTGAGTAATCTGCAAAAGAAGGAAAAATTCGTAGAAAACCTCACGAAAATAAGAAGTCTGAACAAAAGTCAAGAAGACTCACCCCCAAGCAGCTCTGGATGATATCAGGGGATTTATGTTTCGCGCCCGATGGACCGCCATGTCGGCCCCAAAGTGCAGTGTTTCACTCACTGCATAGGCGACATGGGGGTCTCGGACGATGGAGTCACTGACAAGAACCGCCCTGCCGTTGTGATCAATGGCCCGAGGGTTCCAGACAGCCTCGGCGTCTGCGGGCGGAGGAGGAGAAATTCGTTGTTGCTGCTGCTGCTGTTGGGAAGATTGCTCAGGGGTTGGCGTACCCCGACCTCGACCACTATGCTGTTGAGTGATAGGGGCCCTACTGTGGCTGGGGCTGTCTTGCCTCTGTTTAGTTCTCCTTTCCTCTTCCACCGAGGAGTCCCTCTCCCTAGTTAGGCCCCGGCTGGTGGTCCTCGGAGGCGGTGGAGGAATGTTCGAGCTCGGAGGAGGCGGCGGCATGGAACTAGTGGACCCCCTGCCCCTCCTGGCGGCGAGGGCCTGTCTCTGCCTCAAGAAGAGAAGGTCGATCCCAGACATTGCGACTTCGAGGGTGTCTTCCTCGTCAAAGTTCTGGAGGATAGTGAAATTTGGCCACGCCGAGGTACTGGCCTCAGGTAAATCTGGAGGAGCGGTCTGCCTAGCCCTGACCTCTTCCACTTCAGGGTCCTCAGCAAGTTGTTCTTCGACCGGCCTTTCAACCTCAGCGTTGGGGGCTCTGTTAGGATCCTCTTCCAAGTTTAGCTCAAGCTCCTGTCCCTCGGCTAGGTCAAAAAGTTCAGACCACCTCGATGGATCAAAAGGGATGGAAACCTGAGAATACTTCTTGTAACCAGGCGCGTAACCTAAAAGCCTATGTGCTGCCCGGTCAAACCCGTCGCCAAGGTAGCTCCAGACGGTGACAAGGACGGGAAAGTTCACTAGATGCCGAGGCTAGGGAGCACTCTCCCGGGAAGAAACGTCTGAGGAAAATAAGAAGTGTTAGCACTTGCATTGATAAGACGAAACAAGAAAAGTAAAGGAACACACAAAGAGGGCCGACATACTCGTCGTTCTCCATTGCAGGGGGCACCTAAGACCCTCGTACTTGGGTCCAGCACCCCTCTCCCAGGCTCCGCTAAAGATTAGTAGGTCGTCTCTGTACCCCTTATCCGAGTCTGGGAGGTGGGTCACTATGTACATGGAGGGGTCCCTAGCTTTGAGGTAGAAGTTGCCTCAGCAAAGTATAGCAGAAGAGGAGGTCATCTAGGCCGAGGTTCACCTCTAAATGCCTATTGATTTCTAACACCCCCATGATGATCCTAAAAACATTCAAGCAACACTGCCCAGGAAACAGATGGAACCGAGAGAGAAATTGAAGGAGTAGAGGAGGCAGGGGGAGCCTGATTCCCCCCTCTATGATGGCTTTGGTAAAGAAAGGCATTTCGTCCTCGGTCTCGACTGATCTAGAATGAAGCTCAGGGTCGAAGTCTTCTATGCCGACGCTAGGAGGGATGCCGTGCCGTGACCTAAACCTAGCAATTTGTTCGACCCTCCTCACCTTGTATATCCCAGCCCTTGAGGTACTGGCCTCTTGGTCCTCGGCGTCAGAACGTCGTCGGGGCATTTTTTACGGCAGATTAAGGGTCCTTTCGAATTTGGGGGAGCTGGGGGTTCTCTCACTCGACAAAGCAAACGAAGGGGCAATGCTGAGTGACAAGGATGCCACCAGTCACCGGAAAGAGAGAGAGACGACAGAAGGAACACAGAAACGGCAATGTGCCAAAAAAACCAAAAAAAGAAGAAGAGGAGACTGACTTACTGTAAAAAGGAATTGGAACGTTGGAAGCCTAGGAAGACCGATTCTTCGTCAAAAGAACTTGGGCTAAAAGGTGCACTGTTGCTCCGGTTGCTGCGGGGAGGACGATGGAAGCCTGAATCTTCTGTTAAACAGTGAGGAACTCCGGCGATTGCTCCGGTGGTTTGTTCTGAGTATTCGAAGAGGACGAAAGTGAAGAAAGGGGGGAGAGCCACAATTTATATAGTGGCTACCCCCCATCATTTGGCACCAGACACGAGGAGGGGCGCATTTCATGCGCACGATTCCCAAACGATGGAAAACGGCTGGAGCAATAAATGGGGGTAGTTGAGACAAATGATAAAAACCTTTTTGTCTTCTGACGACACGTCTCCCCTGCGTTCGAAGAACAAAAGGCTGGGGGCAGTTGATGAGACTATTTACTGGGACCTCAGGATTATGACACGTGTCCTCGGTATCCTTTATTGAGAAATCGGGGATCATGACACGTGTCCCTCGGCATCAGCACCTCGGAGGCAGGGCATCTCTTGTCCTAGGAGTCATACGCGTGTCCCTAGGTATCCGTTTACCCCGCTGAGGCCAAGGTGTGACCATCGGCCCCGAGGAAGACAGCCTGTGCCTTCTGACTCATTCAGACAACTGCAATCTGGAGGATTTGACAATCTAGTCATTGTAAGTAGGTTTTGCTCAGACGAGTCAGGTGAGTTAGAAGAATGAGACATAAAACCTATGAGAGGTCAACACGCGGCATCAAGTGTCAGAAATGGTGATGATGAAGATTGCAGAGTCTGCTAAAACAACGCTGACACAAGCAAACATTTAATAAATCCCTCTTGTGATGGGACCCCGTGATGGGCTTTGGGGGCCGAGGAGTAATAGCCTTAAATGCTCATTCGCCAGGGCATTTAATACCCCTGTACCGAGGGAGGAGCATTAAATGTTCCTCTTCAGGGCATTTATGAGGTAGAACGCCGAGAAGGGACTGTTGAGTCCTCGGCAGACCGAGCAATCAATATCTGGTGATTCCCTGCGATGAATCATGGGCACACTGCTCCATTTCTGACAATACCTACTAATCAGATCACTAGTAATGATGAACATTCAGAGGTATAAATACCCCACAAAAACATGCAACAAAGGTACGCAAAAACCTCCCCACTATAGCCATACAGTGTTTTCTTCTTCCTCTTTAACATATACTAACTAGATCGTCGGAGGGGATACGCCGGAAAACACTCCGGCGCCCTTCTAACCCCCTTTTCTGTGGTTCAGGTATCGTTAGCATCCTTCAAAGGCCGGTCAGGCGACCCTAAGAGCAATTCATCACCACTCCTTAGGCCTCTTTTGGTCCTCTCAACCTATTCCAGGTGGTGCAAACTACCATACCCTCGACTGATTTGTGTTTACTAGGGAGAGATCTGTTCCCATTTCTATTGTGCATAAATCTGTCCGCACAGGCAGTAAGATCGAAGGCCTAGGAGGAATTGTAAATATTCTTTTAGAATATAGAGATTAGAGGTTATTTTGCGTTACTTGCCTAACCTACTCGGATTCAAATTTAAATATTGTGTAATCTGATCCGTTAGTAACCGGATTCAAATTAATTAATTATTATATGTAAATGATATGAGCTCAACTATGATATTGAAAATTTATTTTTTGATATCATACCTTTATTTTTTTATAAAATTAGTTAATGTACACATATAATGCGTTGCATGTGAACTATTGTGCCTTAATCTTATTTGCTTTGTCTCACATATATGGTCAATGTGCTTGTGGAGGTATATACCGAATCCTCTTGTTCAAAAATGTTAAATGATTGTATCTAAATTTGAATTACATGAAGATAATAGAAATTTAAAATTTTGGATAAATTTATAATAAAAAAAATTACAATGCTAGATCTGTTATAATTTTTAAGGTTTGGGTTATGATTTTTTTGGGGTCTAATTATAACTTTTGTGTTAATTTGCGAAATATTTTTAAAATTAATCGTAAGTTACCATCAAAATTATAAATAACCTTAAAAAAAATTATTAAAAAACCTCACATAACTACTCCTATATACACACGTTAATGTACCATTCATCTGCCCCCCCTTCCCCTTATTGAAAATGTGTAAAAAAAAAGTAGCTAAGAAGACAATATTTTTTTCTTTTTTGATTTAACGATCGGTGGTGTCAGTCTAGGTCAATGTGTGAACACCTCTACTAGTTCTTTCTCCGATTCGATTAAAAGTAGATCATTCTCGTCGGGACTAATTTAGTTAACGACGAAAAAGTAAAAGAAATGAAATTCAGTTTTACTCAATTGGATATGAGTTACAAAAATGAAATCTGACAGACATACGAATTGGATATGAAACCCTACTTTCTAGTCGGATTTAGATCAGGATCAGTCGAAATTTGATCCGAATCCAATCTATTAGTATCCCTATTTGGGGTCTGAATGTATAATTTTTAAACATCAGAGGAGGTAAGTGGAATATCATCGAAAATATAGGAGAGTAAATTTTCGAGGACTCAAAACCATGGGCAAGTCAATTGTTTTTATCTTTCCTTGAAACATAATTACATTCTTGTTGCCTCAGAACGGTGGTACGTGAAAGTTACGTTGACTATCTCTCTCTCTCTCTCTCTCTCTAGATCAAATCTTCCCAGACCCTAAGTCATCGAAACTGGTGACTGCTCTACATTTCTGATTCCATCATAGAGGTGCGTATTTCTGCAAACATTATATGATTTGTCTCTGTATATAGGATTAAATAATACCCAGATGGGTTTTTGGGATTTTGATGCCGAAACAACAATGATCGTGATCATTTATAACTCCCATAATTTGGGTTTTTCGATTTAGTGTTTGTGCTATTCTATTTGCTCTTTTTTGGCTCTGTTGTTGTGGAAAATTCTTGATTTTCTTGGATGGTTGAGGTTTAATTTCAGAATTTTTTTTTTGGTGGGTTATTTATATGACAGAGTTTGCAGTTTTAGAATATTAGTTTTGGTTCGAATTACTTGCTTAATTCATTGATTGAATTGAATGCTTGTTGTTTTTTTTTTTTTTGGAATTTAGAGATTGATTATTGATGTTGAATAATCCTTCCTTACGAATTCTTCCCAAATGTTTCAGTATTGATTGCCATACTTTTCTAAGACGAGCCCTTATGCTCATCAATTTATTTCTGTTATCATCGATGATGATCGGATGGTTAATTATGTCGTAAGTGGTGCTTTAGAGCTGCATACAAAGAGAAAAGCTTGGTTTTTTTTTTTTTAATAATTAGCTAGATTATAAAAGAAAAAATCAAGCTTTTATATTTTAAACCTGCCTTGTAAATTTGATTCCATTTCACGCACTCTTCTTAGACAGTACTTTTGTGCTGTGGTTTCTACAGATTTTTATGCATTAGTCTTATCTTACTGTAAATTTGATGTCAACGATGTTCATGAACTGCTTTCGTCTTGCTAGGCACACTCAAACAGATTAAATACTAGTGATATGCAAAATTACGTAGTTGTAATTGATTTCTTGGTTATCTTTTTGGTTTAAACTAATTTAATAATAAAAAAAAAACCAGAATGGCCATAAACTTGAAGTTATAGTTTCAACATTTGAGTTGGAGGTTGTGTGAGTCTCCCTCTCTACGACCACCCTCCATCCTCTTCCTATTAATAAAAAGGGGATCTCCACTTAACTTAGACTTTCCCCCTTCCCTTTCCAAGAGCTATATGGCACTTGAGTGGTTCGGATGTCAAGTGATATTAATGATGGATTTATGCTTCAGCTTCGAAATCATCATTTCAACTCGTCTTTGTCCTGCAGCAGTGGCCATCAAGCACGTTTTGACGAGGCAATCTCCTACATTTCAGCTACATACTGGGGTATACCTGCACTTGACCTTCATCAATATATTTTGAAAGCTGCTGTTTACAGAAGAATTTTCTGTTTGATCAACCCTGAGGTGCTAGCACTGATAAGGTTGGTTGAGATGAGATTAAGCTAGGGCTATTGACAGGCCTATGATTCTCATTACTCTTCTGACAATGCATCAGCTCAGATTGTGGAGTTGAAGCAGCAACAGTTTTTTGTTGTGTACATATGAACAAGGATGGACCTGAGATTCAAAAAGGTCCTGCTATTTTTGCTATTTATATTGGTCTTGAATAGTTATGTCAGAGCAGAAGAAAAAGAAAATTCACAGAGATTAATAACTGCTCCATTGAAGAATACAGGAAGTACTGTTATAGATGGAACAGGTAAAGAGCATGCTTTCAATTCAGATGGTACTACTAACGGATTGGGTGAAAGGAAGGGTTTGAGTAACAGAGTATCAGTGGTCACGGTTGCATTGTTCACACTTGCAATGGCGGCCACTACTGGTTTAGGTGCAATTCCATTCTTCTTTGTGGAGCTCGATCCCCAGTGGGCTGGAATATGCAATGGAATGGCTGCTGGGGTGATGTTGGCTGCGAGCTTTGACCTCATACAGGAAGGGCAGGACCATGGTAGTGGCAACTGGGTTGTGATTGGTATTTTGACAGGTGGTGTCTTCATTTGGCTTTGTAAAAAGGTGCGAGCTTTACTGATTCTTGAGATCCTTTTGCTACTTTGCAGTGACTTTTCTTCTTATATTACTGTGATTGCTGTCGTTATTGTTCTCCATAGCTGATTTTAGTGGTTCCACTTCTTGTTCTGCTTTTTAGCTGATGATGCAGTAGCTATCTATTGGCTGAATAATGATCATAGGCTGTGGAAGCCAAAACACAAACTGTGAGCCCCCAACCACCAATAAGCCTTTTGGTCCAAGTGATAGTGCCCTTTGTAGCTAACAGTGGCTTTAACATGTTTGATTTTGAGTGAAAGCACTACTAGTCAGATCTATTAATGTATCATTTGGTGTTTGGTTTCTAGGATTTTGTGAGGCTGGTGTGTGGTTGTTACTCTCTCTCTTCATCATCTTCTAAATTTCTACACTTTTGGACTTACATAACTATTATTTCCGAATTCCTCAAGTTCGCTGTCACAAGTCAATACTTTGCAGTCCAGACCTCTCTCTACCAAGTCCTGAACCCTTGCAGCTCGATACCACTTAAACAGTGAAGTTACTGTTTCCATAGTAGCATTCAATGCAGTAGAACAGTCTGAAACAACCCTTAAAACCCCTCACTCGAACAATCCCCATCCATCCCCCAACATTTTTCCTTTCTTTTGGTTTTCAATTTCACTCTTATGGACCTTAGAAGCTTGCTTTCCAAAACATCAAGAGCACTTTTTTCTTGAATTTTCTGAATGGCCTCTTTTGAAACCAAACTTCTTTGGACCTTAAGCTAAGTACAAATCCAACAACCGTTATTCTACCTTGTAGAATCATAACCTCAGAAACTCGCCATAACCTAAATCTGCCAAAACGTCTCCTTAGGGAGCTCTATTCAAAGTTTTCAAAAGCTGTCCTACATCAGCTGAACTCGAGTTTGTTGAGGTCTTTTCTAGCTTTTGCATGATGTCATATAATGCAGCAATCTTATTGCAAATTTTCTTTTAATACTAGTTAAATTCATTGAATTACAGAACAATATAGGAATCAAGTGAATTAGGGGTTTGATGTTACATATCACTGTTTCACTTAATACCGAAATTCTGGTGATCAGAAACAAAGCATAGAACACCCTGACATTGGAAGCTAATAGCACATGTTTAAATCTGCCAATTTGTCTTTTGAAAACCTCAACAAAGAACGTGATTCAAGGATCACACATTTTCTATTCCACATGTTAAACATAACTAACCCTAATATTGAATGTAGGCATTTATTGTCGATCACCTGCGATGTCATCATGTCTTGCGTTGTTTTCTGCTGTTCAGGTTCTCGAGCAATATGGTGAAATGAGTATGTTGGACATAAAGGGAGCAGATGCAACTAAGGTCATTCTTGTTGTTGGAATTATGACTCTTCATTCTTTTGGGGAAGGGTCTGGGGTTGGAGTATCTTTTGCTGGCTCGAAAGGTCTATCCCAGGGCCTTTTGGTGACTTTGGCTATTGCTGTGCACAACATACCAGAAGGGTTAGCTGTGAGTATGGTGCTTGCATCAAGGGGGGTTTCTCCGCAGAATGCAATGTTATGGAGTGTAATTACATCATTGCCCCAGGTAATATGGAGCTCCTTATTCTCCCAGTATAGGGTTTGAGTATTTTGCACAGTGCAGCAGGAAAATGGATGCTCAGGCCATATGATACTCAATATTATAAACAAATGTTTGAACCCTTATAGGAAAATGAAATAACTGGCTCCTTCTGTTGATAAGACCGGATAGTAATATTCGTATCATCCTGGATTCATGGGTGGTGTAGCGTCCATGTCACATTAGGCAAAACTATATAATTTGTCCCAGTGCAAAGGAGCTTATTTTGGCAATACTTCAACCTCTCCCGTAGTTTTTTGGGGGTAGTTTGTGATCTATTTTTTGTTTCTATATATTTGCAAACCTATTGTGACAGCACAAGAAGAAAGACAATACAACATTTGAGTGACCTTAAGGATAAAATTTGTTTTTTATGCAGCCTATTGTAGCAGTGCCTTCATTTATATGTGCGGATGCATTTAACAAATTCTTGCCATTTGCTACGGGCTTCGCAGCTGGGTGTATGATCTGGATGGTCGTGGCAGAGGTCCTTCCTGACGGATTCAAGGTAACATGCTTCATTGTTGGTTGGTATCCTTGATCATTTAAGGAGGAAAAGAAAATTGAAAATTCCAATTTAGCCATAAGTTCTCTAGAGGTCGGGATTTATGGCAAATGTTCTTGATTTAAACTGTAGAGAAGATTTATTCACTAAATTTTCATTTCAAATAGAATGGGCCAGTACCTATTCTACTGGCCGGGGAAGTGTGGGAGTCCAAGTACTGATGCAATAGGAGTCTATTACAAATCATGGCTGAAAGTTAGGAACAAGGAAATCACAAAAAGATTTCTCTAATGGGTGATGTTTGCTATACGACAGAGGGTGTTGAGTGAATTGGAGCAAGGATTTGGACAACGCATGAAGTACTTAGTTTTAGGGCTTCATGACTGTATCATATATTCATTTGAAAATATTTGCTTATCTCAAAGGAGGAAGTTTTGAAAGATGAAAACATGAAAGGGATTTGGGTCACAATGAAATGTCCATGAAGGTTTATAAATATTTAAGCAACTATTTTGTGGCCTGGGTAACTATCTTCTTTGCAATTAGAGAAATCTCCAATGAATGAAAGATAAACATTTACTCTCCATTCAAGAACAGAAGTGCTAGTTGAATTTGACTCATTATTGTGTTTGAAATCATGGATCAAGGCACGATGGCTTTGAAGTGAGTTACTTTTCAAACAAGGAGACATGCAGCTAAAGTTTTAGTAAGGAAAGAGTTACTCGGGTTTATATCAGATATTCCCACCAATTGTTTACTCAAGGTCGATATATAGAGGAGGTCGATATGGATAAACAATTGTAAATTATGGTCCCTATGGTTTGCCACTGATATCACTTTTGAGGTGAGAGTAGATTCTCTCAGTGAGATGCTGAAAAAAGAGTGATAAAAGGGAGACCGAGTTGTTTTGTATAGGTATTTTAGTTTTGTACACGATTATTATATGTATCATAGGACATACATATTTAATTGTATGGAACAAGAATATATGAATTTTCAGCAATAAGATAACAAGAAAAAACACTAGAATCAAAGATGGAACAAGAATATACGAATTTCTAGGGCAAAGAGACCCCAGAAAGACAAAAAATCAGGTTTTTTGGAATAAGAATAAGAAAAAACTGTAACAAAGACTCATAAAGATATATTTATACTAGGGTTACAACAACCCTAGCATCCTAACCCTTGTCACCTTAGTAACTCTTTAATCTTAGCCCTCCAAAATAATTACGAACTAGCATGACAGTCACATGATTTTTTAAAAAGACTAGGACCATAAATACCGCCTATTAGACTCACATAAAACATAAAATACTGCAATAAATAAAAAGATAACTAAAACAATCTGCTAACGAGAGGCTAATAGGCGGTATAAGCCTCTTGGATGCTCAATAAGCCTCTTGGATGCTCCCGCATCAATCCCTCCAAGTTGGAAGAAATTTGACTTCAGCGACAAAGCCCACATAACTTCGGCATAAACCTCTGGATCAATCCCTTTCAACTCCTCCTCAGCGATCCATGAACTTTCACTAGCTAGTTTGCTCAACCGCTTCACCAAGAATCACTTATACTAATTCATTCTCCTTGATTTTACCTCTTTGACGTCCAACACATCTTCAGCAACATCCGGTTGCACCTTTGGAAGTTGTTTAATCTGAGCATATCTTGAAACTACTTCTCCATCTAATCCCTAAAACACATAAGAAAGACTCATTAAATACATGGCTAATTTTCAAATCTGGTGGTAATTTCAGCATATAGGCATTGGAGCCAATTTTCTTCAACACCTTGCATGGTCCAAACTTTCATGACTTGAGCTTGTAGTAAGTGTCTTTAGGAAATCTATCTCGCCTCAAATGCACTAACACCATGTCACCTTACTCAAAATCCTTAGCTCGTCAATGTTAACTAGTTGCTATTGCATAGGATTCATTACTAGATGTAATTGCTGCCTTTACTCCTCTTGAACTCTTCTAATGTGATCTGCAAAAGCCTTTTCATCTCCACTCACTCTAGCCTCTTGCAGAAGTGGTACTAGGTCAAGAACATGTTGAGGTTTAAGCCCCATAAGCTACAACAAATGGAGTTTTCTTCGTAGTTCTATTCATTGAATTATTATATGCAAATTTTGGTTGTGGTATAATAGAATCCCATGTCTTCACATAAATCCCAACAAGACATCTTAACAAGTTACTCAAGCTTCGGTTCACTACTCCATTTGTCCATCCGTTTGTGGATGACAAGTGCTAGAATACTTAAGTTCAGTCTCAAGTTTTCTCCTTAGTGTCCTCCAAAAGTGCCCATAAACTTGACATCTCTATTAGAGACAATTGAAGTTGGAATGCCATGTCTCACCATTTCTTTGAAGAATAAATCAGCAACGTATAACATCGGTAGTTCTTGAACAAGGAATAAACTTGGCCATTTTAGAAAAATGGTCCACCAGAACGAAAATACAATCATATCCTCTAACTATCATTGGAAGTCCCAAAACAAAATCCATGCTAATATGTACCCAAGGTGCTTCTGGTGTGGTTAATGGAGGGTACAAACCAGCATTTTGCGAGCTCTCCTTGCCAAATAAGCAAATCAGACACCTTCTAACCAATTTCTCCACATCTTATACATCTTTGGCCAATAATAGCAATCAGCCACCATCGCCATCGTCTTGTCCCTTCAAAATAACCTCCTTCAAAATGACCTCCTAAACCATCGCCATCGTCTCCAATATTCCCCTGTGGATAATTGATCCACATATCGAAATAGTTCTCTATTGATATCTCTTGATTTTCACAATTGTTGCTGTTGCACTATTTGAATGTCTACTTTTGCTAAAATTGCATTCTATATATTACTTTTACAAACTCCCAGAAATACTATATGATATAAGGGTTTCAAGTTTGGTGTGAAAGTTATATATGATTTGGACATGACTTCAACTAAAGTAAGAGTAAAAATGGGAGAATATTAGGAGGTGGAGCGATTTTCAGAAGGGACGTTACCATAGACAAAAATCCATATGGATGAAGTGAAAAGGGCGTTGGCCTTAAGTTTTGGAGCAATGAAGCATAGACATGGACACAAGACCATAACACCGACAAGTCGACACAACAAATCCTAAAAAATAGGACACAAGCCCAGCTATGACACACTACAAAATAATTTGAAGTTGGGCTGAACGTTTTGAAATACCCAAGAGTTTGTTGTCCTAATTATCTTCATGTTACTCATGTTTGTTGCTACAAGCTTTACACAATTGTGGTTTTTCCTCTTGGTGATGGGTGTTTAAGTCGGTCTTTGATTAATGCTTATCAATCCGATGTCCATTTTGAAATTACCTGCTTGCTTCCAAGGTCTCTTGGTAGTCAGGTTAGTCCCCACTGGATAGTTCATCACACTGATTGAAAAAGTGGAAACAATTAGGATCGATATCCACTCTTCACAATGATTGTGCATTTGCCACTGTCTTTTTGTTCTATTGGTATGCCTTGTTTTATTGCGTGATTACAGCTGCATGTGCATGTAATTGTATGTGTACTTGTTATTCATTTTTCTTCGAGATCATGTATAATGCATGTAGTTTTGTCGCTGTTAACTTTGGAAAATGATCCTTTTTTACAGTTATCAGAAAAGGGCTATATACCAACTGCTATGGGTATGCCGTGGACCAAAGTGGTTCTTGTTTGTTGTTTTTTGAGTTTGATTGCCACATCCTTTCTCTGTTTTAGCTTGTAAATGTTTTACCACGTCTGATGTCTCTTCTAAAACTTCTGTAGAATGAGTCTACTTTGTAGGATGGATCCAATTTTAGACTGGACCAAAATTTTCTGACTCGCAAATAAGAAAAGATGGTCTAGCCACTACGTTTTACATTTGAATGGCAAATTCAAGTTCGAACCTCAATGGATTTCCTTCTGCTATGCTGATTTCTAACACTGCAACATTATTGTATTCAGAACATTGACTGTAGTTTCTTCTGGGTCTTTTGTGAAGGAATCGTCTCCGTCTCATGTCGCATCTGCAGCCACACTTTCGGTAGCATTTATGGAAGGTCTGAGTGTTGTGTTCCAGAATTTCAGTCATAACTACAAGTGAGTAATATGGTTGACTTATGAGTTTGATATGGTACCTTTTCTGTTGTTGAGCGTTTTTGGCATCTTATTGCTCCCCATCATTTCTTGAAGTTTTATGTGGCTGGCAAACTTTCTTGCTTTATACTTGCTACAAGTTGTACCTCCTTATTCTTCTATAAGGGTAAGTCATTTTCCTCCATCCATTTGGCATGGATGTCTTACCTTTTTCATGAATCATTAACACATCTTCGATACTGAAGAAGGTGAATATAAACTGTGAACATGGCTACATTGTTTTGAGGTGTTTAATGCTTGCCTTGAACTATATAATTCATGATTGGCTCGTATCAATGTAACCTAGATTGTGGGTTGATTTTGTGTGTATTGTGGGTACGGACACATGTCGCGATTCACATTAAAACTATTATGTGGGTCCCTTTCACCTTTGTAAGAAATTATATGCAATTCTACATCTGTAGGCTTAGTTATTTTATAAAATTTTCTAATTGTGACAACTTTTTTTATTGTGTGAAATGATATATTCATACACTAATAATTAGTCAATATTTTATAGTTGTGTTAAGAATTCTAAAATAGACCTAAAAATAGGGTGAGACAGAGGGTGCAGGTATGAGCTAGGGTTTAGAAGAGTACAGATATAACTTTAATAGGGATCGGTGTGTAGGGATGTCAGCTGCTGAATTAACTTAACCTATGGGAGGTTTGGAATTATTTCTGTTCTGTTGAATCAATATAATGTTGTTGTTGTTTTTTTTTTTTTTTTTTTGGGGGGGGGACATTTTTGGCTTTTCAACCACACAGATGCTTTCTCTAGTTTATGCCCATGAGGTCACTTTATTTCCTTTCCATGGGTACAATCATTGACAATGAAAATACATTCAGTCCTTCCAGTACCCCCCCCCCCCAAAAAAAAAAATAAAACAACGTCCTTACCAAACTCCAGAACCTTAACTTCTGAGTCAAAATGGAGAACCTCTCTCTGAGGAAAAAACTTCTTGCATATGCAATCGGTTCGAAATCGAGAGGGGTGACAGGAGAAACGATTGCCTATTGAGGAAGAGAGAGGGGAGAACACTGTATGTTCGAAGCACTTATCTTGATCAACCTGGGCTGGGTATGCTTCTTCATCTTTTCTTGATTTGGTTTCTAATGGATATTGTACTATTGATTTTTTTTTTTAATTTTTTCCCTGCTCCTCTGTTTTTAAACTGCTTTCTGCAATTTTCTTTACCTTGGAGAAATTTGTGGTCAAGGTTTTGATATGGTAATATGATTGAAATTCGGAGTTGGAGGTTTTTGGGGATCCAGATATCAGACATATCCCAGTTGGGGTCATGCGACCTTGATCAAGGGGTCGTAGGGTGGTGAGCGTATTCTGGGAACACCAGTTTGTATTAGGCATCATAGCTTGGCTGGTATAATGCTGGGATTTGACAATGAATGTGTGTGTGAAAGAGAGAGTAATCAAGTGGCCAGATACTCGTGGTAAGGCAAGAAGCTCTGCCCTCTGGGCCTGTTGTGTTATAATACTTCTACTACAAAAGTTTCCTTCTTAGAGCAATTTTTAGGAGCACTAGCTAGAGGTATTCTTTTATATTCCATTGTAGATTTAAGGCAAAGTTTGTCGCCCTTTTTTCCCTCCCTCCTTCCCTCCCTGTCGGACCTAATTTGCTCCGAAATTTTACTGTGAAAAGCTTTTACCATGTAGATTGTGTTACCCCAGGCCTAGAAGGCATAGCTTCCTGCCGTAGCGTCTGGCTGTTAATTACTCTCCTCTGTCCCTCTTAGCTTCCGATTAGATTGTAACAGGTGTGTGTTTGATTTTGTTTTTCCGGGAGCAAAGTTATTTTCATTGAAGATGAAGTCCTTGACGTACAAAGAAGGGGTAGCCACCTCTTTAAAGAAACAGCAAAAGATACCTCTGTAGTGTGTTAATGATAAATCTATTAGGGGTGCTCAACTATGAGTACCCGTGAGATGCTCATCCAAACAGGGAACAATCTTTATGTTATTGGAAGTGCTAGGGATGCTATCAGCACAAATTCTTTCTGTAGCAAGTTTATCCCACAGTTTTGCAAGTCCACTTCTTATAAATTGAGGCAATTGTTTGTCAGATCCATTTTGCACCAGTAATTGACTTGGAGCTGAATCCTTGAATTGCCAATCTGTCCCTAATTGTTTGCTTGATGCGGTTTATTGGAGTGTTGTGATCTAGGAAGCATGGATATGGATTTGTGATACGGGTACGATACGATATGGATATACGGCGATATGACAGAAAAAAAAAACGAGTACGGCTATGATACGTCTATAATAAAATATTTTTTATATTTTACTATTATTTAACAACTTTAAAATTACAATTTTCAATAATTCTTTAACAATAGTAGTAGGAATTTTTACTTTGAAAAAAATGTAATATTGTCTTATTATGATATATTCATAAAATGAACGTGATCAATTAAAGGAATCAGATCCACTTTTAACTAGTTGGTTTGTTTATAAGTATGTGTTTTTAAGATTATAGTGTAACTAACTCATTTTTTTATACTCTTTTGACATGTAATAGTAGATAATACTAAAAAAATACTTGTGTCTTCAAAATCAGAAGGAATTTTGGTGATATTTTGTATTGTATGTGAACTTGAATGGAGAGTGTATAGATTAAAATTAAAAATTATACATCTTGCTCCATGATTAGAAGTATTTACGAAATATTCACATATTTTATTAATTATGCGATACGTATGTGATACGTATCTTGGAATATCCAATCGTATCCGATATGGGTGGGTACATCAACTTTAACGGAATATCCGTGCTTCATAGGTTGTGATCCTTGAACTGGTTACAAAATATTCTGCTGTTTCTCCTTCCATATGTTTGAAAACTAACAAATGCATAAGCCGCATGGCATACCATACAAGGATAGGCAGTCAAACTTGCCTAGGATATAAATGACCTCATTGTGTTCTCATATTATTTTATTCTGCCTTTGTTTGGTATTTAAACAGTGACAAACTTACCTAAACTACTATGTTATCAAAATAAATATTTTTCTTCAAAATTAAGTGTAAAGTAAACTGTTCAAACTGGGCATTGAGCTAAACTGTTCCTTGAATTTCTTTTGTTTTCATTATTATTTGTTGGCAGGGTTGCGAAACAGAAGCATAATTTTTAATACTTGAGTTTATCAGAGAACATTTTACTTTATTTTTTCACATTCTTAATTAATTGACACTGGACATTATTGACATCAGTATGACTAGATGAGATTGCACCTTGAACGATGGCAAGGGCTCATCCGTTCAAGCGATATGTCGTGGGTTTAAGTTTAGTAATTAGCCTCTCCAAAATGGGGGTAAGGCTATCTACCTTTTAGCTCTTCTAGATGTCGCTATGGGAACAAGTAGACATTTTTTTATTTGATGGATATTGAAGTTGACCTTGATTCATTACAAAACTGCTGCCAGTTACTGGGTTGGTGCTAATTAACTATTATTGTAGTTCTATGGATATGAAAAACTTTTCTGTTTTTTCTGGGGTTTTTTTTTTTGGGGGGGGGGGGAGGGTGTGGAGGGACCAAGAATTACGTTTCAAATTACATGAAATTTTATATAGAAACTTGCCTCTTGGCAACATATTGCATTGGAGGTTACACCATAAACATAATTTAGATAACATTAATCTGATTGGGAGGGAGGGAGTTGTTTTTCAAATTTAATAGAGGGAGTTTTTTTTTAAATTAAATGGAGTTTCTGAATAGAAGCCTGCAACGTGGCAACCTGTAGTGTTAGAGGCTTACATTTTATACTGCATATGATGTTTACATTTATCTGCTTGAATTGTTGGACGTGGACTTCACACTGTTTTTTCTCTTGTGGTGATTGAAATAATTGCTTTACATTGCAGTTCAGAGGACACTTCTGGCTTCATTGTTTCACTACTTTTTGGTCTTGGTCCGTTGCTTGGTGGCATTGTTCTTGTTGCATTTGCTCTTGCTTTTCATCTTCAGCATGCGCTTCTAACTGGTGTGGCCTCTGGCATTGCCTTTGTCCTTGGTGCCTGGAGACCACTGCAGCTACTTCTGTCTTTGAAGATGGGTTTTTTCACCATTATGTTGCTTCTTGCAGTGGGATCTGCAGCTGTCCATATGTCAACTTCCAGTGCTTTGAAGTTTGCAGGTCGCAAAAGGACTTCGGCGGATACTTTATCCGCTGTGACAAGCTTGTCGGTTAGTGCCCTCACACTTCAGTCATTCTTGTCTTGTGTTGCGGTTGCCCTCCATGCCCTTGCCGAGGGGCTGGCATTAGGAGTGGCTGCACCTAAAGCTTATGGACTTGGTCGGCACATGGTACTTCCTGTTTCATTGCACGGACTGCCTCGGGGTGCTGCTGTGGCGAGCTGCATTTTTGGGGCAACTGACAGCTGGCATGCATCCCTCGTAGCGGCTGCAATGATTGGTTTTGTCGGCCCATTATCCGCCATTGGAGCAATACTTGGAGGAATTGACTACAGTGGTCTGGACCATTTGATGGTGTTTGCATGTGGGGGATTACTGCCTTGTTTTACGAGCATTGTCAGGAGAGCGGTGAAGTTAGATAAACGGAAGAGCATTTTTGGGCTCATTATGGGCGCTGGATTTGCCAGTATGTGCCTGACATGCACCAAGTTGGTTTGCTTGCACACATCTTATTGCAACTCTGCACCTGAGGCTGTCCGATGATAGAGGCCTCGCGTGTAGTCATGGAATTGCGGTTGCATTTCTGAATGCAATTGGGACAGCCGTGCTTTAGGCATACAAGTTGGTACAAAAACAGTCGGATTATTGCAACTCAAGTATTGTATGACATCTTGAAAACTTGAGGATGAAGGGGAAAAATTTATGTGAGATATTAACATATCATGCAAAGAAAGGGAAATCATCAAATTGTTTGCACATTAGCTCTGTTTTGTTGAGTACAAGAGTGTTTCTTTACCTTTAGCCAGGTGGTAAACCCCTCATTCTATTCCCCCTTTTTTTTTTAAATGTAAAAATAGCTTGAATTTAAAAAAGCAATCTTGATCTAAGGGTAGTATTATATTGAAACTTTGTTTTGCTGAATTGTAGTTTCATTTTACCTATCTCAATGACCCTCTAACCTTAGGGAAATTCATGGTTAAGTACAATAAGCTGGTGTGATTATATTATTGAACTCTAATTTAAGTTTATGGAGTACATTTTTTTTTTCTTTTACTTGTGTTGTCTTCAAGTGTTCAGTATTACGATACAATATGCTCGTTTTTTTTTTTGAAAAAAAAAGTGTTTAGTATTTGAGTAATACTGCACAACTCAACCCTACTCTGTATAAAACATAGTTATCCACCCCATCGGATACTATTTTCTTTTTATTATTTAGTAAAACAGGTAGGAGTGTTCGAGTCATTTTATGTGTATTCCGATTAATTCTCTTCTCGGTTCAGTCAAAAATAAGTCATCTACGTCAGAGTTAAAGTATTTATGAGGGATAAATCTTTTATGGTTTAATTCCAAAGTATTGTTAAGATTCGAATGAAGGACGTTTATGTTTATTGCGCATCTTTGTACCTTACTCCTCAAGGGTTCATCAGATACTGTTTTCAATCGAGTTCATATTGACATAGCTGGAATATTAGGATGTATTGCAAATTATCATAAAAAATTATAACTTAGACTCAAAAATTCATATTTAAAACTTTAAAAATTTTAACGGGACCCAAAAAATTATAAATAAAATACAAAATTTATATTAAAATTCACAAAAATTATAAAATTTAAAGTTACAATATCGATAAAAAAAAATTGGTACCACCGTTTTGTCCTTATAATAACGTCACTAGGCTAGGAATGTCAATGGACCGAGGATCGCGGGGGGCGGGGGGGGAAGGGTATAGTCTCAATCTCCGTATCCGCTTAAAAAAATTTCGTTCATTCCCGATCCACCTTGTTAGTGGGTATAATTTTCATCCTCATCTCCGTTCGCAGGTAAATTTTTAATTCCCTTCCCCGTACCCGCCCAAGCTCAAGCTAAATAAATTCAATATTTTAAATAATTCAATAACATTCTAAATAATCTAACACCACATAATATAACATAACATATTTGAATAAAACACAAACAACAAATGTCCAAAATACTACTTCAATTTAATATAATTCAACGTAACACAAATAACATAATGGTGGTAAAATCATCTCAATGATCGCTTACCACCGGCTTCACACCAACTGAATCATCTCTTAACACCGGCTTCACACCAACTCAATCATCTCTTAATACCATCGGTGGTGGTAGAATCTACTTCTTCAACATCATTTTCCTATATCATTAAAAGAAAAAAATAATTAGATTCTTCCAAAGAATTTTTCAACTAAAATGATATACCTCATCATCAATATTAAGATCCTCCAATAATTTGTAGCTCTTCAGGCCTGTTAAAGTAAATGAACCTAACAAAAAAATAATAATGCATTAGTCATACTTTACCCCCCCAAAAAATTATGATGCATATACAAATAATATTTCATTACCTCGTTCTTCAGCACATGACCAACTTTGAGAGCACATTAAAGCCTCTACTGTATTTGGAAGAAGTCTATTGCGATGTGGACTGATCACCCTCCCACTTGTGCTAAAAGCATATTCCGAGGCAACGGTAGAAACAGGAATAACAAAAAGATCTTTAGCAATCATTTGGAGGAGGGGATACTTGGGACCACTTGTCTTCCAAAAAGACAGTACATCAAAATCTAAAGTTTTTGGCATCATACCATCTTCTAAGTAACAATCCAACTTAGACCTCTCACGTGCTTTTGTTATGTCTCTTGTTTGTATAAATTTATCAAAATCAGAGAGATCATCAATTAGTGGAGAGTTGGAATCAATATCTGATTAAAGAGGGGGAGGAGAAGGTTGTGGTTCATATCACTTCCTTGCCTCACTTCATTTTCGCCAACCAATTCCAAGCAAAGCTCCTTAATACTCGTTACTTCATTTAAAGCTTCCACACCTCTATACATTTTTTCATAGTAATACTCCAAAATTTCCAACTTATACCAAAGATCTAAAATAGTGGTTATTCTCATAACACCATGAATCACACTCCAATATTTGTTAAATTTTTTCAACATATTCAAGGTCATATCTTTTATCACGTCTTTGGGACTTTGAAGCCACTTAGATATTTCTACTCTTATCCCACAAATAATTGAAAAGTATATATTGACAATAGGATATTTTGTACCTGAAAATAATTTAGTTACAGTATGAAACAATTCCAATTTTTTCACAAATCTCTCTTGCCACCTCCCAATCATCTTTAGTCAGACAAATCTTGTAATGAGAATCTCGATATTTCAAGCGAGAAAACACATCTCTATAAATCAAACTAGTTTAAAGCATGAGAAAAGTAGAGTTCTATCGAGTCTTAAATTCAAGAGCAAGCTTCTCGTTACTTGGAATATGTATCTGATGGACTGCCTCTTCAAAATTTAGCACTCTCTTGGGAGATGTTGTCCAATACGCAACACTATCACGAATTCTTTCAATACCATCTCCAATCACATTCAACCCATCTTGGGCAATTAAGTTGAGAATATGTGCACAACAATGCATATGGAACAATCGACCATGCAATATTAATGAACTAAATGGAAGTTTATTGATCAAAATATCCACAATTGCATCATTAGTGGTACAATTATCCACAGTCAAAGTTATCAACTTTTTATCAAGGTTCCAATCGAAAAAGCAATCCATCAAACACTCCACAAGCACTTCCTTGGTATGTGGATAAGGTACATATAAAAATATAAAGATAATAAATAACACATGTTAATGGAAGATCATTAGTACCTTATAATAAATAACACATGCTAATGAAAGATCATTGTTAGTACCTTATAATTCGACTTTGCAATGTCCAAGAATTGTCAATAAAGTGTGTAGTGATTGCCATGTATCCCTTTCTTTGATTGTTTGAGGACCATATGTCCGCAGTGATAGCAACTCTACTTTTTTGTTTTTTCCAACAACTTCATTGTTTTCTCCTTTTCGGTTTTGTAAATTTGAAGGATATCATTTCTGAGAGTATTGTAGGATACCATTTTGAACATTGGTTGAAGAGTGTGACAATATTTTTGAAACCCGTGATGCTCAACCATACTAAGAGGATATTCATGCAATATAATCATATTGGCAAGATCCCTCTTCCCCTCCTCTTGAACAAAGCGCCAGTTCTCTATTGTTTTCTCGGTATCCTTCTTTGATTGATTTGATACCAATAAACATTGCTTCAAAGTTTTATATTTCTTCCTTGGACAAGTTTTAAGATGGCCATGCAAGTAGCTAGTTTCATTCTTAGCACCACCAACAAACATTTTCTTACATTCATTGCACTCAGCTTTTATCTTCCCATCAACTGTTTTCCTCTTGAAATAATTCCACACAATTGATCTATGTCTGTCTATTTCACCAAGAGTCATTGGAGTTGAGTTGGTAGATTGATTTTCATCAATAGAGATTGAAAGTTGGTTGCTTTTACCCAGTGTTGCAGAAGTTTCAGGAGTTGACATATTATTTCTCATTGTTTCTTTTTCTATTGTTTGTAATCAACTACATGTAAAAATCAACTAAGTAGAAACCAAAATATAATAAAACAATTATATCA
The DNA here is from genome assembly GCA_023539305.1 of Ilex asprella. Taxonomy (NCBI): domain Eukaryota; kingdom Viridiplantae; phylum Streptophyta; class Magnoliopsida; order Aquifoliales; family Aquifoliaceae; genus Ilex; species Ilex asprella. The sequence goes on from CM042189.1 coordinate 7,231,808, forward strand.
CTTTCGACTATGGGAGTTGAACTCTGTATACTAATGAAATAAGGATAAAATAATAGTATAAAACTTTGACTACATGCTTCACTACTTGGTGATTCTGTCATCTATTTTGTCAGACTGCAACTTGAGTGGGTTGAAAATGCATTTTGGGCTTTGTAACTTTGACCATCTTGCAGATAAAATTGATTTAGTTTGGAATTAAGAATGCTTATTCTACATCAGGGGCCTATTTTGTCTTTGGACCATTGTTTCTATATCAAGCCTTTACCCACTTCCCACCACTTCTTCAATTCAATAAGAAAGAGTATATATTTCTGTCTGCAATACATTGTTTAATAAAGCTAGCATTAGAATCTAAACTCATTGCACACATATACAAAAGAGAAAATCTCAATTAGGACTTATGCAAACACTAGAAACATATGACCACAATGAAAAATGACAGTTTTAAGCTCAACTGGCTTATATCAGAACTAAGCCATGGTACTGTTTTGGAAGCAATTGGATAGTGGCCTACTTGGATGCTTGCCTTCCTGAGCAAAGAACTAAGTACATTGTGATTCCAACAGTGATCAAATTACCACGAAAATGCCAGCCAAATAATGCCTATACTCTTCATGGGTTAAATTTGCCTAGTAATAGCAATTAGAAAACTGAAGATTGGATCACAAAATAAAGCATACCCAAGATTTATCACATCTTTATAAATATATTAAATTATATCCAATAATGTTAAAAATAGAGTAATAGTAATTAACCAAACGAAACTTATTATCAAACATTTATATGTAACAAAAAAACATTTATATGTATGTTATTTGATGTGTTTATAAGTAGTATTAGCACATGTCACATTGTCACAGTGGTACACGACAATGCCACACTGATATCAGCTAATATCACACTGTTACAAACCAAATTCACACTATTACAAACTAATGTCACACTATTACAAGTCAATGTCACACTGCATATATTGGCATGACACGAGACACAATGAAATATCACATTGACACAATACACAAAAAAATTGTATGACACACACATCATAGATAACTAAATCTAATGTAAATAAGGTTACATAGTATCACAAACAAACGATGGCAAATTGTGTTTGTGGGTAGAACTAGAGTTGTGAGGAGGCGGTGATGTTGGTTGTGGTCTCGATCAAATAATATATGTGGGGTTGGAAGGTTTTGAGAGCGGTGATGACGGGTAAGGTCTGTTGTGAGAATGCAGTTGTATATAGCCTATTTGATTTTTTTTTTTTGGAAAATGATCAAACACTTGGTATGCATGTAGTACTAATCACCATAAGTAGAAAGGTAATTGAGGGGAAAAAAAGTAGTTAAAATAAAAGCGTTTGGAGAAACAATATTTTTCTTGAATTATCAACATCTTTTTTCCAAAAATTTGAACGATTTCAACCGTCGTTCTTCTCCACAATACACATGTTGTTCTTCAATAATTGATGCTCTATGTTGTATTAACTGTTTGATGTCGAGTTTTTCACTTTTTCACTATAAAACCCTAAATGAAGATTTTCAGAGAATAGTGGTTTTGGAGAAAGTTTTGTCATCCCCGTTTGAAGCTCACACAATCCAGCGAAAATGGTGGAACTATGCATAATTGTTATCTCTCCCTTTCCTTCTGAACGTGTCCTCACTTGTTTAGGAAACTATTCAATTTCTACAAATAAGGGTATTTTAAATTGAGTATGACATGTGTACTTTTTTACTATTTTTTTCAATTGCTCTATTTTTTGCATAATATTTCTAATAAATGGTATCGGCCCCTTAATTCCCATTATTTTAAGGTGGACCCTAGAAAGGATGGTGAGTAGAAGAGAAAAAAGTTATAGAGATGACGGTGGCCATGATGGTGATGATGGTAGTGGTAGTATAAGATGAAGAAAAAAGTGAAAGGGTAGGGAAAATATGGGTTTGAGAGAGAGAGAGGGGATGAAATACTAATTCCGTCCAATTCAGCGTGACAAAATGAAAGAGTGGCAAACTTCTTGGCATTTCCTAGATATTTCCTAAAAAAACAGTGTGTGAATGTCATTTGATAAAAACTCAAGGTATGTCAGTGAAAATTTTGTAATATTAATGTTACAGAATATGTGAAAAGCCATAATTTTTTTCTAATGAACGTTATAGAAGATGGTGTGTCGGGCACATTAGAAAACCTAGAAATTCGAGATCAATTATGTGACCCACCGACACCCTGGACCCCACCCATAGGATGTTTTCAAAAAGATAAGTGTATCATACGAATTTAGATCCCTTTTCTTGAGATATTATTATAATTAATTTACTTATATATACTGAATTTTATCTAAATGTCAAACATATAATCTATAAAATAAATAAATATATATGTTTATTTATATATATTAGAGGAAAACTTACTCTCCAAACTAACTAATAGCTAGTTAACCTATATTAGGAATAAGGGCATAATTTGAGTCTTATGATCGCGTTATTTTGAATTTGAATCGAATATCTAATAATTTTAATTTAATTCATTTACTTGATCTTGTTTAACATTGATCCAAATTAATTATTAAAATTTTGTATTCAAATTAATCTGCATATCCCATGAATAAAAATTTTGAGACAAAAAATGTGAAACCCGAGCATACATACATAATACGTGGATATAAAAAATTAGTAAAATATGTTTATGATGCATGTTTTAATATGTAGGAAAAAATAAATAAATTCAAGATTAAATTAATTTTCGAATTCAAGGTATTTACAGAACTACCATTGTATGACATTTTTTACAAGCAGCTGCCTGGCAACAGGAGGAGGATTCATGTCTCTCTCCAACACTCTAGAAGGTTTGAGGAGGTGTTGACGAATTCTTTCATAGCTTGTAATGAATAGAATTCATTTTCAGAGAGAGAAACAGAGGAGAGAAGGTAGAGAGAGAAAACCTTCGTTTGAATTTTTGGGTTTACTTTGGAGTCTTATTCGAACATTCAAAGGTATGCCTCTAGCCTAATTTGGATGCTAGGAATTCATTGGTGCTGTTAATTTTTCATTTTGGTAAGTGGTTGTGGTCGAATTTGAGTTTTAAAATTTTAGATTTTAGGTTTTATGAATTAGGTCTCGTAGAAAAGAGCCTTTCTTATTCAATTGAGTCTTGAATTGTGTTTTAGGGTTGTTTTAGAGTTGTTTAGGAGTATTTTTATAGGTTGTCGTGGTGTGCGGTGATGGGATGAAGAAACTCTTATGGGTTTGAATTTTTAAAAATTTAATTTTTGATAAACTTGATTAAACTTTGAAAGAAGGCTTGAGTCTAGTTAATTTGGGGTCAAGGAATCCATTTCTGGCCTCGGAATTGGATTTAAAGGTCGTTTTGGGTGTGAAACGAGTAGTTACAGGTCTGCCTTTGTGTTTAAAAAGCTAACTTTGATCAATGATTTGATGATGTTAGAGTTAAATTAGAAGGCTGATTCTATGAGGGATTGAAACTAGGTTGTTCAAAGAGTATGTGGGCGTTGAGATCAAAGGAAATAGTGTACTATAGTGGGAGAACTTTGGGGTCAAAGTGGGGTGGTTGAGTAGAAAATTCTACACTTAGGGCAAAAGTCAAACTAATCAAAGGTTGAAGATGAAGTAGGGTGGAGGTTATCAGTGGACTCTGACAGAAATTTTGGGCACGTCCAAACTCTAATCTATCTATGGTTGGTTCCAAAAGTTCTGTAACGTTCGTGCGGAGGTCTCGATAAAATTTCAAGTCAATCCGACTATCGAATCAAAGTAAGGATAAACATGACTGTTTTGGCCTTCGGGGCCAATTTGACCTAGTTTTTGGGTGATTTTGGAAAAATAATTTTTATATTGATTCTTAGGTAGGTTATTTGAGTATGTGTATGAAATTTAATTAAAAAATAACATCGTTTTATTTTTTGCTATTCTAGATCGAAAAACAATGTAGGATAGGTTTTCTCAATTTCCAGATCAGTCGAATCTTTTCAAATTCATTTTGAAATCATGTATTACATTATTTATGAATTATTAACATATTTTAAAACCTAGGATTAATGATTTTGAATTTTGGATGGGAAATTATAGATCCGGATTAGAGTTTTGAGTGCGGTGACATATAGTGGTCCGAAACAATGCATTGATTTGAATTAGTTAAGATATTTTTGATTCGATACTCATTTGCGTTAATCCATGTATTAAATGTTAAGGTCGGAGGCTACTACCTCGGTTATACATAGGAATCGACCATAAAGAAAGGAAGAGTATATGTCACCGGTAAATGTGAAGTGTGCTGCTTCATAATACTTGGAAATAAAAGTATATGATATATCAATTTATTCTCTTATATGTGAGAAATCAATTTTGTCGAATTGATTTGAGTTGAGTTACTTAAACTATGGATCAACTATATTTTGTTGAAAAGTATGATTTATTGAAAAGCTTGTGGTTTGTTGCAAAACTTGTGATTTGAATAGTATCCACTGTGATAGAGTTATTGATAGCTCGACATGGCTTACATGTTATTGATTTGGACACTGAGCAGTTGTCGTGAGATAGCTCGACATTGCTTAAATGTTGTAGATAGCTCGATATTATTTAAATGTTGTTGATAGTCTGACACTGCTTAAATGTTGTTGTTGACTCATACCACATGTGAACTATTTATTATGTTGTTATATTTGCAGAGATTATGAGATTTCAAAGTGAGAAGAAAACACTTTGATTTTGACTTTCTCTTCAGATTATGAAATATTTTAATGAAATGACATTGATCCATATTTTTAATATTTCAATTTATTATGATGCACAGTACACTCAAGAAAATTATTAGTTTCAGAATGCAAAAGTCTAGAGTGAGGTCCACAACTGTACAAGAGTTTCTGTTTTTCTTGTTGATTGTTGTAAAGGGATGGAATCCTTAATCCTATATTTTGGCAAAAAAGGCATCGTTGTGTACTCGATATATAGTTTTCTATTTTGATTGTGGCATTAGGTGGCATTATTGATTTTTAAATGCATGCATTTGAAACGCAAGTATTACTACGTGTTGAGTTATGCTTCCATCTCTTGGAAACCAATGAGGGTCCCTCGGGATGGGGTGTGACAAAAAGTGCATGCTTAAGAGCATCTCTAATCCAATATAGACTCAACTTTAAAACTGAGTCTAAATGGTCTAAAAAATTCTCCAGGGTTAAACTCAAATTTATACTAAATCAAGTTTTTTTTTTGTACTTAAATTAGAGGAGACTCAAATTTTATATCACATTTTCAACTATAAATTTTTTCGCTATCCAAAGCCCAAAAACTTCTTCGACAACTTGTACTATGTTTTTTTCTTCTATGCTACTTCCATTGCCGTCAACTATCAAAGCATTCAAATCCTTTGAAGACCTATATGTAAGTTTCTTCTTTTTTATTTTCCACCTTCTTGATTTCTTATATTGTTCAAAACCTTAATCTCACTATCTTTTATATTTTATAAACCCTAAGCCTACCCCATCAAAATTTTCTTTTTCATTTCTTCTAGTTAAACGTTATCGGTGATGCAATTTTAGGCTATCGATTCTTCTTGAAATTTCAAGCCTTCACTATCCACAAATTTAAAAAAATTGTTATTTTATTTATTCAATCATCCATTTTTTGTTGAATATGCTCTTTCATACCAAACCCATGTCAAAGTAACTATTTTTTTTTCTTTATTTATTTTATCTAGATTTACAAAAGAAGATAATAGATTAGAACAACTTGAGAATTATGGGGTAGTTTTCTTTTCTTTTTATTCTAAGTTCGTGCTGTATCCATATTCAATATTTTTTTTAATTACCCTTTTGTGGAAATATACTAAAGTTTCATTTATTTTATCAGATTTCATAATTTGAATGACAAAAAAAAAAAGTTTTGGGACAATAAGGAAATTTTTTAAAAGATCTGAATAAATATTTGAGTTTGTTCATTAGAGTATTCTATACGAAATCAAGTTTTTTACTAAAATTTAGATTCAAATTGAGAAAATTTACTAAAATTTAGACCCAAGCACTTCTTCAGTTCAACCACTTCCTCCTTCAAACGGGCATTCTCGTCCCTCAATTCCTCCATCTCCTTCTCGGCCTTCGAGAGTGCATTGAGAAGATTGGCCCCAGCGAAAGAAAAAAAAATCGCACTAAGAGAGGAATTAGGGGATGAATGAGACTCGCACAGCTTGCACCTTTTGGAAGACGGTCCCTCCTCCTCGACCTCCTCAGACTTTGAGGGAGAAAGGTCTGGTGAACTGCAGTCGAAGTGAAAATCAATGGAAGTTGCCACTACACTAAACAGGAAAAGGTTACCAGACGTCATTAATTTTGAGAAGGACATGGGTGCAGACTGCTTCATTGGCTCAATCCTTATGGCCTCCGACAAATCTGGGTCAGGCGCAATTACACAATAAAACAAAGGTTCAGAACAGAACGCTGAAAAAAAGAGATGGTCAAGAAAACAGTCAAGCCCCTTACTTATGAGATCGAACTTCCTTCAAGAACGAGGGACCCTGTTCCTCCATTGGCGGTCCTCAACAGACCTCCAAGAATCCCCAGAGGCAAAGAAAAATTGACTAAGGCACCCTTGGGATGGGGAAGGAATGTTAAGCACCAGCCGACGTTCAGAGAAGTACCTCCATCTAAAACAACTAAAGCAGGGAACATCGTCTTCTTCAAGATACTGGAAGTACAAGAACTCAGCAGACGTGCGAAATTGGTCATTGCCCTGAAGATGCCAGAACAAAAAGAAGTTGACAAGCACAACCCACCTTTAAGGAGATAAACGAGAGGGGGCAGACCATAATACGTCAGGATACACCCAACAGAAGGATAGATGGGAAGACGAAGGCTCATATCAAAGGCATCCTCAAAGAAACAGACCTCACCCCGAGAAAGATAGTTAGGAGGCTCGTTCGGAGTGGAAACTCGAAGAGGCAATTCCAGTTCTTGAAAGAACCGTTTCTTGATCCCCTCCAAATCCGAGGAGGTCAGAGAAGAAGGAACCAAGAAACGAGACTAGAATTTTCAGTCTATTTCGAAAGAAGAGCGATCTTCAAAGAGAGACGGAGCGGGATCATCCATTAGAAGCCCCAGGCAGGGAACCAAAGGAAGGAGAAAGATTCAAGAAAGTCTCCAGAATTATAGGCAGGAAAGAGAAGATACAAAGTTTAAAGCCTTGCCTAGATTTAGAAGGGCCAAAGACCACGCCCAATTTAAAGCATTGGTTATTCTATAGACTTCCCAAATTTATAGGGAAAGTAGAGGAGTGATGGGAATCTCCTAACAATTAAAGTTCACAAAGACGGTGGAAGCGGTCCAAAATAAAAAAAAAGGCGAACAACAGTGCTCACTCAATATCATCTTCCTCAGCCTCAGTCTCAGGATTACCAAGGAGGTCCAGAACACCTCGACCCCAGTCATACCCCCCAAGAAAATCTCTAGGCTTCATGATGAATAGCAAGGCCGAGGTCAGCTCAAGGTCACCAGCTCAAGGTCAGCGATATCCTTGTGATGAACCTCAGCATCTCCTCACCAATGGGAAGTGTTAGTCAACCACCCAATGTTCCCTCGAGGACACCAAAAACACGGCTAATAGTACTAAGGGGTCCAAGATAAACCTCTTGCCTTCGGAAGGACCCAAAAAATTAGACTTTTATCCACCTCGGTCGTGCTTAACATTCACACAAGTCCAGTACAATAAGCCGCAACTCCAAATTTATGGGGTAGACTAAAAGCCTGTGGCCACAAGTGCAACAACATGAACCCCCTCCATGGATGACCTCCAGACCCCTAATACACAGCTCAGGTCATATTTCAGTGGGAACAAGTCAGACCTCCCTAAGTCAAAGTCAGCTCAGACCCTCCATGACACGTCCCCCACAGGAAACACCTAAGCTGAAACTCAAGAAGACTGCTCCCAAGAAACCTAAAGGCTCCCTCCAAGAAGAGGGAAAAGAGCCGAGCATACAGAGCTCAAAGGAATAAGCTCAGCAAAAGACCTATCGAAGTCAGAGGTAAAAATTATGAAGAGACCATACGTTGGAGTACAGGAGCGAGCGAGGAGGGGAATTTACACTAAGGGTCAAACAAAAAGATATGTCAAGATTACGATAAATATCATCAAGAACAGTCAAGTACTTTTGGCTCAACAGGGTATGTTCAGCATTTGCCTGAACAACTCAAAGCAACAAAACAACACAATAATCCTTGCTTCAAGGGGAGCTCAACACCTCTCAAAGCAAAGGGGGGCAAGGGAATATAAAAAGATATGAAACAGTCAAGGGGAGTATATCAAGTAGAACAAAAATTATTCAAAGAAAGTGTATGCATTGACATCAGCATCATGGCTTCAGCAAGTAACTCAAAAGTTCAAAAGATAAACTATATTTCAAGAACAAAAATTACAACTGATTTCAACAGAAATTAAGAATGAAAATCCTATGCTTCTAGAGGAGGAGTAGACAGAATATCTTGTGATAAAGCAGATGCAACCTCAGTAGAAGGACCGGAGCCTAGTAGCTTAAAAGGCAAGGAACCAGAGGCTGGGGAAGCTGGATTCTCAGGGATGCTAACTCCAGGAACCTCTGGCCTATTTGTTAAAGGATCTTGAGCAAGAGTCTCACTCACGAGGTCAACAGAGAAGGAAGCAACTATGGGTATAGCGGGAGGAACAGGCACTTCTTGGTCTGATGCTTCAATAGGAAGAGTTGAGGTGTCTTCCTCGCCATCAGAGTCGAATTCCTCCAACTTCTCTTTAGTTGGGACAGAAAAGTTGAAGTCTAGATCCTTGAAGGTCTTGGAGGCTTTGCATTGAAAAGCAAGTCACCCAGAAGCCCATTGAGTGATGATACCGTCCTCCAGCTCGGTAATCAGGTCATTCTTCTCCTTAAGCTCCTCATAAAGGGCCTCGTTCACCTCGCAAATGGCCATATGCTCTTGCTTCAAGGCATCAAGAGAGCATCGGGTATCAAAGGCATCTTGATTGGCCTTGGACCAGCGCTCAGTCTTGTGTTTCAGCTCATCTCCCAAAATTCTTAGCTCATCTCGAGCCTTCTTCTCTCTCTCCTCAGCCTTGAACTTAGCTTTTTGAAAGTCCTAGAGTTTTGAGGCTTGCTTCTCCGCCTTGTTCTGAAAGCAACTCACCTGTGTTTTGAGATCCTCATTCTCAAAAGAAAGTTCAGCAACTCTGATCTCATAAGCCTTCAAAGCTTTGACAGAATCCTCGGAAGACTGGATCTTACCCAGTAGACCCTTCACAAGAAGAGCTAGCTGGAAAACCAAAAAAAAAAAGGATCAGCATACAGTAATAAGCCAAATAGGAACATGAAAGTACGAGTACTCACAGTAATAGCCCCCTAAAGAGCTGAAGTAATGGTTTCCTCGAGAGGCATGGAGCAAGCCATTTTAACGTCAGAGTCATAGAGGATAGAGGACATAGCCCCAGCAGCAAGCTCAACATTCTCGAAGAAGGAATCCTTTTGCCCCTCCACCTTAACAGTTTTTTGCTTATCAACCACAGGCCTCGTCTGGGGTGGTTTGATAAGTTTGCCAGATGGGCTGAATAGAACCGTCTCAGACTGAACCTGAGGAAGGAACCCCAAGGCCCTCTCGACTTTAGAAGAGGTGGGGGAAGCTTCACCTGACCCATCACGTTTGCTGGGAGGGGGCTGCGGTTGCTGAGAAAGAGACACCCCTACACCTGGTGGGATGCCCAAGGATGGGACTCGGTTGTCGATAGCCGAAGCTAAAGTGGAAGAGGACCCCCCTAATCTCTGAGCTTTAGTTCGAGTAGTCGGACTGTCACCAGACTCGGCCTCGGCCTTTCTCTTGCTGCCCTTCCCAGCTTTCTATAATTTGGCAATTTTGGCCTCAAGCGTCTCAGAGGTCTGCTTCATTTTGGAAGATCTTGGAAGGTCTGAACCAGGGTAATTAAGCAGATAAGGGGTAGAGGAAAGGAAGATAAAAAAAAATAATAATAAGAATAATAACCAAGGAAAAGGAATAAGGAATCAGCCAGCGGTACATGTCACCTCGTCAGGGACAAAGACGGAAAGAGGAAGGGGGACCTCAGGAGGTAGAGGAATGGGAGTCTCAACGGAGAGGGGAGTGGAAGATTCTGACGACAATTCAGGGAGATTGAACCCCCTCCTAAGAATGATACTCTGCTGAATAAGCTCAGAATACCTCCTTGATTTGCACTTCTTAAGTTCCAACAACACCAGCTCGTCCTCAGCACTAAGTTCAGGTCGGGAGCCTGAAACAAAGCATGAACGAAACAAAGTCAGAAATACGATCACTGTGCCTGACTCTAATAAGCTCAGAACAAGAACTCACCTAAGTTGTCAGGAACAGACCAGCCCCTGAGAATGGGGAGGGTATCTGTCTTGTCCAAAGGATCATACTCCTATCCTAAGCCACCCATATAGAAAAAGTGTTTCTTCCAGTTCTTATGAGAACTAGGGAGATCGGTTGTGACTAATGGAGCCGTTGGTCTCTTGGAGATATACAGGAAGCCCTTCGAAGTGTTGAGCTTAACGTTGAACAACTCCAAGAGTAAAGAAACGGTAGGGACTCCAAGTTTGTTCCTCTTAAAAAACACTAGAAGACCAACCAGTACACCCCAAAAAGTTGGGAGGAAGCTGGGCTGGACAAACATTGAAGTGTTGGAGGACCCATTTGATAAAAGGGTAAAGGGGAAAGCTCAACCCATTCTCGAAAGCAGTAAAGAAGAAGCAGACCTTCTCATGCACCTGAGAAACATACGAGGTGTATTTTTCTGGGTCCCAGAACTTGACCCCAGAGGAAAAATCAAAACAAGCACCAATGGCCTTCAGGTCGACGGCAATGAGGTCACTAGAACCCACACGCATAGCCATCCAAAAGGCAGCTCCTGCCCCCACGGCAATGCCAGAGACCCCTACTCCACTGACCTTAGTTTTGCCCTTGCTAGGATGTGACAGTAGAGGAGAGGAAGTGATGGGGTGTTCATCATCATTCACCTCAGGATTAACAGAGTCGACACCTGAAAAGTTGTCAATTTCATCTCCTACCTCTCCCAAATCAACATCATCCTCGATAGACCTATCTCCGAGGAGAGAAGTAGACGAAGGGGTGGCACCAATAGAAGTAGACATAATTGGGCAAGAAAAAGGGAGATTGTAAAGGCGATAAGGAAAAGGGACGCAAGTCAAACACTCCCTAATAACTATGGGGCTAGTGCAGTAACTACCAACACTAAGGATTCTCACAATGGAACCTCAGTCCACGAAATGGGGAAGGGAAAATAGACAAAGATCACGATTCCAGAAATAAAAGAAACGATAAGCCCATAAACGCAGCAACCACCTCGAATTTGAGGAATCTAAAACAAGAAAAGACGAAAAGGAGCGAGAAGGCGTACCTAGCTAGGAGGAAGCAACGAACAAGAACCCAGAGCTAAATCGGAGGAAGAAAGCACTGCGAACTCTTGAATCAAGCACAGAAGATTTAGCTTCACAAGGGGAATCAGAGATTACGCAGTCGCCAGAGGATCTAAAATCATAAAGAGGAGAAAAAATCAAAGAACGAAGGAAGAAGATGAATAGTAGGAAGGCAGTTTTGTTAGCCGTTTGAGCATTTAAAGTTTGAGGGACATGAACTGAAACGTGCGCGGGAATCGAGGAACTCATGATTACCAGGAACCGTCAAAAGATGTCATGCACGTGCAAGCCAAGATCTGACACGTGCGGGTTTAGCGCGATCTAAAACAGCTCAGCCCTTGCCCATGCTCGCCTGAGCCAAGGGCTGGAGGACAACTGATGATACCAAATAAAAATATAAGAAATGAATAAATATAATAATAATCCCGAGGATGAGCTCAAATCTGTTGAACAGGTCGGGAGGTCAAATCGAGAAGATGAAGAGCTCGAGGGACCAGAGCTCAGCCTCATTCCAATAATAAACTGACTAGGATGACATAGGGACAGCTGGATAGACAATAAGCGTCCCTAAAATAAAGGGAATAAGAACAGAAAGCTGGAGTCAAGGCATAAAACTTTCAACCAACCAAGATCTTCTCTCGAAAATCAAGGGAGATCCTATGGATGCAAGGCAAGGATCCCGGTGAAAATCCCTTAGAACTAGGAATCAGTCTATATATGTCGAACAATGCCCCCATTGAAAAGGGAGAGGCCAAAACACTATTCTGTAATTCAATTAGAGGGATCAATAAAGAAAATGGAGCAAGAGCCTCCATTGTTGAATGGACTAGCCATGCTCTGTAGCTGGCGAACCACTATATTTCTACTGCATTAATTCTTGATTCCACCTCTACCTTAACCACGATTCACACAAGTCTAGTAGCTCAGTCCTACATAGGATCATCTCATTCACGTCTTCTGCTCATACACGTGGTTTTACACCATCAGTAGTGGTAATATAGGATGAAGAAAAAAGTGAAAGGGTAGGGAAAAGATTGGTTTTTGAGAGAGAGAGAGTATTTTCTTCCAATTCAGCGTGACAAAATGGAAGAGTGGCAAACTTCATGGCACTTCCTAGATATTTCTTGAAAAAGCAGTGTGTGAATGTCATTTGAAAAAAGTGTAAGGTATTCATTGAAAATCTTGTAGTATTGATGTTACAGAACATGTGAAAAGCCATAATTTTTCTCAAATGAATGTCAGAAGATGCGTGTGTTGGGCACATGGGCACATTAGAAACCTAGAAATTCGAGATCAATTATGTGACCCACGGACACCATGTTTTTTTTTTTTTGATCAAACGGACACCATGTCAAAAGGATAAATGTATCATACCAGGATCTTCAATATTTTTTTAATTGTTACTTGAGATATTATTTATAATTAATTCACTTACATATAATAAACTTTACTTAAAAATAAATTTATGTGTATATTAGAGGAGAGCTCGGGGTATGTTTGTTAACCCAAATGTAACACTTAAAATGAATGTATTTGACACTTATTAATTAAACTAATTTAATAATTAAAATTTCAACTTTGTTAATATGTTAAATGCTCCTTTAAAATACATTATAATATTAAATAAGATATATCTTACTTAATTTTGAAAGCTGAAAACGCTCAGCAAAATTATCTTTAATAATATTTATAACATGACAATTATACTCCCGAAATATTTTATAATCCTATTAAAACTCTAATTAGTGTTACCTCAAAAACTTCTAACTTATCTATCCTCCTTATCAATCGTCTTCTTCAGATAATATGTGTACTTCTTTTTCTTCTTTTTTTCTTTATTCGTCTGCTGCAAATAAACATATTGAAACACATGAATACGCTCACTGCACACCCACACCCATACACGCACACATAGACATGCATTGTACACCCACCCACCCACCTAAACTACTCCCACACAAGCACAAATTGCACACACACACACACATATATTATTAAAGAAATTTAATTTATTCTATTTTTTAATTCAATTTTTTATTTATTGTTATTCAATTATTTATCAGTTATTTTTTTTTATCCGATGGTTTTGCTCATTTATTATGTAATTTAATTTGTTATTGTTCATTTATTGGGATTCGACTATTTATTTGTCGTTATTCTTTTTTACTTTGATTAGATGTTATTATTCAGTTATTATGTTATTCAATTTATTATTGATTTGATATATTGTCATTTTTTATTAGATAAAAACATATTTTATAAATATTTTAAAATTAAAGAGTGGAAAGGTAAAAAAAAAATTATTTTATTTTCAAACATTAGGTCTATGTAGTTATCAAACGATTTGCTTTAATTCAGTACTTAAATTTCAATGGATATCAAACAGTGCACAAATTCAGTATTTAACTTTCAACTTTCAGACATCAGACTTCAATTTTCAGTTTTATCAAACACTACCTTACTCTCCAAACTAACTAATAGCTAGTTAACGTATATTAGGATTAAGGGTGTCTATTTGAGTCTTGTGATTGCGTTATTTATGAATTTGAATTATATATCTTGTAGTTTTAATTTATTTGGTCTTTTTTAATATTGATCCAAATTACTTATTAAAATATCATATTTAAATTAATCTGCATACCTATGAATAAAAATTTTGACACCAAAAGTTCACGCTTAATAGATATATGTTAATCTAAATCTAACTCGAGGTTACAATTGTCACCCTTCTCATCTTCTTATCCATGCTTCTATCAACGGATCAAATTTGGATCGAATTATAGTCAATTCAAATTCGAATTTGATCTAATTATCCCATTAATTTTATTTTTATAGTCCATATTCGAATCAATTAAGAATCGGATATCCGATCAGATTCGAATAACTAAATCAAATAATATTTTAATAAATTATATCTAACTTTCAATAAAATTTTATCAAATAATAAATTAATTTCATTGTAAATTTGTACAAATATAAATGTATGATTCGGAGGCGGATTTAAAAGCTTATATTAATATATTAAATATGATGTAACGGATTTGAATGTGAATTTAAATTATCGTTAAAAAATATTAACTCATGTCTGTTTAATCAAATTTAAATTCAAATTAAATCTGATCAAAATTCAATCAATTAACGGGCGTAATTATCTGAAATTCGCGTATCCAAATCTCCGCATGTCAGGGATTTAGTAGGAACGTGTTTGGGGTCCAAAAATCTTAGGATAGATACTAATTCATGTGCTTGGGGCCTTCAAATTCATGTGGAGTGTCTAGATTCCGTAATTTAAGGCAAAATATATTGAAACTTCCAAATTATTTTGAGGGAATCCTATTTTGTACCCGAAAGATTTAAGAATTTTATTTTATATTTTTAAATATTAAATTTTTTACATTATACCCTCAATATATTAAAAATATTACAATATAACCCTTTTGTTATATTCCGTTATATTTTCTGTCATTATCAATGGAGTGATTTTTAATCAAAAAAATAACAAAAACTAACAGAATGACCACATTACATATATTGTGGGTACATTGTGAAAATTGTTATCTTTGAAAGTGTAAATTAAAAATCTTTAAATCTTTTGGGATGCAAACTATAATTCGCCAAATTATTTTAGAAAAAATCTTTTGCATTCCAAATAAATGAGAATCTTTATATGAGTGAGTCTCATTTTTTTTTAAAAAAAATAACAAATCCACTAATCAAAGGATCCTTATTGATTCGGAATAAAATTTGGGATCCCACCATTGTTCTTATTCACTTGTAATTTAGCTTCCAACACCAAATTTCTTTTACTTTAAAATTTTACATACATTTTTTATATAATTTTAGACTGAATTAAAATTGTTAAAAATTCCATAAAAATCAAGGAATTCAAGTCAATATAAAAATTTTAAAGATATAAATTGTCAAAATTCCTTTAATACCTTTGAATTATCTCCAGTAATTAGAAAACTCTTAAATTTCAAATGGATTAAGAGTTCGAGCTTTACTTCTGTAGTGCAACAAAAGCATAATCCTTTTTTCAGGTCAAAGAACATAATTTAACTTATCCTAAATAAAAAAACCTCAATTTGATTTTCTTATATCGACTCTCATTCCCATTCTTTTTTCTTTTTTTTTTAGAGTATTTCATCTCAATATCGAAAAGGGTACGGTATACAAGTTTATAAGTTTTATAGGTTATATGCGTGCTGATTCTTGCACAATAAATAAATAAAAACAGATCTGTTACTTGGTAAACTCATGTCTACCTCAAAAGTCGACGATCATGTGACAAAGGAAGACCCAAGATGGCCAAAGGGGCGGTTAAAGAATGGTGATGAGTTGACCTTTAGGCTGTCTGATCGATTCCAACGGGCTGGAGTGTTTCTAACGTATCCTTGCACTCAAAAAGAAGGGTTAGAAAGGCGTCAAAGTGTTTTCGGCGTATCCCCTCCAACGGTCAAGTCAATTATTTGAGAGAGGGGAAGAAGAAAACACTGTTTGGAGTTTTGGTTTCCATTTACATACCTTTGTTTTGCATTTGTAAGAGGTATTTATACTCCCATGGAGATAATCATTGCAGACAAGTGAGTCCCTTTGAAAGGAAACCTCTCATTAGTTCTTTTGGAAGACAGTCTGTGGAGAACAATTTTAGGGTAGAGTGCATTTTTTGTCACGCTAAAAGAAATCTCTGCATTTAATGTCCAGATCCCCCAAGCATTTAATGTATTCCTCGTAGAGGCCGCCAAGCAATAAATGTGTCATATCCTCCTGAGGGATCATTAATGTCCCTCGTTGTGGCTGCACATGTGCTGGAGCATTGCGTCCATTGCCATCCAGGAGGTCATATCGTCTGGACTTTGTACTTTGCGGACTCTTGCTATTGGTCACCAGGTTGCCCATCTTGTCATCCTGACTACCTTGGGAAAAGAGTTTGATGATTAGAAGTCGCCCACACTTTTGACGTGGTGACATCATTATTGACTTTTTTAAAAACTCCATTATTCGTCATAGTCAAAATCCCAAGGCGATCGTCAACAGCTTGGCGGAGTGGAGGTCTAGACCCCGAGGACCTGCGTCGGATGAATGTCTCCTCGGGAAACTTTGGGAGCCGAGGACAGATGTCACGTGATGAAGACTCCAAAATATCTTTAGAGCCGAGATGACATGTCATGTGGAAGTGCTCCGAGATGCCTGTAGTGGACTCCGAGGTGCCTGTGATGGACTCCAAGGTACTTTTAGTGGAGGGCTCCGACCGAGGTACCCTTAATGGAGGGCTCTGAAGTACCTTTAGTGGAGGGCTCCGAGGTGCCTATAGTGGACTCCGAGGTACCTTTAGTGAAGGATTCTGAGGTATCTTTAGTGTCGAGATGACGTGTTACTTGCAGAAAATTCCGAGGTGCCGAAGACACGTATCGTCCAAAAAAAACTCTGCGATGAATATGTCGAAGACACGTGCATCATCCCCCTCAATAACAGAAAATGTCCCATCAGGTTAAGATATTAATTTTAGGTACAGTTAATAACAACTAAAAAGAGAATTAAGATCGATAGTAATGTGTTAAGACCAATCCTATAAATTTTTAATATTTTTGAGTGATAAATAATTTTTAGGATGGATTTTTTTTTATTTATTTTATGATTGTGATAGGGCCAATGTTTGGTCACATTTGAACGTGCAAGCATGTGCTTGGAACAACCAAGATTTTTATCATTCCCTGTTGCTATGCGTACTGACTTACAATTCAGAGTTTTTCTTTTCCTTCTTTGGTCAATCAATCAGAAACTTTCTTACTTTTGAGATGATCAAACTTCAACTAAATGACACAGCTGTGATTCAGCTGTCATTTTGTACAACATTTCTCTCCTCAACTACTCTATTCAATCAAGTCTGGTTTCAATATTTTTTAGTATATTAAATAAATACGTGGATAAATCATTTCATATATTTATAAAAAAAATATTATTCTTCAGTATCTATAGTATACACTGTAGCCTTAGTTTTAACTCTGACATAAGTGTGATGAAGTCTCGTTCAAATAGCTACAACATCTCGTAAGAGTATGAAATAATCGAGTTGATCACAAACCCAGCGAGTTAATAAACTTGATGCAGTTTTTTTATTTTTTATAAAATAAAATAATTTTCTTTTAATGTAGCTTCGGCAAAGTAGCAAATAATAGAGGTAAGGGAGTGAACTAGTCATAACGACTCGCTCCCAGTACATGTGATCGCAGGTTTCAACCCCTTTTTTCCTTGTAAATTCATCTTTGGTGTTAATTTTGATTTGAATAATTTGTAATTATTGATTAAAAATATAATAAGATTACAAATTAAAGAATTCTATACATGTCAAATATTATTGGGTGAAATGTCAAAAAAAAAAATTTTTAAAAAGGAGAATGAACGTCAAAATAATATTAAATAAATTGCATTGCATGAATTGAGGAGAAAAAGTGATTTCTTAAAGCAGAAAGTGCTGAGACAAACCGACAAATGTATCTGGGTACTTTTAGGTTTTAGATTATTACAAGTTCTTATTCATATGTGTGTCTATATTAACTAGGATACCCTAATGTTATTATTGACTAAATTTTAGAATTAAATTTAGAATTCAAATGACATGACAGCATATTATTTAAAATTTTTATTGGGACTCAAGTGACATGACACCAAATAAAGAAGCTCAATTCAGCTGTCATGTCATTTGAGCTCTAAATTTGGTCCTAAAATTTGATTAGTGTAGCATTACTCATTAGGATATCGGATGGTGTAATATGAATGATTTTAAAAGAGATGTTAATGATTGTTTTATGAGTCTTTTTGAAACCGTTGAACAGACTTGTTGAAATCTATCATGTTATATATATATAAATAGTCATAACCCGCGCCTGAAAGCACGATAAAATATAAAATTCAAAAGTTTAAAAAATCGATCCCACTATATTAATTTTTTAAAAAATATATTAACTATAAATTAATCAAATATTAAGTGACTAAATATATAATAGAAATGAGTAATGTGATATTTTTAAAGAGAAAATATATAAATGATTAAACATGTGGTAGAAATACATGATGTGATTTGACGTTTGAGTTTAACAAATGAATGATGAGTGAGGTAAGTGATTGATGATGATTTTGAGGAGGAAAATATAATTGAGATAAAATTCAAATACAATTCTGTTTTATTATATACTAGGGATAACATGTGCCTGAAGACACAGTGCAACGTAAACCAATTGATTAATTTGGGAAATTGAGGAGTGAAGATCTCTTATAACAGTGGCGAAACAAAAATATGAAATAGGGTGGACACACTTTAAGTATAATAGATAAAAATAATGTAATATATTTTTATATCAAATTTGATACTTAAAAATTCATTAAATATAAAAGAGGTTTATTTGAAAAAAATTAATATGATAACATATATACATTAAAAATCAATTATATAATTTATTTGACACAAATAGAAATAGTATTCTATAATTTTTAATTTTCTTACAAATTTCACATTTTAGTCATTTTTGGCTATATATTCCATAATTTTTTAACCAAATGAGATTTCAACAAATCATACTAATATTCTAAAAAATCAAGTTTAATTTTCTAATTTTAAGAGATTTTGTATGAACTTTTTGATTTTATTTTTTTGTTTTAATACCCAATTTGTTTGACTCAATTAATTTTCTTTTTATCAATGCTATTGAAACATAATTTAGAGATTTAATGTATTGTGATAATTAGATTCATAGTGTTGGAGTCTGTTTTTAAGTATAATAGATAAAACTCTTTTTTTTTAAATCTTAAAGTGATAAGATTTTTTTAATTAAAATACTATCATTGTGTCTTATATAAATTTAAAATGTTATACTATACAGATGATATTAATGATAAATTTGACCAATTTAATTATTATGTCAGAAAAAATCTTGTGTTTCAAGATCAGTCGTAATCGTTGACCTATTGGAAGGGAAAATATTAAGGAAAAAAATTATAATTTATTGATCATTGGATAAATGAATTTGAGACTGTATGATGTGTTCCAAGATAAGTCATAATAGTTGATTTTTTAGGAAAAAAATATTAAGGACAAAAATTATAATTTCTGGACCGATGAATGAATGAATTTGAGACCGAAAAATTGATTTATTAAAGCCGCCTTGTTTTATATTACAAACTGACTTAAAAACATATTAATTTATATACATGTAATTAAAATCGAGTTAAATCTGATAAAAACTAAAAATTTAATTTATAAAAGAGCATATCACTAATATGTTTTATATCAAAAAATTATTTATAAATATCATTTATAAAATATTTTTATTTTTTAATTAGTACAAGCTAT
>CM042189.1:7266587-7279857 GCA_023539305.1 Ilex asprella
TTCTCGACTCAGCAGATGAGTTCTCTAGTATACCAAAAAAATAAATTTTTGTACCGTATGAATTTTTATTACATTTGTGAGTATATTTTTACCATTGTATTTGTTGTAATACCTAAAAAAGTGATAAAAACAATTAATATAATAGTGCTAAAAACACTCATAACAATAATAAACATATTCATTAATGTAATAATCTACCCAATATTCACAGAATATTAAAAAAAATCTTTCATTAGCCGGGCCAAAAAAAACACAAAAGTCGAATTATAGCTTAGGTTAGGATCAAAATATTACAAAACGGGTCGGGTGGACAAAATTTTCAACACTCCTACCGATGACGTGGTATAACCATTAATATTTTCTTCCTGTGACTGTGAACCATGTGCAGGCAACAACCAAGATTTTATCATTCCCTGTCACGCACAACGCGCCATGAGTATGGCTTGAATATTTATTAGATCAGAAAATAAACAATGACACCTACCACCCCATTAATTCTTACAGTTGAGAAGAGCAAACTCCGACTAAATGATTTTTGTTTTTTTAATTTTTATGGAATTACCCCCATTTGATTTTTTTTATTAATTTTTATGGAATTACACTCATTTTCTTTATATCTTCTCTAATTTTAAATTATGTAGTCAAAGAAAAAAATAAAAAAAAATAAAACGTTTTGCGATCAATGCTGAATTTTAAATATTGCAGGGTAATCCAAATCAAACTGTATTTTTTAAAATAAAATCCCTTTCTTTTCATGCAAGTACGGCAAGGTGGCCAATAGTGAAGCATTTGAATTTAAAAAAGGCAAAACAATTTCATGATAGTTAAAGTGATAATATCGATGAACTATAAATTTAAATGTTTTGAGTTCGAATTTTGATAATTTTTGGGGTCAAGTCATGAGAAATTTATTTTTTATGAATATTCTAATCTCGATTTGGATAGTTCATGCCTTTAATCGAACCAAAAAAGAGATTAATCGATATATACAAAAACTACTCACTATCTTTTTAGCTCTCTCCCCTACAATTTTGGGCAATAATACTATTGTAAGTTTTTAATCGTAACTGTTAAATTTTTTTTACTTAAACTCTATCATTTAACACATTATTATATTAACAAATTAAATGAAAATAATGCTATGATTATCAAAAAATAAAATACCAAATTTCAGATATCAAATGAGGTGGCAAATGAATGTTCACTAATCCAAGCCTAGGATTCTTTGGCAAAAACATGCTATCTAATTGCTGTCCAAAGTTTCCAGATCAAAACAAAAAGTCCAAAATAAATATAGTATTTTACATAAATGCCATTGCATGAATTGTGGGGAAATGCTGGGACAAACAGACAAATGTATACTAGTACTCTGTAAACTGCAGTGGCCCCACTCCCTCTCTCTCTCTCTCTGGTATAAGTTAAAGCACAGAGCCCCTTACAATAACCATCTCAAACCCATTCCACTCTAGCTTTTCTCTCTCCCCTACTTGTGGTCTTCTCTATGCAACAATGGCTGTCTTGATCTCTTTTTTGCTTGCTCTTTGGTTCCTCTTCAGTGGTTCTTCTTTTGCTGTTATTCCTCTAGACGGTAACCCATCATTCTATATTCATTCAGCTTTCTTTTATGTTCGTCACATTGTGATCTGTTCTATTTAGCTAGATATGTTTTTGGACTTGTTTATTTGCAATATTTTTGAGGTGGTTTTAGTGCAAAATCTTGTCTTCTTTGTTTGTAGCTTGTTCTTGATCAGTTACTCTCTCTCTCTCTCTCTCTGTCGTGTATATGAGTGTCACCAATGTGGGATTTTCTTCTTCTGGTTTATGGAGCTCTGATGTGTTTATCTTTATTCAAGGTTTTTCTTTATGTATTTTCACAATAACGTTGATCTGAATTTTTTATGATTTATGGTACTTTTTAAACTTTTTTATGAAAATACCGTAGTTTCAACATTTTTTGCATTGAAAGCGTGTTTTTCAAAAACATTTTTAGTGCAAATTGTGTTTTACACATATGACTACATAAAAACAAATTAGTTTTGGTAACTAAGTTCGAAAATATGATATTGTGGTAAAAATATTGAAGAAGTAAGGTGGAAACTTTCTAGTCTCTCTCTCTCTCTCTCTCTCTCTCTCTCACACACACACACACACACACACAGCCACTTGTTTGGGGTTTTTTTTTTATTCGATTCTTACTTCATTATCATGTTTCTAATTTCTACATTTATTTAGTGACACCTCTCAAATTTAATTTTATTCTTGTTCTTTCTTCAGGATTTTTACCAAATGGCAACTTTGAAACCAAACCAAAACCAAGTGACCTCAAAAAAACAGTACTCCAAGGAAAATACTCACTGCCC
This sequence comes from Ilex asprella, assembly GCA_023539305.1. Lineage (NCBI taxonomy): Eukaryota > Viridiplantae > Streptophyta > Magnoliopsida > Aquifoliales > Aquifoliaceae > Ilex > Ilex asprella. The sequence goes on from CM042189.1 coordinate 7,268,948, forward strand.
AAATGGGAAATCAGTGGCTTGGTGGAGTACATCCATGGAGGCCCACAGCCCGGTGGAATGTACTTTGCAGTGGCCCACGGCGTTCACGCGGTGAGGCTCGGAAACGAGGCCTCAATCTCTCAGACAATCCCAGTGAAAAATGGGTCTCTCTATGCACTGACATTTGGTGCATCAAGAACTTGTGCACAAGATGAGGTGTTGAGAATCTCAGTGCCTCCTCAATCAGGAGACCTTCCTATTCAGACACTGTATAGTAGTAATGGTGCTGATACCTATGCTTGGGGCTTCATAGCCAAATCTAATGCTGTGAAGGTGATTTTCCACAATCCTGGGGTTCAAGAGGATCCTACCTGTGGGCCACTCTTGGATGCTGTTGCCATTAAAGAGCTCTTCCATCCAATGCCTACAAGAGGTATGATTTTAAGTTATTAACAGTCTTTTCGTTTGAGCTTGTTGCTTTATTTAGTTATGATGATTGATTATATGGGTCTTTATGTGATGACTCTGATCTGAGCTCTCTCTGGGTTTAATGTTTCTAACCTTTTTTTTTTGGTAAATTCCATGTCCTGTAATGTGCTTCAATGAGGCATTGAGAGGTCTGGATTGTTCATTTGGTTTTTCGGCTTTGTTTCATCTGTTTTGGAACTTCAGTGGTTGTTTTTGATATAGTGCTCTCCGAAAATGTAAGGTACCAAAAGGGTTTTTTTTTTGGCTACATTCAGAAAAAAGTTACAGACAATCCAATGAGGTCAAAGTTGCTAATCAATTGGGTCCAGAAAAAGTGGAACTAATGGGATCATTCCTAAAATGTTGGGATCGATCTAAGTTTTTTGATTCGATTCCAGACCGATCCCATTTAGTCATGTCTTGCTATGTTTGAGTCGTAACTTGACCATTAGGTTGTAACTACCGATATGGTGCAGAAAAGTGCCATAGAAAAATCCATTCCTCTCAGTCATGTAGCTAGATTATAAAGTTGTCCTAAAATGTCAATGAGGAAGAAAACCAGTTAGGCAACTCGTCTGGGGTTTATTCAATGTTTTAGAAACATTCACATTTCTATGCTCTGGATACAGTTTTATTTGATTCGTCAAGTGTATTAGTCTCTAATGTGATTCATTTGTTCCTTGTGAGTAATTGATCCCCAATGTGTGTGTGTGTGTGTTCGCTTATCTGCCCCATTCACTAATTGGTACTTCAGATGTCAGCATTGGTTAGAACCGGTTTACATGATCTAACATGTATTTTGCATTCCTGTCCCCAGTTCCGTGTTTACTTTTGGTTGATTCTTAAAATCCAGTAAAATTTGGAGGAACTTGAAAGCTCAAACATTATCCGTACTGCTAACACACATATCGGGAACATTCTGTCCTGTATAATCTGGATTTTCTGATATCTTCCTTAGTTTTGATCTGTTTTCTTGATGATTTCTTGCAGGTAATTTGATCAAGAACGGTGGTTTTGAGGAGGGTCCCCATCGATTCATGAACTCTTCCAACGGAGTGCTCCTCCCACCCAAACAGGAAGATCTCATGTCCCCACTTCCTGGCTGGATCATTGAATCCCTCAAAGCTGTCAAGTTCATAGATTCAAAGCACTTCAATGTCCCCTTTGGACTGGCAGCCGTTGAATTGGTTGCAGGGAGAGAAAGTGCCATTGCCCAAATCATCCGAACAGTCCCCAACAAAGTTTACAATTGTACATTCACTATAGGGGACGCAAAGAATGGTTGCCATGGATCGATGATGGTGGAAGCATTTGCTGCAAAAGATACTCTGAAAGCTCCCTTTACATCCCGGGGAAAGGGTGAGTTCAAACCTGTTAGCTTCAAGTTCACAGCAATTTCAGCCCGGACCAGATTAACTTTCTTCAGCTCGTTTTACCACACAAGGGTCGACGACTATGGATCTCTCTGTGGCCCTGTTATTGATCAAGTTAGTGTTCTTCATGTGGCTTAAATGGTAATCCAAAATCAGGAAAACTTCACAAGGATACTGTTTAGTTCTGAACTGTAGAGTTGCTGTGTCTGGTCAATTGATCCTGCTTTTGTAAATTGGCCGTTGATGTGGCGTATGTTCGTACTATGAAACTGCTTGAATTATTAAAAGTGCTTACTTTCAGTTGCTTGCTTGGTTGATTTGGTGTTTGATATGGTGTCACTAAGAGAGGCTCGTAAACACCCGTCAAGCCAGCTTCAAACCTAAATGGAAAGACCTTATTATACGAGTTCCTAATTTTAAAACTCTCGCAAATGACGTCTTGGTTGATGCGTGATGTGTGTTGGTTATAGGTGGTTGCACTTATTTTGAATTTACGTTGTAATCACGAGTCCAAATGACACCCCATTTGGGCAGCTATAACTGTCGTTTCAGCAATCTTGCAGATCTAGGAATGAACAAAATGAAGCTGAGTAAATTGGTCTACAATAAGGAGTTGTGTAGTAGTTTGGCTTTCATAAAAAATTGGTCTACAATATCAGTTTGGACTTGACTACCGTACCGACAAAAAAAATTCAGTATGGTACCCCCAAAACCTACTATTTTAATAGGTGTTTTTATAATTTTTGTAGATTATTTTACAATAAAAAATTTACTATTTTTTGTGAATGTTTTTATCACTATTGTGAGTGTTTTTATCACTATTGTGGTAATAATTTTATCACTTTTCTTCGGTACAAAAAAAAATTATCATTGTTGTAGGTATTTTTACTACTGTTGTGTTAACTAATTTTGTCACTTTTTTTGGTATCATAACAATAGTTAAAACACTTCACAAATGTAATAAATAGAGAAATGTGATACCGAATTTTTGTTTTTTGGGTACCATAGACAACTCCTATCAGTTTAAGATACACAATGATCATTTTTCAGTCACTTAACCAATTTTACTACTAACTTTGATAATAAACTTAAAAAGTTCTTGAGAAACTACTTAGAACAACTCCAAAGGAAGTGCCATTAAAGGTGACAATCCCATAACTATCAAAATGTTATCTCAAAATAAAAAATTGTCACTCCAAGAGGGACCATCAAGGGTGGTAAAATGGCAACAATGGACTTGAGGTGACAAATTTACAAACTCTAGAGAGAGAATGTGGGGAGGTTGTAAAAGAGTCGTTGATGTCTACTGTTCTCTCTCAACAACTATATTCAACCCAAAAATTCTATAAAAATACAGAGAGAGGGAAAGGGTAAGGAGGCTTGCCAGAAAATCTGTTGATGTCAATCGCTTGCCTGAAAATCGCTTCCCTGAAAAGCGTCTTAACCTCTTGCCTTTGATATCAAAAATCCTCTCAAGCAAACTTCACTAGTTGAGCTCAAACAGAAGTTAATACCACAAATTCTTCTACCATCTCAAGACCTATACATTGATGTTATAACTTCATTGGGTATATGTTGTAACTTCACCAGGGAAGAAGGCACAGAAGGCGTAGGGGAAGGGGAAGGAGAAGGAGACGTTTTGAGTGTTTTAATTTAGGGTGATTTTGTTTAGGGTTTAGGGGAAAGGAAAGGAGGTGTTCTGGGAAGGGGAAGGGATAGGCGTTGTAATTTATAATTACATTTATCATCCTGCTCTTGTTTTAATTTACAATTTATAATTTATGGCAGATTTAATAAATTAATAAAATTATTTTTTTATTTATTTATATCCGTTAAATTGCGATCGTTATGAAAACTATACCCGTTAAAATATAACTGTTAAGTTTAATTATATTGTTTAATAAAAAATATTAAAATATTAAAATTACACCCCATTTTGACACCTGTCATTGGAGCAGATTTATAATTCAATGGTGCCAAAACACTGTTCAAGGTTGTAAATGAGTGATTTGGCACCCCAAAATGGCAACTCCCTTTGGAGTTGCTCTTAGAGCATCTCCAACGGGGAGTGGGGTAACAAACCCTTAACCGTCAAAATGCCACTTTAAAATCCAAAAATTTCACTCCAAAGGGGTTGACATCAAAAGTGGCAAAAAGACAACAATGGACTTGGGGTAGCAAATTTGCAAACTCTGGAGAGAGAATGTGAGAGATTGGAAAAGAGCCGTTGGTGTCTACTATTCATCTTAATGGCTATATTCAATCAAAAACTTCCATAAAAATACAGAGAAAAGGAAAAGGGAAGGAGGCTTGCCTAAAAATCATTGGTGTCTACTTGCCTTGGTATTTACTTGCTGGAAAATTGATTTAAGGTTCTCAAAAAGGGGTGATTTTGTTTAGAGGAAGGGGAAGGGGAAGGGGTTGTCTCTGGATCGTTCCAGATTCTGCTCCTATTTATTTTAGGACAAATGACACCTTGTACCCTAAAAGTTTTTTGTGTTATCATACTACACCATTAAATTTTTTTGTATTATCATATTATACCATTAAATTTTTTGGTATTGGCACATTACAACATGTTATTTAATTGCAATATCATGTTACACAATTAATTTTTTTTGTATTGTCACCTTGTATCCCAATTTTTTTTTGTATTGTCATATTACACCATTAAATTATTTTGTATTGATTATTTTATCTTACCTTTAAATTGATTATAATTTTTTTTTTTAGATGGATTCACAATTTGATGATTCTTTCACTGATTTGCTTATGAATGATATCAATTTATATGATGATGTTGTACAGAACAATCCCACAGTATTGACGCCAATACAAATTGAAGTTGCTCCAAGAGTGAAACAATCGCAAAGGACAAAAAACTTCTCTCTAAAAGAAAATAAATTAATTGTGTTTGCGTGGTTTAACATAAGTAAAGATGCAATTATTAGGAATGAACAACATGGTGGTGCTTTTTTTGCATAGAATATTGAAATACGTAGAACTTCATCAAGACAATCAAGCAGTGCGTTGGCAAACTTCTATTAAAATTCGTTGGACTGATATAAATGCAAAATGCAGCAAATTTATCAATTTTTATAATCAAATTGAAAGACTACGATAAATTGGACACACCGAGCAAGATAATGTAATTATTGAGCTTTTTTAGATAAGCACTATTATGTTTTGATATTTGAACTATTGACTAAATGATTTCATATATTTTTCAAGTTGATGAAACAAAAGAAATGTTTGCTAAGATAATTAGAAGACCATTTCAATACGAGCATTATTGGAATATATTGAAAATGAAGTGGAAATGGACTGATAATCTCACCAGCAATAAGAGAGCAAAATTGTATTCAACTGATAGTCCTGCTGAATCAGATCATGTTGAATCTTACTATTCAACTTCATATTTAGGAGATGACACTGAACTCTCGTCCACTCTCAACCTCGATAGGCCATTGGACAAAAAGGTTTCGAAAAAATAACTTAAAAACAAAGAGAAGCAAACCGATGTTGAAGCTTCATTGAATCATCACCACTGGAATCAAAGAATGGAAGTGGAACGACAAAATTTATGCTCAACAGGAGATAACATTTGAGCAACATCGTAGACAATTAGAAATTGAAGAAAGACAAATGCAACAGACTGAAATAAAAATCATGGAAACTAACACTACTAAAATGGACCCAATTTTTGCAACATATTAGAATAACCTGAAGATAGAGATTATGAAAAAATGATGTTTTAATTTATAGTCGTTATTTATTATGTTGCTATTATTTTTTAATTTTTAGTCATTATTTATTATGGTGCTATTATTTATGAAAAAATATGCATTGAAAATGCAACCTAAAATTGAAATTGGAATTGAAAATATAAGAAATTGAAATTGGAATTGAAAATATTAAAATGACACCCCATTTTGACACCTATCATTGGAACAGATTTATAATTTAGGAGTGCCAAAATACTATTCAAAGTTACAAAATGACATTTGATACCAGATGCTCTTAGGAAATTATCTCAAAGCAAGGTTGCAAGACATATTCCTCCCATTCATTTTTTCTTTCATTCCTCAGGCGGAGCATATTGGTTTTGCTTGCCATCATTTGTAATTTAGAACAGCTTGTTGGAGAAGAATTTTCACTTAGAAAAATGGTAAATTGCATAAAGTTTCGCCTCCCAAATCTCTCTCTACTCAACCGTCACACGGATGCTAAACCAAACTCCGTGTTACAAATTGATACACCTGCAGCTGGCCTTGTTCCTCAAGAAAATATAAACCACATCAAGTAATTAGGCTAGTTAGTTTTAGAGACGACTCGCAAACTTGACATAAAATTATAAATTTGGGTTGGGAGTGGATCCAATTGATAAATAAAGAGACTCATTAAACTCATCAAATAAAAAGGTCAGCACGAAATTTAACTAATAACGCGAACTAACTAAAGATGACTTATACGTGGTATATACCCAACACGGATTCGACTGTATACAAACACAAATAAGTCTAAATATGAGTTAAACAATTTTCAACACAATACAAAATATATACGAGAAGAACTCGATACGACTCATTGTCAGTCTTACATGTAATACCCAAAATCGCATGTTTATCACCCAGTCCCTAACTTGTAATACTTAATAGGGCGAATTGTATTTTAAATCCTGAAAAATTTAAGAATTCTCACTTTGTACCTTCAAAGATAAAATTTCTCACATTGTACCTTTAAGGTACCAAAAGTGTTACAATGTGACTCTTCTGTTAGCTTCCGTTATTTTTTCCGTCAAAAATCAATCCAGTGATACTTACGAAAAAAATAACGAAATTTAACAGAAAAGTCACATTGCAACACTTTTGATACATTAAGAGTATAATATAAAAAATTTAATCCTTGAGAATATAAAATAAAAATTCTTAAATTTTTTAGAGTATAAAGTGTAATTCTCTCTATTTCATAATTGGACAACCCACTATAAACACAATTGTTGCAGGCCTGGTAAAGTGATGGGGTTAAACTTAGACCAACCATGAAGTATTTTTTATTTTTAAATTTAAAAAAATTCTTGTTTTTTGAGAGGGTGATTATTAGTCAAAGTTTTGCATTCAAATTTTAGGGCGAATTATACATTGTACCCTGAAAGATCTAAGGATTTCCACTTTGTACCCTCAATGTATCAAAAATATTGTAATGTAATAGCTTTTGTTATTTTTTTTTTTGTCAAAAACCAGTCTATTTACATTGATGAAAAAAATAAAGAAATATAACAAAATGATTACGTTACAACACTTTTGATACATCAAAGGTGTAATATACAAAATTTAATTTTTGAAGATGTAAAATGATAATTCTTAAATCTTTCAAGATGTAAAATGCAATTCTCCCTACTTCATAGGACAACCAACTATAAAGTCAATTGTTGCGAGCCCAGTAAATTTAAGGGGTTAAACTTTGACGAACTGTAAATCAGAATGACTTAACGTTCAATCCTCTTTGGTGTCTCCCAAACATACATATGATACCTGTGTTTTGTTTGCGATTACAAATATCCAGAGTTTACTCGTACAAATACAAGGATGAATCCAATGTAACCCTGCCTTAATGAGATTCCTCCTTTATTTAAAAAAAAATATTATGGCAATTCACTTTGTTATTCCAACAGTGATACAAATACAAGAATATAGTTCCCTTTGCAATAAATGCCAGACTTGTAAAAAACAAAGAACTGTTGCAGAGAAAGGGAACAAGTAGAATCTAGAGTACAATGTACTTTATTTTTATTTTTATTTTTTTTAACTGTAAATTAAAATTTCATTAAGTAACCGAAACAAAGTTACAATCAATAGAGAATAAAGTCTCAATTCCGCTGGTGGGTTAAAAACCCATCCTACCGTAAGTACAATGTACTTTATTCAAATGATCCATTTCCAACAACTTAACAGGTTAATTGCAAAATACCCCCTTCAACTTTGGGTAGTTTGCGATTCACCATTCAGGTTTTAATTTCTACACTTTAAATTAAAAATGATGCTGCTTGTCTTTTTGCGATTCACTCAAATATGCTTGGAATGATGTATGGGGCAGAGAATCTCTTGATTACAGTAAATATGTTGCATTTCACTGGCTATCATCCAAAGTACCCACGAGGCACTTCTCCAGTAAGAACTCAGCATTCACCCAAGCATGGTATTTATCTGAATAAAGTGTTCAAGGATTTCAACTCTCAAATCAACAATCTTTATAGAAACAAAAAAGAAAACAAAATTTGAAAGGGTGCACTGGATTCTAAAGGTCAATCTGGATTCATCCCAAATTAAAAAACTCTTAGACTGAATCAAACCGAACTCTTCAATCCGAGTAGTACCCATTCTTACATTTTTTGAACTTGAGTTATACAAGTCAGGCCCAAAATTTGGGTTTAATTCTCTGGTTGAAATTTGTATATGATTCCTAGGTTGCACAACTTGAATTGAAATTTCGAGTGTCACTTGGGTTGAACTTGAATTCACCTGGGTTAGGGTTAGTTTGGTTCCCTTATAAGTCATCCCTATGCCATCATTCTTAAGGGCTATCTCTAACTAGATTTCCTATAAAAATCCCAGGCCAAGTATTGGAAATCGCTACCAACTGAAGATTTTAGGTTAGACTCGAGTTGACTTGCAAACGTTGCACCCCGTGCAACTGCCACCGGATCATGTGAAATGAGGCACACTTTATTCAGCCCTTCGGCAAATAAAGTCACATTATAACCTAGACTGTTTTTCCAGACAGACATCCTAGATAGGAATCACATATAAGGTTCTATACAGGTGTGAGTGAGAGTAGACAAATGGTCAAGCCTATGCAATTATAAAAAATAGTAACAGGGATTTATAGTAGGGTCAAAGAAAACAACAGTTACTTTCTACTATGAATCACTAAAACTACTGCACTAGTAAAAGCTATCAAAGGATACTGAATAAAGAGGTGCAATCTTTTCCGACTGCCTTCATTAAAATATCAGCACCTGAAAAAAAAATTACCAAAGAGCAGGCATATGATTATATCAAGTGAGGTACGATAGAGTAGATGCACTGACAGAAACAAATTGTAAATGCCAAACTCCATGTGCATCTAAACAGTGTTGATGATATTGCATAACCAACAAAAAGCCAAAGTAGGAAACAAACTCAGCAATTATAGTTGAGTTTCAGAGCAATCAAAGCTAGAAACCCTAACTGAAACTCATAAAAACATATTGCAACCTAAACATGAAGAGAGTGGAGTTACCAGTGCACCTTGAGCACAGCATATAGCCTGACAAAAAGGCTTAAAAGACAAATAAATCCTAAAGAACAGATTAAAACCCAAGCACCATAACAACAAAATCAGAAAATGTTGATTGGAAAACTTCGATTGAAAATATTTTAGTGAAATCTGATCCACCTATTTCTCTTTCAAAAAAAATTTAAGAACACTGGAACCATTGCAGCATCAAAGCCATTATATGTAAGAACCTTCAACCGAAAATAGCACCAATAACATCAACAGACTTTAGATAGGCCAATTGTGTAAACATCTTATATAATTCCAGCCTATTTGAACAGAAGATACATCAACCCAAAATTGCAAGAGAGACATAGAGAGAGGGAACAAGTTGAATCTACAGTACAATTTACTTGATTCAAATGATCGATTTTCAGCAAATTTAAAGGTTAATTACAAAATACCCACTTCAACTTTGGATAGTTTGTCATTCACCCCTTCAGGTTTTAATTTCAAGAATAGACCCCTTTAAGTTTGAATATTTTGCAATTAACTCCAACAGTTAGTTTGAGACCAAAAAAATGATTTAAGTTATAACTACAATATTCATGCGATATCCACTTTGCTGAAAAGAGTGCGTAAGTGTGAGCGTGCGTGTGTTGGTGTTGGATCCATGTTTATTAGGGATAGAATTGATATTTGGAAAAAAAATATGACAAACAATGTACAAGATGGAGAATGTAATGGTACTTTCATGATCCAACCACTATTGTCGTCAATTTAGTCTACTTGAAACTTAGAGGGGGCAAATTGCAGCATTTAAAACCATAGGGAGCAGGATTGCTACAAGAGGCATAATTAGAGGGGGTAAATTGTAATTAACTCAAAATTTTTAAATCTGGCCCTCCTTATCTTTAAACAACAGCAAAGCTAAAACCTTACCATTGTACAATCATTTCTTGGCTTAATCATCTCAAACAGTCAATTCCATCATGGTTGACCACACTAGGATTTTTAAATCATAATATATGTCTAGCAGGACCTTTTAGTGGTAAAATCACCAAAACCAATCCATCTCACTTTCCTTTCCCTTGTACTTTCCTCTTGAAACAAACAAGAGAAAAACGTGTTTCCATGCCATTTTCCTCTCTATATTCCATCCACCCACTTTCCACCGCACCAAAACAGCTGGTAAGATCAACTGGAATTATTTAAAAACTTGTGTCTTTAAGAATGGAAAACATGAGAAAGGCTGCTATAAAACAAGTAATCCAATGAAACCAGGCAGAGAACTCTGCTAAATAGCAACAGAACCATCCCAGTAGCCCATGCGACATTTATAAGCAGATTTCCTTAATATGGCTTCGGCTAGCTTTGACTTATGGAAATTAATGCAATTGCAAATAGGTAACTGTGGCACCACTTGAGGAAGGTTATAAAAGTAAAGTAACCTCTTATGATAAGTTGAACGTTTAATAGACCAATGAAGTGCAACATAATGATGGTCTGAGTCAAATAGAAATCACTGCATGCAAGCCAATGGGACCCTCCTACTCAGAAAGTAAACTAAATATCACATAAAACGATTAAAATGGCCTCGGTTGTCCTACCCATTTGTTATAATTTATTCCCACCTTGTTTTGTTGCTCTTCCTCAATGGTAACCCAGGGTACTAGACCTCATTCACTGTGATGTGATACTCTTATTCAATTGATAGTGGACCTTCCTTACAGGATCATAGCGAAAGTGTTGCAGAGAAAACTTTTCTTTCCGTCAAGCACTGCCCTTTATCACCTACCATCACCCCCCCAACCCCTCTCTCATATACATCTT